>CM042084.1:40409472-41009472 GCA_023512835.1 Taxillus chinensis
GTGGAGAGTCTGTGTAGACTACAAGAAGCTAAACAAGGCCACTAGGAAGGATCACTTTTCCCTTCCTCTTATTGACCAGGATGTTGGATAGGTTGGCTGGGTATAACCACTACTACTTTTTAGATGGGTATTTCGGGTACAATCAGATCATGATTAAACCCAAGGACCAGGAGAAAACAACGTTCACTTGCCCTTTTAGCACCTTTGCATTTAGGAGGATACCATTCAGGTTGTGTAATGCACCTGCAACCTTTCAAAGGTGTATGATGGCCATTTTTTAGAGCCTATTGGAGGAGATAATGGAAGTATTTATGGATGATTTCTCTATGTTTGGTTCATCTTATCAACAATGTCTAAAAAACCTAGATACCGTCCTGGAGAGATGTGAAGAGAAAGAACTTGTCCTCAATTGGAAAAAATGCCATTTCATGGTAAATTAGGGCATAGTCCTTGGGCACAAGGTGTCCGCTAAAGGTTTGGCGGTGGATAGAGTTAAATATCCACTATTGAAACCCTGCCACCTCCAACTAATATGAAAGGGGTAAGAAGTTTCTTAGCACATGTGGGGTTCTATAAAAAATTTATAAAGGACTTCTCCAAAATAGTTAAACCCCTAAGTGTGTTGTTGGAGAAGGACACAAGCTTCGAATTTAATGATGAATGTTTAAAAGCTTTTGAGGTCCTTAAGCACAAGTTGATCACAACCACTGTCATAGTCACTTCGGATTAGGAACAACCATTTGAGTTTATGTGTGATGCGAGTGACTATACTGTGGGGGTAGTTCTAGGGCAGAGGAGAGAGAAATTTTTTTGGGTAATTTACTATGCTAGTAAGACCCTAGATAATGCTTAACAGAATTATACCACTATTGAGAAAGAGTTGCTAGTTGTGGTATATGGCTGCAACAAGTTTAGACCGTACCTCTTTGGGTCTAAGGTTGTTGTTTATACTGACTATACAGCTCTTAAGTATTTGTTAGCTAAGAAGGAAGCTAAGCCACACTTGCTGGGATGGGTTCTCCTCTTACATGAGTTTGATTTAGAAATTAGAGACACTAAAGGGGCCTTAAACACTGTTGTAGATCACCTTTCTCGAGTTGAAAGTGCACCTAAGTCTTCACCTATCTCTGATGACTTTCCTGATGAGGTAGTGCTTCAAGTAAGCCAGCTTCCTTGGTTTCCTGATATAGCAAACTATTTAGCCACTGAGTTTATAGCTAAGAAATTTGATTACCACCAGTGAAAGAGGTTCAAAGCAGATGCAAAGAAGTATATTTGGGATAACCCTAACATCTTTAGGCGGTGTGCTGATCATATAATTAGAAGGTGTGTCCCTAAGGAAGAAATGGATGATATCTTGCATCATTGTCATGTGTCAAATTATGGGGGCCACTTTGGGGTGCAAAGAACAGTGGCCAAGATCATTCAATGTGGGTTTTACTGGCCTAACATGGTTAAAGACACCTATGTCTTTATTAAAACTTGTGATAGATGTCAAAGGGTCGGTGGACTGTCTAGGAAGAATGAGATGCTCTTAACTAGAATCCTTCCAGTTGAAATTTTTGATATATGGGGCATAAGCTTTATGGGGCCATTCCCCATTTCTGATGGGTATTCATACATTCTATTGGCTGTGGATTATGTGTCCAAGTGGGTTGAGGCAATACCAACAAAAGTGAATAATGCTAGGAAGATGACTAAATTCCTTACCAGAAACATCTTTAGTTGTTTTAGGACACCAAGGGCTATTATTAGTGATGAGGGTAGTCACTTCTGTAACAAACTATTTCATAAATTGTTGGCCAAGTATGGAGCCAACCACAGGAAGTCCTTAGCTTACCACCTACAAGCTAATGGGCAAGCTAAAGTGTCCAACAGGGAAATAAAAGCTATTCTTGAGAAAACTATTGGTGAAAATAGAAATTAGTCTCAAAGGCTTGATGAAGCCTTATGGGCTTATAGGACAACCTACAAGACTCCCATTGGAATGTCCCCTTATAGAATCCTATATGGGAAGTCTTGTCATTTGCCTGTGGAATCAGAACACAAGGCTCAATGGGCCTTGAGGAAATTAAATTTTGATCCATAAGAGACCAAGGAGCTGAGGATAACTCAATTTATTGAGTTAAAAGAGTTCAAAATGGATGCCTATGAAAGTGCTAAAATTTATAAGAAAAGAACAAAAAAAATGGCTTGATAAGCAATTAAACAAAGAATTCTTAAACTTGGAACAAAAGTATTATTGTTCAACACTAGATCGTGGTTGTTTCCATATAAGTTAAGATCAAAATGGATGGGGCTATTTGTGATAACCGATAAGAAGCCATATGGGAGCTTTGAGCTCCAAGTCAAGATAGCTAGAAATTTTGTGTTAATGGCAATAGACTAAAACCTTATTATGACCCAACATAGAGGGAGATTGTTGATTCCCTCTCTTTTGAGCATTCATAATCATATCCTGGTAGTCTAAGTTACAGACTTAAAATAAAGCCCTTATTGGGAGGCAACCCAATTGCTTTTCTTTTGAATTTATTTTATTTTTGTTTGTTATTTGCTAACCATGGTGCAAGAGCTATAGTTTGGTCTTCACTAACCATTTTGTAGGCCTAGAACTTCTCTCTTGGGCTTTGGACTTTAGGACTTCTCTATAAGGCTCAAATCTGCGACTACCAAATTAAGGCAGTTGGAACATGACAATATGCTTGAATGTGACATCATCCATATGCCGTGCAAGCAACAAAATTGATCTATAATGAAAGGCAAGCATACTAGTAAAATTTGGGCTGACTTGGAAACTATAGGTGATAATGGCATATCACGTGCAAAGGGGTATTCTTGTCATTTCACTTTGAAATTTTTCGGACTGGTAGATAAAGGTATTTGGAGCATTTTTACCTTCTACACGTGATATCGGGAAGCCATTTCCACAATTGAAAATCAAAAATGGTGTTTTTAATGTTATAAATATCTACAATTAATATCACATGCGAAGGTATTATTGATGTACGGTGCATGAGGGACCCACTTGAAAAAATTGAGGCCATTTTGCTTTGCCCGTGACAATGCCTTAAGCACGTGCAAGGGGTATTTTTGTCCATTTGCTTTGAAACTTGGAGGACACGTGTATGGCACGATTTGGAGCACCTTTTGCTCGCACGCAATATTACAGAGGCCATCTCCAAGGTTAACCAACGCAAAATGCATTTTCTCATATCTATAATTGGGGAAAATGACCCTTGCAGCAATGACTTGCCTTCCACTATAAAGATGCGTATTTGGTTAGGATTGAAAGTTAGCTATTCAATGGTAATGCAACTATCCAAACAGTAGTATAGCCGTCGATGTGAGCATTTTGACAAGTACTTGGGCCCGATTCCAAGTCAAGGCCTCGAGTGGCCTAATTGTTGACTTTCTCGGGGTTTATTGGTTGACTTTGCATTTACGTGGTCATTTGAGTGTGATAATATCCTGGCTAGTGTTGTGCTCATCATTTCGAGCGTTTTGAGATAATTTGACTCAATTTGGAGTTTGTAACGTTGGGGACAATTATTAAAGGTCAATTATTGACAGAAATATAAATAAAATGAAAAGAAATAGATTTCATTTTACGTTATCGCGTTGGTGCGTTTGAGAGAGAGAGAGATAGAGAGAGCTTGGAAGCTTGAAGCCTTGGCGATTTGGGGCAATTTGGGTTCGTGGAGCTCCAAGAATCACTCCAGGTAGGTGTCCTTGAACCTCTTATCATGATCCTATCTTTGGATATGCACGAATTTATCATGATTTATGAAATTGAGTATGAACCCTAGGTTTTGGGGGAAACCCAAGTTTTGGTTAGATCTAATGGTTTAGCCTAAGATTTGTGGTTAAGAACCAATTTATATCAGTTTCTATATCTAATTTTGTAGTCTATTGAGTAAAACGTGTGTTTGTGAGTGCCTGGGAGTTCTTTGGGTTGATTCTAGAAAAAGAATAGGCAAAACAATGATGAACAGTACCCTGGGCGAACTTTAGGGTCGAAGTTTGTAGTCAGCAGTTGTTGTCAACAGCTGCAGTCAGTAGCTTCGTAGTCAGTAGTTTCGGAGTCCGTAGCATCGCTCCGCAACCTCGCTCCGCAGCAGTGTTCTGTAGCAATATTCCGCAGCAGTGTTCCACAGCATCACTCCGCAGCAGTTCTTCTGTAGCTTCACTCCGCAGCAATATTCTACAGTAGTGCAACTGCACTGGACTAGACTGGACCACTGGACCATTAAGTCTCTCCACAGGTAAGTAGTTTACTTAAGTTACAATGTAAATAGCGAAATACCCCCCCCTTTCGGATTCAAAGAAAAATACTAGAAAATTAAATTCCCACTCCTTCAAAATGTGAAAATTGGGATTTAGTGTAAAATCTCAGAAAAATCTAGTTTTTCATAGAGGTGAATTTTTGGAAAGTGGGGTTAGACATTTCAGAAAAATCCCCAAAAATCATATTATCTTAGTTATGATATGGAGACCTAATGCTGGGACTTTTTATTACAAGAAAACAACTGCTATGAGTATTTTCTTTCTTGGTTAAGGCATGAGGATCGATTTGTGAAGACTGGCCTCAATTATAAAGGGAGTGTTGTGAACCTTAATGTCATACTGGTGTTGGTATGTTGGTTTGAGGATTTGGGGCTTGGACTCCAGGACTTGTTTGTGTTTTCACTGTGAGGTATATGTGATACTATGTGGTTGACGTGACAGGCTAAGGCCTAGGTTGAGCCGTTGAGCTCGTGGAACGAGGGCTGGGTGCCCTGAGCTGAGATCCTATTGAGGATCGTGTTGAGCTCGTGAGCTATTGAGCTCGTGGAGCTAGGGCTTAGTGCCCTGAGTTGGGATCCTATTGAGGATCGTGGACAAGCTGTCCTGTGTGGGCAGGCTGGGTCCTGATGTTTGTTTGCAGGATGATTCCTGATGATTGTGCACACTACACAGTGCACGAGTACACAAAGCATATAGTATAGACTTGTATGTTTGCATGATGTGGAGTATTAGGGTCACCTACTGAGCTTGTCGCTCACCCCTACTTGTTATTTCCCCTTTTCAGGTGTGACCCGAGACTAGTGGAGGACTTTCTTCCAGGAGGACGTGCCCACTACTCTGATGTATGATACAGTATTGTATTTTGTATTCTGTATTGTTTTGGGTGATATCCCGGACAAGGGTCCGTAGACAGTTGTATTATACACTGTTTATCATATGTTGTTTGTATGATTGTTTGACATACTGTATGCATGTTGATGTATGGGAAAGTACAAGATTACCCTTGATGTATGACTGTACAGGGTTGCATATTTGAGACAGCACCCGCGGTGTACTTTTTATTAGTGCTAGTCACCTATCCCTTACCTTTCAGGTACGGGCAAGGGAAAGTCATGTTCCTAGTTCCGAGTTCCCTGGAATTTGGGAGCGTGACAAGTTAGTATCGAGCATGGTCTAGTGGACCTAGGTTAGTGAGGGGTGGTTAATTGCTCCCATGTAACTTCGAAAACCGTAGGGAGGGCGCCTAATCAATGCGGTCCTTACATGTATTCTAGGTTATGTTGGTGTCGGTTAGATCATCCTAGGAGCATATGTGGGAATGCATTTCTAGTGGTATGATTGTGTGCGAGATAGGGCACTAGATTGTCTTTGTGTGTGTTGTGATTGCATTTGGTGCCTAAATGGCACGTAGCCGTGAGAGCCAGGACTTGATTTTGTGTGCCCTAAGGGGTGACACAATGCTATATGCATAGTTGTGGACCTACGGGTCGTGTGGGGAGAACCTACGGGTTGGTTTGTGCCTTTGATGGCTATTTGTGCTAGTATAGCTAGTGTTGATTATTTGTTGTTTGTTGTTATGGCCAGTGTGATGGCACCACTGAGGAGAGTTTTCTAAGGCCAGGGCCTGGCAGAGGAGCCCACGATAAAGTTGGGGCACCCGGGGCAGCAGAGTCCGCCGGCTCCCGTTGTGGGAACTGACTTGGCTCAAGTGTTGCTTCAGTTACAGGAGGCCATGCAAGGTATGCGGGGCCCAATGAGGGAGATGACTAGGGAGGTGGATGAGCTGAAGAGGCGTGAGAGTCTCAGCATGTAATGACCCGTATTTTGGGATATGAGGAGTTAGTCTCAGTTTTTGCCTTTTTGGGTGGAAATTGTTGGGTTTTAGGGAGTTTTATTTCCACACACTTTGGCTAAATCATCTTCTATGTTGATGAGCAAGCAAGAGACAAAGTTTGAGCCCAATAGGGAGTGCACGTGAGAATGCACGTGAGAATGGCTTTTCACGTGCAGTGATATTTTTGCATGGGAGCCTTCCTGATGTTGTTCCAAGGCTTGTGGTAAAATTCTAGAACATTTGGAGGTGCCCGTGAGAAAGGCCTTTCTCACGTGTAGCCTCCATTACCCTTGTTTTGTTGTTCTGATACTCTTTTGCTAAAGGACCATGGTGAAATTATTAGTATTTTGTCTTGTGTGGTTGCAAAAAGGTTGTAGTCTGTCATCAAAACTACGTCGTTTTGATCTTTGGGATTCATTTAATCAAAACTATGTCGTTTTGGGGTTTGAGTTGTCTATATAAAGAGGTGAAGACTCCCTGTTTTAGGTTTAGGGTTCTCTTCTTCACCCACCGCGATCGTCACAAAGAGAGAGAGAGAGAGAGAGAGAGAGAGAGAGGAGAGTTCTGGCCATTGTTCTTTGTGATGTTTCTCGTGGGCGACCGACGTTCGGCGTGCGAGCAGGATCGTTCTTTGTGGTGATACGTTTTCCTACAGGTAGGGGTTTGTCTTTCCTAGTCTGTCCCGGGGTTAGGCCTGTGTGAAGATTTGTAGAGTTTCTATTGTTGCTGCTATAATATTTATATGTAAATTCATATAGGTGTGACCTCCTATATGAATGTTGGCCTTCAATGGCGTCGTCACGCCCCGGATTTCCAACCCGAGGAAACCGGTACGTGACTCCCCCTTTACCCACGCGGAGGGCAAAGGGGTAGGATACAAAACAAGAATTTAACATTTTAAACATCCACAACATTCAAGAAAGTAATATTCATTAAAAGCAATCCAATCCAGTTTATTACAACAAAATCCTTTCCCCACCTGGGGTTACATCGATTCTCATAATAAAAATAACATAAACAAATTAAATAAATAAGGTCTTCCACCTTGGGGTCCCACCTAACGCCTGTAGGTTCCCGAAAAGAAAACAACATGGTAGGAGGGGTGAGCAACCACAGCTCAGTAGGGATCATGTCTCCCCAACCCATCCCATGCACCTGGTATCTACATGCCTTGTGTACAAGTCGTCGTGTCGTGATACAATTATCCCACCAGATATGGTTACAAGGCTATAACGGCAAACACAGTCATACATGGGCTAGTACATAAACACTCCCGGGCTTCCACAGCCACCGGGTTTCAAGAACAGTCCCAGGCTTCCACAGCCACCGGGTTCCACAAAACAGTCCCGGGCTTCCACACCACCGGGTTCCACAAAACAGCCCCGGGCTTCCACGGCCACCGGGTTCCACAAAACAGTCCCGGGCTTCCACGACCACCGGGTGTACAAGCAAACACGCAGCACACATGGCCATACAGGCATAACATCAAACACTAAGTATGCTTAGTCACACAGGAATAACCTCGAACACTTAGCATGCATATATCCACAAGCTCACAAACCCGGCCACACAGGCATTTCCACAAACACATAACATGCACGGCCTCACAGGCATAATTTCAAACACTTGGCAGGCATATACACATAACTATATTCACACAGGCTTTTCATCAAACATATAGCATATAGATCACGGAACCACACCAAAATGCCACTGAAGGCCAACATTCATATAGGAGATCACACCTATATGAATTTACATATATATATATATAAACAGATACGGCCCCAGAATCCGCCCTAGGACCCTAGGACAGGAGGGTTTAGGAAGAACAGAACCCCTACCTTAAAGCAGATCTTCCTTGCTCCCGCGCCAAACGCCGTCCTCCCCACGCAAGATGCTCCAGGCGAAGAACCAAGAACTCCCCCTTCCCTCTCTCTCTAGCTCTCTCTCTCTCTCTAGGCAGAAGTGCAACAAAGGAACACAAGAACCCTAAACTCAAACTCAAGCCCTCCTTATATAGACACCATTCACATCAAAACGACGTAGTTTTGATTAAGTAAACCCAGGATCAAAACGACGTAGTTTTGATTACACAAGCTACAACCTTTCCGCATCCATACACACCAAAATAATCGAATTTCAACATGGTCCTTTGGAGAAAGTTCCTTAGAATGCCAAAACCAAGGGAACCATGCAAAAATATGCTGCACGCCAATTTGCACGTGAATTCCCAATTCACGTGCAACTCCATATGAACTCCAAATGCTCTCAAACTTCACCCCTAGCCTCCTTGCATCATTTGGAAGACAATTACACTTGCACGTGAATTGGACCCATATCACGTGCACCTCACATACATGTCCATTTGGTCTGAAACTTCGTGGTAGATAGAGGACATCATTCTAAGCATCTTTCCTTTTGCACGTGAATTCATTGGAGTCCAACTACTAGGTCAAAATCTAGAAAAACTCTACTCAGGAGGCAAAACCGACTAACTCAAGGTACGGGTCCTTACATCCTCTCCCCCTTAAGACTTTTCGTCCTCGAAAAGAAATGACATACGAGGAAAACAACCACAAACTACCCATTTGCCACCCGGCAAGCCACCACACCCAAATGGGTCATACACCACACACAAGACAACAAAGACATAACAAGTACCACCATAATCCATAACCACAATAATGCACAGAACACATGTCCACATGGCACGAATACACATTTCAAAGCACATCACAAATAAGAACACATGTCTTTAAAAGACAATACAAATACATCAACTAATACAAGAAAACACATCACAAGGAAACATCACTATCCCTTGGCCAACGACCACCTCCCACGCTTAAGATTGTTCGTCCTCGAACAAGTCCAGGTCTGCTCCCGCATCACGGACTCCCGTTCCCATGTCTCCTCCTCAATGCCACGGTGCTGCACAAAGCACGCGAACCAAAGGAATAGCACGACCACGCAAAAGTTTCTCTTGCCGATCTAGGATACGGATAGGGGCCTCAATGACGGACATGTCATCCTCAATGTCCAACGTCCCCCAATCAATCACATGAGTGGGGTCAGGGTGATACTTCCTCAAGCGGGACACGTGAAACACGTTGTGCACTCGACTCACCGCGGTGGTAACGCTAACCGGTAGGCTACGGCCCTACACGATCCGGGAATCTCAAAAGGGCCAATAAACCGCGGAGATAGCTTGGAACCTCGCCCAAACCGTCGATGTCCACGGCGTGGAGAGACACGAAGGAACACATGATCACCAAAGAGAAAACTCCAAAGGTCGCCGCCGCTGATCCGCATAAGATTTCTGCCGACTCGAGCCGACAACAAACGCCGACGAATCAACTTGACTTTCTCGGTAGCCTCTTGAACCAACTGTGGCCCCAAGAGGGCTGCCTCTCCTACCTCGGTCCAACACAAGGGTGATCGACACGGCCGTCCGTACAACGCCTCAAAAGGAGCCATCCCAATGGATGCCTGGATAGGCTGTTGTTGTAGGCAAACTCCACCAAAGGAAGGTGAGTTGCCCACGAACCCCCGAAATCTAACACACAGGCCCGTAACATGTCCTCCATGGTCTGATTCGTCCGCTCGGTCCGACCGTCCGTCTCGGGGTGAAAGGCTGTACTCAAGTGAAGCTTGGTTCCCATAGCCTCCTGCAAACCGGCCCGAAACGGGAAGTGAACCTCGAATCCCGGTCGAGACAACCGATGATGGTACCCCATGCGGTCTCACAATCTCGTTCATGTACTAGTGACTCAAGGTCCCAATGGAGTCCCGCTCGCGAACGACAAGAAAATGGGCCGACTTTGTGAGTCGATCCACAATCACCCAAATCATGTCCTTCCTCCCGGTGGTGGGTGGAAGACCGATCCAAAGTCCATCGCGATATGGTCCCACTTCCACTCCGCTATGGGCAAGGGTCGTAACATGCCCGCCGGCCGCCGATGCTCGGCCTTCACCCGCCGACACGTGAGGCACCGCGAAACAAAGGCAGCCACATCGCGTTTCATCCCAGGCCACCAAAAATGTCTGCGAAGCGCATGGTACATCTTCGTACCCCCCTGGATGCACAGCAACCCTAGATTGGTGAAACTCCCTCATCACCTCATCCCTGAGGGAAGAAGCTACTACCAACCGCCCCTGAAATGACAACTCATGCTCGGGACCCTCTGTCCAGTCCCGAGATAGCTCCCCGGCCTCAATACGGGCACGGAGAACCTCACACTCAATGTCACCCAGGTGTTCCTCCCGGACGCGCCGGTACAACTCAAGCACTACCACCAAAGGACGCAGGACCGTCCCACCATCACGAACAACAAGCCGCACCCGCAACGTCGCCAATCGCTCCATCGGCTTCCACTCCCTCACGGCCACCTCAGCTTTCCCTTTTTCGCTCAATGCATCAGCCACAACATTACCCTTGCCCGGGGTATAGGCAAGAGTAAAATCAAAGGTCCGCAAATACTCCACCCATCTCCTTTGCCTCAAATTCAAGTCCTTCGAGTAAAGATGTCCTGAAGGCTCTTGTGATCCGAGAACACCACAAACTTTTCCCCCCAAGAGGTAGTGCGCCAACTCTTCAGGGCGAAGATGACAGCAGCTAACTCAAGGTCATGAGTAGGATAATTCTGCTCATGAGGCTTCACTGCCTCGACCCATAAGCTACCACACCTGTGCTCCTGCATAAGCACACACCCCAAACCAACCCTGGACGCATCACAGGACACTTCATATGGGATATCCTCCCGAGGCAACCTCAACACAGGTGCGGTGGTCAAACGGGTTTTGAGAGTCTCAAACGCCCGCGGCACTTGTCCGTCCACTCAAACTTCACGCCCTTCCGAGTCAACGCTGTCATAGGCGCCGCCAAACGAGAGAACCCCTCTACAAAATGACGATAGTACCCCGCTAAGCCAAGAAAACTACGGATCTCAAAAACGTTGGTTGGCCTCGCCCATGATGCCACGGCCTCAATCTTGGCCTGGGTCCACCCTAACTCCCTCAAGTGACACCACATGGCCAAGAAAGTGAACCTCCTGCAGCCCAAAACTCACACTTGCTAAACTTAGCAAACAACTGCTGGTCCCTCAAGGTTTGCAACATTGTTGCCAAGTGCTCCACATGTTCCTTCTCGGTCTTGGAATAAACCAAGATATCGTCGATAAACACCACCACGAACGAGTCTAAGTATGGGGCAAAGACTTGGTTCATCAAATGCATGAACACCTGCTGGTGCATTAGTGAGCCCGAAAGGCATCACTACCCACTCATAATGCCCATACCGCACCGAAAAGCCGTCTTAGGGATGTCCTCCTCCCTAACCCCGAGCTGGTGATACCCCGACCGTAAATCTATTTTGGAAAACCACTGGGCCCCACTCAACCGGTCAAACAGGTCATCTATCCGAGGCAACGGGTACTTGTTCTTCACATCACCACGAATTCGGCTTCCTGTAGTCGATGCAAAGACGAAGCGTGCCATCGGCCTTCTTAGCAAAGAGCACCGGAGCACCCCAGGGTGAGGTACTCGGCCTAATATACCCTTGGCCCACCAACTCCTCGATTTGCCTCCTGAAGCTCCCTCAACTCAGCTGGCCCCATACGATACGCTACTTGGGAAATCGGACCCGTCCCCGGCACCAACTCAATGGTGAACTCCACACTCCTCTTAGGTGGCAAACTCCTCAACTGCTCAGGAAAAACATCCTGGAATTGGTCCACAACAGCGGGCCACACCCTCCTTTCCACCTTACCCTCCTCAGCAAAGGTCAGGGCTGCTAACCTGTGGGTAATGGCACCCCACTGGTCCAACACTGGCCCGGCCCGACTCGCCTCACAATCCCACTCCCCCTGTAGGGTGCAAGAGGTCCCTGCAGGTGTCACGAAGGTCACACGCCGCCGATAACAATCTATCTTGGCCTGGAAAGCCATAAGCCAATCCATACCCAAGATCAGGTCGAACGTTCTCAAAGGCATCACATGCAAGTCAAAACTCAGCTCCACCTCGCCTATGGTTAACACACGACCACGACACACTCGCCGTACCTCAATCATGCCTCCTACCGGAGACTCCACAACTAAGGGCCTCGCGGCCTCCACACAAGCTAACCCCAAGCCGTCAACTACAAGCTCAGCAACAAACGAACATGATGCACCCGTATCGAAAAGAACAGAAGCTAAGGTACGGGAGATCAAGAGGGTACCTCTAACCACCGATGGTCCTGCTCCACCCTCAGCTGGTGGGGGTGGTAGCTCGGCCTCCTCCCTGGTATGTCGCCTCCGGCGCAAACACCCTCCCTTGGCCCGTGCCACCGGTCGGCTCACTCCACCGGACGCTTCCCGCTAAGGTTGCCTCCAGCCTCGGTCGCTTGCCGCTCCGGCCTCCCCCGAGGTCGGGTCCGATTCGATCCTGCTCGACTAGCCGGCCACCGACGAGCCGGTCTCTCTCGCTGGTGCACGAAAACCGGCATCACTCCTTGTCTTGGATGTCATGCCTCCAACTCCCCTGTTGCCACTCCGGCAAACCCGGCTCGAGATGGCCCTCTCGTCCACATCTATGGCATTTCCGGTCCCTCTTTGGACACTCCTTTCTCAAGTGGCCTTGCTCCCCACAAGCAGTAACAACCACTAGGGAGACCCCCCTGTTGGACCGCCCTGTCTACCACCGCCAAAGCTAGACCTCCCTGGGTTCACCAATGTCTGTCCCCTGCTGCGGAAGGAACCGCTATCCCTCTCCTCCATCTTGAGCCTCTTGGACCCTGCATCTCGATCAGGCCCACTCGCAACCGGCGACCCTGATGGGCCTGCCTCCCACCATCCAGCTCTCTCTCAGCTATACGGGCCGTCTCCACAGCCTCAGCATAAGTCCTCAAGCGTAGAATTGCCACCCTCTCCCTAAGGGCTGGCCGAAGACCCAGAGTGAACTTGTGGGCCTTCAGGTCCTCCTTTGCCACTGTCTCGGGGGCAAACCTATCTCGAGCTCCGGAACTCCCGCTCATACTCGGGCACCGTCTTTGATCCTTGCTTCAGGCTGCCAAATTCCTCCCTCTTCTCGCCATCTCACCGATTCGGGAAGAACTCATCATGGAAGAGTTGCAAGAATTCCTCCCAAAACATGAGTTGCACTGCACGGCTCCCCGCAACACTCGTCCACCACTCCAAGGCGTCCCCCTCCAGCTGCCGAATTGCCAGTCGCACCTTATCCTCCTCCCGGGGCAGGAGAAAGGAGAACACATGCTCAATCTGTCTCAACCACTGCTCAGCTACCACAGGGTCTTCCCCCCCTTTAAATCGCGGAGGTTGTTCCTTTCGGAACCGTGTCACCACGTCATCCTCTGCACGGGTCGGTACACCACCCAGCGAACTCTCACGCTCACGAGGCAGCTCTCCTACTGGTGGTGGTGGTGGTGGCACCACCTGCCGTGTCTTTGCCATCTCACGGCGCACCTCCTCCCGAACGTCCTGTCGGAGTCCCTCCCGTAGCTCTCGTACCTCCAGCCGGATGCCTTCTTGTAGCTGTGCCAGTAACAACGCATGCCCTCCAACGGATGGTCCCGCACCCGGACCCTCATGGGCAGATGACTCATCAGCCACTGCCCCGGACGCACGTGTCACTCTTCTCGGCGGCATTCTTACTACACGAAGTAAGAAGCACAACGTCAAAACAAATTTTTTTTTTTTTTTTTATAATCTATCGCGTCACTACCTCTACCTCACTGATCAATTTCACTAACACATGACATTACACACATACATTGCATCAATTACATTTCACAGTTCACGATCCAGTACACATTTCCAACCAAATCGAGTTGCACATTTCACTTAATCATGTGATCCTATCCACGGTTTAGCATACATTCACAGCAAATGCAACTAGTGCCCTAATGCCTATGCATGCAAATCCTATCACAAGACCGGACTACCCTAAGTACACCTTAGAGGCCCCAAGAGGACCGTGTTGATCAAGGCACGTCCCTCCAGGCTCCTCCAAAGGACTCAAGATAACCAAGTCCGCCCACTACCCTAGGCCAACTAGACCATGCTCGATACCATATTGTCACGCCCGGATTTCCAACCCGAGGAAACCGGTACGTGACTCCCCTTTTACCCACGCGGAGGGCAAAGGGGTAGGATACAAAACAAGAATTTAACATTTTAAACATCCACAACATTCAAGAAAGTAATATTCATTAAAAGCAATCCAATCCAGTTTATTACAACAAAATCCTTTCCCCCCTGGGGTTACATCGATTCTCATAATAAAAATAACATAAACAAATTAAATAAATAAGGTCTTCCACCTTGGGGTCCCACCTAACGCCCGTAGGTTCCTGAAAAGAAAACAACATGGTAGGAGGGGTGAGCAACCACGGCTCAGTAGGGATCATGTCTCCCCAACCCATCCCATGCACCTGGTATCTACATGCCTTGTGTACAAGTCGTTGTGTCGTGATACAATTATCCCACCAGATATGGTTACAAGGCTATAACAGCAAACACAGTCATACATGGGCTAGTACATAAACACTCCCGGGCTTCCACAGGCCACCGGGTTTCAAGAACGATCCCGGGCTTCCACGGCCACCGGGTTCCACAAAACAGTCCCGGGCTTCCACGGCCACCGGGTTCCACAAAACAGCCCCGGGCTTCCACAGCCCACCGGGTTCCACAAAACAGTCCCCGGGCTTCCACGACCACCGGGTGTACAAGCAAACACGCAGCACACATGGCCATACAGGCATAACATCAAACACTAAGTATGCTTAGTCACACAGAATAACCTCGAACACTTAGCATGCATATATCCACAAGCTCACAAACCCAGCCCACAGGCATTTCCACAAACACATAACATGCACAGCCTCACAGGCATAATTTCAAACACTTGGCAGGCATATACACATAACTATATTCACACAGGCTTTTCATCAAACATATAGCATATAGATCACAGAACCACACCAAAATGCCACTGAAGGCCAACATTCATATAGGAGATCACACCTATATGAATTTACATATATATATATATAAACAGATACAGCCCAGAATCTGCCCTAGGACCCTAGGACAGGAGGGTTTAGGAAGAACAGAACCCCTACCTTAAAGCAGATCTTCCTTGCTCCCGCGCCAAACGCCGTCCTCCCCACGCAAGATGCTCCGGCAGCAACCAGCAACTCCCCTTCCCTCTCTCTCTAGCTCTCTCTCTCTCTCAGGAAACTGCAGCAAAGGAACACAAGAACCCTAAACTCAAACTCAAGCCCTCCTTATATAGACACCATTCACATCAAAACGACGTAGTTTTGATTAAGTAAACCCAGGATCAAAACGACGTAGTTTTGATTACACAAGCTACAACCTTTCCGCATCCATACACACCAAAATAATCAGAATTTCAACATGGTCCTTTGGAGAAAGTTCCTTAGAATGCCAAAACCAAGGGAACCATGCAAAAATATGCTCGCACGCCAATTTGCACGTGAATTCCCAATTCACGTGCAACTCCATATGAACTCCAAATGCTCTCAAACTTCACCCCTAGCCTCCTTGCATCATTTGGAAGACAATTACACTTGCACGTGAATTGGACCCATATCACGTGCACCTCACATACATGTCCATTTGGTCTGAAACTTCTGTGGTAGATAGAGGACATCATTCTAAGCATCTTTCCTTTTGCACGTGAATTCATTGGAGTCCAACTACTAGGTCAAAATCTAGAAAAACTCTACTCAGGAGGCAAAACTGACTAACTCAAGGTACGGGTCCTTACATCCCCGAGAATAGCCCAGCCCATACCCGTCACAAGAATTTTGTCCGCTTTGGCCAACCAGTCTTGGGCCTCGCCCTCATGGCCTGCTCCGCACGGTTTTGTCTTTGGGCCTCGCCCAAAACGCGTCCCCTGTGAGGTGAGGTATCCGTCCCCTCCTATAAGGCGGACTTTGTTCTCCTCACCAAGCAATGTGGGACTAACACCCACTCATGGGTCGTTACAATCCACCCCCCCTTAGGAGGCCCACGTCCCCAGGTGGGACCATGGCACACCACTCCGGGTCGTGGCTCCGATACCACCCGAGAATAGCCCAGCCCATACCCGTCACAAGAATTTTGTCCGCTTTGGCCAACCAGTCTTGGGCCTCGCCCTCATGGCCTGCTCCGCACGGTTTTGTCTTTGGGCCTCGCCCAAAACGCGTCCCCGTGAGGTGAGGTATCCGTCCCCTCCTATAAGGCGGACTTTGTTCTCCTCACCAAGCAATGTGGGACTAACACCCACTCATGGGTCGTTACATGTTACAACAATCTCAACAAACAATATCAAACCACATCAGTAGTCACAATTATCCATCACACAAAACACAAGTGATTTAACCGCCTCTTCAGGCCAAGTTATTTAACCGCCTCTTCAGGCCACTGGTTTAACCGCCTCTCAGGCAAAGTAGTTTAACCGCCTCTTCAGGCCAGATTCCACAGTCAGGCACACAACTTACACCACAGTCGCACAAACATAAAACCAAACACTTGGTGTGCACCCGCTCACAAGTGCACAAACCCAACCACTCAGGCAACAGAACACACACCCAGCATACATACATACACTAAATCACAAGTCCAGCCACACAGGCATAGTATCAAGCACGTAATGGGCATATACATACAGCTATATTCACACAGGCATTTCATCGAACACATAGCATGTAATCCACAGAATCACACCAACATGCCACTGAAGGCCAACATCCATATAGGAGATCACACCTATATGGATTACATATTTATATATAACAGTTATAACCAGAAATCTGCCCTGGAACCCTAGGACAGAGAAGGACTTAGGAAGAACAGAACCCCTACCTCAAGGAAAACGCAACAACACAGCAACGGTCTGATCCCAACCCGAACGCCGTCCACCCACGAAGCACCGACCACCCACGCAAGACGCCCGGCAGCAACCAGGAGCTCTCCTTCCCTCTCTCTCTCTCTCTCTCTCTCTCTGCGACGGCTGGTGAAGCAACAAACCCTAAACCTAAAACAGAGGGCTTCTCCTCCTTATATAGACAACACAACATCAAAACGACGTAGTTTTGATTAAGTGAATCCCAGGATCAAAACGACGTAGTTTTGATCACACAAGTTAGCACCTTTTCGCACCCCTATAGGCCAAAATACTCAGAATTTCAACATGGTCCTTTGGAGGAAGTTCCTTAGAATGTCAAAACCAAGGGAACCATGCAAAAATAAGCTCGCACGCCAATTTGCACGTGAATTCCCAATTCACGTGCACCTCCATATGGACTCCAAATGCTCTCAAACTTCACCCCTAGCTTCCTTGCATCATTTAGAAGACAATTACACTTGCACGTGAATTGGACCCATATCACGTGCACCTCACATACATGTCCATTTGGCCTGAAACTTCGTGGTAGATAGAGGACATCATTCCAAGCATCTTTCCTTTTGCACGTGAATTCATTGGAGTCCATTTACTAGGTCAAAATCTAGAAAAACTCTACTCGGGAGGCAAAACTGACTAACTCAAGGTACGGGTCCTTACATCCTCTCCCCCTTAAGACTTTTCGTCCTCGAAAAGAAATGACATAAGAGGAAAACAAACACAAGCTACCCATTTGCCACACGGCGAGCCACAACACCCAAATGGGTCATACACCACGCACAGCACAACGGCACATAACAGTACCACCATAATCCATAACCACAATAATGCACATAACACATGTCCACATGGCACGAATACACATCTCAAGGCACATCACAAATAAGAACACATGTCTTTAAAAGACAATACAAATACATCAACTAATACAAGAAAACACATCACAAGAAAACATCACTATCCATCCCCTTGGCCAACGACCACCTCCCACGCTTAAGATTGTTCGTCCTCGAACAAGTCCGAAGTCTGCTCACGCATCACGGACTCACGTTCCCATGTCTCCTCCTCAATGCCACGGTGCTGCCACAGCACGCGAACCAAAGGAATAGCACGACCACGCAAAAGCTTTTCCCGCCGATCTAGGATACGGATAGGGGCCTCAATGACGGACATGTCATCCTCGATGTCCAACGTCCCCCAATCAATCACATGAGTGGGGTCAGGGTGATACTTCCGCAATCGGGACACGTGAAACACGTTGTGCACTCGACTCAGCCGCGGTGGTAACGCTAACCGGTAGGCCACAGGCCCTACACGATCCAGAATCTCAAAAGGACCAATAAACCGCGGAGATAGCTTGGAACCTCGCCCAAACCGTCGATGTCCACGACGTGGAGAGATACGAAGGAACACATGATCACCAACAGAAAACTCCAAAGGTTGCCGTCGCTGATCCGCATAAGATTTCTGCCGACTCTGAGCTGCCAACAAACGCTGACGAATCAACGTGACCTTCTCAGTAGCCTCTTGAACCAAGCTGCGGTCCCAAGAGAGCCGTCTCCCCCCACCTCGGTCCAACACAAAGGGGATCGACACGGTCGTCCATACAACGCCTCAAAAGGAGCCATCCCAATGGATGCCTGATAATCGTTGTTGTAGGCAAACTCCACCAAAGGAAGGTGAGTTGCCCACGAACCCCCAAAATCTAGCACACAAGCCCTCAACATGTCCTCCATGGTCTGATTCGTCCGCTCGGTCGACCGTCGGTCTCGGGGTGAAAGGCTGTACTCAGGTGAAGCTTGGTCCCCATAGCCTCCCCGCAAACCTGCCCAGAAACGGGAAGTGAACCTCGAATCCCGGTCCGAGACAACCGATGAGGGTACGCCATGCGTCTCACAATCTCGTTCATGTACAGTGACTCAAGGTCCCAATAGAGTCCCGCTCGCGAACAGCCAGGAAATGGGCCGACTTTGTGAGTCGATCCACAATTACCCAAACCATATCCTTCCTCCCGGTGGTGGGTGGAAGACCATCACAAAATCCATCGCTATATGGTCCCACTTCCACTCCGCTATGGGCAAGGGTCGTAACATGCCCGCGGGGCCGCCGATGCTCGGCCTTCACCCGGCGACACGTGAGGCACCGCGAAACAAAGGCAGCCACATCGCGTTTCATCCCAGGCCACCAAAAGTGTGCCCGAAGCGCATGATACATCTTCGTACCTCCCTGGATGCACAGCAACTCTAGACTGGTGAAACACCCTCATCACCTCATCCCGGAGGGAAGAAGCCACTACCAACCGCCCCTGAAAGGACAACTCATGCTCAGGACCCTCTCGTCCGGTCCCCAGGATAGCTCCCCGGCCTCAATACGGGCACGGAGAACCTCACACTCAATGTCACCCACTGTGTCCCTCCCCGGACGCGCCGGTACAACTCAGGCACAACCACCAAAGGACTCAGGATCTGTCCCACCATCATGAGCAACAGGTCGCACCGTAACGTCGCCAACCGCTCCATCGGCTTCCACTCCCTCACGGCCACCTCGGCTTTCCCTTTTTTGCTCAACGCATCGCCCACAACATTACCCTTGCCCGGGGTATAGGCAAGAGTAAAGTCAAAGGTCCGCAAATACTCCACCCATCTCCTTTGCCTCAAATTCAAGTCCTTCGAGTAAAGATGTATCGAAGGCTCTTGCGATCTCGAGAACACCACAAACTTTTCCCCCAAGAGGTAGTGCTGCCAACTCTTCAGGGCGAAGATAACGGCCGCCAACTCAAGGTCATGAGTAGGATAATTCTGCTCATGAGGCTTCAGCTGCCTTGACCCATAAGCTACCACACCGTGCTCCCCGCATAAGCACACACCCCAAACCAACCCTGGACGCATCACAAGACACCGCATATGGAATATCCTCCCGAGGTAACCTCAACACCGGTGCAGGTGGTCAAACGGGTTTTGAGAGTCTCAAACGCCCGCTGGCACTTGTCCGTCCACTCAAATTTCACTCCTTTCGTAGTCAACGCCGTCATAGGAGCCGCCAAACGGGAGAACCCCTCTACAAAACGACGATAGTACCCCGCCAAACCAAGAAAACTACGGATCTCAAAAACGTTGGTTGGCCTCGCCCACGATGCCACGGCCTCAATCTTGGCCGGGTCCACCCTAACTCCCTCGGTGACACCACATGGCCAAGAAAGTGAACCTCCTGCAGCCAAAACTCACACTTGCTAAACTTAGCAAACAGTCGTCGGTCCCTCAAGGTTTGCAACACCTTGTTGCCAAGTGCTCCACATGCTCCCTCTCGGTCTTGGAATACACCAAGATATCATCGATAAACACCACCACGAACGAGTCTAAGTATGGGGCAAAGACTTGGTTCATCAAATGCATGAACACTGCTGGCGCATTAGTGAGCCCGAAAGGCATCACTACCCACTCATAATGCCCATACCTGCACCGAAAGCCGTCTTAGGGATGTCCTCCTCCCTAACCCCGAGCCGGTGATACCCCGACCGTAAATCTATCTTGGAAAACCACCGAGCCCCACTCAATTGGTCAAACAGGTCATCTATCCGAGGCAACGGGTACTTGTTCTTCACAATCATCGAATTCAGCTTCCTGTAGTCGATGCAGAGACGAAGTGTGCCATCAGCCTTCTTAGCAAAGAGTACCGGAGCACCCCAAGGTGAGGTACTTGGTCTGATATACCCTTGGTCCCCCCAACTCCTCGATTTGCCTCTGCGCAGCTCCCTCGGCTCGGCTGGTCCCATACGATACGCTACTTGAGAAATCGGACCCGTCCCCGGCACCAACTCAATGGTGAACTCCACACTCCTCTTAGGTGGCAAACTCCTCAACTGCTCAGGAAAAACATCCTGAAATTGGTCCACAACAGCAGGCCACACCCTCCTTTCCACCTTACTCTCCTCAGCAAAGGTCGAGGGCGCTAACTTGTGGGTAATGGCACCCCACCTGGTCCAACACTGGCCCGGCCCGACTCGCCTCACAATCCCACTCCCCCCTGCAGGGTGCAAGAGGTCCCCTGCAGGTGTCACGAAGGTCACACGCCGCCGATAACAATCTATCTTGGCCTGGAAAGCCATAAGCCAATCCATACCCAAGATCGGGTCGAACGTCCTCAAAGGCATCACATGCAAGTCAAAACTCAGCTCCACCTCGCCTATGGTTAACACACAGCCACGACACACGCGCCGTACCTCAATCATGCCTCCCACCGGAGACTCCACAACTAGGGGCCTCGCGGCCTCCACACAAGCTAACCCCAAACCGTCTATTACAAGCTCAAGAACAAATGAACATGATGCACCCGTATCGAAAAGAACGAAGCTAATGTACGGGAGATCAAGAGGGTACCTCTAACCACCGATGGTCCTGCTCCACCCTCGGCTGGTGGGGGTGGTAGCTCGGCCTCCTCCTGGTATGTCGCCTCCAGCGCAAACACCCTCCCTTGGCCCGTGCCACCGGTCGGCTCACTCACCTGGACGCTTCCCGCTAAGGTTGCCTCCGGCCTCGGTCTCTTGCCGTTCCTGGCCTCCCCCGGGGTCGGGTCCGACTAGATCTGCCTGGCCGGCTCGCCACCGACGAGCTGGTCTCTCAACTTGGTGCACGGAAGCTAGCATCACTCCTCACGCCGGACGCCGCGCCCCCTGTTCCCTCGTTGCCACTCCCTGCAAACCCGGCGCAAATGACCCTCTCGTCCACGGTTGTTGCATCGCCGGTCCTTCTTGGGGCACTCCCCTTTGAAGTGACCCTGCTCTCCACAGCAGTGGCATCCGCTCGGTAGACTCCCGGACGGACCACCCCTGTCTTCCGCCGCCAAAGGTGAACCTCCCGGGGTTCACGGATGTCCGACCCCGACTGCGAAAAGAACCGCTATCCCTCTCCTCCGTCTTGAGCCTCTTGGACCCTGCATCTCGATCAGGCCCACTCGCACCGGCGCCCCGATGGGCCTGCCTCCCATCATCCAGTTCTCTCTCGGCTATACGGGCCGTCTCCACGGCCTCAAGCATAGGTCCTCAAGCGTAGAATCGCCACCCTCTCCCTAAGGGCTGGCCTGAGACCCAAGGTGAACTTGTGGGCCTTCAGGTCCTCCCTTACCACCGTCTCAGAGCAAACCTACTCAATCTCCGGAACTCCCGCTCATACTCAGGTACCGTCTTTGATCCTTGCTTCAGGCTGCCAAATTCTTCCCTCTTCTTGCCATCTCACCGATTCCTGGGAAGAACTCATCTTGGAAGAATTGCAAGAACTCCTCCCAAAACATGAGTTGCACCGCACGGCTCCCCGCAACACTCGTCCACCACTCCAAAGCGTCCCCCTCCAGCTGCCGAATTGCCAGTCGCACCTTATCCTCCTCCCGGGGCAGGAGAAAGGAGAACACATGCTCAATCTGCCTCAACCACTGCTCAGCTACCACAGGATCTTCCCCCCCCTTAAATCGCGGAGGTTGTTCCTTTCGGAACCGTGTCACCACATCATCCTCTGCACGGGTCGGTACACCACCCGGCGAACTCTCACGCTCACGAGGCAGCTCTCCTACTGGTGGTGGTGGTGGTGGCACCACCTGCCGTGCCGCCATCTCACGGCGCACCTCCTCCCGAACGTCCTGCAGAGTCCCTCCCGTAGCTCTCGTACCTCCAGCCGGATGCCTTCTTGTAGCTGTGCCAGTAACAACGCATGCCCTCCAACGGATGGTCCCGCTCCCGGACCCTCATGGGCAGATGACTCATCAGCCACTGCCCCGGACGCACGTGTCACTCTCCTCGGTGGCATTCTTACTACATGAAGTAAGATGCACAAACGTCAGAACGCGTTTGACTACTAACAAGTTGACTACCTCTACCTCATTATCAATTTTACCAACAAATGACATTACACACATACATTGCATCAATCACATTTCACAGTTCACAGTTCAGTACACATTGCCAAACAAATCAGAGTTGCACATTTCACTTGATCATGTGATCTTATCCACGATTCAAAGATACATTCAAAGCAAATGCAACTAGTGCCCTAATGCCAATGCATGCAAATCCTACCACAAGACTGGACTACCCTAAGTACACCTTGGAGGCTCAAAGGGGACCATGTTGATCAGGCATGTCCCTCCAGGCTCCTCCAAAGGACTCAAGATAACCAAGTCCGCCCACTACCCTAGGCCAACTAGACCATGCTCTGATACCATATTGTCACGCCCCGGATTTCCAACCCGAGGAAACCGGCACGTGACTCCCCTTTTTCCCACACGGAGGGCAAAGGGGTTAGGATACAAACCAAGAATTTTACATTTCAAACATCCACAACACATTCAAGAAAGTAATGTTCATAAAAATAATCCAAACCAGTTTATTACAACAGAATTCTTTCCAATCCCATCCCCACCTGGGGTTACATCGATTCCCATAAAAGAAAACAACATAAATGGAAGAGAGTAAAATGGATAAGGTCTTCCACCTTGGTGTATCCACCTAACGCCTGTAAGTCCCTGGGAAAACAAGCAAACACAAGTAGGAGGGGTGAGCAACCACCACGGCTCAGTAGGGATCAAGTCTCCCCAACCCTTCCCATGCTCCTAGCGGCTACATGCATGTGCACAAGTGTAGTGACGTGTTACAACAATCTCAACAAACAATATCAAACCACATCAGTAGTCACAATTATCCATCACACAAAACACAAGTGATTTAACCGCCTCTTCAGGCCAAGTTATTTAACCGCCTCTTCAGGCCACTGGTTTAACCGCCTCTCAGGCAAAGTAGTTTAACCGCCTCTTCAGGCCAGATTCCACAGTCAGGCACACAACTTACACCACAGTCGCACAAACATAAAACCAAACACTTGGTGTGCACCCGCTCACAAGTGCACAAACCCAACCACTCAGGCAACAGAACACACACCCAAAGATACATACATACACTAAATCACAAGTCCAGCCACACAGGCATAGTATCAAGCACGTAATGGGTATATACATACAGCTATATTCACACAGGCATTTCATCGAACACATAGCATGTAATCCACGAATCACACCAACATGCCACTGAAGGCCAACATCCATATAGGAGATCACACCTATATGGATTACATATTTATATATACGATTATAACCAGAAATCTGCCCTGGAACCCTAGGACAGAGAAGGACTTAGGAAGAACAGAACCCCTACCTCAAGGAAAACGCAACAACACAAAGAACGGTCCGATCCCAACCCGAACGCCGTCCACCCACGAAGCACCGACCACCCACGCAAGACGCCCGGCAGAAGAACCAGGAGCTCTCCTTCCCTCTCTCTCTCTCTCTCTCTCTGCGACGGCTGGTGAAGCAACAAACCCTAAACCTAAAACAGAGGGCTTCTCCTCCTTATATAGACAACACAACATCAAAACGACGTAGTTTTGATTAAGTGAATCCCAGGATCAAAATGACGTAGTTTTGATCACACAAGTTAGCACCTTTTCGCACCCATATAGGCCAAAATACTCGAATTTCAACATGGTCCTTTGGAGGAAGTTCCTTAGAATGTCAAAACCAAGGGAACCATGCAAAAATAAGCTCGCACGCCAATTTGCACGTGAATTCCCAATTCACGTGCACCTCCATATGGACTCCAAATGCTCTCAAACTTCACCCCTAGCTTCCTTGCATCATTTAGAAGACAATTACACTTGCACGTGAATTGGACCCATATCACGTGCACCTCACATACATGTCCATTTGGCCTGAAACTTCTGTGGTAGATAGAGGACATCATTCCAAGCATCTTTCCTTTTGCACGTGAATTCATTGGAGTCCATTTACTAGGTCAAAATCTAGAAAAACTCTACTCAGGAGGCAAAACTGACTAACTCAAGGTACGGGTCCTTACAAGAACCTTGGCTCATGTATAGCATGTTATCATTTAAATAACCCCAAGAACCTTAAAATCGGTAAGAAAGCAGTAGGGAGGTGAAATTGCAATCTTAGATGCTTTAATCTTTAAGTTTTAACCTTAAAATCAATTCTTCTGTCTTTGATATTTGAGAAAATCACATAAAAATTAGATCTTTAGTTTAAAAAAGAGAACTTTTTGCCAAGACATTTTATAGAACAAGAGTAATTGGGTGTTTTGATTTAAGAACTAGAAAACTAGGCTAATCCCTGTGGGTTCGACGTACCCCTTGCTTTCTGCTATTTTTTTAGTGCAAACTTAGGGAATTTATAATCTTGAAGAGAGATTTAACGACATTAGCTAGCTCTTTTAGAGAGGCTAAAAATCTGTCTGTCAAATTGGCGCCGTTGCCGGGGATTGTACGGCTAACTAGTTTTTCAAAATCAAAAGAGTGAAATTATTTGAATTCTGATCTTGGTGTTTAATTTTGTCTTTTATTTTCTGTTATTTTGTGTTTTATTTATTTATTTTGTCTTGTTCGGAGCTGGTGGGTGTGTTCTTGTTATTTTATAGGAACGTTCACCAGGTGTTTCAGAAAATTCTCAGTTGTGTATGCGACGAAGGGAACTTGTGCCATTTAATCCAGAACCTGAACGGATAATTAGAGATCATCGTAGGGCAGCTAGGGAAGCTGCGAGGGAAGCTGAAGAAGCACTGCAGGGTTCAGAGGATACAATTCTTGACATTATGGAGGATACGAGACCTGATGGCAGTGTCCAGCAAGGAGGGGCTAATTATAATGGCCAATATCCGGAAGATGAGGGTAACAAATTTAGGCCCAGGACTTTCTTAGACTATGCAAGGCCAACTATGTCGGATCATTACTCGGGGATTAGGCAAGCAAGAGTCCAAGCAAACAGTTTTGAGTGAAACCAAGCATTGATCAACATGGTGAGCAACAATGCATTTGGAGGAACAGCGGTGGATGACCCACATGTTGGATCAAACCTAGAATTTGGATGATGCGGATCAAACCCAATGTAATTTGATTTAAGATGTTTCATGTTTATTCTAAGTCTCGTGCGTAAGATAAAACTTTAATCCGAACCTACTCCTGTAAGCGCAAAGCAAAGGACAAGATATATAATCCTGATCCGAATTATCATGAGTGTCGTCAAACACTTGGTAAATAACCAAGTGAAGAGCCAACCTTTTATTTGAAGAGATTGAAGAGCCAACTAAAAAGGTGAGTTGTTTGTTTTTGTTAGTTGGATTTGTTGTCAACACATATTCTGAGAGAGTTCAGAGGGAGTTCAACACTTGGTTAGTATTGAAGAAGTTAGAGTTGGAAAAGAACCTACTGCACAGATTACTTCAGTTCACTTCGAAACATCATATCTACTTCAATACAGATTCTATTGAGCTCAAATTTTACAGTATTGTTCCAGACAGATGTGGTAGAATATCCGTAAAGTTTCAGGACATTTGGAGAACAACAAAGCCTTCAAGTAGGAAGATATATGTTGACCCATTGAAGCAAGTGTGGTGCACCTACTAGTCATCATTAACAAATTCATAACTAATTCTGTCCAACTCGGATTGATCTGAAATTTGGATGGTTTATTTATCACTGATAGGGGAGGCTACAGTTACAATTTCAGAGAATTTGAAGCATTGTAAGGGGTGCACGTGACAATGCCCGTGACAATGACCATATCATGTGCACCTCCAAATGCTTTGAACTTTTTATGCAAGGTAGAGGGCATAATTTGGAGCAACTTTCCCTTCTGCACGTCATATTGATAAGGCCATCTTCATGGTCAAATAAATCAAAGCGTGTTTACTCAACACTGATGAGATGGACGGCCAAGATCATTTCATTAAAGAGATGGATGCCCAACATTAATTGGATAGATTAATGGTCATAATTTAAGATGGAAGAGATCAAGAGTCCACAATCAGCTATGGCATTAGGACAACCCTAAAGATCTAAGGGTTGAGATTGCTTGAAAGGCTTAGATGGAGGGCTAAGTATGTGTGGCTCTTTAACCTAAATATAAAAGGTGTAGAAGGTGAATAGATTTGCAGCGAAGTCATGGAGAAAAAAAAAATTGAAGGCGCTTCTTTGATTCCATAGATGAAGAACATAAGATTCAAGGCCTGTGAAGCGATTTGAAGCATCTTTGCTGAAGAGAGGTGACATCTCAATGAGCATATTCCTCATACCTAAGTTCTTACACCATTTTTTGATTATATCTGATGTATTGAGGCATTGTTGTTGATCTACATGCCTGTAGGGGGATTAAAGGAAGAATAGATCCTTTCCCTACCACTCTTGTTGTTGGTGATTCAAACATTAGTGAAATCTGTGTGGTGTGGGTGATTCCCACCATACCAAGGACGTAACCTTCAGATTGAAGGTGAACATTGTAAAAATCTTTGTGTCTTGGTGTTCTTGCTTGTGATTCATGCTTGATTTATATTGTGCTTGATGCGACTTGAAGTAATTTGTTTTAGAAGACATAAAAGATAAGTGACAAGTGGTAACGTGGATAAATCTTAATCGGTTGCGAAGGTTGAAGAAGAAATTTATAAAAGACTATCATAACCACTGATTCACCCCCCCTCTCAGTGGTGATAGTGATCTTGTGGGATCTTCAATTGGTATCAGAGCGTTGGTTCCTTCGTTGTTCCATTTTTGGTTCCTATAAGGTGTTTGATATTATTCCTTTTGGTGTTGGTGTACATTGAAAGTGTTTAATTATATGTCTCAAAGAAAGAACATGAATTCTGCCAACAACAAGGGGCTACCCATGTTTGATGGGAAGAATTATCACATTTGGAAGGAAAGAATGACTCCTTATTTGATCTCACTTGGATTGGATGTGTTAAGTGCTGTCATAATAGGTTTTACAAGTCTTGAGATTAAATCTGACATGACCTCAGCAGAAAGGAAGAACATTGAAACTGATGGGAAAGCAAGGAATGCATTACTAGCTGCCCTATCAGAAAAGGAATTTGCTAAGGTGATTGGATGCAAGTCTGCTAAAGGGATATGGGAGAAACTCAAGGCTATCTATGAAGGTGACAAGAAGGTAAAAGAGGCAAAGCTACAAATTTAGAGAGCCAAGTTTGAAGACGTCAAGATGAATGATGAAGAAACAGTTGATGAATTCTTTACCAGAGTAAATGAGATAGTAAGTACCATCAGAGGATTTGGTGAAGATATGAATGATGCTACTGTTGTGAAGAAGTTGTTGAGAACACTACCAGATAAGTTTGATGCAAAAGTGTCAGCTCTTGAAGACAGGGACTTGAACAATTTTCAACTGGATGAATTACACTCTATATTGATCGCTTATGAGATGAGGAAAGGGCCTACATTAAAAAAATCAGTCAAAAGTGAGAAAGAGGTAGCCTTCAAGGCAATGAAGAAATTAAAGATAATAGAAGAACAGGCTGAATCATCAGAATCAGAGGAGCTCACTGAGGCTAGGTTCAACAAACTTATGTCATTGCTGTCCAAGAACATCAAGAGAGGTAAAGGCAGGTACAAAGGTAAACTACCCTTGAAGTGTTTCAATTGTGGAGGCATTGGACATTTTGCTGTAAATTGTCCAAAGAGAAAAGAAGATGATAGTGAAGAAGATGAAAGTACATCTGCTTCAAGGTGAAGAATTAGCCACAAAGACAAGAAGAAGAAGCCATACAAGAGCATGGGTGAGAAGAAAAAATTCTACTCTAAGTCAAACAGAAAAAGCTTCCTGTCTAAAGAAGAGAATGAAAGTAGTGAAGAGGAGTACTCAGATGAAGACTCTTCTGGAAATGAGAGGATGATGACCTTTATGGCAAAAATTTAAAATGAGACAGAAAAATCTAATGAGAGAAACATAGATAATGATAGGCAATACGAAGAAGAAGGAGAAGAAGAAGAAGAGACTCAAATGGAGTATATGCTAAAAAAGGAGCTTAAAGCTTGCCTTAAGGAGAATACCAAACTAGAGAAAGAGATAAAGTCTCTTAGACAATAAGCCAAGCTGAAAATAAAAAAACATGAGGAGTATTTTCAAAGGGACGCAAAATTGACTAAGATGGTTGAAGAGCTAAAGGTGAAGTTGGCTGAAGCGAATAAGATAAATCAAGATGTGCTTCTGATCCAGTCAGCCAAGGACATTGAAATTGGAAAGCTTCAATCAAAGCTACTAGACTTGGAGAAAAATTTAAAGAAGTACAAGTTTAATTTTAATCATTCTATTGAACTTGCAGGTCTATCATTTAATAAATTCCAGGAGGCAAGGGAAAGGCTTCAACAGTGCCTTGAGCATCAAAGACCAACATTCTTAGGCACACAAGGGCTTGGATATGATCAAGGAGAACCCTCATCAAAGAAGCATAATAAGAGTGAAATGGTCATTGTCAAAGAAGTTAAACCCAAAGAAGACTCATAGAAGATATGGAAGCAAAAGGAATCTAAAAGGGAAGTGGCAATGAAAGAGGTGAAACGATCAAGTACCATACAAAAACCTCTAATCAATGGTGATGAGTACAAAAGGAAATACAATAGCCAAAGA
This sequence comes from Taxillus chinensis, assembly GCA_023512835.1. Classification (NCBI taxonomy): domain Eukaryota; kingdom Viridiplantae; phylum Streptophyta; class Magnoliopsida; order Santalales; family Loranthaceae; genus Taxillus; species Taxillus chinensis. Next base: position 40,438,970 of record CM042084.1, read on the forward strand.
CAAAATCAAGGTATGATCAGGTACACATGCTTTGGACATTGTTGGTCTGTGGTGTCTATGGACATAAAGCAAGAGGATGCTTTGGTACAATGAAGTTAACTATATAAGAGATAGAAGCTATGATTTGAGGGGGAGTTCAACTCAACAAAGGCAACAACATCAAGCACAAAGGAAGAAAACAGAAGCTAGTGTGAGAAATAGATTTGAAGTGCTTGAGCAAATATGTGGAAGATGTGATCAGACAGGACATGTAGCAGAAGAATGTAAAGTTATCTTTTCATCCTATCAGCCATATCAAAGTGGTGCGCCAGTAAGGAGCTTTGTGAAGAGAAGACCACAAAATCAGAGAGCTATGCTAGTTAAAGTAGCATTAAAGGCATCGAAGAAAGAAAAAGATTGGATTTTGGACGGTGGTTGCTCAGGACATATGACTGGTGATACAATGATCTTAAAAGATGTGGAAGCCTATGATGGAGGTTCAGTGACTTTTGGGAATGATGGCTCACTGAAGATTAAGGGTATTGCTTCAGCTACCATAGGTGAAACTAAGATGAAATCAAATGAAGTCTTATTGGTAGATGGTTTGAAGCACAATTTGTTGAGTGTGTCTCAGTTATGTGATGATGGAAATGAAGTAATCTTCAGAAAGAAGGGTTGTGTAGTCAAAAGATTAAAAGATGGTGTTGTGATAGCTAAGGGTGATAGAACAGGTTGGAAATTTGTTTCAGGTGGGACGCTCACAAAAGTCATGCTTTATGGGTGCCAAGGAAGAAAATATGTTATAGCACAGAGACTAGGTCATCTTGGACAAAAGAGTATGAGCAAGGTGACAAAAGAAGGAGCTATAAGACACATTCCTATCTTACGAAGAGATGGAAGTTCCATATGTAGCACATGCCAAAAAGGGAAGAATGGTCAAGCTTAGCCATAAAGGAGTGGAGATTCAAACATCAAAGCCACTCGGAGTTAGTACATTCTGATATTTGTGGACCCATCAAACCACAATCATTAAGAGGAGACAGGTATTTTATTTCATTCATTGATGATTTCACTCGAATGACTAACATTATGTTTATAAAGCGTAAATCGAAGCTTTGAAGATGTTCAAGAATTTTAGGAGATTAGTTGAGAAGGAAACAGGTCATTCAATCAAGAGACTCCGAACTGATAATGGAAGGGAGTACACAAATGGTGCCTTTGAAGAGTATATAGAGAAGCATGGCATCAGACATGAGTACAGTGCACCATACACTCCTCAACAAAATGGAGTTGCTGAAAGGAAGAACAAAAGCATCGTGGAGATGGCGAGGACTATGATAGCTGAATATGGGACAGCAAAATATTTTTGGAGAGAAGCTGTATCCACGGCTACACACGTTCAAAATAGGTGTCTATTGCGGTCCAAATCAGATATGACACCATATGAAATGTGGTTCAAGAAGAGGCCAAGTGTGAAGTATTTTAAAGTCTTTGGTAGCCCACGCTTAATTAAAGTTAAAGGGAGACAACTTGGAAAGTTTGATGCGAAAGATGATGAAGTTATCTTTCTTGGATATCTTTCAAATGGGAAAGGTTACAGGTGTTACAACAAGAGGCGTCAAACAATAATTGATGATTATGATGTGAAGGTGTTAGAAAATGAGTTTGATACAAGAGAACAACAAGGTGCGGACTCGATTGTGATCTTAGTATTAATGAAAATGAAGGCCATAATCAAGAAGATGAAGAAGAAAGAGTTCATGATGATGAACTTGATTCAGCATACACAAGTGATGACGAGAGGACTCAAACTCGAAACTTCATAAAGTGGCTAAACATGTGGATCAACAAAACATTCTTGGAGATCAAGGAGCTGGTGTTCAAACTAGGAGGACTATGAGATCATCAACACATGCAGCGTTATTCTCTCAAGTGGAGCCACAACGAGTTGATGAAGCTCTAGATCACAAAGAGTGGATTGAAGCAATGAATGAAGAGCTTGATCAGATTGAGAAGAATGATACATGGGAGCTAGTACCAAGGCCTAAGGACAAGAATGTGATTGGAACAAAATGGGTTTTCAGGAACAAAAGAAATGCGAAAGGAGATATAACCAGGAACAAGGCGAGATTGGTGTGCAAGGGGTATGCACAAGTGGAAGAAGTAGATTTTGAAGAGACATTTGCTCCAGTTGCCCGAATGGAAGCTATCAGAATTCTCCTAGTAGTTGCAGCTCAAAGAAAATACCAAGTCTACCAAATGGATGTAAAATCAGCATTTTTGAATGGAGACTTAGAAGAAGAGGTTTACATTGAGCAACCAGGAAGGATTTCTACTTGACAATGATGGGTCAAGTGTTTGTAAACTGAAGAAGGCACTTTATGGTCTCAAACAAGCACCAAGAGCATGGTATTCCAAGCTTGATAATTCTTTGAAGGAGATGGATTTCAGCAAAGGCCAAGTGGACAGCAATCAAACAAGCATGGTAAACATTTAATGGTAATTGTTTATGTTGATGATATAATTTTTGCAGGAAATGATGATGAACTTTGCAAGAAGTTTGCTGATAAAATGAAGAAAAGATTTGAGATGTCAATGCTTGGAGTGTTAAACTTCTTTTTGGGACTTCAAATCACTCAAGGAAAAGATGCCATCTTTCTATCCCAAGAGAAGTACGCAAAAGATCTCCTCAAGAGATTTGGAATGAAAGAAGCCAACGTAGTGACTACACCCATAGTTCCTGGCTCAAAAGTGTCAAAGGATGAGCAAGGCAAATCAGTATATCGAAGGAGTTTAGAAGACTCATTGGGAGTTTGTTGTATCTAACAGCTTCAAGGCCAGGACATTGTTTATCCAATCACTTTATGTGCACGGTATCAAAGTGATCCTAAGGAATCACATATGCTAGCTGCAAAGAGGATATTGAGATATGTCAAGGGTACTGTGAACCATGGGCTATATTATGGAAGAAATGACAGCATTGAACTCTATGGGTTTCCGAGATGCTGATTGGGCAGGAGATATGGATGATAAAAGATCTACTTCAGGAGGTGCGTTCTTTCTAGGAACTAAGTGTGTGGCATGGCATAGCAAGAAGCAAAATTCGGTGACCTTGAGCACCACTGAAGCTGAATATATAGCAGCTACTCAAGCTACAACACAAATGATTTGGATGAAGACTCGGCTTGCTGATTTGGATGTCAATGTTCACTTCCCACTTGAATCTTGGATGTGATAACCAAAGTGCTATTCAACTAACAAAGAATCCGGTTCAACATTCAAGTTCTAAACACATAGACATCAGATACCATTTTATTAAGGAGAGAGTTGAAGAAGGTCAGCTCAAATTGGAATATGTTCCTACCAAAGATCAGTTAGTTGACATTTTTACAAAGCCATTGTCCACAACGACTTTTCACGTTCTAAGGTTGAAATTGGGTGTTCAACCACTGCCTTCCCAACCCTAAGGTATCAATTGTACGTCACTCCTCTATTAGTTCAAAATATTTGGATTTGGTTGTCAAAGGGGGAGAGACATACTATGAAGGGGGAGAGACATACTATGAAGGGGGGAGAGACATATTATGAAGGGGGAGTTGTAAAGAAAAGTGATGTGACATCAAGGGGGAGCTATGAGATTGTTACTCGATTATTACTTGTATTGGGTTACTTTGTAGGGTGATCTTTTTTTTCAAAGTGAACCCATAGAGGGCGTCCACACTTGTATGATCAAGTGCTTTATACCAGATGTTCATAATTTGAGAGTTGTTTTTTGAGAGCCGTGTTGCCAACAAAATCCAAAGGGGGAGATTGAAGAGCCAACCTTTTATTTGAGGAGATTGAAGAGCCAACTGAAAAGCCGAGTTGTTTGTTTTTGTTAGTTGGATTTGTTGTCAACACATATTCTCGAGAGAGTTCAGAGGGAGTTCAACACTTGGTTAGTATTGAAGAAGTTAGAGTTGGAAAAGAACCTACCGCACAGATTACTTGGTTCACTTGAAACATCATATCTACTTCAATACAGATTCTATTGAGCTCAAATCTTGCAGGTATTGTTCCAGACAGATGTGGTAGGATATTTCTAAATTTTCAGGACATTTGGAGTACAATAAAGCCTTCAAGTATGAAGATATATGTTGACCCGTTGAAGCAAGTGTGGTGCACCTACCAATCATCGTTAAAAAATTCATAACTAATTCTGTGAAACTCGGATTGATCTAAAATTGGGATGGTTTGTTTATCACCGATAGAGGAGGCTACAGTTAAAATTTCAGGAGAATTTGAAGCATGTAAGGGGTGCACGTGACAATGCCCGTGACAATGACCATATCATGTGCACCTCCAAATGCTTTGAAATATTTATGCAAGGTAGAGGGCATAATTTGGAGCAACTTTCCCTCTGCACGTCATATTGATAAAGCCATATTCATGGTCAAATAAATCAAAGTGTGTTTACTCAAGACCGATGAGATGGACGGCCAAGATCATTTCATTAAAGAGATGGATGCCCAACATTAATTGGATAGATTAATGGTCATAATTTAAGATGGAAGAGATCAAGAGTCCACAATCAGTTGTGGCATTAGGACAACCCTAAAGATCTAAGGGTTGAGATTGCTTGAAAGGCTTAGATGGAGGACTAAGTATGTGCGGCTCTTTAACCTAAATATAAAAGGTGTAGAAAGTGAATAGATTTGCAGCGAAGTCATGGAGAAAAAAAAATTGAAGGCGCTTCTTTGATTCCATAGATGAAGAACATAAGATTCAAGGCTTGTGAAGCGATTTGAAGCATCTTTCTTTGAAGAGAGGTGACATCTCAATGAGCATATTCCTCATACCTAAGTTCTTACACCATTTTTTGATTATATCTGATGTATTGAGGCATTGTTGTTGATCTACATGCCTGTAGGGGGATTAAATGAAGAATAGATCCTTTCCCTACCACTCTTGTTGTTGGTGATTCAAACATTAGTGAAATCTGTGTGGTGTGGGTGATTCCCACCATACCAAGGACGTAACCTTCAAATTGAAGGTGAACCTTGTAAAAATCTTTGTGTCGTGGTGTTCTTGCTTGTGATTCATGCTTGATTTATATTGTGCTTGATGCGACTTGAAGTAATTTGTTTTAGAAGACATAAAAAATAAGAGACAAGTGGTAACGTGGATAAACCTTAACCGGTTGCGAAGGTTGAAGAAGAAATTTATAAAAGACTATCATAACCACTGATTCACCCCCCTCTCAGGTGGTGATAGTGATCTTGTGGGATCTTCACCAAGTCTTCATCCGAAGTAAGGACTCTCTCGTACGGACTAATCACTTGACAAAAGGACTAAGGAATCCGCGTTTTTTATTGTTGATTGGACTAAGTCATTTTATGCGCAATGAGAATCCGAGTTTACACCTTGTACGGAGTAAGGGAGATTTATTACAGAGAAAGAATTAAGTCTTTCACTCCAGCTGTCTAAGGAAAAGAAGATACGGACTAAGGAATCCGAGTCTTTCATTCGAGCGGAGTAAGAAATGACTGATGCGGATTAAGGACAACTGATGCGAATAAGGAATCCGAATCATTATTCAAGCGAGTAAGGAACTCATGAGGAATAAGGAATCCAAATCATTACTGAAGCGGAGTAAGGAACTCACGCGGAGTAAGGAATCCGAATCATTACTCTCGCGGAGTAAGGAAGCGCTGATGCGGAATAAGGATTCCACATATCTACCTCATGCGGACTAAGGAAGCGACGACTAGAATAAGGATTTTAGGACTTCAGGTACACGGAGTAAGTAATAACTGACACGGAGTAAGGATCCGAGCCTCGTTGATACGGAGTAAGGAAATCTACACCGGACTAAAAAGACGCTACTTCAACTTATCCATACCGCATTTATGATATCGGCTCGCTGTGTTTCGATGTAAGATAAACTCATTGAAGATCTAAAATGTCCTACACGTGGAGCACTCGGAGATGTGGATGCAGTCCCAAATGCAATTGGAATCAAGCGAAGTAATTCAATTCACTTATGCTTCCAATATTTCGAGCTCCACATCCGAAGCGGTTATGAAGAAGCATTTTCCGAGAAGAACTTAATGTTTACATAGTGCTCGGAAAATACATTTCCAAGTTAGATTCCTAGGATGTCTATATATATATCTGTAGTGTTGTACATTCTGTGAGTACACATACAAAGGAAAAACCGATACGCGCGTGAAGTAGTCTGTTGTACAAGAGCTCATAGAGATTAGCCAATGTGTGTAACTGTAAAACTGAGTCTTGTTGTAATCACTGTAATTGCTTGCTTATTTTGTTGTAATTATCATCAGATAATAAAGCAAAATACTTCCACTATCTGGTTATCTTCCGCACTGATTTTATATCTCTTAACCAGATTGTGCTATACCTGTGAGAGCAAAAGAGTTTTGATTTGAGCCTATTCACCCCCCTCTAGGCTCCTAGGGACCAACAAGTGGTATCAGAGCAAGTTCTATTTGTTCCAAGTAGAGATCCCACTCTTTCACTCTTACCAATGGCCGAAGAAAGCAGCATGATATTCAACACACGCCTTAACTCTGGAGGAGCACAAGAGCCCCTTCCAAATCGAAGCATGTAATGACCCGTGTGTAACCCGTGTGTAAGAAGTTAACCACACACACCTTGGATGTTGGTGCACAAGTTTGAGGTAAGAGAGGAGCCCAAGAGGGGACTTTTGGGAGGTGCATGTGTCAAGCGATAGCGTACATTTATGCCCTAGGAAGATGCTATGCGTTTACATGCGGTTTTAAGCTGTTTTGGTTGATCTTGGAGCTCACTTTTGACCTAGTAGATGGCCTCAAACAATTGGCGTGCAAGAACAAAAGTTTCTTAGAATGAGGTCCTCTATCTACCACAGAAATTTCAGAGCATTTGGAGCTGCACGTAAATTCACCCATTTCACGTGCAAGCATATTTTTGCTTCTCGGACCTCTACAAGATGCAAGGAGACTTGGGGTGAAGTTTAAGTGCATTTGGAGCTGCACGCCAATTGGGGAATTGGCGTTCAAATTGGCGTGCAGGCATGTTTTTGCATGGTTACCTTGGTTTTGTCATTCTAATCATCTTTTCCCAAAGGACCAGGTTGGAATAGTGAGTATTTTGGTGTGTGTGGATGCGGAAAGGTTGTAACTTGTGTAATCAAAACTACGTCATTTTGATGCTGGGATTCACTTAATCAAAACTACGTCGTTTTGATGTTGTGTTGTCTATATAAGGAGGAGAAGCCCCTCTGTTTTAGGTTTAGGGTTTGTTGCTCCACCGTCGCAGGAGAGAGAGAGAGAGAGAGAGAGAGAGAGAGAGAGAGAGAGAGAGAGAGAGAGAGAGAGGGAAGGAGAGCTTCGGTGGCTGCCGGAGCGTCTTGCGTGGGTGGTCGGAGCCTTGCGTGGAAGCGGGAGCAGGAGAACATACAAGGTAGGGGTTTCGTTCTTCCTAAATCCTCCTCTGTCCTAGGGTTCTAGGGCGGATTGTAGAGTTATATCTGTTTATATATACATATGTAATCCATATAGGTGTGATCTCCTATATGGATGTTGGCCTTCAGTGGCATTTTGGTGTGATTCCGTGGTTACATGCTATATGTTCGATGAAATGCCTGTGTGAATATAGTTGTGTGTATATGCCCATTACGTGTTTGGTAATATGTCCGTATGACTGGACTTGTGGTTTAGTGTAAGTATGTATGTTGGGTGTTTATTCTATGGCCTGAATGACTTGGTTTGTGCACTTGTGAACGGGTGCACACCAAGTGTTTGGCTTTATGCTTGAGTGACCGTGGTGTGTGTTGTGTGCATGATCGTGCTATCTGGCCTAAAGAGGCGGTTAAACTACTTTGCCCGAGAGGCGGTTAAACCAGTGGCCTAAAGAGGCGGTTAAACTACTTGCTTGAGATGTGTTTTGTTGGCCGGTGTGGCCGGGGCTGGGGTTACGCCCACTTGTGTGATGTTTTATTTTCTTTTTCTTAATACCGTCACGTCACTACACCTGTGCACATGCATGTAGCCGCTAGGAGCATGGGAAGGGTTGGGGAGACTTGATCCCTACCGAGCCGTGGTTGCTCACCCCTCCTCCTGTGTTTGCTTGTTTTCCAGGGACTTACAGGCGTTAGGTGGATACACCAAGGTGGAAGACCAAATTATTTTTACTCTCTTCCATTTATGTTTTGTTTTTTTATGGGAATTGATGTAACCCCGGTGGGGATGGGATTGGAAAGGATTTTGTTGTAATAAACTGGTTTGGATTGCTTTTATGAATATTACTTCCTTGAATGTGTTATGGATGTTTAAAATGTAATATTCTTGGTTTGTATCCTAACCCCTTTGCCCTCCGTGTGGGTAAAAAGGGGAGTCACGTCTTGGTTTCCTCGGGTTGGAAATCCGGGGCGTGACAATATGGTATCGAGCATGGTCTAGTTGGCCTAGGGTAGTGGGCGGACCTGGTTATCCTAAGTCCTTTGGAGGAGCCTGGAGGGACATGCCTGATCAACATGGTCCTCTTTGAGCCTCCAAGGTGTACTTAAGGTAGTCCGGTCTTGTGGTAGGATTTGCATGCATTGGCATTAGGGCACTAGTTGCATTTCTTTGTGAATGTATGCTAAACCGTGGATAAGATCATATGATTAAGTGAAATGTGCAACTCGATTTGTTTGGCAATGTGTACTGAATCGTGCAATGTGATTGATGCAATGTATGTGTGTAATGTCATGTGATAGTGGAATTGATCGGTGGGGTAGAGGTAGTGACGCGATAGATTATAAAAAAATTGTTTTGACGTTGTGCTTCTTACTTCGTGTAGTAAGAACGCCGCCGAGGAGAGTGACACGTGCGTCCTGGGCAATGGCCGATGAGTCATCTGCCCATGAGGGTCCGGGTGCGGGACCGTCCGTTGGAGGGCATGCGTTGTTGCCTGGCACGGCTACGAGAAGGCATCCGGCCGGAGGTACGAGAGCTACGGGAGGGACTCCGGCAGGACGTTCGGGAGGAGGTGCGCCGTGAGATGGCAAAGACAACGGGTGGTGCCACCACCACCACCACCACCAGTAGGAGAGCGCCTCGTGAGCGTGAGAGTTCGCCGGGTGGTGTACCAACTCGTGTAGAGGATAACGTGGTGACACGGTTCCGAAAGGAACAACCTCCGCGATTTAAGGGGGGAAGGAGATCCCGTGGTAGCCGAGCGGTGGTTGAGGCAGATCGAGCATGTGTTCTCCTTTCTCCTGCCCCGGGAAGAGGACAAGGTGCGACCGGCAATTCGGCAAATGGAGGGGGATGCTTTGGAGTGGTGGACGAGTGTCGCGGGGAGCCGTGCGGTGCAACTCATGCTTTGGGAGGAGTTCTTGCAACTCTTCCATGATGAGTTCTTCCCGAATCGGTGAGATGGCGAGAAGAGGGAAGAATTCGGCGGCAGAGCAGGGATCCAGAACGGTACCTGAGTATGAGCGGGAGTTCCGGAGCTTGAGTAGGTTTGCTCCTGAGACGTGGCAAGGGAGGACCTGAAGGCCCACAAGTTCACTTTGGGCCTTAGGCCAGCCCTTAGCGGAGGGTGGCAATTCTACGCTTGAGGACCTATGCTCGAGGTTGTGGAGATGGCCCGTATAGCCGAGAGAGAGCCGGATGATGGGAGGCAGGCCCATCGGGGTCGCCGATTGCAGAGCGGGCCCGATCGAGATGCAGGGTCCAAGAGACTCAAGACGGAGGAGAGGGATAGCAGTTCTTTTCGCAATCGGAGTCGGACATCCGTGAACCCTGGGAGGTTCACCTTTGGCGGCGGAAGACAGGGTGGTCCATCTGGGAGTCTACCTAGCGGTTGCCACGCCTGTGGAGAGCAGGGTCACTTTAAGGGGGGGGGGTACCCCAAGAAGGACTGGCGATGCAACAACCGTGGACGAGAGGGTCATTTGCGCCGGGTTTGCAGGAGTGGCAACAGGGGAACGGGGGCGTGGCATCCGGCGTGAGGAGTGATGCTAGCTTCGGGCACCACCGAGAGACCAACTCGTCGGTGGCCAGGCCAGCCAGGCAGATCCGGTCGGACCCGACCCCAAGGGAGGCCGGAGCGGCAGCAGATCGAGGCCGGAGGCAACCTTAGCGGGAAGCGTCCGGTGAGTGAGCCGACCGGTGGCACGGGCCAAGGAAGGGTGTTTGCGCCTGGAGGCGACGTACTAGGAGGAGGCCGAGCTACCACCCCCACCACCGAGGGTGGAGCAGACCATCGGTGGTTAGAGGTACCCTTTTGATCTCCCGTACATTAGCTCGTTCTTTTTGATACGGGTGCATCGTGTTCTTTTTGTTGCGAGCTTGTGATAGATAGATTGGGGTTAGCTTGTATGGAGGCAGCGAAGCCCCTAGTTGTCGAGTCTCCAAGTGGGGGGTATGATTGAGGTACGGCGAGTGTGTCGTGACCGTGTGTTAACCATAGGCAAGTGGCCGAGTTTTGACTTGCATGTGATGCCTTGCGTACTTTTGACCTGATCTTGGGTATGGATTGGCTTATGGCTTTCCAAGCCAAGATAGATCGTTACCGGCGGCGTGTATCCTTCGTGACACCTGCAGGGAGAGTGGGGACCGTGAGGCGAATCGGGCCGGGCCGGTGTTGGACCGGTGGGGTGCCATTACCCACGGGTTGGCAGCCCCGACCTTTGCCGAGGTGGGTAAGGTGGAAAAGAGGGTGTGGCCCGCTGTTGTGGATCAATTTCGGGATGTTTTTCCTGAGGAGTTGAGGAGTTTGCCACCTAAGAGGAGTGTGGAGTTCACCATTGAGTTGGTGCCGGGGACGGGTCCGATTTCCCAAGTAGCGTATCGTATGGGGCCAGCCCGAGCCGAGGGAGGCCGCAGAGGCAAATCGAGGAGTTGGTGGGCCAAGGGTATATCAGACCGAGTACCTCACCTTGGGGTGCTTCGGTGCTCTTTGCTAAGAAGGCTGATGGCACACTTCGTCTCTGCATCGACTACAGGAAGTCGAATTCGGTGATCGTGAAGAATAAGTACCCGTTGCCTCGGATAGATGACCCGTTTGACCAATTGAGTAGGGCCCGGTGGTTCTCCAAAATAGATTTATGGTCGGGGTATCACCAGCTCGGGGTTAGGGAGGAGGACATCCCTAAGACGGCTTTTCGGTGCGGGTATGGGCATTATGAGTGGGTCGTGATGCCTTTCGGGCTCACTAATGCGCCAGCGGTGTTCATGCATTTGATGAACCAAGTCTTTGCCCCATACTTAGACTCGTTCGTGGTGGTGTTTATCGACGATATCTTGGTGTATTCCAAGACCGAGAAGGAGCATGTGGAGCACTTGGCAACAGTGTTGCAAACCTTGAGGGACCAGCATTGTTTGCTAAGTTTAGCAAGTGTGAGTTTTGGGCTGCAGGAGGTTCACTTTCTTGGCCATGTGGTGTCACTGAGGGAGTTAGGGTGGACCCGGCCAAGATTAAGGTTGTGGCATCGTGGGCGAGGCCAACCAACGTTTTTGAGATCCGTAGCTTTCTTGGCTTGGCGGGGTATTATCGCCGTTTTGTAGAGGGGTTCTCCTGTTTGGCGGCTCCTATGACGGCGTTGACTAGGAAAGGAGTAAAATTTGAGTGGATCGACAAGTGTCAAGCCGGGCGTTTGAGACTCTCAAAACCCGTTTGACCACCGCACCGGTGTTGAGGTTACCTCGGGAGGATATTCCATATGAGGTATACCGTGATGCGTCCAGGGTTGGTTTGGGGTGTGTGCTTATGCAAGAGCACGGTGTGGTGGCTTATGGGTCAAGGCAGTGAAGCCTCATGAGCAGAATTATCCTACTCATGACCTTGAGTTAGCGGCCGTCATCTTCGCCCTGAAGAGTTGGCAGCATTACCTCTTGGGCGAGAAGTTTGTGGTGTTCTCGGATCACAAGAGCCTTCAGTACATCTTTACTCGAAGGACTTGAATTTGAGGCAAAGGAGATGGGTGGAGTATTTGCGGACCTTTGACTTTACTCTTGCCTATACCCGGGCAAGGGTAATGTTGTGGCCGACGCGTTGAGCGGAAAAGGGAAAGGCTGAGGTGGCCGTGAGAGAGTGGAAGGCGATGGAGCAGTTGGCGATGTTGCGGTGCGGCCTGTTGTTCGTGATAGTGGGACAATCCCGAGTCCTTTGGTGATTGTGCCTGAGTTGTACCAGCGCGTCCGGGAGGAACAGTTGGGTGACATTGAGTGTGAGGCTCTCCGTGCCCGTATTGAGGCCGGGAAGCTATCTGAGGACTGGACAGAGGGTCCTGAGCATGAGTTGTCATTTCAGGGGCGGTTGGTAGTGGCTTCTTCCCTCAGGGATGAGGTGATGAGGGAGTTTCACCAATCTAGAGTTGTTGTGCATCCAGGGGGTACGAAGATGTACCATGCGCTTCGGGCACATTTTTGGTGGCCTGGGATGAAACGCGATGTAGCTGCCTTTGTTTCGCGGTGCCTCACGTGTCAGCAGGTGAAGGCTGAGCATCAGCGGCCGGCGGGCATGTTACATCCATTGCCCATAGCGGAGTGGAAGTGGGACCACATAGCGATGGATTTTGTGGACTGGTCTTCCACCCACCACGGGGAGGAAAGATATGATTGGGTGATTGTGGATCGACTCACAAAGTCGGCCCATTTCCTGGCTGTTCGCGAGCGGGACTCTATTGGGACCTTGAGTCAGCTGTACATGAACGAGATTGTGAGACTGCATGGGGTACCATCATCGGTTGTCTCTGACCGGGATTCGAGGTTCACTTCCCGTTTTTGGGTAGGTTTGCAGGAGGCTATGGGGACCAAGCTTCACTTGAGTACAGCCTTTCACCCTGAGACCGACGGCCGGATAGAGAGGACGAATCGGACGTTGGAGGACATGTTACGGGCCCGTGTGTTAGATTTTGGGGGTTCGTGGGCAACTCACCTTCCTTTGGTGGAGTTTGCCTACAATAACGATTATCAGGCATCCATTGGGATGGCTCCTTTAGAGGCGTTGTATGGGCGGCCGTGTCGATCACCTTTGTGTTGGACCGAGGTGGGGGAGACGACTCTCTTGGGACCGCAGTTGGTTCAAGAGGCTACCGAGAAGGTTAAGTTGATTCGTCGGCGTTTGTTATCGGCTCAAAGTCGACGAAAGCTTATGCGGATCACGGCGGCGACCTTTGGAGTTTTTCGTTGGTGATCATGTGTTTCTTCATGTTTCCCCACGTCGTGGACATCGACGGTTTGGGCGAGGTTCCAAGCTATCTCCGCGGTTTATTGGTCCTTTTGAGATTCTGGATCGTGTGGGGCCCGTAGCCTACCGGTTAGCGTTACCACCGCGGGCCGAGTCGAGTGCACAACGTGTTTCACGTGTCCCGGTTGAGGAAGTATCACCCTGACCCCACTCATGTGCTCGATTGGGGGACATTGGACATTGAGGATGACATGTCCGTTGTTGAGGCCCCTATCCGTATCCTAGATCGGCGAGAGAAGCTTTTGCGTGGTCGTGCTATTCCTTTGCTTCGCGTGCCGTGGCAGCACCGTGGCATTGAGGAGGAGACATGGGAACGTGAGTCCGTGATGCGTGAGCAGCACCCGGACTTCTTCGAGGACGAACAATCTTAAGCGTGGGAGGTGGTTGTTGGCCAAGGGATAGTGATGTGTTTTCTTGTATTAGTTGTGTACGATTTGGTGTATTTGTATTGTCTTTTAGACATGTGTTCTTATTTGTGATGTGTTTTGATATGTGTATTTGTGGCATGCGGATATGTGTTATATGCATTATTGTGATGCATGTGGTTATGGCTTATGGTGGTACCTTGTTATGTTCTTGTTATGTCTTGTGCGCGGTGTATGACCCATTTGGGTGTTGTGGCTCGCCGTGTGGCAAATGGGTAGCTTGTGTTTGTTTTCCTCGTATGTCATTTCTTTTCGAGGACGAAAAGTCTTAAGGGGGAGAGGATGTAATGACCCGTGTGTAACCCGTGTGTAAGAAGTTAACCACACACACCTTGGATGTTGGTGCACTAGTTTGAGGTAAGAGAGGAGCCCAAGAGGGGACTTTTGGGAGGTGCATGTGTCAAGCGATAGCGTACATTTATGCCCTAGGAAGATGTTATGCATTTACAGGCGGTTTTAAGCTGTTTTGGATGATCTTGGAGCTCACTTTTGACCTAGTAGATGGCCTCAAACAATTGGCGTGCAAGAACAAAAGTTTCTTAGAATGAGGTCCTCTATCTACCACAGAAATTTCAGAGCATTTGGAGCTGCACGTGAATTCACCCATTTCACGTGCAAGCATATTTTTGCTTCTCAGACCTCTACAAGATGCAAAGAGGCTTGGGGTGAAGTTTGAGTGTATTTGGAGCTACACGCCAATTGGGGAATTGGCGTTCAAATTGGCGTGCAGGCATGTTTTTGCATGGTTACCTTGGTTTTGTCATTCTAACCATCTTTTCCCAAAGGACCAGGTTGGAATAGTGAGTATTTTGGTGTGTATGGATGCGGAAAGGTTGTAACTTGTGTAATCAAAACTACGTCGTTTTGATGTTGGGATTCACTTAATCAAAACTACGTCGTTTTGATGTTGTGTTGTCTATATAAGGAGGAGAAGCCCCTCTGTTTTAGGTTTAGGGTTTGTTGCTCCACCAGCCGTCGCAGAGAGAGAGAGAGAGAGAGAGAGAGAGAGAGAGAGAGAGAGAGAGAGAGAGAGAGAGGGAAGGAGAGCTTCTGGTGGCTGCCGGAGCGTCTTGCGTGGGTGGTCGGAGCCTTGCGTGGAAGCGGGAGCAGGAGAACATACAAGGTAGGGGTTCTGTTCTTCCTAAATCCTCCTCTGTCCTAGGGTTCTAGGGCAGATTGTAGAGTTATATCTGTTTATATATACATATGTAATCCATATAGGTGTGATCTCCTATATGGATGTTGGCCTTCAATGGCATTTTGGTGTGATTCCGGTGGTTACATGCTATATGTTCGATGAAATGCCTGTGTGAATATAGCTGTGTGTATATGCCCGTTACGTGTTTGGTAATATGTCTGTGTGGCTGGACTTGTGGTTTAGTGTAAGTATGTATGTTGGGTGTTTGTTCTATGGCCTGAATGACTGGGTTTGTGCACTTGTGAACGGGTGCACACCAAGTGTTTGGTTTTATACTTGAGTGACCGTGGTGTGTGTTGTGTGCATGATCGTCTTATCCTGGCCTGAAGAGGCGGTTAAACTACTTTGCCTGAGAGGCGGTTAAACCAGTGGCCTGAAGAGGCGGTTAAACTACTTTGCCTGAGAGGCGGTTAAATCGATGGCCTGAAGAGGCGGTTAAACTACTTGCTTGAGATGTGTTTTGTTGGCCAGTGTGGCTGGGGCTGGGGTTACGCCCACTTGTGTGATGTTTTATTTTCTTTTTCTTAATACTGTCACGTCACTACACCTGTGCACATGCATGTAGCCGCTAGGAGCATGGGAAGGGTTGGGGAGACTTGATCCCTACTGAGCTGTGGTTGCTCACCCCTCCTACTGTATTTGCTTGTTTTCCAGGGACTTACATGCGTTAGGTGGATACACCAAGGTGGAAGACCAAATTATTTTTACTCTCTTCCATTTATGTTTTGTTTTTTTATGGGAATTGATGTAACCCCAGTGGGGATGGGATTGGAAAGGATTTTGTTGTAATAAACTGGTTTGGATTGCTTTTATGAACATTACTTCCTTGAATGTGTTGTGGATGTTTAAAATGTAATATTCTTGGTTTGTATCCTAACCCCTTTGCCCTCCGTGTGGGTAAAAAGGGGAGTCACGTACTGGTTTCCTCGGGTTGGAAATCCGGGGCGTGACAAAGCAGCAGTGAAAATGTTGATCCACCTCAACCTGCTGCTGCCGCTGCTCCACAGCCACGGAGTTCTGGCTTCACTTTGACAAAGCCACCCAAATTCACACCAGAGCTTTTCTCCGAGTGGAAAGTTCGCATGAGTATGTTCATGGTCTGCCATGATCATCTCATGTGGCCATGTCTTCATCAGGAGATACCCACTCCAATGACTATCGGAGAACATGGAGTCAGAAGACCAAAGACTGATGCCGAACTCACCAATGATGAAAGAGCCTAGCAGTGTGCCAACGAAAAGGCTCTGGCATATGTTACATCGTCTTTGGATTCCAAGGCTTTCACGGACGTCCAGGGCTGCACAACAACAAAAGCTATCTAGGATAAACCGACAATCCTCTATGAGGGAAGTCAGTCCCAAATGCGAACGTTATTTGTACTCTCGGACAAAACTTTGAGAGTTTTAATCATAAACCGGGTGAATCAATCGAGAGCATCTATCGGAGATTCAACAAGCTTATCTTGGAGCTGAAAACTGTCAATGAGCATTATTCTCAATCTCAGATCAATGACAAGTTCTTTCGCTTCTTGCCGGATCGCTACTACTCCAAACAACTCCAGATGCAATCCGACAAGAACTGGTAGTATGTTCCCCTTGAAGAACTATATAGAGAGCTGCGGACTCACGAAGTCAGGTTGAAATACTCGACCGGGACAAGAAAATAGCTCGAAAGAAAAGGGGGTAGCTCTCAAAGCTACGGAATGTCTCAAGATACTCGAGGGATGATGATACGGACGAGTCCAAGAATTCTGACTCTGACGAAGAGGAGGAAATAGCTCTCCTTGTCAAATCCTTTGAGCGATTCCTACAGAAAAGCAGAAAAGGATTCAGGAGACGCTCCTCATCATCTTTCCGAAGGAAGGAGCGACCGGAGTCCAGTTCCCAGGAATGCTATAACTGTGGGAAAACCGGTCACTGGGCCAAGGAATGTAGATCCAAATCTAAAGTGGCCGAGAAAAGTGACAAGGTAACTCCTCGCCGCTCTACCTCAGACAACAGCAAGAACAAGAGAAAGGCGTTCGTCACAAAATACGTCAGTGGCTCGGAAGAAGAGAAGGAATCCTCGGATGATGAGCCAACTCCCAAGCCGAACGTCTGCCTCATGGCAAATACTGAGGTACCTTCAATCTCTGAGCTCATGAGTAAATTAGAATCTCTTATTACCGAACGTGATCGTGAAAAGAATGAGAGACTAATAATTACTCAAATATACAAAGATATGGAAAGTCAGAATACACGTCTTGCATTTACTATTACTAGACTAGAAAAAGACATAGCTGACTTCAGAGGAAAAGAGGCTTGGTATCATGATCTAAGAGCTGAAAACCATCTGCTAAATACTAACCTATCAGGCTTAAAAGTTATTGTGAAAAGACTCGAGAATGAACTTGAACAGGAAAAGGAAATAAATCGTAAGTGACTAAAATCCGGGGAAATAGCCTCTACATTTAGGACTGATCCGGATAACATTCGAGTCAAACCTGGCCTAGGCTCCGAATCATCAACTTCCAATGCTCAAGATACTGAGTGTCCTCCGGACTTCATTCCGAAACTAACCAACTTATATCCTGTTAGTACATCTAAACCGTTGGATGGTTTCATTTCAGGTGGCACCATAGTTTATGACTGTAGAAGAGAGGCTGTTACTGCACTTCCCGAAGCAGTAGCACCTGTACTTAATGATGAAGGGAAGGCTGCTGCAGTTCAAGCCAAAACTGTAGTACAGAATACATTACTGTATCATACATCATAGTAGTGGGCATGTCCTCCTGGAAGAAAGTCTTCCACTAGTCTCGGGTCACACCTGAAAAGGGGAAATAAAAAGTAGGGGTGAGCGACAAGCTCAGTAGGTGACCCTGATACTCCACATCATGCAAACATATAAGTCTATACTATATGCTCTGTGTACTTGTGCACTGTGTAGTGTGCACAATCATAAGGACTCAGCCTGTAAACAAACATCAAGACTCCCTGCCCACACACAGACGGCTTGTCCACGATCCTCAACAGGATCCCACCAAGACACTAAGCCCTAGCTCCACAAGCTCAACGACTCAACACGATCCTCAACAGGATTTCACTCAGGGCACTAAGCCCTAGCTCTACGAGCTCAACGGCTCAACGCAGGCCTTAGCTGTCACGTCAACCACATAGTATCTCGTATACCTCATGGTGAAAACACAAACAAGTCATGGAGTCCAAGCTCCAAATCCTCAAACCAACATACCAACACTAGTATGAAATTAAGGTTCACAACACTCCCTTTATAATTGAGGCCGGTCTTCACAAATCAATTCTCATGCCTTAACCAAGGAATAAGATACTCATAGCGAGTTGTTTTCTTGTAATAAAAAGTCACGGCATTGGGTCTCCATATCATAACTAAGATAATTTGATTTTTGGGGATTTTTCTAAGATGTCTAACCCCACTTTCCAAAAATTCACCTCTACGAAAAACTGGATTTTTCCGAGATTTTACACTAAATCCCAATTTTCACATTTTAAAGGAGTGAGAATTTAATTTTCTAGTATTTTTCTTTGAATCCGAAAGGGGGGTATTTCACTATTTACACTGGTAACTTACGTATAATACTTAAATGTGGAGAGGCTTAAAGGTTACAATGTAAATGGTCCGGTCCCGGTGCGGTTGCACTCTTGTGGAACACTGATTCGGACTACTCTGTGGAACGAAGCTGGGAAGAAATGTTGCGGAGCGAAGGCCGCAGAAGAACGTTGCGGAGTGATACTACGAACTCCGAAGCTACTAACTACGAGCCTGGGCTGGCGCGAAACCGTCGACTACGAACTTCGGCCCTAAACTACGCCTAGGGTACTTTTCATCATCGCTTTTGCTTGTAATTTTTCTGGAATCAACCCAGTGACTCCCGGGCACTCACAAACACATGTTTCACCCAACAGACTACAAGGTTACATATATAAACTGATATAAATCATTTCTTAGCTACGGATCTTATGCCAAACCATTAGATCTAACCCAAAATTGGGTTTCCCCAAAACCTAGGGTTCATACTCAATTACATAAATCATGATAAATTCGTGCATATTCGAAGACAGGATCGAGATAAGAGGTTCAAAGACACCTACCTGAAGTGATTCTTTTAGCTCCACGAACCCAAATCATCAAGGCTTTAAACTTCCTAGCTCTCTCTCTCTCTCTCTCTCTCTCTCAAACGTATCAACGTGATAGCATAGAATGAAAACTCTTTCTTTTCATCTTATTTATATTTCTGCCCATCATTGACCAATAATTGACCTCCAACGTCACGAACTCCAAATTGAGTCAAATTACTGTCGAAACGCTCGAAATGACAAGCACAACACTAGCCAGATATTATCACACTTAAATGACCGCATAAATGCAAAGTCAACCAATAAACCCCGAGAAAGTCAACAATCGGGCCACTCGGGGCCCCGACTCGGAATTGGGCCCAAGATCTTGTCAAAATGCCTACATCGACGACTACACTACCATCCAGATAGTTGCATTCCCATTGAATGGTTATCTCTCAATCTTACCCACATACAAATCTTTACAATATAGGCTATGTATATTTGTTATACAAATATGTATGAAAAAATCAAGTCAAAGGAGAGAGGTAGGAAGTTGACACATTAGGCTATATATATATACATATATATATATATACATATATATACACACACATGCGTGTGTGTGCACGTGCGTATTGATCAAATTAAGTAAGTAAAAAAATTTATATAGAAATGTCATTGAGACATTTCATTAAACACCTAACATGCATCCAATAATACAAAATTTTAATTACTTAGTCAGATTACTATTCAATATCTAAATAGCCACATTTTTTTAAGAAAAATGATATTTGCAACCGGTATTACGTCTTCGTATGATGTGGCAGTTGCAATGTCAACAAAATTAAGTAAAACTTACAGCGCAGGGCTCCACTTCTGAGAGAGAGAGAGAGAGAGAGAGAGAAAAAGGGTTTCGAGCTGTGGATCTGGACAGGAGGAAGTAGAAATATGGCTAAAAATCAGAATTTTGAGGTGAAATAGTGTATTTTTTAGAAATTCGACAATGGCAAACCCCCCATGGGAGTTTAGGAACCGTGCGTCTCGTCAATACCTACAAATCAAAAAATTGAACTTAAATCAGACCATTGTGCGTAAAGTTATGGCTGTTTGAAGTTTTCATCAGAAATTATAGTTGACAGAACCCAGAAACCCGTAGATTTGACTGTGGGAGAGATGATCGGTGCCCGATCGAGGTTGTTTAATGCCTGCTCGAGGTGTGCTCGAGGCTTGGTTGATACTCGAGACCTACTCAAGCCTCAGGCTTGAGCACGACTCAAGCAGGGTGGCTCGAGCACATTTGCTCGAGCCCCAACTTGACGTTTGCTCAAGCTTAAGGCTCGAGTAACGTCTGCGATAGATGTTGCTTGAGACGTTGCTCGAGCCCCAACTTGACGCTTGCTCAAGCTTAAGGCTCGAGCAGCGTCTGCGATAGATGCTGCTTGAGACGTGCTTGAGATTGAGGCTCGAGCATCATCTATTGTAGATGCGCTCAAGACTCAATCTCGAGCAAGACTCGAGTAGCATCTGCAGCATAAGCGCTCGCGCTCCTACTTGAACCTCGCTTGAGCCTCGCTCGAGATTGCGGTTTGAGTAATGATCCGGAAACACACCGAAGTGTGGCAAAAAATACCGATGTGGCTTATTTCACATCATCCGAAAATGCAAATATGTCATAACATTGATTGTAACTAGCGCGCTCAAGTTTTGAACACCCACACACACACACACACACACACACACACACACACACACACACACACACACACACACACACACACACACACATATATATATATACACACACAATTTCATTGAAAAACTTAATTATCACAGTATATAATAATAAAAAGAAGAGAAAAAAGAAGAATAATCCGCTTTCCGAATTGATAGTAATAGTCAGCACATCACAAATCAGGCGTCTTATTTGGCATTCTCTCTTTGATGAATAGAAAAGAGTGTCACCGGTTTTCTATTGTTCCAAGTTTGTGAAGAGAAAACAGATACCTTTTGGTAAGTTTTTTTATTTCATATTTTGTTGTAGTGAGATGAAAAGTAGTACAATCTCACTACAAATCTAATATGGTTTGATGTTTATAATAACATTTGGTGGATTGATTCTGGATATACACAAGGTCGGCCCTAGAATTTGGGGGGCCCTAAGCAGAATTTTAGAATGGGGCCCCAGGTAGTATACTTATGAAATTTTTTTTCTATCAAATGACTACGAAAAATCAAAAAAAAATCGACATCATCTCCCCATAATTGGGAGCAAACCAAAAATTTATCATGAGTCCAAACATCTTATCACAATTGAATGAGATTTTTATTAGATTCACCCCTAACCTACTTAAAACATTAAAGAAATAAAAAACTTATCAATAATCAATATGACAACATTTAAACATTAATGTTCAATGTTTAATGTTCAACGTTTTAACACAAAATGTTCAAATCGGATTCAATATTCAATGTTTAATAGAAAATGTTTGAAATCAATGTTCAATGTTCAAATCTAAATAAATTAAACAATTCAATATTCAACTAAGGACGTAGTTCAATAATCAAATATTACTTAAAAAAAAGTCCGAGTCCTGCGTTCCCTTACCCGTTACCCGCATTTAGAACCGTAGTTTGTAGTAAAGTTGAGCTGCCAGGCATGGTCGCGTGGGCGGTGGATCCGTCCGTCTAGCGTTGAGGCGTCAGGCAAGGGAGAGGACCGGGGGGTGGATCTGTCGCCGCCCGGCATCAAGGCGAGGGAGAGGCGTGAGGCGTCGTCGTGTCGATCCGTTCGCCGAGGCCGAGGGAGAGGCGAACCGCGGCATGACAGCATTGATCCATCGAGGTCGAGGCAAGGACGCATGGGGGACCTTCGATAGAGAGGCGGAGAGCATGGAGGCCGAAGAAGGAGGAGAGGCGAGGCCATGAGGTGGGACGCAACTGCGACGGCAGGCAAAGGCATGACAGGCAACGATAGAGAGGCATGATGCGAACGCAATGAGAGATGAGGCGAGAGATGGAGCGTGTGTCGTGCTTTCCTTTTGCGGACGAGGGCTAGGCTTCAAAAATTTTTGGGGCGCCGAAAAATTGTGAGCCTCAATCGATTGCCTTAGGCTGCAAAAGCCTAGGGCCGGCCCCTGAATATACAATCACATGTTTCGAATACTTGCAGGGCTTTCTAAACTAAAGGATGCTAGTGGCCAATGAAGGATATATATATCTATTTAGGAGACAAGATGCGCGGAAGCAGATGGAACATGATGACTAGTTTTGGAGAGTGGTTTTGTATTAGTTTTAGAATGTACGTTCATATTAAAACGATGTTAAAAATCAGTTTTGGATAGTAGCAATAAGTGGTCCTTTGGTCCTTCAGTTACATGGCCCTTCTGTTACACAACCATGAACCATTAAAAATTCACGTGCAGTTACATGGTGAGATGTTTAAAAGTTAAGCTTGCAAAGGTCCCGGGTAGACGAATTTTAGAAAGGAACATACGCCCATTTGTGTTAAAATTCGTATTATTGGATACCTTGTTTCAATGCTTTAATTTGCAACGAATCATCAGAGGTTAGCACATTTTATATCTTCAATATATATATATATATATATATATATATATATATATTTAGTTTCTATCTTGAATATTCCGTATAAATGTTTAAATAGGGAAAACATTTTTTTTAATTTGCGTCTTAGCTCGGTTCAGCATTTATATATATTTTTTAAAAATTAATTAGTTTAGACATAGGATTTAATTTGCTATTTTTATAAGTGCAAATGGATAAGCCTTGTTTGTCTGCCACCCCAAAAGTGGTCCCACTCTTTTGTATAACCCGTATCAAAACCAAAAATAATAAATGTTTGATAATAGTGGAATGCAACTATCAATGAAAAATGAAAAATGATATTTGCAAAAGATTATATACGTATAATGTAGAAAAAGGCTGAGAGCTGTATATTGTTATTGTGACTGTCTGATCCATTAATCCGAGTCCTTCCTTGAGTATCAAAAAGACCATACACGTATAATGTAGAAAAAGGCCGAGAGCAGTATTAATTACACGTAACTTCTTCTTTACACGTACTCCTCCTTATTTCTTACGTGTAAAGTCCTTCTTTACACGTAGCTTTATTATAATTATCGGGTTTTTTAAAACAAAAGACAAAATCACAATACGTTAATTTTTAAATAATATGGATAACGACAGTATTATGCACCAAACGTTTCCCTGATATTTGTCAAATATCATGCTTGCACGGTGACTTGAATTTGCTGGTGGTGGGTACCGTTAGCTTACCACCGTGGTGAGCTGATTTATTTCGGATTTTATTGATATTTGTTTTAAAAATTAACTGTTAGATTGAATATTCATGTAATATATATCATGTCTGTAAAATTTAAAGTCGATCTAACGGTTACGTTTTGTGCAAATTTAATTAGAAAAAAAATCTGAATTTTAATAAATTAAAATTTATTTATTTATCTTTAGATTTTTTCTAATTTAATTTACACAAACATTAACCGTTAGATCGCATTTAAATTTTACAGGCATGATATATATTATATGAATATTCAATCTAACGGTTTATTTTTCAAACAAATATCAACAAAGTCCAAAATAAGTCCACCTGAGAATAGCCCAACCCATACCCGTCACAAGACGTGGGACCATGGCACACCGCTCCGGGTCCGCTCTCGATACCATCCGAAAATAGCCCAGCCCCATACCCGTCACAAGAATTTTGTCCGCTTTGGCCAACCAGGTCTTGGGCCTCGCCCTCATGGCCCGCTCCTCAGACGGTTTGTCTTTGGGCCTCGCCCAAAAGCGCGTTCTGCGAGGTGAGGTATCCATCTCCTCCTATAAGGAGGACTTTGTTCTCCTCACCAAGCATAGCAATATAGGACTAACACCCACTCATGGGTCATTACAATAACTCACCACGGTGGTGAGCTAACGGTGTTCATCGGCGAATCCACGCCCGTCGCACAGGTATGGCCTTCTGGTGGCCCTACTCTATTCCTCTTGATTATTGAGAAGAAAAAATAACCATTAAATGACCGAGAGTCGAGTACAATGGATAGAAATGACAGAGCAACTAAAATAAATAATTGGTTTTTTCAACGACTATCAACTGCTCATCCTTGTGCAATTCTGACATGTCTTACTTGTGTAATTCACTTGTGCCACCTCAATGACCAAGTGTTAATGATTATCTCGTAACGTTATGCTTGATGACAGATCTTTTAACTCTTTATGGTGCCTTATATTTCCGTGATACCTGAACCGAATCGGGAAAAAGAGATCCATCACACGAAAAAAATTGTAAAATAAATATAAAATGAGTGCACGAAATGATTAAAAATAAAAAATAGACTTCATCAACAGTTTGACGGAAACATATATATGAGAAAATAAACCAGTTGGACGCGGATTCGCAGTTAGGCGGAAGCTGCAAAATGCTGCGAATTCAACCCTCCCCGGCCCTCTGAGTGAATAAATATAAAAGTCTAACACTGATGTTTTTTTTGTTTTTTTTTTCTATTCATAACGAAACGCGGTTTGAATGATTCGCTGGCAGTTTGACCATTTCTATATATGATTATGATTTGCTGATGTAGAGATATGGTTCTCTCTCTCCCCTCTCTCTCTCTCTCTGCGACGACTGGCGACCAAGAAAGATAAAGGTGAAGAGGAAACTTCCAAGACGGAGCCAAATGTCAAATACTCCCTACAATATTTTGAAATTTTATTCTCTAATTGGATGTGGTTAATTGTGCAGGCATATGCGACCCTTGCTAAGTGCCAACTATATATATATACACACACACATAACATGTTGTGCATATCATATAATTAATAAGACTAATGTGCTGGAGCAAGTGTATGCATGCAAGCACATTTAGTGAGAGAAAATATGGAATCTGGTGAAGGGCTAGCGATTGTTCCCGTGGCAGGGTCACGAAATTTCAGCAGGGGAAGAGGTAGTGCCGCCGTGCGGTTATGCAGGGTTGCGTTTGGCATGCTAGCTGTGGTGCTGCTGGCGGTGAGTGCCAACGTCCCGGGCGCGGAGGCAGCAGCTAGTGGGATAGTTGGTAGAATTCGGAGGTACCATTGGGAGGCCAAGTACGAGTTGAAGTCCCCAGATTGTGTCAAAAAGCTCATGCTCACCATTAACGGCCAAAGCCCTGGCCCCTCCATCGTTGCCAACCAAGGCGACACCATCGTTGTTTATGTCAAGAACAGCTTGTGGACCGAGAACCTTGCCATCCACTGGCATGGCATCCGACAGGTCCTCATCTAGCTAGCCACTTTTTCATAATATATGTTAGAGTATGATTGATTGCCTTTGTATTTTATAACTGACATACATACATACATACATACATACATACATACATACAAACATACATGGATATAACATTTGTGTGTTTGTCTGCATATATCTACAGATTAGAACCCCATGGAGCGACGGAACAGAAGGACTGACCCAATGCCCCATTTTACCTGGCACCATCTTCGAATATC
Source organism: Taxillus chinensis (assembly GCA_023512835.1). NCBI lineage: Eukaryota > Viridiplantae > Streptophyta > Magnoliopsida > Santalales > Loranthaceae > Taxillus > Taxillus chinensis. Next base: position 40,464,391 of record CM042084.1, read on the forward strand.
GATTTGTAGTCGACAGGGTACTTATTAATATGCAGAGTAGAACCTCAAGATGAATCTTATTATTAATCCAATTCAGTTGTTTGTTTGTTTGTTTGTTTGTTTTTTAAATCAATCTGATTTAATATGTATATATATTAACGGACGTGAATATGTATATGCAGGCTGGCAGTTATATGTACCATGCACATTATGGAATGCAGAGGGAGTCGGGGCTGTACGGATCGATCCGGGTACTGGCTCCCGCGGGTTCAGAGCCTTTCTCCTACGACTACGACCGGAGCATCATTCTCAGCGACTGGTACCACAAGAGCGCATTCGAACAAGCCGCTGGCTTATCTGCCATCCCCTTTGTTTGGGTGGGTGAGCCTCAGGTAATTAATAAATAATTAATACACGAGTTTATTTTATATGTATGTATATATTAAATTACGGTATTTAATATAGTTGCAACTTGCAACATCCAGATTAAATAAAGTTATGACGACGATAAAAATTTGTTATCATTTTAACAAAATTCTATATTATATATATAAATAAAAGGATGAATGAAGGGGAGGAGACCGTGAGTGTTTGATTTTTTATTTTTGGAAATTAATTTTTAGATATTAATTGTTTTCTGTTATTACTTCATATTTAGTCAATTCTGATACAAGGAAGAGGACGTTTCAACTGCTCCTCGCCAACTGTTGAGCCGGGGACTTGCAACGCCACTAATCCGGAATGCTCGCCCTACGTCCTCACCGTTGTCCCTGGCAAAACTTACCGACTTCGCATCGCAAGCATGGCTTCCCTCTCCGCCCTAAGCTTCCAAATTCAGGTACTGAAAATATTATTAATTAACTTAAATCAACATTTACTTAATTTAATACCCATTTCCTTCAATTATTAAGTTATAAATTAGTTCTCACAAGTCTACATAAAAAAACAAAAAACAAGAAACAACAGTATTTGTTGCGAAATTGCCTACCAACTTCCATCAGATGCATTCACATGCACATGTCCAATTGTCCACCTTATAAAACACTCTAAAATAATAAAATTAATTAGAAACTTATTTTTCTACAAATGATGCAATGAAGGATTTGTTATTTGTACATATACTAATCGCAACTTGGAACAATTAATCATTTCTTATCTTTTGAGTTGTTACGGCCGGCATTCCTTCAAAAATGTTTATCGAAAAAAAAAATCCTTCCTGAGAATGATTATATATATAATCTACATCAACACGTATTATATAATGTCAAAAATATTCTATGTAATCGCTCCTAATAAACATAACTGATTGTATTTTTTTCTCTCTTTTCCCATAATCTATATGCTACGTTACTTATTAACATTACTTATATAATTTTGACAGGTAATTAATTAATTCAATTAAACCGAATTTAATTAGTTCCAACTATTATATTATAGGGTCACAACTTGACGGTGGTGGAAGCTGACGGCCACTACGTGGAACCAATTGTGGTACAAAACCTCTTCATATACGCTGGCGAGTCCTACTCCGTCCTCCTCAAAGCCGACCAAGATTCCTCCACCAACTACTGGGCCACCGCCAGCATTGTGTCTCGCCAGCCAGGAACTCGGCCCGCCGTCGCCGTCGTCAACTACTACCCACACCATCCCCGCAGATCCCCCCTCCGGCACGGCCCCGGACGGCCCAAGATGGAATGACACGGCCCCTCGTCTGGCGCAGTCCCACGCCATCAAAGCCCACCCAGCGCGCATAAGTTCACCTCCCGCCAAAGCCGACCGGCTGCTTGTACTCCTCAACACCCAAAACACATACAACGGGCAGCGAAAATGGGCGGTGAACAACGTGTCCTTCTACTTCCCCGAGGTCCCCTATCTCATCTCACTCAAAAACCCGCACCTCGCGGCCTCGTCCTTCGACCAGACGCCGCCGCCGGACCGCTACGCCCCTGCGGACTATGACATTTACGCGGTTCATGAAAATACCAACACCACCACCAGCAGCGGCATCTACCGGCTGGAGTTCAACACCACGATCGACGTTGTGCTGCAGAATGCCAATACCATGCTGTCGTACAATAGCGAGACCCACCCGTGGCACCTCCACGGACACGACTTTTGGGTCCTCGGGTACGGGCCCGGGGTGTTTAATGAATCTAGCGATGTGAGGAATTTCAATTTGAACAACCCCATCATGAAGAACACGGTGCCGGTACACCCCTACGGATGGACAGCGATCCGTTTCAAGGCCGACAACCCGGGAGTGTGGGTCTTCCACTGCCATATAGAGTCTCATTTCTACATGGGCATGGGGGTTGTGTTCGAGGAAGGCGTAGACAGGGTCGGGAAGCTCCCTTCGTCTATCATGGGCTGCGTGCCACCTAAACATTGAACATCACAATCCCCACCAAATTGCATTTACATGCAACTGTTGATTGTGCAGACACAGATATAAACGTTTCCTTATAATTAAGATTCAAATTCATTCAAAGTTCTAATTTAAAATGAAATTTCAAAGTTGTAATAACTTCCAAGTTCAAATTTCAAAGCTGTATGAAACTTGTAATAAATTCACCAAAACACACATTCAAAGTTCTAATAAATTAAATCAATGATGTGGTTAATGAGTTGTCGCCCCGTGGAATTAAAATAATATATAGGTATCAATATATTGTATTGGAAAAATTGTATGAAACTTATAAAATATAAGCCTATATGCACAGTTAGAAAAGCTATTAAAATATAAATGATCATAGTTGATTATATATAATATTTGATTGATCATGAAGTCCCACAAATTGACGGTAATCTTCAATTGTTAATTAGAATTTAACAATAATCTAAAAAATGATAACCGAATATTAAAACTTTAGCCCAAACAATTCAAGTAATTAACCTGAAAAAACCAAAATATAATAATAAATCTTTAATTGAGAGTTTATAATTGATAAAAGGTCAACTTGAATGCATTAATACGTTTGAATATAAAACCTATTTATAGTCAATCTAGCTAGTTATTAGGAATTAAAAACCTAATACAATTAGAAAACTAAAGTAAAATACCAAAATAGCCTAACACGAATTAAATAAAGGAAAGCAAATAAAAAGGAAAAACTTCTAATACAATAAGACAACCAAATAAAAGAATAGTCTTTACAGTAGAAGTAACTTAGACAACACGATACATGTATGTAGAGATGGTTTGCATGTAGCAATGGTGCACGTAACGATGATTTTTGCATGCAAGTGGATCATCACTGGCAGGCTACACAGTCTTATGCATGTGGCCGTGGCTACATGTAACAATCGTTGCCAAGTGCAGCACGTGGCATTGGCTGCACGTAGCAATCGTCACTACATGCAGAACGTGGTGTCATCACGTGCACACTATGTGTGGCATTGTTATCATACGTAACTTGGTGGCTCTCTTTCTGCGCTCTCTGTGCACGTAGTTGGAGACTCTGTCTAAGTGTTGGTGCAACATTTTCATCATTCCCCTTCCCTTCAAGATTATCCTTATCCTCAAGGGAGAACTCCATAAAATGCCTTGCCATGGTCTCTGATTCTTCTCACGTAGCCTCTCCTTTAGATACCCCTCGTCAATGGACCAAGACTTGCCACACCTGCTTTTGACCCATTGTTGCTACCGGTATTATAATGCCGCTATTGGTTGAAGATCTGCCTTACCATGAGCATTAAATTCAGGCAAGTCTTGTGACAAAAGAGTTGGATCACTCATATGCAACTTCGAGATAGAACTATGGAAAGCTGAAAGTAGCCTGAAAAATGATGGTGACTTCGATCTATAAGTTACCTCGCCAACCTATTCCAAAACCTTAAATGGACCATAGTACCACTGTGACAACTTCACATTAAATTTGGTCTTTAACAATCGTTGTCTGTAGGGTTGGAGCTTGAGATACACCATATCTTTAGTTTCAAAAGACACATTGCACCTACTAAGATCATAATAAAATAAGTGTTTAATTTAGATGTATGTGTGTAGCCACCCCGAATGTCCACATTCTTTTGTCGTTGGGAAGTGAGGTAAAGTTTTCTCTCACAAGCCTGGAACGTTAGGCACATAAACCAGATTTTTATAACACAATAACTCATCTTTAAGCCAAAAATTTTCAACTCCAAACTTATAATTTCCACAAACTTAGCATCAAACCGTAAAACATCTCTCGATACGATCCCAAATCCTCCATTCAGCTCCACTAAGTGCAAAAATCCTAGCATCATCCTCCAAATAAACATCCATAACATAAAGCTATCCTCTCATTGGGATAGCGTATCAACTACCTTGTTCTCCTTGTCTAACCGATATATTATATCATATTCGAACCCAAGAAGCTTCACAAGAAACTTTTACTTCTATGGAGTTACAATCTTTTGCTCTAACAAATGCCTCAAAGCTTGTTAATCGGTGACAATGGTGAATTTTCATCCCAAGAGGTATGAGTGTCATATATTCACCAAATGCAGAATCGCCAAGAATTCTATAGCAAAAACACTCTACAATTTCTTCATGGGTCCTAGGGCTTTGGAAATATAAGCCAATGACCTCTTCTCCTATACTAAAATAGCTCCAACAACATCACCACTCGCATCAATATACATCTCAAATGGCTTCTCAAAATTGGGCAAGGTTAGGACAGAAGTTTGAGTTATAGCCCTCTTTAGGTCTTCCAATGCCTCTTTGGACTCGTCGGTCCACTCAAACTTGTCTTTCTTTATTATCTCATCAAAGCACTTCACTATCAGCCCGGAGTGTTTGACGAACCTCCTATAATAGCCGGTTAGACGGAGAAATCCCCTTAAGGTTGAGATATCCTTCGGTAAAGGGAATCTACCATAGCTTCGATTTTCTTGGGATAAGATGGCCTAAGTATCGGAGCTCCTCGGCACAAAATCACACTTAGACATTTTAATACAAAAATTATGTTGTTCTAATGTCTCCAATGCGGTCTCCAAGTGCGCTAGATGCTCCTTTATTGATTTAGAATACATCAAGATGTCATCAAAGAACACTAACACAAACTTTCGCAAGAATGACTTGAAAGTCGCATTCATGGCAACTTGAAAAGTGGATGGGGCATTGCGAAACCAAACGGCATTACCAAATATTCATAGAGCCCTGAATGTGTTCGCAATACATTGTCTTGTGAACATTTTCCTCCTTCATACAAATTTCATAAAATTCAGCCCATAAATCTAGCTTGTTGAAGACACATGCACCATGCAACTCGTCCAACATCTCATCGGCCACAGGGATAGGAAATCGAGCCTTCATAGTCGCTTCATTTAAAGCTCGGTAGTTGGTGAAAAGCCTCCATGTTCAATAAAACCGGAGAAGAGGATGGACTTCGGCTTGGCTATATTAGCCCATTCTTTAATATCTCATCAACCTGCCTTTCTATCTCATCCTTTTGAAAGTGAGCATATCCGTAGGGAGGGACATTCACCGACTTTATCTCGTTTTTAAAATAATGTGATGGTCGCTTAGTCGAGAAGGAGACAGTCTATTAGGCATCTTCATAACCTATTGGTGTATGCCTTAGACCTTTTGTACCTTCTCATGTAACTTCGCAAGTCCTCTTGAAGTTTGAAAGAACCCTTGTTTTCCCTAACTCGCTCTCCACCTGGTCAAAACACTAGGCACTACCCTTCTATAACTTCTCAATTACCGACGCCTCACATTACTTGATCTTCTTGGAAGGCAGGGTGTTGACTTCCTCTTATGGCCTCCCAACTTGAAATCCATGGTCATAGCTTTAAATTCGGTGACCACCTTTCTAATGCTCTTCAGCCAAGCATTGCCCAAGACCACATCAACGCCTACTAATGTGAACACATGTAGGCCAGCAACAATTCTAACTCCTTGAACATTTATCTTCACATTAGGAATAACCTCTATGCTCTGAAGCTTCTCCCCATTTACCACCTTAACACTACAAGAAAAAAAAGGTTTTAATGACACTTTTTTTTAGACATTTAATGACACTTTTTGAAAGTGTTGTTAAGAATATTTTAAGACTGACACTTTTTTAAATATGTCGTTAAATAGCATAAAATTAATGACACTTGTATGAAAGTGTCATTGATTAGGATTATTTTTGCCACTTACATGAAAGTGTCGTGAAATGTTTACGCACAGCCCGCCTATTTTTCCCTTCGCTCATTCTCCCTTTTCGTTGGGCGCTCAATTTCTAAAATTAACCCTACTAAATCCCTGACGCCCATCCCCTGCTCCATTTTCGGTAGACGTAACGCTGCAAGCCACACTGCACATCCAACCATCCTCCTCAAGTCACGCTATAGGAGTCTTCCAATCTAGATCTGCCAGCAGAAGCTTAATACCGTAACCCTTGTGTCCCTGTTGCATTCATTTACTAGATCTTAGCCGCCTTCGTCAAGGGTTCTCTCTCGGATGAAGAACTTATCAATCACTACCTACGCCACAAGATCAATGGCCACCACAAGGACGCAATTGAGGTGTTGCCTAGTGAGTATGGTTATGTGACCATAGTTCTCGTGCTTTACTACTTCCTCAATTTTTATATGGGTGGTCAGGTCGGCCGTGCCCATAGAAGGTCAAATTTATTTCTTTTTTTTTTTGTTTTCTATTTCTGGGGTCTCATTATTAATAAATCATTCATCATAAATTAAAAAATTATTGTTCCTCGAGTTTAAAATCTCATCTCCTTGTATGTATTTGTGTCGCTTCTTGTGTTTTGAAATGAAGTCTTTGCGTTTTTTTTTTTTTTTGCAGGCACAACGTGCCGCACCCAGCCCTCTACGCTTTTGAATCTGAGAACAAGGATGCCAAAATATTCAACTGCATCCAGGTCTCTTTCTATCTCTATATATTGATCTATATCTCTTTATGTTTATGCAGTAACTATTTTTTTCTTTAATAATAATAAAAACCCAGAACTCGCTGTGTTAGATTGAGTGAGTAATAGTAGCAGTAGAGATCAAATAATGGGTTTTTTTTGAGAATAAAAGCTATATATGTGTTAATTCAGAAGAAGTTGTCAGTGCAGAGAGGGCACCAGAACCCGCTGGAATATATGCCTGTGTTCTTTTTGCTAATGTCTGCAAATGTGAACCCTGGATAAATCTTGTTTTAATTTGACTAAATGTATCCAAAATCTCAAACGAGCAAAATTGTGTTTTTTTAATAGCCGTAAGTGTTATGTTACTGACTTTATTTTAGATTTTGAGCCACCTCATAAAGAATTCTTCCTATCTCAACTGCTTAAATAATGGGTTCCCAACTTTACGGCATTATCATCGATTACAATTGTAGGTATTGCATTATCTTTCTGCTTCATGCATGTATTCAGTATTAGGTATATTCCAGTTCTGCTTATAGCCCTACATCTTTCCAGCTTGAAATCAAAGGATTGATTTAATGCTATAGGTGCCGACATAATATATAAAGAATTGTACATACATAATATATAATTTCAAGTCAAAGCACAAATTAGCATATTATTGAGTCAAATTAATCTTAATTATTTTTCTTGTGTTTTAGTGAGCTTGTATGTTTAACCCCTGTTATCTAATTGTTGTTCACGTGATCTTATTGGTTGTCATTATTGTCAACATTATACAACATTATGCGGAAGCGGATAGACGCTGGGTCGGAGATCCGTCTTGAGTTGGATAACTTCGTAGAGTGAACTCGTAAAGGGAGTCTAACTATGTACCTACTAATGTCGAAGATCCGAGTCGAAGATCGGATGACTCAAAGGTCTTTGGGTCAAAGACTCGTAGATTACTAAGTCAAAGATCGGATGACTCGAAGGTACCTGGGTCGAAGATCATCAGGCCGATAAGCTCGAAGCACCTGAAGGTGTCACGTTCCCGATTTCGGAAATTCAAAACCGAACACGTGACTTCTCCATACCTGCACCTGAAGGGTCAAGGGGTTGATGACAAGCACCTATGATGGACATACAAAGTGGGTGTTGTCCAAATTCCCTTGTACAACATAACATCATAGGTATGAAAGTACTTTTTCAATGCCAAAATAATATTAAGTATGTTAATAAAATCATCACACAAACTAATTAATTCATTACAACCATCCCTAGACCCTTGTCCCGGGAAAATAAAGTTTAATAAAAATAACATCTAAACAAATTTCATACATCAAGTAAATAACTTCACCGAGCAAGCGTAATCCAACACTAGCTCCAATCAACACCTGGAGAAAAACAAATCAACGAGTAGGGGTGAGTACAAAGCTCGATGAGGTGAACTATCAATCCTTACCAACACCCAACAACGAACTCCTAATACTATATGCTTTGTGTACAAGTGTACATGTGTAGTGTTGAGCCATAACATAAACACATCAGTCAAATCTAAATGAGCACAACAAATACAACATATAAATTTATAACAATAAATTACAAAATATATGAATCACAACTATCAATTTAATAACATAAACAAGGCTTTCCCTCTTCAGGGCTCGAGCCAATTACCATCATGGGCAAAACAACATCACGGCGTACCTCTCATCCGGGCTCATAGCCATCGCCAACCTAGGCGATTATGCCACATCGGCAACCATACCCTATGTATATAGGTCCACAAACACAATAGCCATTACAGTAAACATCTCACACAAACACAATATCAGTACAATAAATCAAGACAACGTATTCTCAATATAAAAAAACAAACACACACCCCAACAATCACAAATAAAATCACACTACAATCCTCAAGTGATCCTTAGGGTTCCCCCCTAAAGGTTACGAGCTCAAATTCCCATTGGCAAACCAAAGAAAGCAAAATAAGCTGCTAAAACTGTGCAGATTCTGTCCTAACTTTGAAAAATCATAACTAATTCTACAGACCTTCGATTTGCTATTGATACCTACTGTTTCAAAGGGTTTTAACTGGCTATCCAAATAAAATATAAAAAAAATTGCACATAGCGATGCTCGCCACGTGCATCGCCACGTGCTATCGCTACATGCAGCACCACGTGCAGAGTTGTTTTCCGATTTTGCTTCCAACTTCGAAAATTAATAACTATTTCCATAGAACTCCGATTGGCCTATAAAATATACCATTTTGTATCTATTTAAACCCTTTATGCACTAAAAATATAAGAAAAATAAAATAAGATAAAAAAAGTGCACGTGGCGACACACCATGCATCGCCACGTGTAATGCCACGTGCACCGCCACATGCACACCTTACACGTCCCCTTGCCTTGTACCCAATTTTTGCTATGTGTATGTTGATACATGCACCCCAAATGTGCCATTACATGCAGTTGTTATTCAATTCGTTGACCTACTTGTATACGAGCGATGTGTCACTTACTTCGCATGATAAACTATGATCGACTTTCCAAACCTTAACTTAATCCCTAAGTCTAAAGGTAGGGTTTTTAAGCCGCAACACATTCTATCAATTGAGTTCTCTTATACAAATAATAAGTTATTAAGGCCTAACACAATTATTCCGACTAATTCCATAACTCTAAGCCCTATCTCAATTACATGCAATCTCGTTTATTCTAAGTTTTATCCTTAATCAAGTCAACCCTATTTGTCATTCAATCTCTACAAAGATAAGGAAAGGTAGAATCGCCTACCTCGAATATTTCAGAAGTCAGACTAATTAGCTAGAACTTAGAAACTCCCTCAAGCTTCAACCTTTCTTCTCTCTCCTTCCTTGCCTATTAGAACGGCTAGAGCTCTCTAAAACAAAGAAACAACAACTGAATCCCTAAGACGACCCCCCTCTCTTTTATAGAGTTTCTTTTCACATCTTAAAAGACTTTTAATCGCATCAAAACACTAATTTCTTGCCCAACAAGTAATTTCCTTAAACTTAGTTTTTGTTTTCTAATAGAATTCCTATTTTAAGTCCTTAAAATACCAAAACACCCTTAATTAGGGTAAATCTCGAATTTCCATTTAATGGCAACTTATTAAATACCCAAGTTATAAGATTAACTAATCTACCCCTTAAATCGCCACTAGATATTACCAAAATACTCTTGCTCGCAACTACCAAAATGACATCTTTAAACCATATATAAGTTATCTTTTAGTTTATTCTAGGTACGGGATATTACAGGAAGTACACAAGGTCGTAGATTTATAGATCCATAGGGTCAAAGATTCGAAGACTGCAGGTGTAGAGTAGCGTCTTGGAGACTCAAAGACTTGCATGCTCGAAGACCCGTCGGGTATCGAGTAGCAGTGTTGTAGAGTTGAAGTTCACAAGTCGAAACTCGCAGGGTCAAAGATTAGTAGACTCGTTGAGGTGAACAGATGATCAGCTAAGGAAGAGTGCGGTTGTACCTAACGCGAAACTGAAGACTCGTAGAGTTCAAAGGCTCGTAAAGTGAGATGTCAGTTGAGCACCAGTTCTACCTAACTTCAAAGCCAGAGAGCAGAAGAATTGGAAGATCAATTCTCAAGGTTCAAAGACTCAGACTCGAAGATTCGTAGATAAAGACTCGAAGGTAGCTTGTGAAGTAACAGCGAAGCTACGAGGCACATATATCTTTGAGGCTGTGGCTAGTCGAAGATGTGAAACGCACTGAAGACCACGTTTAAGTAAGTTATTACTCGGACGGCATCTCTGAGCACGCTAAGTGTTGGGAAACACATGGACATCATCCGAGGCTAGCGTAACATATTTCAACAGTGAAGATTAAAAGGTGAAACATGCTTAACCCTAGCAGAAGGGTTTCTTACTGAGGCTGACCTATAAAAGTAAGGGATATGCCTTACTTCAAACAACGTCAGAATATCACAGAATACAAGAAACGTTTCTGTAGCAATACAAAAGAGACATAGAGTAGTTCGTTCAGTATACACAGAGAGAGAGGAAGATCGATAGCAAGATAACAAGTGAGTTAATCTGTTCTTCTTCCTCATATATTCGGCAAATAGTGTGTAAGTTCGGCAAAGGAGTGGTTGAAGGTCAAGCAGTGCAAACAGTTGAATGCGCAAGAGCAGATTACGCTAGACAGTTCTTCACAGTGAGTGAGTACTGGAGTAATACTATTTTGTATTTGCATTTAAAAGAAGAGAAAGTTAATCCTGTTGTAACAAGGGCTAGACCCTACTGTATTGAAAGCATATAGTGGATTAGATTCGGTGTAGGTTCACCCTCACCACCGTGGAGTAGATCACTTTGATCGAACCACGTAATCTGTGTGTCTCTGTCATTTTCTTCCCATACATACCTAGTATTAACCGATATTGCATGAGACATTAATATACCATTCTAAACACCAACTACATCCGTAGAATACCTCCGAGTATTACACTACTCTTAAAACTAAAAGGAAATAGTTTTAAGTATACGGATTCACCCCCCCTCTCTATATACAAAATGATATACCCATACGATCTAGCTTGGATCTTGGGAATATCACTAATTTTTTTTAAACCTTGTTTTTTTTTGTTGCAATTTCATTTATTTTTGGTTTGTGAATTCATAGGACTCGATTGCTTTGTTTTTATCTCATCCAACCATATAGATCGAATTTAACATTGATCATATTTGAAAAGGAATGGTTTAATGTTATAGTTCCCAACTCGGTAAACAATTGCACATGCATAGCCACATCAAGTCAAAACATAAATCAATATATGTTATTCAGGTTATATTATTCTCAATTATTTTTCATGCATTTTAGTGAGTTTTACTAAAGTAAATATTTTAGATAAAATTAACCGAGACTTAAATGGGGTTTCTACATAGAGTATTAAAGTTAATTTCTTTTATATATATATATATATATATGTACGGTCAATTAATTTGATTATTTCATAGAAAATTTAATATCATGATGTATTTTTGATGCTACAATATAATTAATTGATGAAGGTAAGTAGATATCTCTAAATAATATTTCCAGAATTTTGTATAACTTGTTTTGTAATCTATTAGGGATTCAATTAATGGATGGTGAACAGATTTCTTTTTGGTTGTTCCTTGGTTTCTAGATGTTTTTTGGACTGCCAAACAACCAAAAGATTATGAATGATGAAAGAAGAAAATACATCAAATTTACTTGCACTACTTTACACAAGTTTGGGTTTATGATTAATGGAAGAAGAAAGAATCTAACACACCTTTCCTTATTATATCTTTTGCAAGCCAAGGACTTCCTTGAAGTTTTGGAAGCCATGCTATACATATTGGATCTTGATCTGAAACATTTCAGATATAAGGATCTGGGTGTTATATGCAAACATTTCAGATATTGGATCTTGCACTGACTGACCTGGCCTATGGCATAATGCCCCACTCCTCTGCCCCTGGTCACGAGAGCATTGTGGCCCCACAACACTCGCTGAGTTAGATAAGGGACACGCCCGGCCATGTGCCCGGCTCCTCCTCCACACCTGAAACATCTAAGTGTACCACTGCTCCTACGCCGACAATCTCTCTCCTTGTGGCCTCTAATCCCACAAGCGCGGCAATTCCCGGTAAACCCGGTGATGGAACTGCCTCTGGAAACACTAGTCTATGCAGGAAATCTAGGCACTGGTCCTCTCTCACCCTGCACCTCTCCCGGCCTCCTCTGACTGGGCCCTACTGCTCCTCTTGTCCTCAGCCTAGCCTGATCCAGGTCTCGCTCTACAATCAAGGCTTTATTGACTACGTCTTTATACGTGGTCAACTCTAACACATCCAATCTCCTCCTGAGAGCTGGTCATAGACCCTCAAGGAAGTCCTGGGTCTTGAAGGCCTCTACCCTCCAAGCATCAGGAGCAAACCTCCCTAAGGCTGTGAAAGGTCAGACATACTCTGTCACTGTCCTGCTCTGCTGCCCCAAAGCATAGTAATCCCTCCGTCACGTCCTCTGTATGGTACAAGGAAAATACTCGGTGTAAAAGAGGTCCACAAAACCCTCCCAAGCCATCGGTGTACCGTGAACAACTCTCACGACCTCCCACCATCTAAGAGCCCCTCCAACCAAACAGTGAGTGGCTAGATGGACCCTAGCCTCCACTGGCACCTGTATCAACTCAAAAATGTCCTTAGTCTACTTCACCCATTCCCCTGCCTCATCCGGACTAGTGTTGGCCTCAAACTTTGTCGGCCCCTCCTTCCGGAACCAACCCACCCAATCAATCTGTGCTGAGGAGGGCCCAGTTTGAAACTGGCGCTCCTCCATTTGAACTTCTCGGTGCTGTGAATGTAGAGAGTGCTGAGGTGATGGCTGCTGTGGCGGAGGTGGAGGTGGAGGTCACTGCCCCCGCTGCGCCCTCAACTCCTCCTGCAGCCCCCACTCGGAGCTCCTCCCAGGTTCCTCCCAAATCTCCTCCCATACTATCCCTTGAGCTATGCCTTGGATAACACCCTGGAGCCCTCCCACAATATTTGCCCTAATCTGAGCAACAACGGTTGGGTCTAACGGCCCATGGAGAATTTGATGTCCCAGTGGCGTTGATCGAGCAAGAGGCTCCTGCTCGACCTTGGCCTCGTGAACTCCTCCTGGGTGGCATCGTCTACACCCACACAACCAACACAACAATACCAGCAATCAACAACTAGAAACTATGACCCATCGGTCCACAACAAACAATGGGGTCCAAAGCCCCTCACAACACCACAACACATCTCATCTAGAGAGCACTGTGGTCCATGTTACCCCCAATTCCCCAACACATGCACCAACAACAAGGACACCACAACACAAACAATTTTCACGCACAACAACAACAACATCATCTTTACACACAAGAACAACATTATTAGAGTGTAACACAAAATTCCTAGTGTCTATCAATGCACCGGCAATAATGCAGCATGCATGCACCTAACCCAATGTACCTAGGATGATTTAACTAACCCCTTAGAACTCGGAATACATGTAAAGACTGCGTTGATCAGGCGCTCTCCTCATAGTTTTCCAAATCCTAAGCAGAAATAAACCACCCCTAACCTAGGTTCAACTAGACCATGCTCGATACCAACTTGTCACGCCCTAACTCTAGGATACGTTAGCAATTCTGCAAGCGCACGGATCATTATAAGTAATAAAGTGGACTTAAAGTCCGAATGTCAAACCTACAGGGAAGGTGGCTAAATGTAAAGCTCATTTTGTAATTTCATTGAGTCAAGTTGAAGTTTAGTTTTATAACAATTAGCAATTTGAAGTTTGTAATTTAAATAACAAAGCAAATGTAAATGATCTTATGGAAGAAATAGGGATTTGGATTCCAATTGATGTACTTATTCAATCCAAGTTCTTAAAGCATGTTAATTCAAATTTTTCCTTTTTGTCTAAAACTTAACACCTTTGCATGAACTAGCCTCTTTCGAGTGATCTAGCCGTTTGTATACCCTAGCTTGGGGGACGGGCAACCCATTAAGTACTCAAGTTGTTTGAGTGTAGATTGACATTACACCAACCCTAACTAGGTTACAAACAATAATCGGCTTTGCAAATTATATTCTTTACAAGTCAAATCTCTTAACTATCCGATTATCAATCCATAATTGAATAACCTTAAACAAGAATTAAGATGGTCAAACCTAATTCACACGTGCAAACTCAAGAGATTTGATAAACAAAGAAGGGAATTTAAATTAACATACCAAAAGAAAGGAAATCACAAACTTACATCAATATCCATTCTCCTCCCATAGAGGTTTAAGCTACCATAGTACCAAATAATACAAATATTCTTTCCATAGGAAAGCACAAAATACTCTCTCTAATCTCCCCCCCCCAAAAGAACGATCCCCTCAAATTACACATTTTTCCCCTTTTGATCCAATTCCCGCATGTGAGAACCATCCAACCGTCAATAACCGTTCCCTCCACTATTTTGAATTTGTTTTCCTCTCAAAATGGTTGATAGAGAGTCGTCAAATCCTTCGAGTTATAAGCGTACAGGTAGCATCTAAAGGAGTTACGTTGGTGCAAGACACGTCGTGCGAAATTGAACGTGATCAATCGATTTGGTCATCTGAAATTCAATTGACATAACTAAGCAATTTCACATGACCAAAAATTCCCGAGAGCTTGGTCATGTTAATTTGGTTTTGTCAATTCTTCTTGGTCATTTCAAATTTCAATTGACCATTCTACAGATTGTTCTTCACTCCTTCCTTCTCTCTTTGGTCCTTATACTTAGCCTGTTTTCCATTTAAAAACATCCAAAAATCATACAAAGGATCTAAAATTGCTATGTTAGGGGGTTAGTTCCTTAATCAACCAAATATATCAAAATGAGGTTAAAAACATTATCATTTCTCATATAATCTCCTTTATTTGATATTAAATTATATTTGAAAAAAACCCCTAACGAGATACCCCGGAACTAGATACGCGACTACCTCATACTCGCACCCGAGAGCAAGTGGTTGGTGATTAGCACCAAAAAGGGCCCACAGCGGGTGTTTCCCAAATGCACCTGAATAATCATACAACAAAGGTATTCCTGCACTCCCGAAACCATGCAACTGAGTGAAAACATCATCATAGAATATCATATATAACATGAGATACAGTACAACAACTACGGACCTATGTCCGGAAAGAAGGTGTAGATAATACAAAATGGGCAAAATGGACATAGTCTCATACATCAAAAAGGGTCTAGTCTGCTCAATTTGCTCGACGGCAAACCCCATGGCTACCTCCTGCCTAAACTTGAAAATCAAGACAACAATGTAGGGTGAGCACAAAGGCTCAGTAGGTGACCTACAATACACTACCCGTTATGCATGTGCAGGTGAATGTATAATTCTATAATAATGCACATATTTTCTATGCAATACCAATGAAAGCATAAACACACACGCAACAACGTTCACACAACTTAGTACTACATAGAACAATCAAAGCATAGATACACAAGGTTCACACAATCAAGTCACACAGACTTTATAACACACAATCAAGTCACAAAGACTTTACAACACAGTTGATCAGCACAAGGAATGGCTCTTACAGCCTGCCTGCCACAGTGGGACCATAGCATAAGAGCAGCCACCCATGGGACCTTCCGCTATCAATCAGCCATATAGGGGACCTCGTTTACTAGTCAGCCCTGCATGGGACCTTGGTTGACCAGCCAATCAAGTCAATAAAGCCCTACAATCAAGACCTCCGATAGCTATGAGGTTCTAAACCCATGACTGCGCCCATACCATATAATATCTCATGCCAAGCAAACCATGAAATTCCATTCCAGAAAGGGGTAGAAAATAACAAGAATCACCCCCAACGTCCATCCCTGAAAGGCTCTCTAAAAACCCCGCCTCGAAGCTCGAGGCCCAGCCTCAAAGATCCTTCCTCGGAGCACTAATCCGAAGATACTGACCCACAGATCCGGAGATCCTGGGATGCTGTCTCCAAGCTGCTGACTCGGATTCAAAGATCCATAGAACTTCGCCACGAAGATTCGTAGAGCTGCCTCGAAGACTCATGGAACGCTGCCTCGAAGATTCGTAGAGTTACCTTGAAGACCTGTGGAACGCTGCCTTGAAGATTCTTACTCCGCCTTGAAGATTCAGACTCTGCCTCACAGACTCGTGGAATCCCTACCTTGAAGACTCGTAGGACTCTGCTTCGAAGATTCGTATAATTGCGGCCTCGAAGATCCCTAGAACATAGCCTCGGAGATCTTAATCTGAAGCATTCGGAGCTGCTGACCTTCAACCCTCAAACCTTCTAGCTTCAGGATACGCCAACACTTCCCTTCACCAGGTAGCACTGTTTATTGTCGTTTCAGCTTGTTCTTTGTCTGAAATCGACCCAACGACTCCCAAACACCCACAAACCCACTTTTTTACTTAACAAACTACAATTTATACCATATAACGCATCCTAAACGCCTCTAAATCACAAACAGTCATAGATACATACATATATATATATAAACAGATTTCAATCCCAAAATTGGGTTTCCCCAAAATCTAGGGTTCATGCTAAAACTCACGATTTATGCCCAAATCACACATGTGCAAGAACAGAAACGAGATAGAAGATTAGGAACACCTTACCAGTTAAGGATTCACAGAGGAATCAACTCAAAATCTAAGCTCCAAGCTCCAAGCTCCAATTTCGGAAAACTCCTCTTCTTCCACGCTCCGTGCCCTCTCTACGCTCTTTCCAAAGATAGGAATGCAAGTGACCTATTTGATATCTCTTTCTCTTTCTCCCCTATTTATATTTTCATGTTAATTCCTTAATTAACAAATACCCAAAATTACACAATTGCCTTTTCGATGTCTTGAACTTCAAATTGGACTCAATTATAGCCAAAATGCTCGTATCACCTGGAGCACAATACCAAAATGGTATCTGACTACCAAATAATGACTATCTCACAAATCAACCTAAACACAAGTCTCTACAGTTATTACCAACCCCTTGTTCCTTCGGGTGCAGGCATGGGGATTCGTTAACTGGTTTCTACGGGTCGGAAATCCGGGGCGTGACACATTTGAAGAATTTTTCTTTGATTTTTTTATCATCCTAAATTGGTTTAGTAATCTCTCCAGAGACTTACTTACATAGCAAAAGATAGAAGATATAGCATAAGACAAAAAACAATTTTTATGACCATTTAGAATTGTGGTAATGGGTTGAGAGATATTTGGTGAAGAAATGAGTAAAGGGATGTCGGAATTAGCCATTGGTTGTGTTTATATTTTGAAGATTGGGATGAATTTAGGGTTTTAAGTGGTTAAAATTTTAAAGGTTTTAAAGGTGGAGAAACTTTAGAGCTGAAAGTAAAACAATACGTATGCAAAATGTGTATGAAATTTATACAAAATATAACCTTATTTATAAATACGGTTAAAATATATATGATGATAATTGATTCTATATAATAATTGATTATGAAAATTTTCTAATTGATTATATATATTAACGATTCGATCGAATGAGTTTTACTTATTTTATTTAATAATGAATTTTTATAAATTATTATGAAATAAAAATAAATGTTATGAGAAACTCGAATGAGAGAGTTTTTATATATAATTTAATAATTATAGGAAATGAATAGTGATTCTCAGGTATATTGAGAAATCTTGTGCAAATCCTATAGAAAGTTAAATATAAGACATATCGTTATAAGTTTGATTTTATAACTTTTTTTACTTTTTTTTCTTAAATATAAGAAAACGGATTTCTATAAGGAATCTGCTACTAGTGCTGTACTTTTCTCTCTTTGAATAATTTCATTTGAATTAATTAATTTTATGGTGATGTTTCAAAAATTCAATGAAGATAAAATGGGGTAGTCTTTTCTTTGAAAAAGGTTATAAATATTTGTTATTATCAAATTAAAAAAAATACAAACCGACAAAAAGAAACTAGGGACAAGCAGTGGCAGTCGGGGTGACAAAGACGTGCATCGTGTATCTCCGTGACGAAACTAAGATCAGATTGTGATGACGTACATTTGGCGTGATTACCTCACACAAAATTCTCGGGTGACGTAATTTTAATCTCACTTATACCCGCTAATCTGCGATTAAAACATGCACTTTTTCCGGATTAAAATAGATCAGTTACTCTCTTCTCAATTCTCATAAGCAGATCAAAGTTGGCTGCGGGGGCATGGAACAGGATCTTGAAGGGAGGCTGCGTGGTTGTAGTCGCTGCAAACAAACAGTAGCACATTGATTATGATGGGTCAACGCGGCAGTGCTTGGTCAATGCAGGGACAACTCATGGCATTGATAGATGGCCTTGGAGACCAAATGGTTGGTAGTGACAGCGGGCATCGGGGTCGCGGCGGGCGAAACAGAATAGTTGTTTTTTTGGTCAGTGTGGCAAGGACTTTTTCGATGGTTGATATGGAGGGACCAAAGTGGTTTGGTGATAAACGCAGAGCTTTGTGCTTGTGATGAGGGTGCACAATGGCTTGCTGACAAGTTATAATCTTTACCAGGGATTTAGTAGGGGGCCGAATGAGGATGTTCTCTGCCACCACTTCTAGCATATGTAGGACTCGATTCCATTGAACTTTATCGCATAACTTGCATTTGAAGGATTTTTGTAAGAGTTTTATTCTTATGACAAATATAACTTAAAAACTATATGTGGCTACATTCTTTTGTTTAAACGAAAATACAAAATTTAATCATCACATAAATATCCAACAAATGAGAAACTCATAAAAATATTAAATGAATATTCTATTTATGTTTTTTTTAAATAGAGATTAAGTTTTTTTTTTAAATTATAATATAATTAAAAAAAGATATTTATGTCTTTTGTGTTTTCATAGTACTTTTGTTTTTAATTTATCAAATACTTATTACCTGTTTTTTAAAATTTAAAGTATTTTAAAAATTATATTTTGTCAAATACTCACTTGCTTATTTTTATACCTGTTTATTTTTTTAAGCGCAGTTAAAAAAGCTTCTTCCGAAAGCATATCATTACTAAACTAAGCCAAGGATGGCTTAACATTCAAAATCAAGGCATGATTGATAAGGGATATTTAACTTGAGTGGTGGACTCTCAATTTTCAAATTTTGGTGGAGAACAAATTGATATAATTGCCTTTTATATGATTTAAAATGGTTTTGTGCGTATGATTTGATTTTAGTATTATAATTATATTAAATTAAGATTGGCTAATGGCTATTACACATTTTGTTTGGCCCTTATCACTACATCTCTTTCTTATTTTGAAAATTTCATTTTGTAAGTAAAAAAATTTAAAATAGATTAAATGAATTTTACGAGATAGCCTGCGGGCTGGCTTGGCCTGTATATGGGTTGGGCTAGTTTAATTTTAGCCCATAAAATTTGCGGAACTAATTGAGCAGGCTTGTTTTAGCTTATTTTCTAATGGGCTAGGCCGAATCGGGCTGTTTTATATGCCTATTCATCTTGGATGACTAACTCAACCATGAGTTAGTGTTCATATAACCCAAAAAAACAAAAAACAAAGTAGCTAACTGGAAAATATAGTTATTTATAACCTTTTAAACACACCGTGCTAAAATTTAGAAGACACATTTAATCAAATCAACCTTAAAATTTTGGTTGACTCCATATTTTAGATTTTAACTTTTAATTTAAACGAATATAACTTGAGCTTAAAACATATCAATTTTTAATTACTTAAAAGTAAACAATAAAAAGAATTTAAATGAAAAAGTACAAATAATCTTAGGGGAGGAATATTCACACATACCAATCTTATAAATATTATCACCTCTCATGTGGAATGACTAAAATATATCTTTTAGAAAATAATAATAAAAATATATTCAAATAAAGATATTCGAACACTAATATAATGTTCGAAAAATGGTATTTGAATATAAATAGTATGCCGTATTATTCGAACATAAATCAAATGTTCAAAGACCTTTTTTTACATTAGATTTATGTTTGAATACTTAATTTCGAACAAAGAGTGATAAAAAATTTAAACTAGTATGTTCGAAAAACATTTTTAGAACATAACATAAAAACCGTAATTTCGAACATTTGATTTAAGTTCTAATATCAATATTTGAATATCATAAAAATAATTATTTTTAAAGGATATTTTGCGATTTCATATAAGATTAAAAATAATTTATGGGTGTGTTTATTTCTCCCCACAATCTTATGTTTCAAAATCTTGGAACCCAGGCAAATAACACTCTATGTCTACAATAAAAAAGGAGTATTAGTGACCAGTGCTAAGAAAAGACAACACCTTGAGTGTTGTCCTATTCATCACCTATACATATATGTTGCAAGAGTAAGCTTATGCATTATCACACAGATACAACTATGAATACATATAAACATAAACAATAATACAATCAATCATGTTTTAAAATATGCATATTATCAAGCATCAATAAGTTATTAAGTACACGGGTGATAGACTACCTCTAGTTCCTAATGTTTGAACTCTAACTCTAAAATCACCTAGTGATTGCTACTACGCAGAAAGAGATGTATATGAAAGGATATGGTTGCTAACAAGTTGAGCTAAGCCAAGCCAAACTTTGAGCGAGTTTTAAATCAAGCACAAGCTCAAGCTCGAGCTCATGTGCTCGTTGTGAGATTGTTTACTCTTAATTCACCTAAACTCGTTTAAGTGAAACTCACTTATCAAGCCCCCAAATCCAACATCCACTAAACCCGGGTAGAGACTCCTTATGCCCTACCCAAAGGGTCAAGGGGAGTAACTTATCAAGTTTAATGGCTATTGGATTTCGAGACGTAACAAGTGGTATTAGAGGAGATAGGCTATCTCGGGATCAACCAAGTCTACTCTTCTAGCCTAAAATGATCTCCTACTAAGTGCTAGGTCTTACAAAGGAGCAAGTAATAGAAGGAGTGAACATACCACAACTTAGTGAGGAACCAATACCTAAGTCCCTCCCAATGCCACATACCTAGATTTTTTACGTCACATGCAATGCCAATATGGTGCACAACATGCCAACCAAAATAGTTAAAATAATCCAATAGTATCTCCCACCACACCATGAACCATAATTACATATAACACAATTAACTAATATAATACCATAACTAACGAGGGTATTACAACACCTGCGTACAAGAAACATATGGTAAAACACCTATGGAGGAGGCATTGTATGACCAAACAACCATCAAAACCTAACTAACGTATTACATGTCATGTTCGGATTTCCAACCTGAGAAAACTAGTTAGTGACTTCATTTGCTCGCACTCGAAGAGTAAAGAAATTAATGATAATACCTAAATCGGGACCTTAACATAGGTATTGTCCCTACCTGCTCATCAAATCGATACATACATAGCCATTCACATACACCTATTTATGTAACATAACACAAAGCATATAAATCTCATTTCGTTAAAATCACAAACTGTTATAACATGAAGAGTGAACAATCACAACTTAATAGGAATCATATTTTCCTAGCCCATCCTAACTCCTAACTCTATTGCAACATGTAGGCATGTGTTCATGTAACGTCACTAATGCAAATAGACAAATCACACAAACTATCACGGTTACCCAGTTCATGGAGTTAAATCTCATAATTCATATGAGTCCCACAGACTCTTTCAATTATAGCCTCCCAGGCCTTCTCATAACCTCTCGAGCTTTTAGTTTTAATCTCTCAGACTTCCAATTCTAGCCTTTTAGGCCTTCAGGTGATAACCGCTTTTTAAGAAATACTCAAATAGCAACCCATCACAAATCAATGAAACATAAATCATACCTCAATACAAGTATCTCATGTTCAAGGTAACAAAATACAGTTCATCAATCACATTAACACAAAGCAACACATCAATATAATAATACGCATAAATTTTCAAGCTTGGGTTAATCATTGGGCTCCCGACCCCCAAATATTTGGACTAGATTAGGAGAAGGATACAAATTTCTTACCTCGAATATAGTTGATTTGGGGTCCGGATTGCAGATATCCTCTTCTTCCTTACACTACAGAAAAGTTTAACTTAGGTGGTGTTCCAAAAATGCCGCTAAAGGCCATAAAATCGCAGTATAGGTTGTAATGACTTTTTTTGCAAAATGCTAGGCCTATTGTCACGACCCGAGCAGTGTGGTGCTGGCGGGATGTTTCTCAGTGGCACGATTCAGGAATGTATTCGTGCTACGTAAAAGAGAGGGGTTGGTTGAAAGCGTAGATGGTGCGCAGCGGAAGGTTCCAGGCAGTTCGTGGAGGAGAACGGATGGAACCCCTTCGGAGTTCAGACATGCCGACCCGGTTGAATGCGGGGAGCACGCCGCTAGTCGAGGACTTGACGTTGAAGAAGGGATTTGGCCATCCTTACACAAACTGGTCAGGAATTGGAGCCGTTCTCCTGATGAGCCCAGTGGCAGGGCGAAACGAGTCTACGTGCGCTTTAACCCTCAAAGGCTAAACTTAGCGGATCGTGAATAGAGAAGCTAAGTGCCGCAAGGGGTTGAGAGGTGCAGGAAACCTGACCCCGTGACAAGTGGTATCAGAGCCGAACCGGCCCGTATCCTGAAGACTCGCCGAGCACTCTCACGAGTAGCGTGGTTCCAAGGTGGGAGCTCACAGAGGTGAGTCGACCGATAGTGTCTTGCACGCCTTGCGTCCATAGAGTTGGAGTATCCTAGAGTGTGATACAGAGTTGGGCAAGGGAGTATGAAGGAGCGCATCGGAGCGATCTTGGAAGGCTCCTATCCTTGGGATATTAGGCGAGTGGGCGGGCATTTTGGTAAAGGTGTTGCAACCTACGGGGAAGCGATGTCCAAGCTGTTGACATTGGGCGAGTGGGAGGGCGTCGAGGTAACGATGCCATCGCCTGCAGGGAAGCGATGTCGACAAGCGCAACGAGGACGTTGCGAGGATTGGGTGGAGGAGAATGTCATGACCCGATCAGCGTGGTGCTGGCGGGATGTTTCTCAGTGGCACAATTCAGGAATGTATTCGTGCTACGTAAAAGAGAGGGGTTGGTTGAAAGCGTAGATGGTGCGCAGCGGAAGGTTCCAGGCAGTTCGTGGAGGAGAACGGATGGAACCCCTTCGGAGTTCAGACGTGCCGACCCGGTTGAATGCGGGGAGCACGCCGCTAGTCGAGGACTTGACGTTGAAGAAGGGATTTGGCCATCCTTACACAAACTGATCGGGAACTGGAGCCGTTCTCCTGATGAGCCCAGTGGCAGGGCGAAACGAGTCTACGTGCGCTTCAACCCTCAAAGGCTAAACTTAGCGGATCGTGGATAGAGAAGCTAAGTGCCGCAAGGGGTTGAGAGGTGCAGGAAACCTGACCTCGTGACACTATACTACCACGGCATAGTTACATTGGAATTTTTACAAAATGCTGGTATATATTACAATTTTGTTCGGCATTTTTTAAATGCCGATGTAAAGAAATCTATATCGGCGCCTCGTAAAGCGACATTATAGGTTTTACTTCAAGTGGCATTGTTAAAACGCCGATACAACTATTATTTTATGGTTTATTAAAAATTTAAGTTGAATTATTATTTTAGCTTGCATTTGAAAAAACATCAGCACATGCTAGTATAAGTCCAAGAATCGTATGACATTTAATAGGCGCTAGCTATGTACACCGTTTAGTTTAATTTTCATATAAAAAATTTCGTGATAAAAAACAATGTGAATTTGTCGGCTGGAAGAAAAATAATTAATAAAAATCAAATTGCATTTGAAATAATAATAAAAAAACATAAATATATTATCAAAGACTATCCTCCTCCCTTACATATTTTAAAAACAATCCATACACTCGATCAAGTACCAATGATCATATTTTACATAAATATATTACCAAAGGAAGCATGCATATTGCCTTGATTATCTTGTAGTAATCGAAATAAACAAAAAAAAACACAAAAACAAATATGAGAAAAAGCTTATCTTATGCTCCAACAAAATGCATACATTTTTGGGGTGCAGTTCCCCTCAACCTTCATCCAAATGGGGATGAAAAATTAGAGTCGCCACCAATCGTTTTTTGAATGTGATTGGTCACTCAAGCACAAACCGCCCTAAATTTGTGAAGGCTTGCACATACTCACCCACAGTCTAGCGACCCTGCTGGAGCTCATAATACTCTCTCCGTCGGGCATACTATATCGAGCTGGGAAAATACTCTCCAAAGAAGCCCTCAACAAACTCTCTCCAGCTCATCTGATTGTCGTGGACAGCTCTAGTGGCTTCCCACCACCTGCGTGGGATACCCAATAAATAGTGCATCGCCACGCGCACTCTCTCCTCATCAGGCACCCCGATCATCTCAAAGATGTCCTCTTTCCACCTAATCCAGTCCTCGGCTGCCTCTGGCCGCGAACCATCCTCAAAAGTCCTGGGTGCATGTTTCAAAAACTGTGCAGCCCAGTCCACTCCTTGTCGTGCTGGCTCTATCACGACCTCCTGCTGGTGCACATCCTGCACCACCCTCGCCTCCTGTTGTTGAGGCTGTGGTGGCTGTTGAGGCTGCTGTTGCCTCTTCAGCTCATCCACCTCTCTAGCCATATCCCTCATCGAGTCCTGCATACCCCGCATGGCCTCCCGCAACCGAATCAACACCGCACCAAATCGGGTCCCACAACAGGAGCCGACGACCTCTGCTGCGGGCTTTGTTGCCCCCTGGTGCCCCGACTCTATCATGGGCTCCTCTGCCGGGCCCTAGCCTCGGACAGCTCTCCTCGGTGGTGCCATCACACCTGGCCACAACAACAAACAACAAACTATCAACACTAAGCTGCTAGAAGACAAACGACCATCAAAGGCACATTCGACTCGTAGGTTCTCACCACACGACCCGTAGGTCCACAACCATGCATATAGCATCGTGTCTCCCTCGGGGTACACCACACGACCCGTAGGTCCTCAACCATGCATATAGCATCGTGTCACCCCTTAGGGCACACCACGATTGAGTCCTGGCTCTCACGGCAACGTGCCATCCTGGCACCAAATGCAATCATATCACACACACAAGGACAAACTAGTGCCCTACATGCACACAATCATACCACTAGCAATGCACCCCATCCCCATGTATGCTCCTAGGATGATCTAACCGACACCAAAATAACCTAGAACACATGTAAGGACTGCGTTGATCAGGCGCCCTCCCCTGAGTTTTCCAAGTCATATGGAATCAATTAACCACCCCTCATTAACCTAGGTCCGCTAGACCATGCTCTGATACTAACTTGTCACGCCCCCAAATTCCAAGGATCCCGGAACTAGGAACATGACTTCCCCTTGCCCACACCCGATAGGTCAAGGGGTTGGTGACTAGCACCAATGGAGACTACATCGTGGGTCTTTGTCTCAAATATGCAACCCTGTACATCATACATCAAGGGTAATCCTGTATTCCCATATATCATCATGCATATAATGAGTCAAACAATCATACGAGACATTACATCACAAACAGTATGCAAATATAACTGTCCACGGACCCATGTCCGGAATATCACACAAAATAATACAAAATATAATACTGTATCATACATCAGAGTAGTGGGCATGTCCTCCTAGAAGAAAGTCCTCCACTAGTCTCGGGTCACACCTGAAAAAGGTAAATAGCAAGTAGGGGTGAGCGACAAGCTCAGTAGGTGACCCTAACACTCCACATCATGCAAACATACAAGTCTATACTACATGTTCTGTGTACTCGTGCACTGTGTAGTGTGCACAATCATCAGGACTCAGCCTGCAAACAAACATCAGGACCCAGCCTGCCCACACAGGACAGCTTGTCCATGATCCTCCACAAGATCCCAGCTCAGGGCACTCAGCCCTAGCTCCACGGCTCAACGGCTCAAGCGAGGCCTTAGCTGTCCACAATGCAATATGCCCGGCCACAGTCGCCACACCGGCCTGCCATCGGCGCATATGCCTGCCACGTCAACCACATAGCACCATCGGTGTATCACGGTGAGAACCCAACAAGTCATAGAGCCTAAGCCCCAATCCCTCAAACCAACATACCAACACCAATATGGTCTTAAGGTATACAACACTCCCTTTAGAACTGTAGCACCAGTCGATCCTCATTCCTTGACTAAGGAAGGAGATACCCATAGGAGTTATTTTCTTGAAATAAAAAGTCCCGGCATTGGGTCTCCATATCATAACTAAGATAATTTGATTTTTGGGGATTTTTCCAAGATTTTACACTAAATCCCAATTTTCACATTTTGAAGGAGTGAAAATTTATTTTTCTAGTATTTTTCTTTGAATCCAAATGGTGGGTATTTCGTTATTTACATTATAACTTGAGTATACTTAAATGTGGAGAGGCATAATGGTTTACACTGTAAATGTCCAGTGCAGTGCAGTTGCACTGCTGCGGAACACTGCTGCGGATTGATGCTGCGGAATGGATGCTACGGATTGATGCTACGGAAACACTGTTGCGGAGCGATGCTACAGATCACTGCTGCTGATCCAGACTAACTAATCTTGACTACTGATCCGGACTAACTGATCTAGACTAACTAATCCGGACTACTGATC
Organism: Taxillus chinensis; assembly: GCA_023512835.1. NCBI lineage: Eukaryota > Viridiplantae > Streptophyta > Magnoliopsida > Santalales > Loranthaceae > Taxillus > Taxillus chinensis. The sequence goes on from CM042084.1 coordinate 40,491,353, forward strand.
CGGACTAACGAAGGCTGCGACTACGAAGGTGCTTGACTCCATGCTGCGACTACGAAGGCTGTGACTCCTGGCTGCGACTACAAAGCTGCTGACTCTATAGCTGCTGACTCCACAGCTGCTGACTACGAAGCTGCTGACTCCATAGCTGCTGACTACGAAGCTGCTGACTCCATAGCTGCTGACTCCACAGCTGCAGACTACGAAGCTGCTGACTACGAACTTCGACCCTACAGCTCGCCCAGGATACTGTTCATCATCGTTTTTGACCTATTTTTCGTCTGGAATCAACCCAGCAACCCCCAGGCACTCACAAACATGCGTTTTACTAAATAGAGTACAAAATTACATACCCAAACTTATATAAATCAGTTCTTACCCACAGATCTTATGCTAAATCATTAGATCTAACCCCAAAATTGGGTTTTCCCCAAAACCTAGGGTTCATGCTCAAATTCATAAATCATGATAAATTCATGCATATTCAAAGACAGAATCGAGATGAGAGGTTCAAGGACACCTACCTGGAAAGATTATTTGCGATCCACAAACTCAAATCGCTCCAAATCACCAAGGGAAGCTCTTCACCTTCTCTCTCTCTCTCTCTCTCTTGCTCAAACATGCATGCACCAAGCAAATTAAAGGGATAAGACAGTTTCTTAATTATTTATCTTGTTGCCAATAATTGGCCTTCCAACAATAATTGACCTCCCGAAGTCACGAACTCCAAATTGAGCCCAATTCTTGTCAAAACACTCGAAATGACGAGCACAACACTAAGCAGATATTATCACACTCAAATGACCGCCCAAACGCAAAGTCAACCAATAAAACCCGAAAAGTCAACAATTGGGTCAAATGGGGCCCCAACTCGAAATTGGGCCCAAGTATATTCAAAATGCTCACATTGACGACTACACTACCGTCTAGATAGTTGCATGCCCATAGAATGACTATCTCTCAAAACTATCCAAATACGAGTCTTTACACCCACACAGGACAGCTTGTCCACAATCCTCAACAGGATCCCAACTCAGGGCACTCAGCCTTACCATAGGGCTATATGCCCGGACACAGTGCCACACAGGCCTGCCATCGGCGCATATGCCTACCACGGCCACAGCGCAATATGCCCGGCCACAGTGCCACACAGGCCTAGCATCGGCGCATTTGCCTGCCACGGCCACAGCGTAATATGCCCGGCCACAGTGCCACACAGGCCTGCCATCGGTACATATGCCTGCCCCATTAACCACATAGCATTATCTGTGCTTCACGGTGAGAACCCAACAAGTCATAGAGCCCAAGCCCCAATTCCTCAAACCAACATACCAACACCAATATGGCATTAAGGTTCACCATACTCCCTTTATAACTGAAGCCAGTCTTCACAAATCGATCATCATTCCTTGACCAAGGAAGGAGATACCCATTGGAGTTGTTTTCTTGAAATAAAAAGTCCCGACATTGGGTTCCCATATCATAACTAAGATAATCTGATTTTTTGGGATTTTTCTGATATGTCTAACCCCACTTTCTGGATTTTTCCGAGATTTTACACTAAATCCCAATTTTCACATTTTGAAAGAGTAAGAATTTAATTTTCTAGTATTTTTCTTTGAATCTAAATGGGGGGTATTTCGTTATTTACATTGTAACTTAAGTATAATAGACTTTAATGGTTTACAATGTAAATGGTCCAGTTCAGTTGCAGTTGCACTGACTCATAGCTTCAGGACTGCGACTCGTAGCTGCGGAAATGCAACCTCGAAGACTCGAAGCTGCGACCTTTGGCCTTCGACCTTTGACCTTCGACTACGGATCTTCGATCCTACGACTATGGGTCTACGAACCTTTGACCCTACGACTACGAGTCTACGAACCATCGACCCTACGACCCAAATCTACGGGTCTTCATCCTTTCAACCCAATAGTTCGCCCAGGGTACTATTCATTGTCGTTTTTGCCTGTTCTTCGTTTGGAATCAACCCAGCGACCCCCAGACGCTCCCAAACACATGTTTTACGCAACAGACTACAATATCTACCTCAAAATGCATCCTGAACGCCTCTAAATCGCACAGTAACAACAGAATTACGCACATAATTGTAGATTTCCAGAAATCTAGATCTAAATCCAGATTTTCATGGTTGACTTCTCAACTCTCATGGAATATGCAGTTAAACAACCCCAGATCACATAAACACATATAAAAAATGATATAAATCAGTTCTTAACCACAGATCTTATGCTAAACCATTAGATCTAACCCAAAATTGGATTTCCCTCAAAATCTAGGGTTCATGCTAAATTCCATAAATTATGACAAATTCACGCATACCAAAGACAAAATCAAGATAAGAAGTTCAAGGACACCTACCTGAAGTGATTCTTTGAGCTCTACGAACCCAAATCGCCAAGGCTTTAAGCTTCCAAGCTCTCTCTCTCTCTCTCTCTCAAACGCACAAACGCGATAGCGTAAGGTAAAAACTCTTTCTTTTTCCTTCTATTTATATTTCTGCCAATCATTGACCACTAACCGAGTCAATAATTGACCTAGTCAACCATTGACCTCACAATAATTGACCTCCAAGGTCCCGAACTCCAAATTGAGTCAAATTACAGTCAAAACGCTCGAAATGACAAGTACAACACTATTCAGATATTATCACACTCAAATGACCACTCAAATGTAAAGTCAACCAATAAACCCTAAAAAGTCAACAATCGGGCCACTCGGGGCCCCGACTCGGAATCAGGCCCAAATACTGTCAAAATGCTCACATCGATGACTAAACTACCGTCCAGATAGTTGCATTCCCATAGAATGGCTATCTCTCAACACTACCCAAATACGAGTCTTTACATCCTCCCCACCTTAGGACTTTTCGTCCTCGAAAATAAAAGACATGCCCAAAGGACATAGCAAAATTCAAGATCAAGCACCGCCCAACAACAAGACACAAACACATTATCACCAACCACACATGTGCAATGCAACTCACAGCAAGCCAAAAAGGCTCACAAGATGCCAACAAGCAATAACCACATCTCTAGTAGAACCACATACAAAATATACGCAAAACAAATGTATAAAATATAACTCATACCTCGGGGAAGGTCCTCACGAGAGAGACTCCCAATAGGTTGTCATTTTGCATTTCATGGCTTTGGTCAGAGAGAGAGAGAGAGAGAGAGAGAGAGAGAGAGTGTGTAGAGAGAGCTTAGAGGTGGAGTTTGCCAAATCAAAGCTTAGAGCTAGGGTTTTGGGGTTGATTCATCCGTGAATCCTTACCAAATAGGTGTTCCTGAACTTCTTACCTTAGTTGTTTTTGATATGCATGATTTTGGCATGATCTGGGTGATTTCATATGAACCCTATATTGTAAGGACCCGTACCTTGAGTTAGTCGGTTTTGCCTCCTGAGTAGAGTTTTTCTAGATTTTGACCCAGTAAATGGACTCCAATGAATTCACGTGCAAAAGGAAAGATGCTTAGAATGTTGTCCTCTACCTACCACGAAGTTTCAGGCCAAATGGACATGTATGTGAGGTGCACGTGATATGGGTCCAATTCACGTGCAAGCGTGGTTGTCTTCTAAATGATGCAAGGAGGCTAGGGGTGAAGTTTGAGAGCATTTGGAGTGCATATGGAGTTGCACGTGAATTGGGGAATTCACGTGCAAATTGGCGTGTAGGCATATTTTTGCATGGTTCCCTTGGTTTTGACATTCTAAGGAACTTTCTCCAAAGGACCATGTTGAAATTCCGAGTATTTTGGCCTATATGGGTGCGGAAAGGTGCTAACTTGTGTGATCAAAACTACGTCATTTTGATCCTGGGTTTCACTTAATCAAAACTACGTCGTTTTGATAGTGGGAGGCCTATATAAGGATGAGGAGACTCCTTGTTCTAGGGTTAGGGGTTTTTTTCGGCCATTGCGGCCGTCGTGGAGAGAGAGAGCTAGAGAGAGAGGGAAAGGGGGGAGAACCGCTGTTCTGGCCAGGAGCATCTTGCGTGGGGAGGACGGCATCTAACGCGGGAGCAAGGAGGATCTTCTTTAAGGTAGGGGTTGTTTTCTTATACCTGATCCGGGGTTAGGCCCCTGTGGTGAAGTACCTGTTGGATATTGTCCTTGTTATCATACTATTTATATGTAAATTCATATAGGTGTGATCTCCTATATGAATGTTGGCCTTCAATGGCGTTGTTTGGATATATGTATATATGCCGGCCAAGTGTTTGACATAATGCCGTGAGAAGCCGTGCATGTTATGTGTTTGAGGTAATGCCTGTGAGGCCGTGCATGTTATGTGTTTGAGGTAATGCCCGTGAAGTCGTGCATATTATGTGTGAGATTATATCTCGTAGTGTTGGGTTTGTGAGCTGGTGAACATATGCATGCTAAGTGTTCGATGTTATTCCTGTGTGACTAAGCATACTAAGTGTTTGATGTTATGCCTGTTTGGCCATGTGTCTTGCGTGTTTGCTTGTACACCTGGTGGCCGTGGAAGCCCGGGACTGTTTTGTGGAACCCGGTGGGTGTGGAAGCCCGGGACAGTTTTGTGGAACCCGGTGGCTGTGGAAGCCCGAGACCATTCTTGAAACCCGGTGGTCGTGGAAGCCCGGGAGTGTTTATGTACCAGCCCATGTATGATTGTGTTTCTTTGTTATAACTTGTAACTATATCTGGTGGAATGATTGTATCACGACACAGCACTTGTACACAAGGCATGTAGATATTAGGTGCATGGGATGGGTTGGGGAGACATGATCCCTACTGAGTTGTGGTTGCTCACCCCTCCTACCATGTTGTTTTCTTTACAGGAACCTACAGGCGTTAGGTGGGACCCCAAGGTGGAAGACCTTATTTATTTTATTGTTTATGTTATTTTATTATGGGAACTGATGTAACCCCAATGGGGATGGATTGAAAAGAAGACTTTGTATTAAAGACTGATTTGGTTTGTAGGCTGCTTGATGGACTTTATTTTTCTTGAATGTGTTGTGAATGTTTAAAATGTTCAATTCTTGGTTTGTATCCTAACCCCTTTGCCCTCCGTGTGTGTAAAAAGGGGAGTCACGTACCGGTTTCCTCGGGTTGGAAATCCGGGGCGTGACAATATGGTATCGAGCATGGTCTAGTTGGCCTAGGGTAGTGGGCGGACTTGGTTATCTTGAGTCCTTTGGAGGAGCCTGGAGGGACATGCCTGATCAACATGGTCCTCTTTGAGCCTCCAAGGTGTACTTAGGGTAGTCCAGTCTTGTGGTAGGATTTGCATGCATTGGCATTAGGGCACTAGTTGCATTTGTTGTTATGTGTGAAGGATGTGCATAACATGATCATGTGTGGTTGTGCAACTCGAATATTCTTGGAATGCCTTGGGTATGACTACAATGTGGATCTTTGTGTGCAATATTGGTTGATGCAATGGTTAAAATGTGTGTAATGCCATGTACGGCTTGACTTGATAATGAGGTAGAGGTAGTCAACTTGTTAGTAGTCAAACGCGTTCGACGTTTGTGCATCTTACTTCATGTAGTAAGAATGCCACCGAGGAGAGTGACACGTGCGTCCGGGGCAATGGCTAATGAGTCATCTGCCCATGAGGGTCCGGGTGCGGGGCCATCCGTTGGGGGGCATGCGTTGTTACCGGCACGGCTACAAGAAGGCATCCAGGCGGAGGTACGAGAGCTACGGGAGGGACTCCGGCAGGACGTTCGGGAGGAGGTGCGCCGTGAGATGGCAACACGGCGGGTGGTGCCACCACCACCACCACCAGGTAGGAAAGGCTGCCTCGTGAGCGTGAGAGTTCGCCGGGTGGTGTACCGACCCGTGCAGAGGATGACGTGGTGACACGGTTCCGAAAGGAACAACCTCCGCGATTTAAGGGGGAGAAGACCCTGTGGTAGGCGAGCGGTGGTTGAGGCAGATTGAGCATGTGTTCTCCTTTCTCCTGCCCAGGGAGGAGGATAAGGTGCGACCGGCAATTCGGCAGGTGGAGGGGGATGCTTTGGAGTGGTGGACAAGTGTTGCGGGGAGCCGTGCGGTGCAACTCATGTTTTGGGAGGAATTCTTGCAACTCTTCCATGATGAGTTCTTCCCGGAATCGGTGAGATGGCGAGAAGAGGGAGGAATTTGGCAGCTGAAGCAAGGATCAAAGACGGTGCCAGAGTATGAGCGGGAGTTCGGAGCTCGAGTAGGTTTGCCCTCGAGACAAGTGGCAAAGGAGGACCTGAAGGCCCACAAGTTCACTCTGGGACTTAGGCTAGCCCTTAGGGAGAGGGTGGCGATTCTACGCTTGAGGACCTATCGCCGAGGGCTGTGGAGACGGCCCGTATACCGAGAGAGAGTTTGGATGGTGGGAGGCAGGCCCATCGGGGTCGCCGGTTGCAGAGTGGGCCTGATCGAGATGCAGGGTCCAAGAGGCTCAAGACGGAGGAGAGGGATAGCAGTTCCTTCCTGCAGCAGGGGACAGACATTGGTGAACCCGGGGAGGTCTAGTTTTGGCGGTGTGACAGACGGGCGGTCAACAGGGGGTCTCCCCGGCGGTTGTTCCGCTTGTGGGGAGCAAGGCCACTTGAGAAAGGAGTGTCCAAAGAGGGACCGGAAATGCCATAGATGTGGACGAGAGGGCCATCCGAGCGGGTTTGCCGGAGTGGTAACAGGGGAGTTGGAGGCATGACATCCAAGACAAGGAGTGATGCCGTTTTCGTGCACCAGCAGAGAGACCAGCTCGTCGGTGGCCGGCTAGTCAGGCAGGATCGAATCGGACCCGACCTCGGGGGAGGCCGGAGCGGCAGCAGACCGAAGGCGGAGGCGACCTTGGCGGGAAGCGCCCAGTGAGTGAGCCGACCGGTGGCACGGGCCAAGGGAGGGTGTTTGCGGCTGGAGGCGACATACCCGGAGGAGGCCGAGCTACCACCCCCCACCGGTGAGGGTGGAGCAGGACCATCGGTGGTTAGAGGTACCCTCTTGATCTCCCGTACATTAGCTTCGTACTTTTCGATACGGGTGCATCGTGTTCATTTGTTCTTGAGCTTGTGATAGATAGCTTGGGGTTAGCTTGTGTGGAGGCAGTGAAGCCCCTAGTTGTTGAGTCTCCAGGTGGGGGGTATGATTGAGGTGTGGCGTGTTTGTCGTGATCGTGTGTTAACCATAGGAGAGGTGGAGCTGCGTTTTGATTTGCATGTGATGCCCATGCGTACGTTTGACCCGATCTTGGGTATGGATTGGCTTATGGCTTTCCAGGCCAAGATAGATTGTTATCGGCGGCGTGTGACCTTCGTGACACTGCGGGGACCTCTTGCACCCTGCAGGGGGAGTGGGATTGTGAGGCGAGTCGGGCCGGGCCAGTGTTGGACCGGTGGGGTGCCATTACCCACAGGTTAGCGCCCTGACCTTTCTCGAGGAGGGTAAGGTGGAAAAGAGGGTGTGGCCCATTGTTGTGGACCAATTTCGGGATGTTTTTCCTGAGCAGTTGAGGAGTTTGCCACCTAAGAGGAGTGTGGAGTTTACCATTGAGTTGGTGCGGGAACGGGTCCGATTTCCCAAGTAGCATATTGTATGGGGCCAGCCGAGCCGAGGGAGCCGCAAAGGCAAATCGAGGAGTTGGTGGACCAAGGGTATATCGGACCGAGTACCTCACCTTGGGGTGCTCCGGTGCTCTTTGCTAAGAAGGCCGATGGCACGCTTCGTCTTTGCATCGACTACAGGAAGTCGAATTCGGTGATAGTGAAGAACAAGTACCCGTTGCCTCGGATAGATGACCTGTTTGACCAATTGAGTGGGGCCCAAGTGGTTTTCCAAGATAGATTTACGGTCGGGGTATCACCAGGCTCGGGGTTAGGGAGGAGGACATCCCTAAGACGGCTTTTCGGTGCGGTATGGGCATTATGAGTGGGTAGTGATGCCTTTCGGGCTCACTAATGCGCCAACGTGTTCATGCATTTGATGAACCAAGTCTTTGCCCCATACTTAGACTCGTTCGTGGTGGTGTTTATCGACGATATCTTGGTGTATTTCAAGACCGAGAAGGAACATGTGGAGCACTTGGCAACAGTGTTGCAAACCTTGAGGGACCAGCAGTTGTTTGCTAAGTTTAGCAAGTGTGAGTTTTGGCTGCAGGAGGTTCACTTTCTTGGCCATGTGGTGTCAGTGAGGGAGTTAGGGTGGACCCAGCCAAGATTGAGGCCGTGGCATCGTGGGCGAGGCCAACCAACGTTTTTGAGATCCGTAGTTTTCTTGGCTTAGCGGGGGTACTATCGTCGTTTTGTCGAGGGGTTCTCCCGTTTGGCGGCTCCTATGACGGCGTTGACTAGGAAAGGAGTGAGATTTGAGTGGACGGACAAGTGCCAAGCAGGCGTTTGAGACTCTCAAAACCCGTTTGACCACCGCACCTGTGTTGAGGTTGCCTAGGGAGGATATTCCGTATGAGGTATACTTGTGATGCGTCCAGGGTTGGTTTGGGGTGTGTGCTTATGCAGGAGCACGGTGTGGTAGCTTATGGGTCGAGACAGTGAAGCCTCATGAGCAGGAATTATCCTACTCATGACCTTGAGTTAGCTGTTGTCATCTTCGCCCTGAAGAGTTGGCAGCACTACCTCTTGGGGGAAAAGTTTGTGGTGTTCTCGGATCACAAGAGCCTTCAGTACATCTTTACTCGAAGGACTTGAATTTGAGGCAAAGGAGATGGGTGGAGTATTTGCAGACCTTTGATTTTACTCTTGCCTATACCCCGGGCAAGGGTAATGTTGTGGGCGATGCATTGAGCAGAAAAGGGAAAGCCGAGGTGGCCGTGAGAGAGTGGAAGGCGATGGAGCGGTTGGCGACGTTGCGGCACGGCTCGTTGTTCGTGATGGTGGGACAGGTCTGAGTTGTACCAGCGCGTCCGGGAGGAACAGTGGGTGACATTGAGTGCGAGGTTCTCCGTGCCCGTATTGAGGCTGGGGGAGCTATCGGGGACCGGACAGAGGGTCCCGAGCATGAGTTGTCATTTCAGGGGCGGTTGGTAGTGGCTTCTTCCCTCGGGGATGAGGTGATGAGGGCGTTTCACCAATCTAGAGTTCTTGTGCATCCAGGGGGTACGAAGATGTACCATGCGCTTCGCGGACATTTTTGGTGGCCTGGGATGAAACGCGATGTAGCTGCCTTTGTTTCGCGGTGCCTCACGTGTCGGCAGGTGAAGGCCGAGCATCGGCGGCCGGCGGGCATGTTACGCCCTTGCCCATAGCAGAGTGGAAGTGGGACTATATAGCGATGGATTTTGTGATCGGTCTTCCACCCACCACTGGGAGGAAGGATATGATTTGGGTGATTGTGGATCGACTCACAAAGTCGGCCCATTTCTGGGCTGTTCGCGAGCGGGACTCTATTGGGACCTTGAGTCAGTTGTACATGAACGAGATTGTGAGACCGCATGGAGTACCATCATCGGTTGTCTTAGACCGGGATTCGAGGTTCACTTCCCGTTTTGGGCAGGTTTGCCAGGAGGCTATGGGGACCAAGCTTCACTTGAGTACAGCCTTTCACCCTGAGACTCGACGGCTAGACAGAGAGGACGAATCGGACTTTGGAGGACATGTTACGGGCCCGTGTGTTAGAATTCGGGGGTTCGTGGGCAACTCACCTTCCTTTGGTGGAGTTTGCCTACAACAACGCTTATCCAGGCATCCATTGGGATGGCTCCTTTTGAGGCGTTGTACGGACGGCCGTGTCGGTCACCTTTGTGTTGGACCGAGGTGGGGGAGACAGCTCTCTTGGGGCCACAGTTGGTTCAAGAGGCTACCGAGAAGGTCAAGTTGATTCGTCGGCGTTTGTTGTCGGCTCGAGTCGGCGAAATCTTATGCAGATCGGCGGTGACGACCTTTGGAGTTTTCGGTTGGTGATCATGTGTTCCTTCGTGTTTCCCCACGTCGTGGACATCGACGGTTTGGGCGAGGTTCCAAGCTATCTTCGCGGTTTATTGGTCCTTTTGAGATTCTGGATCGTGTAGGGCCTGTAGCCTACCGGTTAGCGTTACCACCGCGGGCCGAGTCGAGTGCACAACGTGTTTTACGTGTCCCGGTTGAGGAAGTATCACCCTGACCCCACTCATGTGCTCGATTGGGGGACATTAGACATTGAGGATGACATGTCCGTTGTTGAGGCCCCTATCCGTACCCTAGATCGGTGAGAGAAGCTTTTGCGTGGTCGTGCTTATTCCTTTGGTTCGCGCTGTGTGGCGGCACCGTGGCATTGAGGAGGAGACATGGGAACGTGAGTCCGTGATGCGTGAACGGTCCTGGACTTGTTCGAGGACCGAACAATCTTAAGCGTGGGGAGGTGGTGTTGGCCAAGGGTGTGATGTGTTTTGTGTCTTCCTTGTATTAGTTGTGTACGATTTGGTGTATTTGTATTGTCTTTTAAAGACATGTGTTCTTATTTGTATATTTGAGATGTGTATTCATGACATGCGGACATGTGTTATATGCATTATGGTGGTCTTGTTATGTCTTTGTTATGTTGTGTGTGGTGTATGACCCATTTGGGTGTTGTGGCTCGCCGTGTGGCAAATGGGTAGCTTGTGTTTGTTTTCCTCGTATGTCATTTCTTTTCGAGGACGAAAAGTCTTAAGGGGGAGAGGATGTAAGGACCCGTACCTTGAGTTAGTCGGTTTGCCTCCTGAGTAGAGTTTTTCTAGATTTTGACCCAGTAAATGGACTCCAATGAATTCACGTGCAAAAGGAAAGATGCTTAGAATGTTGTCCTCTACCTACCACGAAGTTTCAGGCCAAATGGACATGTATGTGAGGTGCACGTGATATGGGTCCAATTCACGTGCAAGCGTGGTTGTCTTTAAATGATGCAAGGAGGCTAGGGGTGAAGTTTGAGAGCATTTGGAGTGCATATGGAGTTGCACGTGAATTGGGGAATTCACGTGCAAATTGGCGTGCAGGCATATTTTTGCATGGTTCCCTTGGTTTTGACATTCTAAGGAACTTTCTCCAAAGGACCATGTTGAAATTCCGAGTATTTTGGCCTATATGGGTGCGGAAAGGTGCTAACTTGTGTGATCAAAACTACGTCGTTTTGATCCCTGGGTTTCACTTAATCAAAACTACGTCGTTTTGATAGTGGGAGGCCTATATAAGGATGAGGAGACTCCTTGTTCTAGGGTTAGGGGTTTTTCGGCCATTGCGGCCGTCGTGAGAGAGAGAGAGCTAGAGAGAGGGAAAGGGGGAGAACTGCTGGTTGCTGCCGGAGCATCTTGCGTGGGGAGGACGGCATCTAACGCGGGAGCAAGGAGGATCTTCTTTAAGGTAGGGGTTCTGTTTTCTTATACCTGATCCGGGGTTAGGCCCTATGGTGAAGTACTGTTGGATATTGTCCTTGTTATCATACTATTTATATGTAAATTCATATAGGTGTGATCTCCTATATGAATGTTGGCCTTCAATGGCGTTGTTTGGATATATGTATATATGCTTGCCAAGTGTTTGACATAATGCCTGTGAGGCCGTGCATGTTATGTGTTTGAGGTAATGCCGTGAGGCTATGCATATTATGTGTTTGAAATTATGCCTGTGAAGCTGTGCATATTATGTGTGAGATTATATCTGTGTGGCTGGGTTTGTGAGCTGGTGAACATATGCATGCTAAGTGTTCGATGTTATTCCTGTGTGACTAAGCATACTAAGTGTTTGATGTTATGCCTTGTATGGCCATGTGTCTTGAGTGTTTGCTTGTACACCCGGTGGCTGTGGAAGCCTGGGACTGATTTGTGGAACCCGGTGGTGTGGAAGCCTGGGACCGTTTTGTGGAACCCAGCGGCCGTGGAAGCCCGGGATTTTGTGGAACCCGGTGGGTGTGGAAGCCCGGGCCATTTTGTGGAACCCGGTGGTGTGTGGAAGCCGGATCGTTCTTGAAACCCGGTGGTCGTGGAAGCCCGGGAGTGTTTATGTACCGACCCATGTATGATTGTGTTTGTTGTTATAGCTTGTAACTATATCTGGTAGAATGATTGTATCACGACACAAGCACTTGTACACAATGCATGTAGATATTAGGTGCATGGGATGGGTTGGGGAGACATGATCCCCTCCTAGTCGTGGTTGCTCACCCCTCCTACCATGTTGTTTTCTTTACAGGAACCTACAGGCGTTAGGTGGGACCCCAAGGTGGAAGACCTTATTTATTTTATTGTTTATGTTATTTTATTATGGGAATCGATGTAACCCCAATGGGGATGGATTGAAAAGAAGACTTTGTATTAAAGACTCGATTTGGTTTGTGGACCGCTTGATGGACTTTATTTTTCTTGAATGTGTTGTGAATGTTTAAAATGTTCAATTCTTGGTTTGTATCCTAACCCCTTTGCCCTCCGTGTGTGTAAAAAGGGGAGTCACGCACCGGTTTCCTCGGGTTGGAAATCCGGGGCGTGACATATATTTTGGGGGGAAACCTAATTTTGGATTGAATATTGTGATTTAAGTGCATAATATGTGATTAAAACCTGATATGTAATATCGGGTATGAGTTTTATGAGTTTTCAGAGGATTTGTGAGGGTTTGAGAGTTATTGGGTTTGTTCCAGACAAAGAACAAGCTAGAAACGACAATGAACAGTAACTTTAGCGAATTATGAAGTTCGAAGGTTTGAAGGTTGGTTCCGAGGTTCGAAGGTTGGTTCGAAGAAGAGTTCCGAAGTACAATTTCGAAAAGCCTTGCCCTTTGCTGATCAGCTGAGTTGTGAACTGTTTGTGTGGACCTTGTGTGTTTATACTTTCATTGGTATTGCATAGGACACTTTGTACATTGATGTGTGATTGTGTATTCATTGCACATGTATACATGAGTAGTGTGTTGTAGCCTTGTAGGTCATTTACTGAGCCTTTGTGCTAACCGTATGTTGCTGTCTTGACTTTCAAGTTCATGCAGGAGGTAGCCATAGGGTTTGCAGTCGAGCAGACTAGATCTCGTTAATGTATAGGACTCTATGTTCATTTTGATTGTTTTGTATTACTATTGTATTTTCTTCCGAAACATGAGTTCGTGGCTGTTGTATTGGTTCTCATGATATGTATGCTATATTATGATGATATTTTTTTTGATATTTCATTCAGTTGCATGGTTTTAGGAGTATACAGGAATACCCTTATTGTATAATTGTATAGGTGCATTTGGGAAGCACCCATGGTGTGCCCCTTTCGGTGCTAGTCACCAGCCCCTTGCCCTTGGGTGCGGGTGGTAGGTAGTCACATGCCTAGTTCCGGATCTTCTAGAGTTGTGGGTATGACAGTTATTTTTTGTTTTTAAATCTAAACACATTTTGGCAGGATACTCAAAATATTATTTTTATTTTATTTTTCTATTTTCTCTATTTTCTTGAATGAGCCCATCATATTTTTATTTTCTTCCTAATTTTCATGAGCCCTGTTTTAGAAAGATTGATATTTTTTAAGCTATATTTTCTCTCATATAAAATAAAATTTGTTTTCAAAGTTAAAAAATTAAATTTCAATTTCAATTCTAATAAAAATTCAAATCATGAAACCAAAATATGAAAACAAAAACAAGAACCGAACGAATGTTATACTTTGAAATATGATTTTTAAAGTTGTTTAAAGACACACATATATATAATTAGGTAAAATATAAGACAAAAATAACATAAAATCAAAACACATAATGCAAATGAATATCTACTTTCACCCCAAATGGACGGTCTAACATGAGATTATAATCTACTCTAACTTAAAAGTTAAAACCGCTGGTCAGTGTAAGAATGATAGTAACAACACGTATGCAAAACTTTTAAGTAAAAATAAAGGCTATGTTAAGTAAATTTATTTACTTTTTAAAATAAAATTAATTTATAAATAATAAATTTAAATAATTTTTTTATTCATAAATAATTTTAAATTTATTATTTTTAAAAATAATATCAATCTACTCGTAAAAAACAGACGTAAGACATTACATACGCAATACGTTGGTGTAGTTAAATATTGAGAGCAAAAAGTAAAGTATAAAATATAATTATTATCGAAGGAAGGAACGGCGTTGTGTCCGCTTGTCCAATTGGGATAGACCCGGTGATTGCTCGTACGTGGGAGTTTTGAGTCACTCGTTTGAGGTCCGAGGGGCCTCCCTCCTCACCAGTCACCACACCCTACTTCCTTTCTCCTGGGGAATTCACTCCCACTCCATTGGATGAATGAATATCCACTTTCACTCCGAACCCGCCTCATACGCTCACCAATTTTCCAGAATCTGATGGACCTTGCCATCAGCTGAATTCGAGCTCCTGCAATGGCGCTTCTATGTATTCTCCATGCCACATGGGTAATCAAGAAAAATAGAGACGGAGCAGGCAGGTATGAATCCTCTATTTATATACATGTGTCATGTGTGTTTTGTGTGTGTATAGCAATGACAAAGCTTCCTTCATATGCTGTTCGATCCGTCGTTAGTTTTGATTCTTGAACTGGGGCTTGATTTTCGATTCTATACATTAATTATTAGCTTTCTGGAGGGAGAATTTTGGTTTTAATTTTAAATTCATTCTGGGGATCTGATGTCTGCTGTGGCTCTTAAATTTTCAGGGATCAATGGAAAACGGTATTTATTTTTGCGTGTTTGTAATCTTAGAACTGACGGGTGAAGGCAATGCTGTTTTGGAGAGATGAAGGATGCAGATCTGATCCATCATTTAGCTTTGGAGTTGCTGTTGCCGATGACGTGGAGATGCGTAATCGATTAGCTTAATAATGTGTTGTTATATATGAACTTGGAAATCAAGGGGTTAAGTAAGAACATCACCATGTCCTCATCTGCTTTACTCTAAATATATGTATATATATATATATATAAGAATATATATCGTCTTCTTTGTTCAGATATAATATAACCGTGGTTAATTACTTATTTAATTATATCAAAACTTGCTGCAACTTGCTAGTAAATGAACAACCCCACCCCCACCCAATATGTACTAGTAGACTTTAAAAATTTTGGCACCCAATTACTGCCGCTTTGCTTCGATTCGGAGACTAGAAAGGCTAAAACGTATCTCAAGACACAAGGTGGGGGCTCCCTCACTTATTTCACTTTCTTTATTATTATTATTGTCCCAAATGAAGGCGGATCTATGATATGATATGATGAATATAAGCGGGTGTTTATAATTTACGATGAATATAGACCTTAACGAGCGTCTGATGCTTTTGCTTTCGATTAGGCTGAGGGCTCAGAGGCCCTTCTGGGGCCTGAGAGCCTGAAACATGTTCAGGCGTTCGCTGACACTGTCCTTGGACTGTGATACATCAATCGAGTTAACTTTAAATCGAAAAGGAAAAAAAAAAAAGAAAAAAGAAAAAAAGAAAAAGTGTGAGACCCTTTTATCACTACAAAAGCCAAACACCTCTGTTTAATCGTCACTAATGTAAAGGCCAAAAAACTTACTGTCACACACACACACCCAATTGTCTGTCTCTCACTCTCTCTCTTTCTCCAGAGTCCCCCATCTTTAGGCTTTACTCTGAATTGTCTCCTTTATGCAGAAACGGGAAGGGATAAGAAAGGAGACCGAGGCGGGTCTTGGTGTGGTGTAGCAATCGGATAAAAGAGAAAGGTCGTCAGAGGTATGAAAGCTGCCGCACGGAGATGGATGCTACCCACACCAACAACACCGCCTGTAGCTTCTCAAGTGTTGTCAATGGTGGTGGTAGTAGTAGTAGTAGTAGAAGTAAAAATACTAGCAGCAAGGTCGATTTTGGGATGTTGAAGAAGAGGGGAGACCGGGAGGAAGGCTTGCTGGGGGGGGCAGTACCAGGAGGAGGAGGAGGAGGAAGAAGAAGAGGAGGAAGAAGACGAAGACGGCGTTGCCGTTGGTGGTCAAAACGAGGAGACCCATCATGGGCGGGGCGTCGTTGCGGGTGGGGGGCTGGTGGCTTGGCCGAACTCGTCGTCGAGGATTATAAGGGTTTCGCGGGCCACCGGCGGGAAGGATCGGCATAGCAAGGTGTTGACGTCCAGGGGGCTGAGGGACCGCCGGATTCGTCTCTCCGTGACCACCGCGATTCAGTTCTACGACCTGCAAGATCGTTTGGGTTACGACCAGCCCAGCAAGGCGGTGGAGTGGCTCATCAACGCCGCCGCTGACCCCATCGCCGAGCTCCCTTCCCTCAACAACTGTTTCTCCACGCTCACTCAACAACAGCAACAACAACTCATGACAAGGAGCCATAATAACAATAATCATCATCACCCTCACAACAACAGCAGCAGCAGCAGCCGCAACAAAAGGAGGCAAAGCGGCGGACAACTTTTCGATTCCTTCGATGATGTCGGGTTTGACCCGCTACCCCTGTCCAAATCCGCCTGCAGCAGCACCTCCGAGACCAGCAAGGGATCCGGGCTGTCCCTCGCGCACGCGGACGTCGCCGTCGCGCGCGTGAGCCGGGTGGTGAAGTCGAGGGAGAGAGCCACCGAGGAGAGTCCTCCAATCTCCCAGAAAGCGGCTTCTTTTTCGGAGCTGCTAGCTGCCGCCGGCGACCCCGCCGCCACCAGTTCCGCGGCCGTGTCGGCTAATGATCAGCAGGCGAGGATGTGGCCTGCCACCGCCATGGACTACTTCAACACGTCCACGACCTTTTCCGGGCAGACTCATCCCGGAAATATCCTGCAGCAGTCGGCGGCGGCGGCGATGGCGTCATTCAATGTCATTAGCGGAGGAGGCGGAGGAGGAGGAGGTGGCGGCACCAATCATGGCCAACACCAACACGCAGGGCTGCAGCAGTTGTCGCTGGTTCAGGACCATATCATCCCAGGATCGGCGTCGTCATCTTCTTCCTCTCAGCCTCAGCCTGCAGGGAGTGACTACAACCTCAACTTCACCATCTCTTCTGCCGCCGGAGTTCCTGCTGCTTTCAATAGGGGGACCCTTCAGTCCAATTTTCCGTCTTCTATGTGGCCTCCTCACGTCCAGAGGTTTGCTCCACCTGACGGATCCATCAACAACTTGCCCATCTTCATTGGGGCAGCCACACCCGTTGACAATAATCACCACCGCCACCACCCCTTCCCGTCCGTATTCGACAGCCGCTTGCAGCTATGCTACGGCGATGGCAACAGCAGGCACTCGGACCAGAAAGGGAAAGGAGAACACTGATTCTCAGTGGAGGCGCTTGGCTTTTCTTTTGGGCCCATCTTCATGTCTGGTATGCCTTTGATTTTCGTGTGAATTAAGCCACTGCAAATAGATCTGTGTTCTTTGTTGTCGTAGAAAGATTAAATTGCATGAAGAATATTTTTATGATTGTCAGCTACTGCCTTGTCTATTGTGATCATAGCATGGCTTTTGTCAATTAAGAAATCGGTTGCTTGTCTCTTTGTTTGCCTGCCCTTTAACTTTTTTTTTTTCCCGTTACATCAGACTGTTTATGCCCCCCTGTACTATGCAGTTTAATATGACTTTCCTGCCAATAGTGTTGCACCGATAGATTTGGTCAATTGCCGCTCCATCCGCCTATGACGGCAGTTCTAATTCTAATGGATTCATTGATTAGGTGGATCTCATGAAAATTTTTCCCAACATGTCATTTTGCTTCCCCAAGCATACACGCTGACATCGATGAATGAAGGCCCCGAGTATTCATTTGATTTTTGGCACCAGACTCTTAGTTATTTGTCATTATTATGCATCTATATGCCATTTTCTAATTTAATATAAGCATTTGCAGGCTTCAATGAAGTATAATTATACATGTCCAACCGTTTTTTTTACTGCTGTTTTTCTTTGATTTTTGTAAGCATTTGATTTTTTGCCGTTTTTTTAGTAGTTATTTTCTTTATATGACTGTCTCGCGTATTTAGAGGATGTTCATGCTTGAGCTCTGCACGTAGTTTTGTATTATAATTGACTGAACTTACTTTCCAATATGTCTGATCATTATATGAAAATCTTTTTTTCTGTAGCATATAGATGGAGTTTTTCAGACTCAAGAAATATTTTAGCACTTCAGACACATGACTAAATGCATACTTTAGGTGAAAGTCCAACTAGTACAATATCAAAACATTTTAGATTTCACTAAGATATTGATATTGTTGATCGTGCCTTAAATTTTTTGTAAATTTATTTCATCTATTACCATTGTAATTAATAGAAGCATTGTTAAAATTTGAGCATGATAGATGGAATGCAAAAAAAATCAGCTGTACTTCTTTTACCCAGCCGTAATCGTAGTATAGGAAAACAGTCTTGGCATATTCCTCACAATTTTTAGTGTGATCTGAAATATTACTTAAAATATCTACATTATGGTATTAGAATTAAAATGTTGTCCTATTGGGTGCTTCATCTTCAGTTTCTAACTATTTATTTTATCATTGTAAGGCTTAAGAAAAATGATGTGACTGAATCTGAGTCATTGTGATTTACAATTCGTATTTAGGGGGATCGCTATCATCTCCCCATACCCCCTTTATATAAGCTTTTGCTTTTTAGATTGTATGCAAATGCTCTCATCAGAATGTGATGCATCATGATTCAAGAACCTATATAACATTATTATTTCAGATAGCATTTGAATCTAAGCTTCCTGAAACCTCAAACTGATAGTACCTAACAAGGGAGATAGTGAGACCTTTTTGATGAAACATTATGCAGTGGCACATATACTTTTTGATGCCTATTTGAGACCTTAGATTTACAAAACTTCTTTTCTCACTTCAAATTTAACAATTGAATTCGGTAAACAATTTTTTTAGTTTCCTTATTGTGTTTAGTCAAACACACGTCATACTTTGACAACTTAGAGAAATGTTGTTGCTTTTACCTGTAGTTAAATGGTTGTTCCTTTCTATGGGCAACAATCTAGGATAGTTGAAACACTTCGAGCATGTTAATCCAGTGTAATCAATCATTTACAGGATAAAAAATATATGAAATCTTTGCTTCACTCTCTATCCTAGGTTTTCATCTTTTGTTGTGTACTTAGGCCTTCCTAACCAATATTTTGATCATCAATATGCACTGGTTCCAGGCACAGACTTGTGTAGCTCACTTTTATCTCCTGCGATGCGCCCACAAAGATCATTTTTTATTGTGTCATAACAACGTTCTTATTAGTCCTGCACATAAATTTAAATTTTGTAGTCTATATGTTGTCAGCCATGTGGCATTTCAGTGGTTCGCCTTTTACATAACTGCTGATTTTTCCATCTCTTATTTTGATAAGAGAGCTGAATATTGAACTAATGAGGGTTGCTATATGTCACCTGTTGGAAAGCTATATATCATATTGCCTCCATAAGGTTGCTTGAGTAACTAAAAAGAAACATGAAAATAAGATTCGATATGAATAAATTTAAATCCAAAATGCTTGCCTAGGGATTAGCCAATTATTTGTACAATATATGCTTAGCAGTCAGTCTGTTGCTTCTCCCAGCAGTAATGTTACCCATGCTTCCAGTACATTCCTAATAAAAGTGTGGATATTTATTTATTTTATTAGAGCCTTCCTCGCTGAGTCTTTTTTGTTTTGTGTTGTTTTGTATTGTTTTTTTTTTGAAGAATCATAGTATTGACTATTGAGACTAGAGTTTTCATTGACTGATACAGAGCGAATCCTGACGATGTTTAACCTTCTCGGAACTGACTAAATACTACCATTTACTAATTGTAAATGGTGCTTGCTTAACTTTAGACGGAGAGCTGTAAACTATTTAGCATTCTATATGGTTCTGCCCAGTGTTTGTGTTAATTTTTTTTTTTAACTTGGAAATGTTCGGTGTACAGGGAGTGAAGATGGAAATGTAGCAGGAGTTTGAATCGCGTGTTTTCTCTGCTGCAGGACCACGTTATTGTACTTTGCTTCTGAAATTATTAGTTTGCCTATTTCCCAGATTGCAATTCTGTCATATTGAGATAAATCTATGTATCCACTCTTAACGGATTATGTTTGTTCTGAACATCATATGAGATGCCGGATGCAACCTCCTAAAATTTAGCCACCACTCACCAGTACCCACCCCTCATTTTATTATTTGCAACCTCCGTATTAGATATTTATCCAATGTAGGATCTTCCCCAAACCAATTTATTTTCTGCTGCTAAATTTATCTAACCACCCAACTTAATTTATTTAAGTATACTAAACTCACGTAGCTTGTCCAAAATTTGATTGTCTACTCTGATTTTTGTTTTTGTTTCTTTGTTAGTGACATCAAATGGCATTTTCGGGGTGGGTTGATAGTATGATATTATTTTTTAAAATAATAATATTTTTAAAAATAGTTGAGCTATAAATTTAAAATTATTTAAATTTATAATTTTAATAAATAATTATATTATTTTGAAAAATAATATAGTCTTGTCAAAGCAGACGCTCTTCCCCTCAATTAAAAAATGCTCAAAATATTTGGTGGGTGTGGTGTTCACAACCTCAGTGGCCCAGTGGAATAGGTCCCTCACGGATCTTGTCGAGACATGGCGTAACAAGACAAACCATGATTAATAGGAAATTAATTTTCATGGTAGAAATGAAAATTTGGGTCTGGGTTGGACTAATTCCTAACGCATTAAGAGCACGGGGACATATTGGTGCGGCCATTGTACCCTGCCCTACCCGTTTCATGATGTCGACCCGACTTTTTTTTGTTTTTTTGTTTTTTGTTTTTTTCCCCTGTTTTCTTTTCCTATTAATCGATCAAAACCATTATTTGAGGCTGAGATAGAGCCTGTCCTAATAGTTAGGATTTCCGTTCTCGCCTGGCCTTGGGTTTAATTAAATTAGACGTTGTTTAATACCAACGTTTGGTCATGTGTTTAGACTAATCTAGGCGTTGGGTTATGGGTGGGAAATATTGTTATATTAAAAAATGGTCCTCCCATTTTTCTACTTTAATATATATATAATAATAAATATATATAATAACTTATTAATAATCTACCAGAATAATTTACCTGATAATAATTTATAATTGTGCATTATATATACACACACACACACACCAAAAACTGGTTAATATATATATAAATTTCTGAAAAATATAGATAACTAGTTAATATATTTTAACTAATTCGTTAATAAATATATATATTTTGGAGTCAGTAATCTTTGGGAATGTGTGTGTATATATATATATATATATATATAATTTTAATTTTTTTATTTATAAATGAGTTATAATAATATTAATAAAATATTTTTAAAACAATAAAATTCTAGTTTTATATTATCGTGACGTTAATATATAATCCTTAATATAAAATTTCTATGATCGTAGGTATCAAGTAACAAATTATATGATCGTAATCAGTTAATATAGAATTATAAATTAATGAATTTATATTAATGTGAATCATCAAGTCATAAATTAATCTAATTTATATGATAGATAATAATATATAATTATATATATATAATATAAAATAGATAAGTTAATTAATTAAGTCATATAAACTGACTATCATATATATACATATATATATATATATATATATAGTTTTAAAATTATGAAATAAAACTTATAAAGAATAAGATTCCAACAAAAATTAGTATACCTACGAATAATTTGATGTCTATAAAAAATTACGTTTTTATGTCGTCCTCCCAATATATATATATATATATATATATATATATATAAGAGAGAGAGAGAGAGAGAGAGAGAGAGAGAGAGAGAGAGGGGGGGAAGGGAGAGAACTATATTTTTAGTTTCTATTAACATTTAAATTTAATTAGTGATATGACTTACCTGTTCCAAAAATGTTAACAATGAAGATGTTGCTAACTATAATAGTGGTAAATAGATTATACGGTTTTTAAAAAGTTATCTAAGATTTGATTATAGAAAATTTAGTGAATTGTTAATGCTTTTATGTTATTACTTGTGATCTAGATGTTGCTAATAGTAATTATGAGTTATAATAATCTTAACAATTTGTACGTATTTTGGCCCTCTCAAGCCAAACTTCTTGGATCGGTTCTTGCGCACACACGCTTGAGGTCTTGTTGATACTTTTTGAGTTTTGTGTTATGATTTCTAGTTTCTTTGATGGTTCCATATGGCCCACTTTTGTTTGATAGTTTTCTATCAATTTCTTTTGACAAGAGTTTAGTTTTGTTTGGCGCCCTTTTGTTTAATGGCTTCTTTTTGGATAATTTCTTTTAATGAAGTTTTTTTTGGTATGCTTTCATTTGATAACGTTTGTCACTTATGTTCACTCTAAATAAAAGTTTTTTAAATGCTAAGTTTCGTTGATGTTTTCATTCTATAGTACACTTTTGTCTGACGGTTTCTTATGATAATTTCTTCTAATAGTTTCTTCGATGTAGGGTTTGTCTATTGTTTACTTGTCATAATGGTTTTGTCACTTGAGTTTTATTTGATGTTTTCTTTTGATAATGTTCATGACTCAACTTCTAATAATTTCTTTTGGTGACGGCATACTATGGCCATATTAAATTTTATTGTTCATTTATGTATTTAGATTTCGATTAGGTTCTAATCTTGTTGGATCTTTATAAGCTTCAATTTTCATTTTGGTCCAAGGTAGATTTGATTTGTGATTAGAAAGTTGGATTAAATTTTCCTTATCCAAATTCGAAGTTTCTTTTGCTACGAGTTCACTTCCAAATGAGTCCAAATTCAATTATATTTTTCTACCATTTTCTTTTTCTTTCAAAGGGTAAAAGTGAAATTATATTAAAGTAGCACATCAAGTTTGCAACGGGGAGCACATATTGCACACTAAAGGATGCATTCGACGAACAAAGACTAAACACCACGCCAAAACATGAAATATACATATAGATATATGTTCAACATGTGAGTATCAAACTTGTGAAAGATGAAAACCTCATAGTTTTGTTTTTAAATTTACTATATGAGTAGGTTAATTGTTCACCAACTCCTGACGAATAAAGAAACATTATTCCTCTCGTTTATGAGAAGAATGCGAATCTCCTCACATCACATGCATGGACATATTGCCATTTTGTGCTCTCATTAGAAGAAGCATTCACATCCCTTGCCAACCGATTGGACCAAGGCCTATCTGTTCCTGTTAGTAGTGATGTAACACTCTTGACTCTAAGGTTCATTACTTCATTCCCTCGGTTCAAAGGCCATGCAAAATGAAAACCTTGCCATTTGGACAGTTTGTCAACCCGCTGTTGGACCCCATTTTGTCCGGGTTGGACATACTAACCCATTTTATATATTTATTTGCCCATGCCATATATCTTGTAAACAGGTCTAGGGAAGCCCAAAGTTAAGAACCTCTATTACCAGCCTCCGGAAGTGCCCCAAGACCAATGCCAGGTGATAGAGGACGAAATTTGGAGAACAACACACTTGACCGAGCTCAATTTCGATTTAAAGCGAAGAAGTTATGGCTAAAACAATTTTCAAAAAAAAAAAACGTGACTCATAGTGTAATGACCCGTGTTTTGGGATGTGAGGAGTTAGTCCTGGTCTTGCCCTTTTAGGTGGAAATTGTTGGGTTTTAGGGAGTTTTATTTCCACACACTTTGGCTAAATCATCTTGTATGTTGATAAGCAAGTAAGAGGTAAAGTTTGAGCCCAATAGGGAGTGCACGTGAGAATGCACGTGAGAATGCTTTTCACGTGCAGTGAGATTTTTGCATGGGAGCCTTTCTGAGGTTGTTCTAAGGCTTGTGGCACAATTTTAGAGCATTTGGAGGTGCCCGTGAGAAGGCCTTTCTCACGTGCAGCCTCCATTACCCTTGTTTTCTTGTTTTGATCCTCTTTTGTTAAAGGACCATGGTGAAATTATGAGTGCTTTGTCTGTGTGGTTGCGAAAAGGTTGTAATCTGTCATCAAAATGACGTCGTTTTGATGCCGGGATTCATTTAATCAAAACTACATCGTTTTGGGGTTTGGGTTATCTATATAAAGAGGTGAAGACTCCTTGTTCTAGGGTTAGGGTTCTCTTCAGCCACTGCAGCCGTCGTAGAGAGAGAGAGCTAGAGAGAGGGAAGGAAGGAGAGCTGCTGTGTAACGCCCCCAAATCTGGACTTCCAGACCGGGTGCGTTAGATAAATAAAATATTACAATTATATGAATAGTAATCTATTACTCAACATAAATTCGATGGTTTATTTATTACATCAAGACTCATCACAAGATCTCTAAGGTTTAGTGTTTAGAGACTAGGTGTTGATAACCCATTATAGTTTTACATGACATAAATACTACATGCATAATCTTCTTATGATTTTATTCCAAGCACTCTGGACACCATTATCCTAGCATCCTCGCTTTCTCCTAGTTCCCTGGGGTTTGAAACAAAACATGAAAGGAAATGAGCTCAAATAGCCCAGTAAGGTTAAAAGTAAGGGATAATATATGGAGAATAATCAACTCATGGAAAAATAAGAATATCTACTCATCTAGGTTCACCACCTAGATATCTTGCATAACTTGTTATCAACTGGATTGACACTCTCCAAGTGATGTTCTTTACCCAATGCATTGGAGGTCTTTCTGGAACCACCCATAAACATATTGCCAAACATAAAACATATCTTCACAAACTTTCAAACAATCACATCAATGGTAAATTTCAACGTAAAGGAAGATCTTGCAATAATAGCCCCGATAAGTAAAAGGGGTATTCACCATTCAATAAATTAGATTACCAAGTTTCCAAGAAGTGCCAAAGAAAGTTAATTCTTCTTAAAATAATATTATGAGAAAAAAAAATCTTGAGATATAAATATAGAGAAGAAATAGAAAATGAATTTCCACGTCGGAGATCGTGGTAAGGAAAAGAAGAGGGGATCCTTACAATCTTTTTGCCTTCCGCGTTTATAAACCTTGAAACAAAATTTAAAAGTTAATATTTTAGTTTTAATAATAATAGTATATTCATAAGTAATATATTGAGAGACATATATAAGTATATTATGGTGGAAAAACTTTTCATGATAATAATAATAATCTATACGTATACATATACATATATAATATATGTATATACTATATAATATACATATATATATTGAGGGGCAAAGCCATCCATAATATATATATGTATGAGGAGACTTAGTCTTCCATGGAATAATAATAATCTATATATACACATATACGTATTATATACATATATATATTGAGGGTCAAAGCCATCCATAATATATATATGTATGAGGAGGCTTAGCCTTCCATGGAATAATAATAATAATATATATATACACATATACATATTATTTAATAAATATACATATATATATTGAGGGGCAAGGCCATCCATAATATATATATGTATAAGGAGGATTAGCCTTCCAAGAACATGATTAATATATGCTTGAAATATTTACCTTTTGGAACTTCCAATGGGTGAGAGGAAGATTGAGAGAAGAGAAGGCTTGGAGGACTATTGGGGTGTTAATAGAACTTTTTGGAGAGTATTTGGAGGAGAGTTTTGTGGCTTATTTGAATGGAAAGAGTGCTTGAGAAGGGAAGTGAGGCATGCTATTTATAGGTAAGGTGGTAGGTGTAATAGTGTGAAAAATAGTGTACGAATTTGACTTTGGCATTAAATTAAATTATTTAAAAAATATATAATACTTTATTTTCCTCATATTATCTCTTATTAAAAACGTGGTTATCTCCTCCTACCATTTAAAAATGTTTTAAGACTTTTAAACCTAGAAGGTTCCTTTGGCATCAAAAGTCCACATTGGTGTACTCCCTATTAATTCAATTATAACGTTTTTAATTTTATAGTTTTTGACAAACGGCCAATTGTATTGCATTACTAACTCAAATATCTACAAATGGGTATCAATTTTATAATTTTTGCATGTGTATAACAAAAGTTATTGAATTTTAAAGTCATATTAAAATGTTTACCCGTTCATACTGAACCTATGTGTAGTATTTTAACTTCTGGAATTGATTGGCTTCATATTAAATTCTGCAATTTTTACACGTTTTAGCTAAGTCATAAATGAACAAATGGGCTTTGGTTTCATGTCAATTGGATCTGTATAAATCAAGTTATGAATTTTTGAATGGGACCTCCAGAATCTGCCTCATTCAAATTTTTGGGCCTTACCTATGTTTTATACTTTTGGTAAAGTTAAGGCTTGTAATACTTACTTACCAATAGTAATTTGGTCTAAGAAACTAAATGACATAATATATAGTATCTAAACTTTTTATGACGTATAAGAAATTATTTTATTTTATTTTTTATAACGTATTTAATATTAACGCGGATAAAATAATATTATTGCGTAATCAATAAACAATAAAGTAAGATAACATTATATTCCATGACTTCTTACTTTATAACCCTATAAAGTATAATATTATAAAACATTATTACATACTCATACCTATTTATAACAATTCAAACGGATACTATTCATAACGATTAGTTACTTATTCCAACGGTTAGTTACTATTCTAACTGCTAGTTACTATTCTAACGGCTACTTACTAGTCACATGCTACTTAAATGACTATATTGGGTACTTATTTTTATTATGATAATATCTAAAATATTCTTTCTAACTATTTTTAGTAATGACATTATTATTATTACTATTTAAGGAAGAGCTTAAATTTTTGCGGGTCTTACATGCTGGTTGCTGCCGGAGCGTCTTGCGTGGGGAGGACGGCGTTTAGCACGGGAGCAAGGAGGATCTTCTTTAAGGTAGGGGTTTTGTCTTTCCCGGTCTGTTCCAGGGTTAGGCCCTACGTAGATGTTTTACAGAGTTTCTATGGCTGTTGTTATAATACTTATATGTAAATCCATATAGGTGTGATCTCCTATATGGATGTTGGCCTTCAATGGCGCCTTGGTGTGTTTCTGACGTTGTGTAACGCCCCCAAATTTGAAACCTCCAAACCGGGTGCGTTAGCGGAAAATAAATATACAAATTTTATATAAATTTCAAACTATTACTTATTTAATCAAACAAACCATTCATTATTACAAATTTTAATCCAAGATCTTTAAGGTTTAGGGGTTTAGAGACTAAGTATCCATAACCCATTATTACATAACAAAGCACACGAGCAAACAACTTAATAAATCTTTAAATTTTCACACAAGTTTATTTCCAAGCACTTCTCGACTCCTTATCCTAGTTTCTCCATCCCTTAATTACCTGGGGTTGGAAAAGAAATCATAAAAAAGGGTGAGCTCAAATAGCCTAGTAAGGGTAAACATAAGTGGGTAAGGAAAATCATGAAGATATCGAACATAGGAAATACCATATAATATTTGCACATCATACATGATCAACATTTCACAAGGAAATCATAACATGGAAGATATGTTTGGACATCGTATCATAACATCATGATCCAGGTTAACTACCCAGATATCTTGTATCATAACATAACATATTATCATTTGGATTGACACTCTCCAGTGATGTTCTTTACCCAATGCATTGGAGGTCTTTCTGGAACCACCCATCATAAACTTACTTTGTCCAAACATAAGAGGTTATAACAACTTTAACATACATAACATGAGGCATCACATAGAATTTCAATAAAACATTCAAAGTTAACAAGAATAACCACGAATATCAAAATGGTTATCTACCCCAATCAATAGCATAGATTACCAAGAGAGAGATTAAAAAGAGACTAATCTAATCTTCTTAACAATAAAATGGAATTAGAAGAATAAGAAACATAAAACTCTTACAATAATAATTCCAAACAAGATAAAGAGGAAGAGAAAGGTCCTTTATAATAATAATGAAATATAGATTATAATGAAAAATAAAAAAGGGGATGAGAAAAACCCTAACAATCCGCTTGTCGTTCTCCGCGTTCTAAACCTTAAAAATATCAAAACACTAAATTAGCATTAATGCTTGAAAAGTTCAATATCACACATATCTCCTTTATATATATATATATATATATATATATATATATATATATATATCATACTTTAACTTATATCTTTTAATAGGCATACCGTGCTTGTGGGGTTGAATATTAATTTGGGTTCCCACTTCTATTGTTGTTCCATCTCCTATTTCGATCCCATGCATCATAAGCCTTGAGTTGTGCACTAACTAGGTTATATGCTTTGAGAGTTTTGGAATAAGATTTACTTTTTGTATTGGGTGAATGGAAAAGACGTTCGATAAGCTTATTTTTCCTACGTGTCTTTCACCTTAACCATGAGGGGATATTAGACACGAGTCTAAAGGGAAGATCAGGAGGAGATAAGGATGGGGATAGCTGTGAGGTTGAAGCATTAACAATTGGGGTTGCAGAAGAAGAAGGGCGATTCACTGGGAATTCATTTTGGAAGTCGTTCCTTACGATCTTCCGCTATCTAGAACCTTAAAATAAAAATAAAAACATAAGTTAATATTCTCATCTTTTCACTTGAATTATAGAATGACAACACTATGATAAAATACTATAATTTAAAATAATTACACAGGTATGTATATGAGGTGGCAAGGCCAACCATGTATGTATATACGAGGTGGTACAACCTATCATATAAATAACATATGTAAGGTGGTAAAACCAACCATGAATATAGTATATATGAGGTGGTAAAACCAACCATATAGATCTACATAATAAATAAGAAGCGACTTCAAAATTTCAAAATCTTAAGTATTACCTTTCGTAGAACTTCGACGCTTGGTAAATACCAAAAGTAAAAGAGGATTTGAGTAGAGTATTTGGGGTGTTAAGAGGTCTTAAGGGAGTGTTTTTAGAGAGAATTTTGTGGTGTGTCATGAGGGATTTGTGCTTAAGAGGAGAGGCAAGACACTCCTTATATAGGCAAGGATGGTAGGTGTAATAGTGTGAAAAATAGTGTACAAATTTGACTTTGGCATTAAATAAAATTATTTAAAATATATATAATACTTTATTTTCTTCATATTATCTCTTAAAAACGTGGTTATCTCCTCCTACCATTAAAAAAAATGTTTTAAGACTTTTAAACCTAGAAGGTTCCTTTGGCATCAAAAGTCCACATTGGTGTACTCCCTACTAATTCAATTATAACGTTTTTAATTTTGTAGTTTTTGACAAATGGCCAATTGTATTGCATTACTAACTCAAATATCTACAAATGGGTATCAATTTTATAATTTTTAAATATGTATAACAAAAGTTATTGAATTTTAAAGTCATACTAAAATGTTTACCCATTCATACTGAACCTATGTGTAGTATTTTAAATTCTGGAATTGATTGGCTTCATAATAAATTCTGAAATTTCTACACGTTTTAGCTAAGTCATAAATGAACAAATGGGCTTTGGGTTCATGTCAATTGAATCTATATAATTCAAGTTATGGATTTTTGAATGGGACCTCCAGAATCTGCCTCATTCAAATTTTTGGGCCTTACCTATGTTTTATACTTTTGGTAAAGTTAAGGCTTGTAATACTTACTTACCCATAGTAATTTGGCTTAAGAAACTAAATGACATAATATATAGCATCTAAACTTTTTATGACATATAAGAAATTATTTTATTTTTTTATAACGTATTTAATATTTACGCGGATAAAATAATATAATTGCATAATCAATAACAATAAAGTAAGATAACATTATAGCATAAAATATTATAATCCTAAACATAAACATTAATATCATATTCTATGGCCTTCGTAAAATTTCTTGAATTATATTAGCGTATGTGCGTAGGACGTGTTGTGCTTGGCCAAGAGAGTTGCACAACCCTTCGGCTAACATTGTCGTGGTTGTCGCACGAATAACCTCAAACTTCTCCCTGTGTCTCGTCGCATTATATTGCAGCCATTGGACACGAGCATTTAACTCATCTATAGCAAAACATAGCTTTGTAACTTCAAGTCGTATTGCTCGCCGATCTTCATCGCGTACACTATTCTTGGATGGCAGACTTGAGAACTTGATGCCATAACTCTTATTATTCTTCTTCTTACTTCTATACTCTCTTATAAATAAAATCTCATGCTCATACCTATTTATGGAAGTCCAAACGGATACTATTCATAACGGCTACTTACTAGTCACATGCTATTTGAATGACTATATTGGGTGCTTATTTTTATCGTGATAATATCTAAAATATCCTTTCTAACTATTGTTAACAATAACAATATTATTATTTTATTATTATTACTCTTTAAGTAAGAACTTAAATAGCTAAAAATTTTGCGGGTCTTACATTCTACCCTCCTTAAAGAAATTTCGTCCTCGAAATTATTTCGTACCTTCGTTATCACAAAAGCTCATGGTCCCAAGGAGAAAATTATAGTTACTTTCTACGGCCTATTCAATATTTCTCGAATTGTATCTGCATAAACCTTGAGGGTTAAGCGAGCTTCTGCAGAGAACCACATTGTCCTTCCTCTAACATTGCCGATGTGGTCGCACGGATGAGATTAGCCTTTTCCCTCATCCTTGTTTGCTCTAATAGTAGCCAATGATTACGAGTCATCGGTTCATCTACGGTAAAGAGTAGTCTTGTAATCTCAGCCCGCACCCTTCGTCGATCTTCATCTCGCGTGGTGCTAGATTCGAGTATATACACATGAGAGTTGGATGATGCCATATCGTTGACCGCTTCCTATAAAGATTATCTTCTCCTTCGTTTATATTTTATATATAGCACTTGCTTAGAGTGCGGCTACTTTAACAATGATAATGATATTATAATCGATATAGGTTCTCAAATGTCAAAATAGAGTTGTTCTATCATCAATCAAAATCATATCAATCACTTTCTATAGATATAAAATATTGACTAAGATTTGCAGTTTCACATTATAAAACATGTCCTAGACATTATCACCAATATTATTACTTTCCATTTATTCTGTTTATGATATCACTCTTAAAAATTCTAGGGTTATACGATGACATAGGTTAAAAGCATCATTTATTTAAAACAAAATAAAATATGTGAAATAAATACACCATACTGATTTCAAATTATGATAGAGCTAAGCGGTTTTCTAGATGTTGTCTAGATTCGATGATCCAAACCTGGCTTCCCAAAGGTCCTTTGAAATAGCACCTTCACGTGTTGGCTTATATGCCTCCATTTTCCTTAGTAGATCCTTCGGCTGCCGCTACGATGATGATCTTCTTTTGTGATGGTTTAATGAAACCTTCTTCGATGGCGTGTCGATTTGGGCTATAAAGGGGTCGAAAAATCCACCTATATTAAGTAAGCCTATGGGTTTATCATGGATACCTAGTTGAGCCCAGTGACAATTTCCATGAATTCCTCCATAGCTCCAAGGTCTCCAGGAAGTATAATGAAGCAATCGGAGAGTCTAGCGACTTCTTCCTTTTGTTGATGGAGTTCGGAGATCGCGTTTCCATGCTCTGAATGTGTAGATATATGTCCTCCCGCTGAGCTTAACGACTTGAGACAAAAGCTCCGGAAGTTCAATAATTTCGCAATTGCGGACAACGTCTAACCCTTTAGAGACAAGTTCCTCACCAAGTTCTATGGTTGTGATCTTATAACACTCTTTCTTCCCAATGGTTTTTCCTCCAAGAACACCAACTCGTTGGAACCTTGAGTTTCGTGGTAGTTTATAGTAGGAAGCCATTTTTCAACTAAATAGAAATTGTTGTCTAGATCTAGAACTATGGAAATGGCGCATACTTCCATTTATAGTGTTATTCGTTGGGGTTGGTAAACTTAACGTGTAAGAAAAAGCAAGCTAAAAGATAACTTGACCGTGTCTTAGAAGCATAGGTGCATTAACTTCTACATATAGCAAGAGCATGGGTGAGTGCCTTTGGCGTGCGGTATAAGGCATGCATGATATGGCGTTAACGTGTAGTAAATCTATACCTATGTAGCTTCAGCGTCTTTGCAAGATTGAAGCTAGGATTCTTAACTTAAAGCATGGAACAAAATGATAGGTATTTACTTGGGCATTAAAGAAAGGAGTATATATAACAAAAATAAAATAACCGTGGTATAAAAATATAAGGGTTACTTAACTTAAAATGGTAACATAAGTTAAACATGGCATGTGATAATAATGAGATTTCATAAGATAACTACTTAAATTAAGGGGTCATCATTTATTTGCTTCTCTAACCGAGCATTATAGTCCTTACGTTAAATCGGGCTACTTACTTGTATATCGCTTGGGAGGTGGCCTAATGGTGTCACCTTGTTTGAATATTCGAACGTCTTGGTTCGGTTCGAGGCCCGCTTGTTATCCGAGCTAGTTCGAACCTAATTACATATACCGAATTTAACATGCCTATATGTAAATATGTATAAACCTCCCACTACACATTAGTTATAGGTTTGCTTTTCCTCTTTTTTTTTTTCAACCACACGTTCCCACCTTTATTCCTCACCACATGTTCTCCATTATAGGTTTGCTTCGGTTCCACTTCAACCCTCATCGTCCCTCACCATCTTGTGCTATACTAGCTAGCCGTCGCTGGACTTCAACTCGCATCACCGACTTCCGTTAATCCATGTGGATGTCGAAGACTTGTCGGATGATGGGCTTTCACCATTGACGGTTTGATTTCCTTGCCGGCTAACACCGCACGAACCGGTTATTGATTGCTATCTCCTCCGGCGAACTCGCAGCTCCTACGACAAGCTTCGAATCCGGAAAAAATAACCACTCCTTCCCTTCTCTACAAAATGTTTCCACTTGTCAAGATCTTGTTTACCGTTCTTGTTATTGTTGTAACGTTCTTATTTTTCATGGACGAGGTGTTTAGTCCAATTTTCATACCGTTCCTGATGACAATCTATCTATTCTATATTATCGCAATGTTAGTGTGATTTTCTTTATGTAAAATTTCCTTATGAAATAAAATAATTTGTGTGTTTGTGTGCGATATACACTACTATTATTTTATAGCATGCCAAGTGACGTACCTTTCACAAGAATGTGCTGCCTTAAATTTTACGGTACCGCTTCACAAAATACACGTTAATCCATCAATAAATAACATTTTCTAACGATAATCGCATGCGTTCACTTAAAAGTTTTATTGCTTTTAATTTCTTGCAGCGTCTATATACGTTCTTCGAAATTATCATTCTAAGACCCTCCACTTATGTATCGTACTTCATATTTCTAAGACTCGATCTCTAATCTATACTAAACCATCGCTCGATAATTAACCGTAACGCCCCTAAATTTGAAACCTCCAAACCGGGTGCGTTAGCGGAAAATAAATATACAAATTTTATATAAATTTTAAACTATTACTTATTTAATCAAACAAACCATTCATTATTACAAATTTTAATCCAAGATCTTTAAGGTTTAGGGGTTTAGAGACTAAGTATCCATAACCCATTATTACATAACAAAGCACACGAGCAAACAACTTAATAAATCTTTAAATTTTCACACAACTTTATTTCCAAGCACTTCTCGACTCCTTATCCTAGTTTCTCCATCCCTTAATTACCTGGGGTTGGAAAAGAAATCATAAAAAAGGGTGAGCTCAAATAGCCTAGTAAGGGTAAACATAAGTGGGTAAGGAAAATCATAAAGATATCGAACATAGGAAATACCATATAATATTTGCACATCATACATGATCAACATTTCACAAGGAAATCATAATATGGAAGATTATGTTTGGACATCGTATCATAACATCATGATCCAGGTTAACTACCCAGGATACCGTATCATAACATAATATATTATCAATTGGATTAACACTCTCCAGTGATGTTCTTTACCCAATGCATTGGAGGTCTTTCCCTGGAACCACCCATCATAAACTTACTTTGTCCAAACATAAGAGGTTATAACAACTTTAACATACATAACATGAGGCATCACATAGAATTTCAATAAAACATTCAAAGTTAACAAGAATAACCACGAATATCAAAATGGTTATCTACCCCAATCAATAGCATAGATTACCAAGAGAGAGATTAAAAAGAGACTAATCTAATCTTCTCAACAATAAAATGGAATTAGAAGAATAAGAAACATAAAACTCTTACAATAATAATTCCAAACAAGATAAAGAGGAAGAGAAAGGTCCTTTATAATAATAATGAAATATAGATTATAATGAAAAATAAAAAGGGGATGAGAAAAACCCTTACAATCCGCTTGTCGTTCTCCGCGTTCTAAATCTTAAAAATATCAAAACACTAAATTAGCATTAATGCTTGAAAAGTTCAATATCACACATATCTCCTTTATATATATATATATATATATATATATATATATATATATATATATATCATACTTTAACTTATATCTTTTAATAGGCATACCGTGCTTGTGGGGTTGAATATTAATTTGGGTTCCCACTTCTATTGTTGTTCCATCTCCTATTTCGATCCCATGCATCATAAGCCTTGAGTTGTGCACTAACTAGGTTATATGCTTTGAGAGTTTTGGAATAAGATTTACTCTTTGTATTGGGTGAACGGAAAAGACGTTCGATAAGCTTATTTTTCCTACGTGTCTTCCACCTTAACCATGAGGGGATATTAGACACGGGTCTAAAGGGAAGATCAGGAGGAGATAAGGATGGGGATAGTTGTGAGGTTGAAGCATTAACAACTGGGGTTGCAGAAGAAGAAGGGCGATTCTGCCGGGGAATTCATTTTGGAAGTCGTTCCTTACGATCTTCCGCTATCTAGAACCTTAAAATAAAAATAAAAACATAAGTTAATATTCTCATCTTTTCACTTGAATTATAGAATGACAACACTATGATAAAATACTATAATTTAAAATAATTACACAGTACGTATATGAGGTGGCAAGGCCAACCATGTATGTATATACGAGGTGGTACAACTTATCATATAAATAACATATGTAAGGTGGTAAAACCAACCATGAATATAGTATATATGAGGTGGTAAAACCAACCATATAGATCTACATAATAAATAAGAAGCGATTTCAAAATTTCAAAATCTTAAGTATTACCTTTCATAGAACTTCGACGCTTGGTAAGTACCAAAAGTAAAAGAGGATTTGAGTAGAGTATTTGGGGTGTTAAGAGGTCTTAAGGGAGTGTTTTTTAGAGAGAATTTTGTGGTGTATCTTGAGGGATTTGTGCTTAAGAGGAGAGGCAAGACACTCCTTATATAGGCAAGGATGGTAGGTGTAATAGTGTGAAAAATAGTGTACAAATTTGACTTTGGCATTAAATAAAATTATTTAAAATATATATAATACTTTATTTTCTTCATATTATCTCTTAAAAACGTGGTTATCTCCTCCTACCATTAAAAAAATTTTTTTAAGACTTTTAAACCTAGAAGGTTCCTTTGGCATCAAAAGTCCACATTGGTGTACAAAAGTCCACATTGGTGTACTCCCTACTAATTCAATTATAACGTTTTTAATTTTGTAGTTTTTGACAAATGGCCAATTGTATTGCATTACTAACTCAAATATCTACAAATGGGTATCAATTTTATAATTTTTAAATATGTATAATAAAAGTTATTGGATTTTAAAGTCATACTAAAATGTTTACCCGTTCATACTGAACCTATGTGTAGTATTTTAAATTCTGGAATTGATTGGCTTCATATTAAATTCTGAAATTTCTACACATTTTAGCTAAGTCATAAATGAACAAATGGGCTTTGGTTTCATGTCAATTGGATCTGTATAATTCAAGTTATGGATTTTTGAATGGGACCTCCAGAATCTGCCTCATTCAAATTTTTGGGCCTTACCTATGTTTTATACTTTTGGTAAAGTTAAGGCTTGTAATACTTACTTACCCATAGTAATTTGGCTTAAGAAACTAAATGAAATAATATATAGCATCTAAACTTTTTATGACATATAAGTAATTATTTTATTTTTTTATAACGTATTTAATATTTACGCGGATAAAATAATATAATTGCATAATCAATAACAATAAAGTAAGATAACATTATAGCATAAAATATTATAATCCTAAACATAAACATTAATATCATATTCTATGGCCTTCGTAAAATTTCTTGAATTATATTAGCGTATGTGCGTAGGACATGTTGTGCTTCTGAGAAAGAGTGCACAACCCTTAGGCTAACATTGTCGTGGTTGTCGCACGAATAACCTCAAACTTCTCCCTGTGTCTCGTCGCATTATATTGCAGCCATTGGACACGAGCATTTAACTCATCTATAGCAAAGCATAGCTTTGTAACTTCAAGTCGTATTGCTCGCCGATCTTTATCGCGTACACTATTCTCGGATGGCAGTACTTGAGAACTTGATGCCATAACTCTTATTATTCTTCTTCTTACTTCTATACTCTCTTATAAATAAAATCTCATGCTCATACCTATTTATGGAAGTCCAAACGGATACTATTCATAACGGCTACTTACTAGTCACATGCTATTTGAATGACTATATTGGGTGCTTATTTTTATCGTGATAATATCTAAAATATCCTTTCTAACTATTGTTAACAATAACAATATTATTATTTTATTATTATTACTCTTTAAGTAAGAACTTAAATAGCTAAAAATTTTGCGGGTCTTACACGTTGGGTTGTCGGTGCATGTTAAATATTCGATAAAATGCCTGTGTGATTATGCTTGTGTAAATATGCCCAAGACGTGTTTGTTAATATGCTTGTGTGGTTGGATTTGTGGGTTTGTATACATGTGCATGCTAAGTGTTTGTTTTTATGCCTAAGTAGCTGGGTTTGTGCACTTGTGAATGTGTCCATGCCAAGTGTTTGGTTTTATGCCTGAGTGACCAAGGTGTATCTGTGTGTGCTTGACTGTTTGGTACTTGGCCTGAAGAGGCGGTTAAATTACTTGGCCTGAAGAGGCAGTTAAATTACTTGGCCTGAAGAGGCGGTTAAATTACTTGGCCTGAAGAGGCGGTTAAATAACTTGGCCTGAAGAGGCGGTTAAATCACTTGTTTGAGAGGTGGTTAAAGTGTTAGCCTGTGTGGCTGGGGCTGAGGTTGTGCCCGTTTGGGTGGTGTGTTTCCTTGCTATGTTTCTGTCACGTCACTGCACTGGTGCACACTCACATATAGATGATAGGTGCATGGGATGGGTTGGGGGAGACTTGATCCCTACTGAACTGTGGTTGCTCACCCCTCCTTCTGTGATGTGTTTTCTTTCAGGAATCTACAGGCGTTAGGTGGGACACCAAGGTGGAAGACCTGTTTTGCTTTATTTCTTTTTAAAATTTGTTGTTTTGTTTTTGGTAACTAATGTAACCCCAGCGGGGAGAGATTGTGAAAAGGATTTGGAATGTAATAAAGACATTTGTGGTTGTGAACATTTATTTTGGGTTGAAGATTAATAAAGATATTTAATTTACATCTTTGTGACTCAGTGGTGAATGTATACGTTGACCTGCATGAATATTTGTTTTGTACATCCACCCCCTGCCCACCGGGTTTGGTATAGGGGAGTCACGAACCGGTTTCCTCGGGTTGGAAAGTCGGGGCGTGACACGTAGCCTCGAAGTGTTGGCAGGTCGAAGCTTCGATGACTCGAAGCCTCGAAGCCTCGAAGCCTCGAAGCCTCGAAGACTCGAAGCCTCAAAGACTCAAAGCCTCGAAGACTCGAAGCCTCGAAGACTCAAAGCCTCGAAGACTCGAAGCCTCGAAGCCTCGAAGCCCCCAAGACTCGAAGCCTAGAAGCCTCAAAGCCTCGAAGCCTCGAAGACTCGAAGCCTTGAAGCCAGAAGCTTGCCGACACTCCAACCTTGTCGGCACTTCGACCGTTGACCTTCGACCCTTAGCTCCTCGAAGCTTGTAAGCCCGCCGACACTCCGACCTGCCGACACTTCGACCCGTTGCTTCGACCCTTAGCTCTTTGACCCGTTGACCATTGACCTTCGACCGCCGACACCTCGACCCGTTAACTATTGACCTTCGACCCATCGACCTTTGACCCGTTGACCGTTGACCTTCAACCCCGCTAACACTTCGACCCTTTGACCCGTTGACCTTCCTTTGTTTGGCTTCTTTCATTGGCTTTCTCACTGGCATTCTCGTTGGCTACTCATAGGATACGTTTTAATGAGTGGCCATCCGATAGAATCGTTTTTCAACGCCCGTCGGTCACATGTGCTAAATGAAAAATTAAAAAAGGACAATCACGAGCCGTGAAGTGTTATTCCCTCCAACAAAAGGCCGAATCTAAAAATAAAAAATACCGCATCAATAATACAACATTAATTGCCGCAATCAATGCAATCCAACCAATTCCTTTAAATGCGTCTTCTATCCATGCGAAAAGGGAGAGAGAGAGAGAGAGAGAGAGAGAGAGAGAGAGAGAGAGAGAGAGAGAGAGAGAGAGAGAGAGAGAGAGAGATTTTTACACAAAAAAGGGTTCGGCCAAGAATAGAAAAAAAAAAGAAGATTTCGGCCAAGAAAAAAGAGAGAGAGAGATTACACCTAAAGAGAGGACATTCAAAAAAAAAAAAAGTTCTGCTATTCTGCAAATCAAAAATTACCCATTCTTTCTGCATCCCTTTTCCATAATACCTCGTTACAGCCTTTTTTCTCCCAGAAAACGAAAAAACACAAAAAAAAAAACAACTCCAGTCCTGCCTTTTCCTTATGTTTCTCTCACAAAAACAAAAAAAACACAAAAACCAATTCTTTGTCATTCCCCTGCCTCTCACGCCCACTTTGCTTATTGCCAGCCACCAGAAAATCTTAACCTGAAAAAAAATACCTCACTCCAATCCTCCAAATACTAGGAAATCTTTTTCACAAATCTCATTGCCAAATTTGTTGGTTCAATTGGAGCAAGTGACGATAGGCGTGGACGGGATTCACACAGCAGTCCGCTGTTCGAAGCTCTAAAATCGGTTCTATAATCCTAGCTGATTTCTGTCAATTATTATTTCTTAGCTTAATTATCTTTATATTTGATTCTTAATCTTTTCCCCGTATTTTTTTCTTTTTTTCAGTTGTTGTTATGTGTTGTATTTTCTTTGTATTTTCCTTTTTATGTTGTTGACATCTCGTTGTATTTTTCTTGTATTTCTTTCTTTTTCGAATATATTGTAGGTATGTAATATGTAAAGAATAGTAAGAAAAAAAGAGAGCAAAGAGAGGAATGAAAATGAAAAAAAAAAAGAAAAAGAAAAAGAAGAAAAAGAGAGAGGGTGGTTCCTTTTTTTTTATGTTATTTTTGTATGTCACAATCACACAATTCACGTTTTATGTTGATATGCATGTATTTTGATATGGTCAATTCTTAAACAAAATAAAAATAAAAAAACAAAAAAAAACGTTTTCACAAAATGTTTTCCAAAACGTTTTCAATAAAAAAGTTTTCAAAAAATGTCTCCTTGAAAAACAAACAAAAAAAAAAAAAAAAAAACAAAAACAAAAACAAAAAAAAAAAAAAAAAAATAAAAAAATGTTTTCTAACCCAAAAACCGAAAAAGAAAGTAAAAAAAAACATATTTCCATTTTTAGGATTTCAATTTCTAAAATAAAACCAAAAACCAAAACAAACCCCTAGGATCTCATTTTCCACTTCAAACAAAAAACCAAAACTTTAGGATTCCCTTTAGAAATTTAGGGTAAATCCATTTTAACCATGACTTTAATAAATAATTTAGCTAAATAAAAATCATAGACTTTTTTTAGGAAACCCAAGCCGATCATGACAAGCAAATGAAATAGAAAACCTCATCCTCTCGAAAATAAATACTAAAAGGGCGCTCGTAGGGGGTGCTAATCCTTCCCCACACGTAACCAACTCCCGAACCCTTCTCTGATAACGCAGACCACACCTTTAAACCACTCAAAGTAGAGGGTATCCAACTATACCCCAAAAACAATTGGTGGCGACTCTAAATTTTCTCACCACTGGTTTAGTTTAAGCTCACCCCAAACGGGCCCGGACGAAAACCAGTGATGACAGATGGCGACTCTGCTGGGGACGTACACACTTTAGAGAGTTAGGTCTAGAACTAGGATTAGGGGGTTATTTTAATTGTATTGTTGTATATATTTAACTGGCGTGATAAGTTGTTTTTTTAGATATAATTGTGATTTACTTATTTTTTTTTGCTATTATAGTTATCGTTTATCTTTAAACTGTGATTTATTTATATGCTTTAACTACCATGATAGTTATGATTTACTGCTTTCCTTACTTGTTGCATCCATGCATAACCCTATACTCGGGTTTAACACAATTTAGGTTAGCGAGGTTCAGTACGGTCCCCAGCGCATTGATCATTATCCGCAATGGGGTCTCGTACTCCTTACTCAAGCTTGAGGTTCTTTTAAGGCACGTCCTTTTAAGATCCCCCTCCGGTAAATCCCATGGGATACGGAGCCCTCTATTGAGGAAGTTTGGGAACCAACGAATAAGATAGGTGTAGCAATAGAAGCCCATCAGGGGCATTGACCCACATGTTGTTTGCTCATTCCATGCCACGCTAACCTTTGTTTTGTAGGGTGGTCCTTAAGCCATTCCCTGTGTTGGACCCCATTTTGTCCTGGGTTGGACATACTAACCCCATTTGATATACCTTCTGCCCATGCCATATACCTTGTTGAACAGGTCCATAATGATCCGATACTTCCAAGGAATGGTTCGGAATTGATGTTAGCCCCAATTTGCACGAGATGGATACAATTGACACGGACGGGGAGTCCAAAATTAATGACTTCTGCTACAAGTCCTCGAAGCGCCCCAAGACCAACACCAGGTGATAGAGGATAAAATTGGAGATTAACACACTTGACCGAGCTCAAATCGGACTTAAAATGAAGAAGTTATGGCCAAAACAACTTTCGTTAGAAAAAAGTCGAAACTTGCCAAAAGACGGTCAATGCCCCTAGTCAAATCGTCCGAAAAGGTGACCATGCGAAATTCTTCAAAGCGTCAATTTAGGCGAATATGGATCTTCCCAAACAATCCCGGAAAGTTGTCCATTTTTGCATTTTAGGTAAAGGGTGAGAAGGTAATTAAAAGTTAAAAAAAAAACTTCGGGGTTGACCGTTGACCGTTGACCGTTGGACCTGCCGACACTTCGACTCATTGACCTTCGAAGCCTCGAAGCCCCGAAGCCTCGAAGATTCGAAGCCTCGAAGCCCCGCTGCCGACACTCCGACCTACGACTCGCCCCTTCGGACTTTCGAACGCTGTGAAGATGCGAAGCCCCGCGACTTACGACGCCGACCTGCGACGCCTTCGACCCGTGACTTACGACGCCTTGACTTGCGAACCTTTGACCCATTGACCGTTGACCGTTGACCTTCCGACACTCCGACCTTCGACCCTTCAACCCTGGACACTCGAAGCCTATAAACCTTTGACCTGCCGACACTCCGACCTTCGAACCTTGACCTGCAATGCCTGTAAGCCTTCGACCCATTGACCGTTGACCTTCGACCTGCCGACACTTCGACCCGTTGACCGTTGACCTTCGCCCCACCGAAATCTCGACCCACTGAAGCTTCGACCCTGCCGACACTCCGACCTGCCGACACTTCGATCCTCTGACCCCTTGACCTTCGCTGGTTGGCGTTTCTCGCTGGCTCTTCTCGCTGGCTTTTCTCGTTGGTCGTTCACGAGACCCGTATTCCCGGTGGCCATCTCGACAAAGAATCATTTTTCAACAACTGTCAGTCACATGTGCTAAAATACAAATTCAAAAGGCAATCACGAGCTGCCCTATTTTCCGCACAAGCTGTCCACCCGATAAAGCATCGAATCTGCAAATTAATAAAGCTGGAATTAATAATACACTCGACAAAACATTTAATGCAGCAATTAATGAGTCCAGCCAAAAACTGCTATCAGCCCTTTTAAACTCGGTCTTCCGTCCACGCAAAAAAAAGAAGAAGGAAGGATCACGCCTGAGCCTCGTCCCAGCGTAAACAAAGAGAGACCCCCCCCCCGGATCGTTGAAAAAAAACCTGCTACCATTATTACGCCTTCTTCCTTGCGCAAGAAGAAAAAACCAAAAAGAGAGAGAGATTCAAAACCCGAGAAAAAAAGAGGATTACGTCCAAAAAAAAAAGAGAGAAAGAAAAAAGAAAGGCCCCTCATCCGACGAGGAACCCTTTTGCCCAAGCACCTGGTTACACTAAGCTCTTCACTTTCCCCAAAGTCTTCACATCAAAAAACGCTGCCTTCTTCCTTGCAAAAAACGTCCGAGAGAGAGAGAACAGAAAGACTCCTTATCTCTCGACAAAAAACCCGCTCGCCATTTTTTTCCTTATACCCGGCTCCCCGATCCAAAAAAAAGGGGAAGGAGAGTTCAGTCCCGCATTTGTCGCCAATTTCGCCTGACCACCTCTCTTCAAAAACACCAAGAAGGGAGTCACGCCTTCCCGCCAACGTTAAAGCAATCGGAACCCCACATCCAAGATAAAGTCGGGTTAATTTTTCATTTCAATGGCCTTACGCTAATCTCTTGTTTTTTTAATTGTTGTATTATGTTGTTTCTTTTTGTTATCTTGTTTTTTAATTGTAATTGTCATTTCACCCCAAGTTGTAGTATGTAATAGCCAAAAAAAAGAAAGAAAGAAAAAGAGAGAGAGCAAAGGGAGGTATGAAGAAAAAGAAAAGAAAGAAAAAAGGTGAATCGTTATTTGATTTGTGGATGTCACAATCACACACAACACT
Source organism: Taxillus chinensis (assembly GCA_023512835.1). Lineage (NCBI taxonomy): Eukaryota > Viridiplantae > Streptophyta > Magnoliopsida > Santalales > Loranthaceae > Taxillus > Taxillus chinensis. Next base: position 40,533,928 of record CM042084.1, read on the forward strand.
TTACATGTTATTGTGTTAGTTCATAGTTTTATCCTTGCAAAAAGAAACAACAAAAAAGAAAACATTTTCAAAACCAAAAAATGCATTTCAAAAAAAAAAAAAAAAAAAAAAAACAAAGCAAAACAAAAACAAACAAAAAACGTTTTCATGTTTTGAAACAAAAAAATAAATAAATCAAAATTAGTACTTCAATTTCCAAAATCAAAAAGAAAAAAAGAAAAAAAGAAAAACCAAAAAATGAAGCAAAACAAAACAAAACGTTTTTTTACAAAACAAAAAAAAAAGTATTTTTTTTAACCCAAAAAATCCAAAAAAAGAAAAGAAAAGAGGGAAAATAAAAAACCATTTTTTAGGACTTCAATTTCCCAAAGTAAAACCAAAAACCCAAAACCAACCCCTAGGATTTCATTCTCCACTTCAAACAAAAACCCAAAACTTCTAGGGTTCCCTTTAGAAATTTAGGGTAAATCCACTTTCACCATAACTTTATTAAATAACTTAGCTAAATAAAAATCATAGACTTTTTAGGAAACTTAACTTGATCATAAAGACAAATAAAAAACCTCCTCCTCCTAAATTAGATACCGAAAGGGCGCTGTAGGGGTGCTAATCCTTCCCTACACGTAACCAACTCCCGAACCCTTTTCTGATAACGCAGACCACATCTTTTTACTACTCAAAGTAGAGGGTATCCAACTGTACCCCAAAAACTGTTGGTGGTGACCCTAAATTTTCTCACCATTGGTCTAGTTTGTGCCCACCCCAAATGGGCCCGGACGAAAACCAGTGATGACAGCTGGCGACTCTGCTGGGGAACAATAAGATTGAATACTTTAGAGAGTTAGGTCTAGAACTAGGATTAGAAGGTTATTTTTAATTATACTGTTGTTTATATTTAAACTGTTGTGCTAAGTTATTTTTTTTCCTAGATATTTATTTCTTTTTTACAATTGTCATTTATCTTTAAACTATGATTTATTTATATGCTTTAACTACCATGATAGTTGTGATTTACTGCTTTCCATACTTGTTGCATTCATGCATAACCCTATACCCGGGTTTAGCACAATTTAGGTTAGTGAGGTTCAGTACGGTCCCCAGCGCGTTGATCATTATCCGCAATGGGGCCTCGGGCTCCTTACTCAAGCTTGAGGTTCTTTTAAGGCACGTCCTTTTAAGATCCCCCTCCGGTAAATCTCATGGTGTACGGAGCCCTCTTTTGAGGAAGTTTGGGAACCAATGAATAAGATAGGTGTAGCAATAGAAGCCCATCAGGGGGCATTGACCCACACTTTGTTTGCTCATTCCATGCTAACCCTTGCTTTGTAGGGTAGTCCTTAAGTCATCCCCCGCACATATTAACTCTTTTTTTACTATTGGTTTATTCTTTTTCATGTCTAACTGCCTTGATATATATTAACCTGTCATCCTAACCTGTCATCATACATAACACAACATTCATATAGGCATGGCAACTTTCAGTCATCTCCTAAAAGGCCCTCAGGACAAGGAGGCTGTCGCAGTGGTGGCCCAAGCATCTGGAGACATTCAACTTCGCCTCGGAGATTTTTCGCCAAGGAGAAGCCCACAAGGTGGAACATGTTATCATAGAAGATTAGCTGGACTACACTAAGGAGGTATAGACAATATGGAGGCAAGTGGGTCGACGAAAGGAAAAGCATATACATACAACAGTTTGGGGATTTGCTCCATGTGACCGAGCCCGGCCGATAAGGATATGCTTGGGGCAGCCATATATTTTCGGGAGCCCTCGACGGCCCAAGCATCTGGAGACATTCAACTTTGCCTCGGAGATTTTCCGCCAGGAGAAGCCCACAAGGTGGAACATGTTATCATAGAAGATTAGCCGGACTACACTAAGGAGGTATAGACAATATGGAGGCAAGTGGTCGACGAAAGGAAAAGCATATACATACAACGGTTTGGGGATTTGCTCCATGTGACCAAGCTCCGGCCGATAAGGATATGCTTGGGGCAGCCATATATTTCTGGGAGCCTCGACGGCGGTGCTTTGACTTCAACGGCATAGATCTTGTTCCCACAATAGAAGAATATAGAAGACTATTGGATATCCCCGTGGAAAACAAAATGAAGATCTATCTACCGAAGCCCAGAAGATCATGTCGAAGGGCCTTCGCTGAGATAATGGGAAAGCCAGTATGGGACTCACCGGCGGTCACAACCTATGGTGGGCGGCAATATCTTCCATGGGCAACAATCAAAGAAATAATACAGACCGCAACTGAAGCAGGGGCACACAACTGCTTACACTAGCTATATATGGGCTAGTCATTTTCCCGAGGATACCGGCCCACATCGATGGAGCAATTGTAGATTTGGTCCAAGCAGGTGCTCAAAGGATGTGACCCTACTCCTGCTATCTTGGCCGAAACCATTCGATCTCTTACTTATCTAAGGAGTAAAGGCTCGGGACAGTTCATGGGGTGCCTACCTCTCCTATGTACCTGGTTGCAAGGTCATTTCCCCTGTAGTGTTCATCGTTTTCCTGCCGTTTATCAGGTACCAGCCACAACACTACTAGATATTCTGCTCAGCAAGTGGAGCCTACCTAAAGACTTTGAAAGCTGGAAAAAGAAGTTGGAGAACCTCACGAAGCCGACATTACCTGGACTGCTCCTTGGATGCCGGTGGTCTCCATGGCATATAGCCGCAGGGACTACAATTGGGTTCCACTTTTAGGTCCCTGGGGAGGAACTGCATATGCACCACTGCAGGTGGGAAGACAAGTGGGGCGTCATCAGATTATCCCCGTGCTATTTGGCATGGAAGAGTGTGACTTCACTTACAGTAGAACCATGCTCACAGAAGAAGGCAACAAGATGTATCAGGCATGGTCCACACCACACAAGATCCAACCCAACAGTTCAAAACCTGGTATTTACCCCGCATATATATCTTGGAGGGCACAACACAAGCCACAACTAACTTCAGACATGAAGGCTATCCTCCAGGAGACTCAGACTTTAAGGCAGCAGATCCAAAGGCTAGAAGCATCGTTAGAAGGAGCTCTTCAGAGGTTGCAGCTGAGGGAAAAACAAACAGAGACCATATTAAAACAGAGGGAGGAAGCAGGTGAGCGACCACCCCAGAGGAAGAGGCGCCGTGCTACTTAGGAGATGACTGGAAGAGTGCTTTAAGATCATGTAGCACTAGCCTTCATTTTACATGGCATTTCAGCATTGAATGTTTGTATTGTGTGTTTGGTTTGTAATAAAATTGTTTGTTTTTCTAACCCTCCGCATATACATTCCATGCATACATGCATATCAAATAAAAAAATCAAATAAAAGTTCCCTTGTACCCAGGTGGGTGGCAGCCTCTCTCCGGGATTGCGCACTCTTATAATCTCAGATCTCGCCGCAATCAAGTATCACAGCCACAACCGATGGCAGACGAAGCAGAGAACAGACTCCTGGGTTTAGAACAATCACAACAAGCCCTGCAGGGGCAAATGGCTTTGATGATGGATATGTTCACCAAGCTGACTGAAGAAAGAGAAAGAATCCTGGCAAGAGGAACCCCGACAGGGGGAACTATCAATCATCACCAAGAGCAGGGGCAAGACGCAGTTCAACCGCCCAATCCGGCTCCAAGCCAGGCACCCACCTATCATCCTGCTATGGCACAACCTCCAACTCCAAATCAAACTCATTTCACTATGCCCACATCGGGACATACAATGGAGGTAATGGGTTCCCTAGCTCCTCGGGAAAATATTGAGTCTCCCGCTCTACGCCGACTCGAGGAAAGATTGAAAGTCGTAGAAGGCATTGACAGCTATGGCGTGACCAGCCCACAAGACTTATGCTTAGTCCTTGGAGTGGTGCTGCCACCAAAATTCAAAATGCCGGAGTTTGAAAAGTTCAACGGGACCTGATGCCCGAAGACACATCTAGCCATGTATTGTCAAAAGATGGCCGCCTATCTTTGGTGAAGACAAGCTCCTCATGCATTGTTTCCAGGAAAGCCTAACCGGGGCATCCCTTCGCTGGTACTTTCAACTAAATGGAAACCACATCAAGACATGGAAGGAATTGGCTACCTCTTTCTTGGCACAATACAAACATGTCACCGAGCTGGCGCTGGATCGATTAACCCTGTAGTCCATGGAAAAGGGATCCGAGGAGAATTTCAAAGATTATGCACGAAGATGGAGAGAGGCCGCTGTGGAGGTCCAACCTCCTCTTACCGAAAGAGAATCGTCACACCCCGGTTTTCCAACCCGAGGAGACCGGAATGTGACCCTCCCTTTACCCGGGTTTGGATAAAGGGGTGGAACACAACATACACTTAGAAACCAAAATCACATAAATATTTAATTGAAACCACATGCCTTTATTGTGTTTCAAACTTCAGTACAATATCTCCCCGCTGAGGTTACAATGTCTCAATAAAATTACATAACGCTAAAAACATAAAACAAAGCCACAAAATAGAACTCTTCCACCTTGGTGTTCCCACACGCTTGTAGGTTCCTGCAAGAAAACACACCATAGTAGGAGGGTTGAGCATCCACAGCTCAGTAGGGATCATGTCTCCCCAACCCATCCCATGCTCTTAGCATCTACATGCCATGTGTACAAGTGCGGTGTCGTGTTACAATAATTCCAGCAGACAATAACAAACCACATCAGTAGTCACAATTATCCACCACACAAACCACAAGTGATTTAACCGCCTCTTCAGGCCAATGATTTAACCACCTCTCAGGCATAGTTTCCACAGTCAGTCTCACTGACATTAACTCAGCCTCTCAGGCTCCACAGTCAGTCTCACTGACATCAACTCAACCTCTCAGGCTCCACAGGTACACAAGCATTGCCTCAGCCTCTCAGGCTTCTTAGGCTCCACAGACAACAACAAGCATTTAACATATATCTCAGTTATTCAGGCATAATAACAAACACTTAACATGCATGTCCACCCTGGTATAACATCAAACACCTAGCATGCATATCCTCACAGACATTACATCAAACACCATTCAGGCATAACAACACTGGCATAACACCAATCGCATAACATGCATGGCCTCACAGGCATAATATCAAACACCTAGTGTGCAGTGCCACACAGGCCTAATCTCAACCCCATACATGCCACTGAAGGCCAACATTCATATAGGAGGTCACACCTATATGAATTTACATATAGATAGTATAACAATAACAGTAGAAGCTCTATAAATCCTCTACACAGGGCCTAACCCCAGAACAGATTAGGTGAGACAGAACCCCTACCTCAAGTAAAATGCAGCAACACGGCAATACTCTGTTCCCATGCCGAACGCCGTCCGCCCACGAGACACCGACCACCCACGCAAAACGCCGAGCAAACAACCGGAGCTCTCCTCCTCTCTCTCTCTCTCTCTCTCTCTCTCTCTCTCTCTCTCTGCGACGGCTGGTGGAGCAACAAACCCTAAACCTAAAACAGAGGGGCTTCTCCTCCTTATATAGACAACACAACATCAAAACGACGTAGTTTTGATTAAGTGAATCCCAGCATCAAAACGACGTAGTTTTGATGGAACAAGCTATAACCTTCCCACATCCATACACACCAAAATATCCACAATTCCGACATGGTCCTTTGGGAAAAGATGTTTAGAATAACAAAACTAAGGTAACCATGCAAAAATATGCTCGCACGCCAATTTGAACGCCAATTCCCCAATTGGCGTGCAGCTCCAAATGCACTCAAACTTCACCCCAAGCCTCCTTGCATCTTGTAGAGGTTTGAGAAGCAAAAATATGCTTGCACGTGAAATGGGTGAATTCACGTGCAGCTCCAAATGCTCTAAAATTTCTGTGGTAGATAGAGGACCTCATTCTAAGAAACATTTGTTCTTGCACGCCAATTGTTTGAGGCCATCTACTATATCAAAAGTGAGCTCCAAAATCTGCCAAAATAGCTTAAAACCGCATGTATATGCATGACATCTTCCTAGGGCATAAATGTACGTTATCACTTGTCACATGCACCTCCCAAAAGTCCCCTCTTGGGCTCATCTCTTACCTCAACTTGTGCACCAACATCCAAGGTGTTTGTGGTTAACTTCTTACACACGGGTCATTACAAGAACTCACCACTCTTTTTATCAACACACTAAAAGGCGTATACTACGAGAAGTTGATAGGTAACGTCTCCGACAGCTTTGCAGACTTGGTTGCATCTGGTGAACGTGTAGAAAGTGGAATTAAAGGAGGAAAGTTAAAGGGTGATGCGACCGAGGCATCAAAACGGTTTCAACCACCAAAGAAAGAAGAAGGAAAATGAGAGCAACCTGGTATACCCATCGCACCCGCCGATACAACCAACATTCTACCAAGCACCAGGGTACTATAGAGGGTCACCAGTAGCTGCCTATGCTGCACCTGCACCACCTCCCCAATTCATGCCATACTTGCCACAGGGAGGGGTTCCATTTCCATACCCAATGACACCAAATCTGTTTCAACCAAGAGCGCCTTACGCAGAGCAACTAAAGCCGTAACTCAGGAAGGACCAGGAGCCTCATTCCAAGGACAGGGGCAACCAAGGGCCCCGACCTAGCAAGCAAGAGCGAATCAGGCTTCTCGTCGGCCACGACAAGAGTTTGATCCAATTCCAATGACTTATGCGGAATTATACCCCAAGCTCTCGAGAGGCAAGGATGGTAACCCCTATACCCTTGGGTGAAATAAAGACGCCTCCCCCGGCCTGGTATAAGCTAGAGGCCAGATGTGAATATCATGCAGGTGGAGCTGGACATGATATTGAAAACTGTATAACATTCAAAAGGAAGGTTCAGGCATTAAAGGATGCAAAGTGGCTGGATTTTTCCGCACTAGCTGGGACACCAAATGTGAACAGTAATCCGCTTCCAGAACATTCCCATGACGTGGCCAGTATCACAATAGAAGGACGGCTAGAGAAGGTTTCACAAATACAAATGGAGAAAAGCTACTTGTTTAACCTCTTTGCAGGAATATGGATATATACGTGCTCCGACGCATTGAAGACGAGAGAAGGGGATAGAGTTGGAGAAAGAATGCCTTTATCACAAAATGTCACGGGGGCATGACATCGAACATCGTAGCGAGTTTGCTAGCGTGGTACAAAAGCTCATGGACCAAAGGATGATCGAGTTCTCAAGAGGACGAACGGATAACCAAAGCCACAAGATCCAAGGAGATGATCCACACAAATCGCCATGGGTGCCAACACCCCTTGTCTTAAATGTTAAGGCTCTGGAGATCCCTTCATCGCCACATGGAATCAAGCCTCTCACTATCCATGCCTCAAGTCTCGTGCCGGACAAGGGGGGGGAGAGCCGAAATCCCACAACTACCGCATGGAATTGCACCTCTCCCCATAGGTGTTCCTGCTCCTTTCCCTTATAAGACCGATAAGGCAGTCCCATGGAACTACGGTTGTGAAGTAGTCTAGGGAGCCGCCGCAGCAGAAAAGAAGACCAGGAGCGGTTAGGCATATGCCCCTGATATGGCGACAAAACAAGGAAGGAAAAAGCCGTAGAACTAGACATTGGGCCAACACTGGAGGCAACGAGGAAAGAAACACCAATCATCGAAGAAGAGACCATGGAATTTTTAAAACTCATGAAACAAAGCTAGTATAATATTGTGGATCAACTAAGTCGACAACCTGGCTCGCATCTCCTTGCTCTCATTAATGATGGATTCCCAACCTCACCGGGAAGCACCGCTGAAAGTTCTAAGCCAAGCCTACGTTCCACCAACCGTCTCGGTGGCAAATGTTGATGGAATCGCCAGGTAACCTCATCATGAACAACGTCATTAGCTTTGGAGATGACGAGCTACCCCAAGAAGGAAAGGGGCACATAAAAGCTCTGCACATTACAGTCAAATGTAAGGAGCATACCATAGCCCAAGTACTCATTGACAACGGCTCTGCCTTGAACATCATGCCCTTGCATATACTGCAGCAACTTCCAATCGACGCATCCTATATGCGTCCCTGTACGATGAAAGTACGAGCATTCGATGGAGGAAAGCGTAACGTGGTGGGAACTCTGGATGTTCCACTCATGATTGGGCCAACTACTTTTACGGTGGAATTTCAGGTGATGGACATCACGCCATATTCTACGATAGTTTGTTAGGAAGACCCTGGATCCACATGGCAGGAGCGGTGCCATCAAGTCTCCACCAGAAGATGAAGTTTGTAATAGGGGACCAGCTCATCTGCATCTCTGGAGAGACAAGTTTCCTCGTCACCAAACCGGCATCGGTTCCTTTATATTGAAAGCAACGAAGATGTGCCGGAATGCTCCTATCGGGCTTTTGAGATGGTGAATGTCGCTTCTGCCCTGGACCATCGTCTCTCGAAGGAAGCAAAAATGGTTGCGACCACCATGATCAAACAGGGGTACAAACCGGGGCAAGGATTAGGCCTGACAGCTCAAGGGATTCAGAAACCCCTGACCATCCGAGAAAATACCGAAAAGTTTGGACTAGGCTACGTCCCTACAAAAGCTGACAGACAGAGGGAAGCTATCAAGAAGAGGGAAGTCAGAATGGCAAGATTGCAGAAAAGGCCAGTACAAGAAGAAAGGAGAAGCTTCCCCCCCTTGAATGTTACATTCCGAAGTGGAGGGTTTATCCATAAGAGCCAACCTGAGCCCAAGACGGGGACCGTAGCCGTATTGGACACAAATGAGCATGCACCAAGCGAGATGGTTCGAGTTAGTGCGAGAGGATCCCAACTAGCCATTGAACAATTGGACCGGCCTGGACCTCCCCATAATGTAATGCTTACGGGTCCTGGGATTTAATGTATTCTATTTTAATGTACTTTGAAGCTGTGAACATTTGTTTTTCCTTAAACCTTCCAATAAAATGTGTTTTTCAAAATCTTTCATGGTGCATTCCATTCATAACATATGCATATCATATTTGGTTACCAACTTGTCATTCTCTTATAAGCAGGTATCACAATGTCATAAAAACATAGTATGCGAATGCGAAACAAGATGCCAAAGGTTTGACCAAAGTCCAAACTGGGAGTAACCCATGTTTGAAGCTAACGAGAATGAGGTAGAGGAGACACCCGAGCTACCAGGAGAGATCATACGTCTATTGGAAAAGGATGATCGCTTATCCATTCCAAGTGAGGACCCGGTAGAGAAACAGTGAACTTGGGGACAACAGCCGAACCAAAAGAATTGAGGGTGGGGTCTTTGATAGCTACCGACATCAGGAAGAAGTTAATCGAGCCGTTAAGAAGCTACATCGACATTTTTGCATGGTCATACTTGGATATGCCCGGATTAGACACGGATATTGTAGGACCCTATTTTGTCCGGGTTGGACATACTAACCCCATTTGATATACCTTTCTGCCCATGCCATATACCTTATTGAACAGGTCCACAATGATCCCATACTTCCAAGGAATGGTCTACCCCAATCTGCACAAGATGGATACAATTGACACGAACGGGGGAGTTCAAAATTAATGACTTTTGCTACAAGTCCTTGAAGCGCCCCAAGACCAACACCAGGTGATGGAGGATGAAAATTGGAGACCAACGCACTTGACCGAGCTCAAATTGGACTTAAAATGAAGAAGTTATGGCCAAAACAACTTTCGTTGGAAAAAGTCAAACTTGCCAAAAGACGGTCAATGCCCCTGGTCAAACTGCCCGCAAAAGTGATCATGCGAAACTCTTCAAAATGCCTATGTAGGCGAATACGGATCTCCCCAAACAATTCCTGGAAGGTTATCCATTTTTGCATTTTTGGTGGGGGTAAAAAGGTAATTAAAAGTTAAAAAAAAAGAGGGGGGGTTGACCGTTGACCGTTGACCTGCCGACACTTCGACCCATTGACCCCGAAGCTCGAAGCCTCGAAGCCCCGAAGCTCGAAGCCCCGAAGTCCCGAACCTCGAAGCCTCGAAGCCCCGAAGCCTCGAAGCCCGAAGCTCGAAGCCCCGAAGTCCCGAAGATCGAAGCCTCGAAGCTCGAAGCCTCGAAGCCCCGAAGCTCGAAGCCCCGAAGTCCCGAAGCTTGAAGCCCCGAAGCTCGAAGCCTCTCACTATCCATGCCTCAAGTCTCGTGCCAGACAAGGGGGGAGAGCCGAAATCCCACAACTACCGCATGGAATTGCACCTCTCCCCATAGGTGTTCCTGCTCCTTTCCCTTATAAGACCGATAAGGCGGTCCCATGGAACTACGATTGTGAAGTAGTCTAGGAGCGCCGCAGCGTAAAAGAAGACCAGGAGCGGTTAGGCATATGCCCCCCGATATGGCCGACAAAACAAGGAAGGAAAAAAGGCTGTAGAACTAGACATTGGGCCAACACCTGGAGGCAACGAGGAAAGAAACACCAATCATCAAGAAGAGACCATGGAATTTTTAAAACTCATGAAACAAAGCGAGTATAATATTGTGGATCAACTAAGTCGACAACTGGCTCGCATCTCCTTGCTCTCATTAATGATGGATTCCCAACCTCACCGAGAAGCACTGCTGAAAGTTCTAAGCCAAGCCTACGTTCCACCAACCGTCTCAGTGGCAAATGTTGATGGAATCGCCAGTAACCTCATCATGAACAACGTCATTAGCTTTGGAGATGACGAGCTACCCCAAGAAGAAAAGGGGCACATAAAAGCTCTACACATTACAGTCAAATGTAAGGAGCATACCATAGCCCAAGTACTCATTGACAACGGCTCGCCTTGAACATCATGCCCTTGCATATCTGCAACAACTTTCAATCGACGCATCCTATATGCGTCCCTGTACGATGAAAGTACGAGCATTCGATAGAGGAAAGCGTAACGTGGTGGGAACTCTGGATGTTCCACTCATGATTGGGCCAACTACTTTTACGGTGGAATTTCAGGTGATGGACATCACGCCATATTCCGATAGTTTGTTAGGAAGACCCTGGATCCACATGGCGGGAGCGGTGCCATCAAGTCTCCACCAGAAGATGAAGTTTGTAATGGGGGGACCAGCTCATCCGCATCTCCTGGAGAGAAAAGTTTCCTCGTCACCAAACCGGCATCGGTTCCTTATATTGAAAGCAACAAAGATGTGCCAGAATGCTCCTATGGGGCTTTTGAGATGGTGAATGTCGCTTCGCCCCGGACCATCGTCTCTCGAAGGAAGCAAAAATGGTTGCAGCCACCATGATCAAACAGGGGTAAAAACCGGGGCAAGGATTAGGCCTGACAGCTCAAGGGATTCGAAACCCCGACCATCCGAGAAAATACCGAAAAGTTTGGACTAGGCTACGTCCCTACAAAAGCCGACGTACGAGGGAAGCTATCAAGAAGAGGGAAGTCGAATGGCAAGATTGCGAAAAGGCCGGTACAAGAAGAAAGGAGAAGCTTTCCCCCTTAAATGTTACATTCCGGAGTGGAGGGTTTATCCATAAGAGCCAACCTGAGCCCAAGACGGGGACCGTAGCCGTATTGGACACAAATGAGCATGCACCAAGCGAGATGGTTCGGTTAGTGCGAGAGGATCCCAACCAGCCATTGAACAATTGGACCGGCCTGGACCTCCCCATAATGTAATGCTTACGGGTGCTGGGATTTAATGTATTCTATTTTAATGTACTTTGAAGTCGTGAACATCTGTTTTTCCTTAAACCTTCCATAAAAATGTGTTTTTCAAAATCTTTCATGGTGCATTCCATTCATAACATATGCATATCATATTTGGTTACCAACTTGTCATTCTCTTATAAGCAGGTATCACAATGTCAATGAAAACATAGTATGCGAATGCGAAACAAGATGCCAAAGGTTTGACCAAAGTCCAAACCTGGGAGCAACCCATGTTTGAAGCTAACGAGAATGAGGTAGAGGAGACACCCGAGCTACCTGGGAGAGATCATACGTCTGTTGGAAAAGGATGATCGCTTATCCATTCCAAGTGAGGACCTAGTAGAAACGGTGAACTTGGGGACAACAGCCGAACCAAAAGAATTGAGGGTGGGGTCTTTGATAGCTACCGACATCAGGAAGAAGTTAATCGAGCTGTTAAGAAGCTACATCGACATTTTTGCATGGTCATACTTGGATATGCCCGGATTAGACACAGATATTGTAGGACCCTATTTTGTCCGGGTTGGACATACTAACCCCATTTGATATACCTTTCTGCCCATGCCATATACCTTATTGAACAGGTCCACAATGATCCCATACTTCCAAGGAATGGTCTACCCCAATCTGCACGAGATGGATACAATTGACACGGATGGGGAGTTCAAAATTAATGACTTTTGCTACAAGTCCTTGAAGCGCCCCAAGACCAACACCAGGTGATGGAGGATGAAAATTGGAGACCAACGCACTTGACCGAGCTCAAATCGGACTTAAAATAAAGAAGTTATGGCCAAAACAACTTTCGTTGGAAAAAGTCAAACTTGCCAAAAGACGGTCAATGCCCCTGGTCAAACTGCCCGCAAAAGTGATCATGCGAAACTCTTCAAAATGCCTATGTAGGCGAATACGGATCTCCCCAAACAATTCCTGGAAGGTTATCCATTTTTGCATTTTTGGTGGCGGTAAAAAGGTAATTAAAAGTTAAAAAAAGGGGGGGTTGACCGTTGACCGTTGACCTACCGACACTTCGACCCATTGACCCCGAAGCTCGAAGCCTCGAAGCCCCAAAGCTCGAAGCCCCGAAGTCCCGAACCTCGAAGCCTCGAAGCCCCGAAACCTCGAAGCCCGAAGCTCGAAGCCCCGAAGTCCCGAAGATCGAAGCCTCAAAGCTCGAAGCCTCGAAGCCCCGAAGCTCGAAGCCCCGAAGTCCCGAAGCTCGAAGCCCCGAAGCTCGAAGCCTCGAAGCCCCGAAGCCTCGCTGCCGACACTTCGACCCGCGACTTACGACGCCGACCTACGACGCCTTCGACCCGCAGCACCCGTACGCCTTCCACCTCCGACCCTTCGACCCTCGAAGCCTCGCCGCCGACACTTCGACCCGCCGACGCTCCGACCTGCCGACACTTCGACTGGCCGACGCTCCGACCTCGCCGACACTTCGAACCTCCGACCCTTTTTTTTGCCTTCACCGATTTTTTTTTCTCCGGGTTGTTCGCGCCGACTTTTTCTCACGGGTTTCCTTTTTTTCCTCTCGCTGGTCGTTCACGGGACTTGTTTTATGCACTGGCCATCCGACAAAACATTATTTTGAATACCTGTCGGTCACATGTCTTCGCTAAACTACAAATTCGAAAAGGCAAATCACGAGTTCCCCTTTTCCCGCACACATCGACCGCCCGACAGACATTGATCCGCAAATTAATAGAGCTGGAAATAATAATGCACTCGACAGTACGCACAAGACCTGGATGAAAATGAAGAAAGCAATAATGCGGCATTAAATGCTGCAATTAATGAATCCACAAAAAAAGTTTTAAACCCCTTAAGATGCAGTCATCCATCCCTCGCGCTTGAAAAAAAAAAAAAAAGAGAGGTTGGGTTTTCGTTGAAGAGAGCCATCAAAAAAAGAGGAAGAGGAAACCCTCCATCATTTCAGGGCAAGAAAAAGAAAGAAAGAAAAAAAAAGAGAGCCCCCTTATCGTTGAAACCCTCGTTACCATTCACGTCCTTCCTTCATCCTAGTGCAGAGCAGAGAGAAAAGAAAAAATAGAGAGTTGAAAAAACACAGAAGAGACCCCTCATCGTTGGAAAAAACCTGCTACCATTCCTCATTCTAAAACACAGAAAAAGAGGGAGAAAAAAAAAGGGAATTCGTTGCAAAAAAGGAAAAAAAAACCTGTACCCTTTTTTATCCCTTCCTCATCCCAGTGCAGACGGAGCAAAAAAAAAAAAAAAAAAAAAACACAGAGAGAAAGGAAAAGAAAGAAAGGAGAGAAATTCAAAAAAAAAGGGAAAAACCCAGTCTCCTCATCAAAACCGGCCTCATCATCATCATCATCGAAAATGCCTGACCTCATCATCAAAAAAACGCCCCAGCTTCCTCCTGGCAAACCCAAAAAAAAAACACAGAATCCCAGAATCATCATCATAAGAGATCACTCATCTACTCCTTGCAAACTCCAACTTCAGCCCTCCTATCTCCAAACACCAGGGAAGTCTCTTCATAAGTCCCACTGTCAGATTTGTCGATTCCGAGTCGAGCAAGTGACTATCAGCGCCGGCGGGAGCTCAAGCGGAAGATTGGCGTTGCAAAGCTTCAAAGTCGGTTCAGCCCTTATCTTTTCACTACTTTTTCGGTTTATTTGTATCTATATTTGGTGTAATTGTTTTTTAGCATTTTTCTAATTTTCGTTTTTGAGCTTATCTATATTTGGTGTAATCCCTTTTCAGCCATTTTCATTGTGTTTTCCTGTATTTCTTCCTATGTGTATGTTGTAATATGTAAAGTATAGTAAGAAGAAAGGGAAAACAAAAAAGAAAAAGGAGAGAGCCGAGGAGAACATGAAAAAAAAAAGAGAAAAAAAGAGTGATTTTCTTTTTCTTTTGTGGATGCCATAATCACACACTCCACGTTTTTATTTTCATGCATATGTTCCTAAATTGGCTTTAAGATTTTGGGTTCACAAAAAAAAAAAAAGGGGAAAGAAAGAAAGGTTTCCAAAAAAACAAAAAAACGAAAACGTGGAGAATGAGACCAGAGATGATATTGAAGATTAAAGAAGAAGTCAAAAAGCAATGGGATGCAGGTTTCCTAAGTGTCTCCCACTATCCGAATGGGTCGCCAATGTTATACCAGGATCGAAGAAAGGAGGCAAAGTACGCATGTGTGTCGACTATAGAGATCCGAACCTGGGCCAGTCCGAAAGATAACTTCCCGCTTCCTCATATTGATACCTTAGTGGATAATACAGCAAAACACGCCCTATTCTCATTCATGGATGGTTTCTCGGGCTATAATCAAATTCGTATGGCCCCCGGACACAAAGAGAGGACCACATTCACGACACTTTGGGGCACTTTCTGCTATAATGTGATGCCTTTTGGTCTGAGGAACGCAGGGGCAACCTATCGGTGAGCCATGGTGACCCTATTCCACGACATGATGCATAAGGAAGTCGAAGTATATGTGGACGACATGATAGCCAAATCATGAAGCACCGAAGATCATATCGAAGTACTCCACAAGCTCTTCAATAGGCTACGAAAATATCAGCTGAAATTGAACCCCGAAAAGTGCACTTTCAGAGCCATGTCGGGAAAACTGTTGGGTTTCATTGTGAGCCAAAAAGGAGTTGAAATCGATCCAGATAAAGTTCAAGCAATCCAAGAAATGCTGCCACCACGGACCATCAAGGAGGTTAGAGGATTCCTAGGGCGACTGAATTACATTGCCCGATTCGTTTCCCAATTGACAGCCACATGTGAACCCATTTTCAAGACTTTACGGAAGAACAATCCAGAAATTTGGAATGACAAGTGTCAAGAAGGTTTTGACAAGATCAAACAATATCTGTCTAATCCACCTATTTTGGTCCCACCAAGACCTGGATAGACCTCGATCTTATACTTGATCATTCAGGAGTCGACGATGGGTTGTGTCTTGGGGCAACACGATTCTACGAGCAAGAAGGAGCAGGCCATTTATTACCTCAGCAAGAAGTTTACCATCAATGAAGAAAACTACACACCCTTGGAGAAGACATGCTGTGCCCTTGTTTGGATAACAAGACGATTGAGGCAATACACTCTTTATCATACCACATAGCTGATTTCGAGGCATGATCCACTCAAATATCTCTTGGAAAAACCATCTATTTCTGGAAGAATCGCAAAATGGCAGTTGATCTTATCGGAGTACGATATCATTTATGTACCTCAAAAAGCCATAAAAGGAAGTGCAATAGCTGACTATCTGGCAGACAGAGCATTAGAAGATTACGAACCCATGACTATTGGCTTCCCAGACGAGCACATCAATGTCATTTCGGCCGAAGTATCAGACATATGGACGATGTGGTTCGATGGAGCCTCCAGTCTCTTAGGTCACGGTGTTGGGGCCATCCTGATATCCCCAAAAGGCGAACATTTCCCCATGGCGGCAAAGTTAACCTTCCCTTGTACAAACAATGTAGCAGAATATGAGGCTTGTGTGATGGGACTTCAAGAAGCCATTAACAAAGGAATCAAAAAATTACGAGTGTTTGGCAATTCGGCACTCATCATTTTCAAGTTAGGGGTGAATGGGAGACTCGAAACCACAAATTAATCCCATATCGGAAGCACGTTACGGAGTTAGTCGAGCAATTCGAAGACATCACGTTTGAGCATATGCCCGGGGAATACAATCAGATTCCTGACGCGCGGCAACTCTAGCCTCCCTCCTTCGACTAGACACAAAGTTGGAAGTCCGGTCTTTCGATATCTCGTATACAAGATGCTCCCGCACATTGCATGGCTATTGAAGGAAATACTAAAGAAAAACCTTGGTTTGATGATGCAAACAATGTTTGCTTAAGCAAGAATACCCAGCAGAGGCCTCTGAGTCTGATAAAAGAAATATCCGAAGGTCAGCATCCAACTATTATCTTGATGGCTCGATTCTGTATAAGAGAAACCATGACATGGTATTATTGCGGTGTGTGGCAAAAGAAGAATCGACACAAATAATGAAAGAAGTGCACGAAGGGGAATGTGGTTCACATGCAAACGGACATGCATTAACAAGACAAATCATGCGAATGGGCTATTATTGGGTCACCATGGAAAAAGATTGCATTGAATATGTGCGCAAATGCCTCAAGTGTCAAATTTATGGCGACAAGATCCAAGTACCGCCGTCCAAACTACACGTGATGGTTTCCCCGTGGCCGTTCTCGCTTTGGGGCATTGACGTTATCGGACCAATATCTCCAAAGGCTTCTAATGGTCATCGTTTCATTTTGGTAGCCATTGATTACTTCACCAAGTGGGTAGAAGTAGCATCATATGCTAATGTCACATAGGCTGTGGTACTTTGATTTATGTGGTACAACATCATATGCCGATATGGGCTTCCCGAGCAGATCATAACGGACAATGCGCCAATTTGAACAATCGGATGATAGGGAAGTTATGTGAAACATACAAAATTCAACACCGCAACTCGACCCCCTATCGCCCAAAGATGAATGGAGCAATCGAGGTAGCCAACAAGAATATCAAGAACATTATCGAAAGATGACCGAAACATACAAAGATTGGCATGAGAAGCTACCATACGTTGCATGCTTATCGTACCTCGGTGCGTACATCGACCGGGGCAACTCCATTTTCTTTGGTCTATGGCATGGAAGCGGTGTTACAGGTCGAAGTGGAGATACCCTCCTTCGAGTACTTAAGGATACTCAGCTCGAAGAAGCAGAATGGGCCCAAAGTCGTTATGAGCGGTTGAATTTAATTGAAGGCAAGTGCTTGGCAGCGGATTTTGAGAGGACAAGTTGTATCAACAAAGAATGATCAGCAATTACAATAAAAAGGTGAAGCCCGAAGCTTTCAAGAGGGTGATCTTGTCCTCAAGAAGATCTTGCCAATCCAGCATGATCATCGAGGCAAGTGGACTCCCAATTATGAAGGCCCATATGTTGTGAAAAAAGCATTCTCAGGAGGCGCATTGATCCTTGCCAAAATGGACGGAGATGAGCTTCCTAATCCACCGAATAGTGACGCCGTCAAAAAGTTTTATGCTTAAACTGTCATACCTCCCAACAAGATTCTCATTCCTGTAATGAGCGGACTTGGTGAAAACCCGAAAGGGCACCAAGGGTAAAATACAAAGCTCCAACAAAAGACAAAAAAAGAAAACAAAGGCGGACTTGGTGAAAACCCGAACGGGCACCAAGGGTAAAATACAAAGCCAACAATAAATCATGAAAGGGTGAAATCAGTCAGAATCTGAAAGGATCAGGACCACAACAAATAGGGTCCTTTGCAAACAATGGAGACAACATCATCCAGAAACAACGGCTGCAAACAGTGGAAGACTTGGTCAAACCTGCAGCACGCTCGAATCAAATTTGTACATTATGCTTTTTAAAGACTTGTAATTTTGTTTGTCAGATTATAACAATAGGACACTTTTTATGATATAAATATGTTTTGTGGAATTAAACCAGCAAAAATCTTTTTTATATCCTTAATCATATTTTATCCTCTTCATTTCACATTTAAATAGAATATCTCAAATCCCCAGTGGAATCTTTTGGCATTACCTCATGAGTAGAGTCAAGCTCAAAATCCCCAAACAAATTAAGCCCCCAACTCAGAGTACTCATATCTCCACAGAATATCACTATCCCCAGAGAAGCTGTCAAGTCAAGCTCCTTAATATGGCGAAGCTGAATTTAACAGACCCTTCATGCATAAAAGGGAGTTCCCCAGCAAAGGCAGAACGGACTCCCCATCCAAAGAGAACATTGTTCCCCAACAAGTTGAATGTTAGCCAACCTCTCCAATAGCATTGAGATAGATCTCTAGTCCTGGCCAAACCCTCAGTGATGCATCACATTGCATTCGATGCATACATCGCATCATATCACATGGCATCATATGGCACTACAGGTTGAGGTTTATGCATCCCCGCATACAGCACATTGCAGTCCATGCATCATTTACATACATTCAGCATACTCTGTAATTTCAGGAATGTTGCCGCCTCTGAAGATCCTAGGAGCTCATGCTCAGCAAGCTTCTCATCAAGCTATCCTAGCTTTCTTTGTTCAACTGTACAACTCTTTCCTTGCAATTTCCCCAAGCTTTAAACGCATCCTTTTGGCAATTGACAAACTTTTCCCATTTTGGGTCACCTCGTAGAGCGATCTCCTTGAGTGAACTCGTAGAGGGAGCTTAAATTGGGCTACTTCCCAAACTCACCAATTCCTTAAAGCATTTCCCCCAAATACCAATTGATGTCTCCAACAAGTCTTTCCAGTTTAAGCCTATCGTTCGTGGGCTATCCATTTTTAATTCAAGCCTATCGTTCTGTGGGCTATCCATTTTCAATTCGAGCTTATCGTTCTTTGTGGGCTTTTCCATTTTCAATTTAAGCCTATCGTTGATGTGGGCTTTTCATTTTCAATTTAAGCCTATCGTTGTTGTGGGCTTTCCATTGTCAATTCGAGCCTATCGTTCTTGTGGGCCTTTTGATTTTTAATGCAAGCCTATCGTTCTGTGGGCTTTCCATCTTCACTTCAAGCCTATCGTTGTTGTGGGCTTTCCATTTTTCGATTTAAGCCTAACGTTCTTGTGGGCTTTTCCATTTTCAATTTAAGCCTATCGTTCTTTGTGGGCTTTTCCATTTTTAATTTAAGCCTATCGTTCTTTGTGAGCTATCCATTTTCAATTCAAGCCTATCGTTCTGTGGGCTATCCATTTTCAATTCGAGCCTATCGTTCTTGTGGGCTTTTCCATTTTCAATTTAAGCCTATCGTTCTTGTGGGCTTTCCATTTTCAATTCTAGCCTATCGTTGCTGTGGGCCTTTCAATTTTTAGTTCACGCCCACCATTTTTGTGGGCCTTTTCACTTTTCAGTTCAAGCCTATCATTGCTGTGGGCTTTTCATTTTTTCAACCAAAGTCTATCGTTGCCGTAGGCTCTCTTTTTCAGTTCAAGCCTGTCATTGTTGTAGGCTTTCAATCTCCAATAGCTTTACATCGTAGGCAGCCTTAGATGCCTCATCACAGTCTCATCCACGTCCACCAACCTGTGAAGTCCTTTTTGCCTCTCGGGGACGGACCCAACCGTCACATAGTACTCTCCTTCTTCTTTAAAACCAGGTAAGTCAGGTAAGTGCTCCGACCCGTCCAAAATGACTCCCATTTATCTTTGTACACTGTTTGTACACAAACAATGCACAAAGAGGGGCAGCTGTTGGACCCCATTTTGTCCGGGTTGGACATACTAACCCCATTTGATATACCTTTTTGCCCATGCCATATACCTTGTTGAACAGGTCCACAATGATCCCATACTTCCAAGGAATGGTTCGGAATTGATGTTAGCCCCAATTTGCATGAGATGGATACAATTGACATGGACGGGGAGTCCAAAATTCATGACTTCTGCTATAAGTCCTCGAAGCGCCCCAAGACCAACACCAGGTGATAGAGGATAAAATTGGAGATTAACGCACTTGACCGAGCTCAAATTGGACTTAAAATGAAGAAGTTATGGCCAAAACAACTTTCGTTGGAAAAAGTCAAAACTTGCCAAAAGACGGTCAATGCCCCTGGTCAAATCGCCCGAAAAGGTGACCATGCGAAATTCTTCAAAGCATCAATTTAGGCGAATACGGATCTTCCCAAACAATCCCCGAAAAGTTGTCCATTTTTGCATTTTAGGTGAAGGGTGAGAAGGTAATTACAAGTTTAAAAAAAAAAACTTCGGGGTTGACCGTTGACCGTTGACCGTTTACCGTTTGACCTACCGACACTTCGACCCATTGACTTTCGAAGCCTCGAAGCCTCGAAGCATCGAAGCCCCGAAGCCTCGAAGCCTCGAAGCCTCAAAGCTTCGAATATTCGAAGCCTCAGACCCCCCGCCGACACTCCGACCTACGACTCGCCCCTTCGGACTTTCGAACGCCGTCAAGATGCGAAGCCCGCGACTTATGACGCCGACCTGCGACGCCTTCGACCCGTGACTTACGACGCCCGCGACTTACGATGCCTTGACCTTCGAACCTTCGACCCGTTGACCGTTGACCCGCCGACACTCCGACCTTCGACCCTTCGACCCTGGACACTCGAAGCCTATAAACCTTTGACCCGCCGACACTCCGACCTTCGAACCTTGACCTGCAATGCCCGTAAGCCTTCGACCCATTGACCTTCAACCTGCCGACACTTCGACTCGTTGACCGTTGACCTTCGCCCCACCGAAATTTCGACCCACCGAAGCTTCGACCCTTGCCGACACTTCGATCCTCTAACCCCTTGACCTTCGCTGGTTGGCGTTTCTCGGCCGGCTCTCTCGCCTGGCCGTTCACGAGACCCGTATTCCGGCTGTGGGCATCCGACAAAGAATCATTTTTCAACAACCTTGTAATGACCCGTGTGTAACCCGTGTGTAAGGAGTTAACCACAAACACCTTGGATGTTGGTACACAAGTTTAAGGTAAGAGATGAGCCCAAGAGGGGACTTTTGAGAGGTGCATGTGTCAAGCGATAGCGTACATTTATGCCCTAGGAAGATCTTGCGCGTTCTAAAGGCGTTTTAAGTCGTTTTGGCTGATCTTGGAGCTCACTTTTGACCTAGTAGATGGCCTCAAACAATTGGCGTGCAAGAACAAAAGTTTCTTAGAATGAGGTCCTCTATCTACCACAGAAATTTCAGAGCATTTGGAGCTGCACGTGAATTCACCCATTTCACGTGCAAGCATATTTTTGCTTCTCAGGCCTCTACAAGATGCAAGGAGACTTGGGGTAAAGTTTGGGTGCATTTGGAGCTGCACGCCAATTGGGGAATTGGCGTGCAAATTGCGTGCAAGCATATTTTTGCATGGTTCCCTTGGTTTTGTCATTCTAAGGAACTTTCTCCAAAGGACCATGTTGAAATTCCGAGTATTTTGGCCTATATGGGTGCGGAAAGGTGGTAACTTGTGTGATCAAAACTACGTCGTTTTGATCCCTGGATTCACTTAATCAAAACTACGTCGTTTTGATGTTGTGTTGTCTATATAAGGAGGAGGAGTCCCTCTGTTTTAGGTTTAGGGTTTGTTGCTTCACCCACCGTCGCAGAGAGAGAGAGAGAGGGAAGGAGAGCTCCTGGTTGCCGCTGGGCGTCTTGCGTGGGTGGTCGGTGCTTCGTGGGTGGACGGCGTTCGGCTTGGGATCGGACCGTTCTTTGTGTTGTTGCGTTTTCCTTGAGGTAGGGGTCTGTTCTTCCTAAATCCTCCTCTGTCCTAGGGTCCTAGGGCGGAATATTATATTATTTATATGTAAATTCATATAGGTGTGACCTCCTATATGAATGTTGGCCTTAGTGGCATGTTGGTGTGATTCGTGGATTACATGCTATGTGTTCGATGAAATGCCTGTGTGAATATAGCCGTATGTATATGCCCATTACATGTTTGGTAATATGCCTGTGTGCTTTGGATTTGTGGTTTAGTGTATGTATGTATCTTGTGTGTTTGCTCTATTTTCCTGAATGGTTGGGTTTGTGCGCTTGTGAATGGGTGCACACCAAGTGTTTGGTGGTATGCTTGAGTGACCATGTGTGTTGTGTGCTTGATCGTGGTATCGGCCTGAAGAGGCGGTTAAAGAACTTTGCCTGAGAGGCGGTTAAATCACTTGGCCTGAAGAGGCGGTTAAATAACTTGGCCTGAAGAGGCGGTTAAATCACTTGTGTTTTGTGTGGTGGATAATTGTGACGACCGATGTGGTTTGTTATTGTTTGATGAGATTGTTGTAACACGTCACCGCACCCGTGCACATGCATGTAGCCGCTAGGAGCATGGGAAGGGTTGGGGAGACTTGATCCCTACCGAGCCGTGGTTGCTCACCCCTCCTCCTGTGTTTGCTTGTTTTCCAGGGGACTTACAGGCGTTAGGTGGATACACCAAGGTGGAAGACCTTGTCCATTTTATTCTTCCATTTATGTTGTTTTCTTTTATGGGAACCGATGTAACCCCAAGTGGGGATGGGATTGGAAAGAATTCTGTTGTAATAAACTGGTTTGGAATATTTTTATGAATATTACTTTCTTGAATGGGTTGTGGATGTTTGAAATGTAAAATTCTTGGTTTGTATCCTAACCCCTTTGCCCTCCGTGTGGGTAAAAGGGGAGTCACGTGCCGGTTTCCTCGGGTTGGAAATCCGGGGCGTGACAATATGGTATCGAGCATGGTCTAGTTGGCCTAGGGTAGTGGGCGGACTTGGTTATCCTAAGTCCTTTGGAGGAGCCTGGAGGGACATGCCTGATCAACATGGTCCTCTTTGAGCCTCCAAGGTGTACTTAGGGTAGTCCGGTCTTGTGATAGGATTTGCATGCATTGGCATTAGGGCACTAGTTGCATTTCCTGTGAATGTATGCGGAATCGTGGATAAGATCACATGATTAAGTGAAATGTGCAACTCGATTTGTTTGGCAATGTGTCTTGGGTTGTGAACTGTGAAATGTGATTGATGCAATGTATGTGTGTAATGTCATGTGTTAGTGCAATTGATAATGGGGTAGAGGTAGTCAATTTGTTAGTAGTCAAACGCGTCCCGACGTTTGTGCATCTTACTTCATGTAGTAAGAATGCCACCGAGGAGAGTGACACGTGCGTCCGGGCGATGGGCGATGAGTCATCTGCCCATGAGGGTCCGGGTGCGGGACCATCCGTTGGAGGGCATGCGTTGCTACCGGCACGCTACAAGAAGGCATCCGGCTGGAGGTACGAGAGCTACGGGAGGGACTCCGGCAAGACGTTCGGGAGGAGGTGCGCCGTGAGATGGCAGACACACCGGTGGTGCCACCACCACCACCACCAGTAGGAGAGGCGCCTCGTGAGCGTGAGAGTTCGCCGGGTGGTGTACCAACCCGTGCGAGAGGATGACGTGGTGACACGGTTCCGAAAGGAACAACCTCCGCGATTTAAGGGGGGAAGATCCTGTGGTAGGCGAGCAGTGGTTGAGGCAGATTGAGCATGTGTTCTCCTTTCTCCTGCCCCGGGAGGAGGATAAAGTGCGGACCGGCAATTCGGCAGCTAGAGGGGGACGCTTTGGAGTGGTGGACGAGTGTTGCGGGGAGCCGTGCAGTGCAACTCATGTTTTGGGAGGAATTCTTGCAACTCTTCCAAGATGAGTTCTTCCCGGAATCGGTGAGATGGCGAAGAGGGAAGAATTTGGCAGCTTGAGCAGGGATCCAAGACGGTACCTGAGTATGAGCGGGAGTTCCTGGAGATTGAGTAGGTTTGCTCCTGAGGCGTGGTAAGGGGAGGACCCTGAAGGCCCACAAGTTCACCTTGGGTCTCAGGCCAGCCCTTAGGGAGAGGGTGGCGATTCTACGCTTGAGGACCTATGCCGAGCTTGTGGAGACGGCCCGAATAGCCGAGAGAGAGCCGGATGATGGGAGGCAGGCCCATCGGGGGCGCCGATTGCAGAGTGGGCCCGATCGAGATGCAAGGGTCCAAGAGGCTCAAGACGGAGGAGAGGGATAGCAGTTCTTTTCGCGGTCGGGGTCGGACATCCGTGAACCCTGGGAGGTTCACCTTTGGCGGCGGAAGACGGGGGGGTCCATGCGGGAGTCTACCGAGCGGATGCCCGTCTTGTGGAGAGCAGGGTCACTTCAAAGGGGAGTGCCCCAAAAGGACCGGCGATGCAACAACCGTGGACGAGAGGGTCATTTGCGTCGGGTTTGCAGGGAGTGGCAACAGGGGAATAGGGGGCGCGGCATCCGGCGTGAGGAGTGATGCTAGCTTCCGTGCACCAGCCTGAGAGACCCGGCTCGTCGGTGGCAGGGCCGCCAGCAGATCTAGTCGGACCCGACCCCAGGGGAGGCCGGAGCGGCAGCAGACCGAGGCCGGAGGCAACCTTAGCGGGAAGCGTCCGATGGATCGAGCCGACCGGTGGCACGGGCCAAGGGAGGGTGTTTGCCCTGGAGGCGACATACCAGGAGGAGGAGGCCGAGTTACCACCCCCACCACGTGAGGGTGGAGCAGGACCATCGGTGGTTAGAGGTACCCTCTTGATCTCCCGTACATTAGCTTCTGTTCTTTTCGATACGGGTGCATCATGTTCGTTTGTTGCCGAGCTTGTAATAGATGGCTTGGGGTTAGCTTGTGTGGAGGCCGCGAGGCCCCTAGTTGTGGAGTCTCCAGGTAGGAGGCATGATTGAGGTACGGCGAGTGTGTCGTGATCGTGTGTTAACCATAGGCGAGGTGGAGCCGAGTTTTGACTTGCATGTGATGCCTTTGAGAACGTTTGACCCGATCTTGGGTATGGATTGGCTTATGGCTTTCCAGGCCAAGATAGATTGTTATCGGCGGCGTGTGACCTTCGTGACACCTGCAGGGACCTCTTGCACCCCGCGCAGGGGGAGTGGGATTGTGAGGCGAGTCGGGCCGGGCCCGTGTTGGACCAGTGGGGTGCCATTACCCACAGGTTAGCGCCTGACCTTTGGCCGAGGAGGGTAAGGTGGAAAAGAGGGTGTGGCCCGTTGTTGTGGACCAATTTCGGGATGTTTTTCCTGAGCGGTTGAGGAGTTTGCCACCTAAGAGGAGTGTGGAGTTCACCATTGAGTTGGTACCGGGGACGGGTCCGATTTCCCAAGTAGCGTATCGTATGGGGCCAGCTGAGTTGAGGGAGCTTCGAGAGGCAAATCGAGGAGTTGGTGGGCCAGGGGTATATCGGACCGAGTACCTCACCTTGGGGTGCTCCGGTGCTCTTTGCTAAGAAGGGCGATGGCACGCTTCGTCTCTGCATCGACTACGGAAGCCGAATCGGTGATCGTGAAGAACAAGTACCCGTTGCCTCGGATAGATGACCTGTTTGACCAATTGAGTGGGGCCCGGTGGTTTTCCAAGATAGATTTACGGTCGGGGTATCACCGGCTCGGGGTTAGGGAGGAGGACATCCCTAAGACGGCTTTTCGGTGCAGGTATGGGCATTATGAGTGGGTAGTGATGCCTTTCGGGCTCACTAATGCACCAGCGGTGTTCATGCATTTGATGAACCAGGTCTTTGCTCCATACCTAGACTCGTTCGTGGTGGTGTTTATCGACGATATCTTGGTGTATTCCAAGACCGAGAGGGAACATGTGGAGCACTTGGCAACGATGTTGCAAACCTTGAGGGACCAGCAGTTGTTTGCTAAGTTTAGCAAGTGTGAGTTTTGGGCTGCAGGAGGTTCACTTTCTTGGCCATGTGGTGTCACCGAGGGAGTTAGGGTGGACCCGGCCAAGATTGAGGCCGTGGCATCGTGGGCGAGGCCAACCAACGTTTTTGAGATCCGTAGTTTTCTTGGTTTGGCGGGGTACTATCGTCGTTTTGTAGAGGGGTTCTCCCGTTTGGCGGCTCCTATGATGACGTTGACTCGAAAGGGCGTGAAGTTTGATTGGACCGACAAGTGCCGCAGGGCGTTTGAGACTCTCAAAACCCGTTTGACCACCGCACCTGTGTTGAGGTTGCCTAGGGAGGATATTCCATATGAGGTGTATTGTGATGCGTCCAGGGTTGGTTTGGGGTGTGTGCTTATGCAGGAGCACGGTGTGGTAGCTTATGGGTCGAGGCATTGAAGCCTCATGAGCAGAATTATCCTACTCATGACCTTGAGTTAGCGGCTGTCATCTTCGCTCGAAGAGTTGGCAGCACTACCTCTTGGGAGAAAAGTTTGTGGTGTTCTCGGATCACAAGAGCCTTCATACATCTTTACTCGAAGGACTTGAATTTGAGGCAAAGGAGATGGGTGGAGTATTTGCGGACCTTTGATTTTACTCTTGCCTATACCCCGGGCAAGGGTAATGTTGTGGCCGATGCATTGAGCAGAAAAAGGGAAAGCTGAGGTGGCCGTGAGAGAGTGGAAGGCGATGGAGCGGTTGGCAATGTTGCGGTGCGGCTTGTTGTTCGTGATGGTGGGACAATCCCTGAGTCCTTTGGTGGTAGTGCTGAGTTGTACCGGCGCGTCCGGGGAGGGACAGTTGGGTGACATTGAGTGTGAGGTTCTCCGTGCCCGTATTGAGGCCGGGGAGCTATCTCGGGGACCGGACAGAGGGTCCTGAGCATGAGTTGTCATTTCAGGGGCGGTTGGTAGTAGCTTCTTCCCTCGGGGATGAGGTGATGAGGGAGTTTCACCGGTCTAGAGTTGCGTGTGCATCCAGGGGGTACGAAGATGTACCATGCGCTTCGGGGACATTTTTGGTGGCCAGGGGATGAAACGCGATGTAGCTGCCTTTGTTTCGCGGTGCCTCACGTGTCGCCAGGTGAAGGCCGAGCATCAGCGCCGGCGGGCATGTTACGACCCTTGCCCATAGCGGAGTGGAAGTGGGACCATATAGCGATGGATTTTGTGACTGGTCTTCCACCCACCCCTGGGCGGAAAGATATGATTTGGGTGATTGTGGATCGACTCACAAAGTCGGCCCATTTCCTTGTTGTTCGCGAGCGGGACTCTATTGGGACCTTGAGTCATGTACATGAACGAGATTGTGAGACCGCATGGCGTACCATCATCGGTTGTCTCGGACCGGGATTCGAGGTTCACTTCTCGTTTCGGGGCAGGTTTGCAGAGAGGCTATGGGGACCAAGCTTCATCCGAGTACGCCTTTCACCCCGAGATCGACGGTCGGGACCGAGCGGACGAATCGGACCATGGAGGACATGTTGAGGGCTTGTGTGCTAGATTTCGGGGGTTCGTGGGCAACTCACCTTCCTTTGGTGGAGTTTGCCTACAACAACGCTTATCAGGCATCCATTGGGATGGCTCCTTTTGAGGCGTTGTATGGACGGCCGTGTCGATCCCCTTTGTGTTGGACCGAGGTGGGGGAGACAGCTCTCTTGGGACCTGAGTTGGTTCAAGAGGCTACCGAGAAGGTCAAGTTGATTCGTCGGCGTTTGTTGGCAGCTCGGAGTCGGCGAAATCTTATGCGGATCAGCGGCGGCGACCTTTGGAGTTTTGTTGGTGATCATGTGTTCCTTCGTGTCTCTCCACGACGTGGACATCGACGGTTTGGGCGAGGTTCCAAGCTATCTCCCGCGATTTATTGGTCCTTTTGAGATTCTGGATCGTGTAGGGCCTGTGGCCTACCGGTTAGCGTTACCACCGGGCCGAGTCGAGTGCACAACGTGTTTCACGTGTCCCGATTGCGGAAGTATCACCCTGACCCCACTCACGTGATTGATTGGGGGACGTTGGACATTGAGGATGACATGTCCGTCATTGAGGCCCCTATTCGTATCCTCGATCGGCGAGAGAAGCTTTTGCGTGGTCGTGCTATTCCTTTGGTTCGCGTGCTGTGGCAGCACCGTGGCATGGAGGAGGAGACATGGGAACGTGAGTCCGTGATGCGTGAGCAGTACCCGAGTTGTTCGAGGACCGAACAATCTTAAGGGTGGAGGGGTGGGTTGTTGGCTGGTGTATTTGTATTTCCTTTCGACTTTTGACTTTAATTTATATTGAATGTGTTAATGAAATGTGCTTGTGATGGATATTTGTGACATGTGGATGTGTTTCCATAGATTGTGATGCATGTGGTTATGGACTGTGGTGGCACTATGTTATGTGCTATTGTGTACAATGTGCGGTGTATGACCCATTTGGGTGTTGTAGCTCGCCGTGTGGCAAATGGGTAGCTTGTGTTTGTTTTCCTCGTATGTCATTTCTTTTCGAGGACGAAAAGTCTTAAGGGGGAGAGGATGTAATGACCCGTGTGTAACCCGTGTGTAAGGAGTTAACCACAAACACCTTGGATGTTGGTACACAAGTTTAAGGTAAGAGATGAGCCCAAGAGGGGACTTTTGAGAGGTGCATGTGTCAAGCGATAGCGTACATTTATGCCCTAGGAAGATCTTATGCGTTCTCAACGGGTTTTAAGTCGTTTTGGCTGATCTTGGAGCTCACTTTTGACCTAGTAGATGGCCTCAAACAATTGGCGTGCAAGAACAAAAGTTTCTTAGAATGAGGTCCTCTATCTACCACAGAAATTTCAGAGCATTTGGAGCTGCACGTGAATTCACCCATTTCACGTGCAAGCATATTTTTGCTTCTCAGGCCTCTACAAGATGCAAGGAGACTTGGGGTAAAGTTTGGGTGCATTTGGAGCTGCACGCCAATTGGGGAATTGGCGTGCAAATTGGCGTGCCGGCATATTTTTGCATGGTTCCCTTGGTTTTGTCATTCTAAGGAACTTTCTCCAAAGGACCATGTTGAAATTCGAGTATTTTGGCCTATATGGGTGCGGAAAGGTGGTAACTTGTGTGATCAAAACTACGTCGTTTTGATCCTGGGATTCACTTAATCAAAACTACGTCGTTTTGATGTTGTGTTGTCTATATAAGGAGGAGGAGTCCCTCTGTTTTAGGTTTAGGGTTTGTTGCTTCACCAGCGTCGCAGAGAGAGAGAGAGGGAAGGAGAGCCTCCTGGTTGCTGCCGGGCGTCTTGCGTGGGTGGTCGGTGCTTCGTGGGTGGACGGCGTTCGGCTTGGGATCGGACCGTTCTTGTGTTGTTGCGTTTTCCTTGAGGTAGGGGTTTGTTCTTCCTAAATCCTCCTCTGTCCTAGGGTCCTAGGGCAGAATATTATATTATTTATATGTAAATTCATATAGGTGTGACCTCCTATATGAATGTTGGCCTTCAGTGGCATGTTGGTGTGATTCGTGGATTACATGCTATGTGTTCGATGAAATGCCCGTGTGAATATAGCTGTATGTATATGCCCATTACATGTTTGGTAATATGCCTGTGTGGCCGGATTTGTGGTTTAGTGTATGTATGTATCTTTGTGTGTTTGCTCTATTTTCCCGAATGGTTGGGTTTGTGCGCTTGTGAATGGGTGCACACCAAGTGTTTGGTGGTATGCTTGAGTGACCATGTGTGTTGTGTGCTTGATCGTGGTATCTGGCCTGAAGAGGCGGTTAAAGAACTTTGCCTGAGAGGCGGTTAAATCACTTGGCCTGAAGAGGCGGTTAAATAACTTGGCCTGAAGAGGCGGTTAAATCACTTGTGTTTTGTGTGGTGGATAATTGTGACGACCGATGTGGTTTGTTATTGTTTGATGAGATTGTTGTAACACGTCACCGCACCCGTGCACATGCATGTAGCCGCTAGGAGCATGGGAAGGGTTGGGGAGACTTGATCCCTACCGAGCCGTGGTTGCTCACCCCTCCTACCGTGTTTGCTTGTTTTCCGGGGACTTACAGGCGTTAGGTGGATACACCAAGGTGGAAGACCTTGTCCATTTTATTCTTCCATTTATGTTGTTTTCTTTTATGGGAATCGATGTAACCCCAGGGGGGGATGGGATTGGAAAGAATTTCGTTGTAATAAACTGGTTTGGAATATTTTTATGAATATTACTTTCTTGAATGGGTTGTGGATGTTTGAAATGTAAAATTCTTGGTTTGTATCCTAACCCCTTTGCCCTCCGTGTGGGTAAAAGGGGAGTCACGTGCCGGTTTCCTCGGGTTGGAAATCCGGGCGTGACAAACCCGTTAGTCACATGTGCTAAAATACAAATTCAAAAGGCAATCACGAGCTGCCCTGTTTTCCGCACAAGCTGTCCACCCGACAAAGCATCGAATCTGCAAATTAATAAAGCTGGAATTAATAATACACTCGATAAAACATTTAATGTAGCAATTAATGAGTCCAGCCAAAAACTGCTATCAGCCCTTTTAAACTCAGTCTTCCGTCCACGCAAAAAAAAAAAGAAGGAAGGATCACGCCTGAGCCTCGTCCCAGCGTAAACAAAGAGAGACCCCCCCCCCCCCCCCCGGATCGTTGAAAAAAAAAACCGCTACCATTATTACGCCTTCTTCCCTGTGCAAAAAGAAAAAAACAAAAAGAGAGAGAGATTCAAAACCCAGAAAAAAGAGGATTATGTCCAAAAAAAAGAGAGAAAGAGAAAAGAAAGGCCCCTCATCTGACGAGGAACCCTTTTGCCCAAGCACTGATTACACTAAGCTCTTCACTTTCCCCAAAGTCTTCACATCAAAAAACGCCCCAGCTTCTTCCTTGCAAAAAACGTCCAGAGAGAGAGAGAACAGAAAGACTCCTTATCTCTGACAAAAAACCTGCTGCCATTTTTTCCTCATACCCAGCTCCTTGATCCAAAAAAAAGGGGAAGGAGAGTTCAGTCCCAGCTTTGCTGCCAATTTCGCCCAGCCTCCTCTCTTCAAAAACACCAAGAAAGGAGTCACGCCTTCCCGCCAATGTTGCAGCAATCGGAGCCCCACATCCAAGATAAAGTCGGGTTAATTTTTCATTTCAATGGCCTTACGTTATTCTCTTGTTTTTTTAATTGTTGTATTATGTTGTTTCTTTTTGTTATTGTAATTGTCATTTCACACCAAGTTGTAGTATGAAATAGCCAAAAAAAAAAGAAAGAAAGAAAAAGAGAGAGAGCAAAGGGAGGTATGAAGAAAAAGAAAAGAAAGAAAAAAGGTGAATCGTTATTTGATTTGTGGATGTCACAATCACACACATCACTTTACATGTTATTGTGTTAGTTCATAGTTTTATCCTTGCAAAAAGAAACAACAAAAAAGAAAACATTTTCAAAACCAAAAAAATGCATTTAAAAAAAAAAAAAACAAAACAAAGCAAAACAAAAAAACAAAAAAAAAACGTTTTCATGTTTTCAAACCAAAAAATAAATAAATCAAAATTAGTACTTCAATTTCCAAAATCAAAAAGAAAAAAAAAAGAAAAACCAAAAAATGAAGCAAAACAAAACAAAACGTTTTTTTACAAAACACAAAAAAAAAACAAAAAATGTATTTTTTCTAACCCAAAAAGCCAAAAAAAAAGAGGGAAAATAAAAAACCATTTTTTAGGACTTCAATTTCCCAAAGTAAAACCAAAAACCCAAAACCAACCCCTAGGATCTCATTCTCCACTTCAAACAAAAACCCAAAACTTCTAGGGTTTCCTTTAGAAATTTAGGGTAAATCCATTTTCACCATAACTTTAATAAATAACTTAGCTAAATAAAAATCATAGACTTTTTAGGAAACTTAACCCAGTCATGGCAGCACAAATAAAAAACCTCCTCCTCCTAAATTAGATACCAAAAGGGCGCTGTAGGGGTACTAATCCTTCCCTACACGTAACCAACTCCCGAACCCTTTTCTGATAACGCAGACCACATCTTTTTACTACTCAAAGTAGAGGGTATCCAACTGTATCCCAAAAACAGTTGGTGGCGACTCTAAATTTTCTCACCATTGGTCTAGTTTGTGCCCACCCCAAACGGGCCTAGACGAAAACCAAGTGATGACACCCTGCACATATTAGCTTTCTTACTATTGGTTTCCTCTTTATCCTGCCTGATTGCCTTGATATATATTAACTTGTCATGCTAACCTGTCATCATGCATAACACGACATTCAGATAAGCATGGTAACTTTCAGTCATCTCCTAAAAGGTCCTCAGGATAAGGAGGCTGTCGTAGTGGTGGCCCAAGCATCTGGAGACATTCAACTTCGCCTTGGAGAATTTCCACCAGGAGAAGCCCACAAGGCAAAACATGTTATCATAGAAGATCGGCTGGACTACACTAAGGAGGTACAGACAATATGGAGGCAGTGGTCAGATGAAAGGAAAAGCACATATATACAACAGTTTGGGGATTTGCTCCATGTGACCGAGCTACTGGCCAATAAGGATATGCTTGGGGCAGCCATATATTTTTGGGAGCCTCGACGGCGATGCTTTGACTTCAATGGCATAGATCTTTTTCCCACAATAGAAGAATACAGAAGATTATTGGATATCTCCGTGGAAAACAAAATGAAGATCTATCTGCCGGAGCCCAGAAGATCATGTCGAAGGGCCTTTGCTGAGATAATGGGAAAGCCAGTATGAGACTCACCGGCGGCCACAACCTATGGTGGGTGGGAATATCTTCCATGGGCAACAATCAAAGAAATGATACAGACCGCAACCGAAGCAGGGGCACACAAATTGCTTACACTAGCTATATATGGGCTAGTCATTTTCCCGAGGATACCGGCCCACATCGATGGAGCACTTGTAGATTTGGTCCAGCAGGTGCTCAAAGGATGTGACCCTACTCCTGCTATCTTGGCTGAAACCATTCGATCTCTTACTTATCGAAGGAGTAAAGGTTCGGGACAATTCATGGGGTGCCTGCCTCTCCTATGCACCTAGTTGCAAGGTCATTTCCCCTGTAGTGTTCCTTGTTTTCCTGTTGTTTACCAGGTACCAGCCATGACACTATTGGATATTCTATTCAGCAAGTGGAACTTACCTAAAGGCTTTGAAGACTGGAGAAAGAAGTTAGAGAACCTCACAGAAGATGACATTATTTGGACTGCTCCTTGGATGCCGATGGTCTCCATGACTTATAGTTGTGGGGATTACAATTGGGTCCCACTTTTAGGTCCTTGGGGAGGAACTGCATATGCACCATTGCAGGGTGGAAGACAAATCGGGCATCATCAGATTATCCCTGTGCTATTTGGCATGGAAGATTGTGACTTCACTTATAGTAGAACCATGCTCGCAAAGAAAGGCCAAAAGATGTATCATGCATGGTTCGCCCTACACAGGATCCAACCCAACAAGTCCAAAACATGGCGTTTATCCAGCGTACATATCTTGGACGGCACAACACAAGCCACAGTTAACGACGGACATGAGAGCCATCCTCCAGGAGAATCAAAATCTCAGCAGCAGATCCAAAGGCTGGAAGCATCTCTAGAAGGAGCTCTCCAGCGGTTGCAGTTAAGGGAAAAATGGGTCGAGACCATATTGAAGCAGAGGGAGGAAGCAGGCAAGCGACCACCTCCAAGGAAAAGGCGCTGTGCTACTTAGGAGATGATTGGAAGTGTGCCTTAAGATCATGTAGCCATAGCTCTCATCTGTATGGCATTTCTGCATTGTACTGTGTGTTTGTTTGAAAATGTTTGAAATAAAGTTATTCACTTCTCTAACTCTTCGCATAGTCATTCATGCATACATGCATATCAAAATTGAAAATCAAGTAAAAATTACCTTGCACCCAGGTCGATAGCAGACTTTCTCTAGGATTGCGCACTCTTACAATCTAAGATCTCGCCGCAATCAAATACCACACCCAATGACCAATGGCAGACCAAACAGAGAAACAGGACTCATGGGTTTGGAACAGGCCACTACAAGCCCTACAAGGGAAAATGTCTGCAATAATGGAAATGCCTTCAAAGTTGATCAAGAAAGAGGAAGAATTCCGACAGGGGGGAACCACCAATCACCATCAAGAGCAAGGACAAGAAGCCGTTCGGTCGCCCAACCTAGCTCCAAGCTAGGCACCCACATACCATCCTCGCTATGGCACAACCTCCAACCCCAAATCAAACTCACTTCACTATGCCAAGACCTGGAAATGTAATAGAAGCGGTGGGATCCCCGGTTCCTCAGGAAAACATAGAGTCTCCCACTCGAGATGTCCAGAGGAAAGATTGGAAGCCGTAGAAGGCATTGATAGCTATGACATGACCAGCCCATAAGACTTATGTCTGGTCCCTGAAGTGGTGCTGCCACCAAAGTTCAAAATGCCAGAGTTTGAGAAGTTCAATGGGACCCGATGTCCGAAGACACATCTAGCCATGTATTGTCAAAAGATGGCTGTTTATGCTGGTGAAGACAAGCTCCTCATGCATTATTTCTAGGAAAGCCTAACTGGGGCATCCGTTCGCTGGTATTTTCAGCTAAATGGAAACTGCTTCAAGACATGGAAAGAATTAGCTAATTCCTTCTTGGCACAATACAAACATGTCACCGAGCTGGCACTGGATCGACTAACCTTGCAGTCTATGGAAAAGGGATCCAAGGAGAATTTCAAAGATTATGCACAAAGATGGAGAGAGACCGCTGTGGAAGTCCAACCTCCTGTTACAGAAAGAGAACTCACCACTCTATTCATCAACACACTTAAAGGCGTATACTACAAGAAATTGATCGGCAACGTCTCCAGCAGCTTTGCAGACTTGGTCGCATCCAGCGAACGTGTGGAAAGCAGAATTAAAGGTGGAAAGCTAAAGGGTGATGCGGCTGAGGCATCAAAGAGGTTTCAACCACCAGCAAAGAAGAAGGAAAATGAGACCAACCTGGTATACCCATCGCACCCGCTGATACAACCAACATTCTACCAAGCACCAGGGTGCTACAGAGGGTCACCGGTGCCGCCTATGTTGCACCCTGCTCCTACTCCCCAATTACTCCCTACTTACCGCAAGGAGGGGTTCCATTTCCATATTCAATGGTACCTAACTCATTTCAACCGAGAGCGCCATACCCAGAGCAACCAAGGCCAGCAACTCAGGAAGGACTAGGAGCCTCATTCTAAGGACGGGGGCAACCGAGGGCCCGGACCCGGCAAGCGGAGCGAATCAGGCTTCTCGTCGACCATGACAAGAGTTTGACCCAATTCCAATGACTTATGCGGAATTATACCCCAAGCTCTTATGGGCAAGGATGGTAACCCCTATACCCTTGAGAGAAATAAAGACTCCTCCCCCCGCCTGGTACAAGCCAGAGGCCAGATGTGAATATCATGCAGGTGGAGCTGGACATGATATCGAAAATTATAACATTCAAAAGGAAGGTTCAGGCATTGAAGGATGCAAAGTTGCTATACTTTTCTACACTAATTGGGATGCCAAATGTGAACAACAATCCTCTCCCAGAACACTCCAACAATGTTGCTAGTATCGAGAATGAAGGACGACCGGAGAAGGTCTCCCAAGTACAAATGGAGAAAACAAGTTTGTTTACCCCCGCTACAGAGCATGACTATATACTTGCTAAAGACACGCCAGGAGGCAGGAAAGGGAACAGATGGGGAAAAACAATGCCCTTATCATAAGATGTCACGGGGACATAACATCGCGAGAATGTAGTGAATTTTTCGAGGCGGTTCGAAACTCATGGACCAAAGGATGATTGAATTCTCCAGGGAAGAGACAGAGACAGTCAAAGCCACATGATCCAAGGAGACATGTCATACAAACCATCGTGGGTGCCAACCCCCCTTGTCTTGAATGTTAAGACTCCAGAAATCCCACTATCGCCTCATGGAATTACACCTCTCACCATACGTGTCCCTGCCCCTTTCCTCTACAAGACGAGATAATGCGGTCCCATGGAACTACAACTGTGAGGTAGTTTAGGGAGCCACCGCAGAGAGAAAAGAAAACCCGAAGTGGTCGTGCTTATGCCCCTGATATGGTTGATAAAGCAAGGAAAGAAAAAGTTGTCGAACCAGACATTGAGCCAACATTGGAGGTAACAAAGAAAGGAACACCCACCATCCGAAGAAGAGAGAACAGAATTTACTGAAACTCATGAAGCGGAGCGAGTATAACATTGTGGACCAGTGAGTTAACAACCGGCTCGTATCTCATTGCTCTCATTAATGATGGATTCCCAACCTCACCGGGAAGCACTCATGAAGGTTCTAAGCCAAGCCTATGTTCCTCCAACCATCCTGGTGGCGAATGTAGACGGATTCACTAGTAACCTCATTATGAACAACGTCATCGACTTTGGAGATGATGAGCTGCCTCAGGAAGGAAAAGGGCATATAAAGGCTCTACACATCACGGTCAAATGGCTCGCCTTGAACATTATGGCCTTACATATACCGCAACAATCGCCAATCAACGCATCTTATATGCGCCCTTGTACAATGAAGGTACGAGCATTCGATGGGGGCAAACGTGATGTGGTGGGAACTTTGGACATTTCACTCCTAATTGGGCCAGCGACTTTTTACAGTGGAATTTCAGGTGATGGACATTACACCCTATTATAGTTTTTTGTTGGGAAGACCTTGGATCCACATGGCAGGGGTGGTGCCGTCAAGCCTCCATCAAAAGATGAAATTTGTGACGGGAGATCAACTCATTAGCATCTCCTGGGGGAAACAAGTTTCCTATTCACCAAGCCCGCATCGTTCCTTATGTGGAGAACAACGAAGATATACCCGGAATGCTCCTATCGGGCGTTTGAGATGGTGAATGTCACTTTGCCCCAAGCCATTATCTCTCGAAGGCCGCAAGAATGGTTGCAACCACCATGATCAAGCAAGGGTACAAACCAGGGCAAGGATTAGGCCCAAAGGCTCAAGGAATCCAGAAACTATTGACCATCCGAGAAAATACTGAGAAGTTTGGGCTAGGCTACGTCCCTACAAAAGCTGACAGATAGAGGGAAGCTACCAAGAAGAGGGAAGTCAGAATGGCAAGGTTGCGAAACGACCAAGTACAAGAAAAAAGGAGGAGCTTTTCGAGTGGGGGGGTTTATCCACAAAATCGAAGCCGAAACTAAAACCGGGGTTGTGGCTGCATTGGACATAGACAAGCATGCACCAAGCGAGATGGTTCAATTGGTGCGAGAGGATCCCAACTAGCCATTGAACAATTGGTCCAGCCTGGACCTCCCCATAATGTAATGCTCATGGGGTCACCGGGATTTAATGTATTCTATTTTAACGTCTTTTGAAGCGGTGGACATTTGTTTTTACTAAAAGCTTCCCAATAACATGTACCTTTTTTCAAATGTTTCATGGTGTATTCCATTCATAACATATGCATATCTTATTTGGTTACCAACTTGTCATCTCTTATAAGCAGGTATCACAATGTCAATGAAAACATAGTATGCAAAAGCGAAACGAGATGCCTAAGGTTTGACCAAAGTCCAAACTGGGAGCAGCCAGTGTTTGAAGCTGATGAGAATGAGGTAGAGGAGACACCCAAGCTACTGGGAGAGATCATACGCCTATTGGAAAGGGATGATCGCTCATCCATTCCAAGTGAAGACCCAGTAGAAACGGTGAATTTGGGGACGGTAACAGTAACCAAGAGAATTGAGGGTAGGGTCCTTGATCGTTGTCGACATCAAAAAGCACTTAATTGAGCCGTTAAGAAGCTATATAGATGTTTTTGCATGG
This sequence comes from Taxillus chinensis, assembly GCA_023512835.1. Classification (NCBI taxonomy): domain Eukaryota; kingdom Viridiplantae; phylum Streptophyta; class Magnoliopsida; order Santalales; family Loranthaceae; genus Taxillus; species Taxillus chinensis. The sequence goes on from CM042084.1 coordinate 40,571,523, forward strand.
TCATACCAAGATATGTCGGGATTAGACATCGATATAGTGCAGCATCACATACCAATGAAGCCAGAGTGCAAGCCAAGACAAGAGAAATTGTGAAGAATGAGACCAAAGATCCCGATAAAGATTAAAGAAGAAGTCAAAAAGCAATGGGATGCAGGTTTCCTAAGTGTCTCCCACTATCCGAATGGGTGGCCAATGTTGTACCAGGACCGACGAAAGGAGGCAAAGTCCGCATGTGTGTCGACTATAGAGATCTGAACTGGGCCAGTCCGAAAGATAACTTCCTGCTTCCTCATATTGATACCCTAGTGGATAACACAGCAAAGCATGCTCTATTCTCATTCATGGATGGCTTCTCAGGTTACAACCAGATTCGTATAGCCCCCGAACACAAGGAGAGGACCACTTTCACGACACTTTGGGGCACCTTCTGTTATAATGTGATGCCGTTTGGGACCGAAGAATGCGGGGGCAACCTATCGACGAGCCATGGTGACCATATTCCACGACATGATGCATAAAGAGGTCGAAGTATATGTGGATGACATGATAGCCAAATCACGAAGCACTGAAGATCACATTGAAGTACTCCGCAAGCTTTTTAATAGGCTATGGAAATATCAGCTCAAATTGAACCCCGAAAAATGCACTTTTGGAGCCATGTTGGAAAAACTGTTAGGCTTCATTGTGAGCCAAAAAGGAGTAGAAATTGATCTGGATAAAGTTCGAGCTATCCAAGAGATGCCCCCACCCCGAACCATCAAGGAGGTCGGAGGATTCCTCGGGCGATTGAATTACATTGCCCGATTCATTTCACAATTAACGACCACATGTGAACCAATTTTCAAGACTTTACGGAAGAACAATCCAGAAATTTGGAATGACAAATGTCGGGAAGCTTTTGACAGGATCAAACAATATCTGTCCAATCCACCTGTTTTGGTCCCACCATGCACGCATTGACCCTTAATCTTATACTTGACTGTCCAAGAGTCATCAATGGGTTGTGTCTTGGGGCAACATGATTCTATAGGAAAAAAAGAGCAGGCCATTTATTATCTGAGCAAGAAGTTCACTATCAATGAAACGAATTACACACCATTGGAAAAGACATGTTGTGCCCTTGTTTGGATAACAAGACGATTGAGGCAATACACTCTTTATCATACAACATGGCTGATTTCGAGGCATGATCCGCTCAAGTACCTTTTAGAAAAACTGTCAATTTCTGGAAGAATCGCCAAATGGCAATTGGTCCTATCGGAATATGATATCATCTATGGGCCTCAAAAAGCCATCAAAGGGAGTGCAATAGCTGATTACTTGGCAGACAGAGCACTAGAAGATTACGAGCCTATGATGTTGGATTTCCATATGAGCACATGAACATTCTCACCGGTAGAAATATCGGACATATGGACGATGTGGTTTGATGGAGCCTCCAGTCTCTTAGGTCACGATGTTGGGGCCATCCTGATATCCCCAAAGGCGAACATTTCCCCATAGCGGCCAAGTTAACCTTCCCTTGCACCAACAATGTAGCAGAATACGAGGCCTGTGTGATGGGACTTCAAGAAGCAATTAGCAGAGGAATCAAAAAATTACGAGTGTTTGGCGATTCGGCACTCATCATTTTTCAAGTAAGGGGTGAATGGGAGACTCGAAACCACAAGCTAATCCCCTATCGGGAGTAAGTTACAGAGTTAGCCGAGCAATTCGAAGACATCACGTTTGAACATATGCCCAGGGAATACAATCAGATTCCTGATGCGATGGCTGCTCTAGCCTCCCTCCTTTGGCTAGACACAACATTGGAAGTCCAGTCTTTCAATATCCGTATACAAAATACTCATGCACATTGCATGGTCGTTGGAGGAAATATTGAAGAAAAACCTTGGTTTGATGACATTAGACAATATTTGCTTAAGCAAGAATAATCTAGCCGAGGCCTCTGAGTTTGATAAAAGAAATATCCAAAGGTCGGCGTCCAATTACTACCTTGATGGTCCCATCCTATATAAACGAAATCATGACATGGTGTTACTACGGTGCTTGGCAAAAGAAGAGTCGAAACAGATAATGAAAGAAGTGCACGAAGGAGAATGCGGTTCACATGCAAATGGACATGCATTAACAAGGCAAATCATGCGAATGGGCTATTATTGGGTAACCATGGAGAAAGATTGTATTGAATATGTGCGCAAATGCCTCAAGTGTCAAATTTATGGCGATAAAATCCAAGTACCACCATCTAGACTAGATGTGATGGTTTCCCCATGGCCGTTTTCGCTTTGGGGCATCGACGTTATCGAACCAATCTTGCCAAAAGCTTCCAATGGTCACTGCTTCATCTTAGTGGCCATCGATTACTTTACCAAGTGGGTAGAAGCAGCATCATATACCAATGTCACACAACCGTGGTACTTAGATTTATGCAGAATAACATCATATGCCGCTATGGACTTTCTGAGCAGATCATAACAGACAATGCTGCCAATCTGAATAGTTGGATGATGGGTAAATTGTGCGCAACGTACAAAATTCAACACCGCAACTCGACCCCCTATCGCCCAAAGATGAATGGAGCAGTTGAAGCAGCCAATAAGAACATTAAGAACATTATCAGAAAGATGACTGAGACATACAAAGATTGACATGAGAAACTACCACATGCTTTGCATGCTTACCGCACCTCAGTACGTACATCAACTAGGGCAACTCCATTTTCTTTGGTTTATTGTATGGAGGCAGTCTTACCTGTCGAAGTGGAGATACCTTCCCTTCGAGTACTCAAGGATACTCAACGTGAAGAAGCAGACTAGGCCCAAAGTCGTTATGAGCAGTTGAATTTAATTGAGGGCAAACGCTTGGCAGCTGTTTGCAGAGGACAACTATAGCAACAGAGAATGATGAACAACTACAATAAAAAGGTGAAGCCCAAAAGCTTTCAAGCGGGTAACCTCGTCCTTAAGAAGATTTTACCAATTCAATATGACCATAGAGGCAAGTGGACTCCCAATTATGAAGGCCCATATGTTGTGAAAAAAGCATTCTCGGGAGGCACCTTAATCCTTGCCAGAATGGATGGTGCCGAGCTCCCTAATCCGGTGAATAGCGATGCGGTGAAAACATTCTATGCTTAACTCTCCCATCCAAATGAAGAGTTCCTTAATCTTTCTTTCGGGACATGGAAAGAATAGAAGCAAGCAATGAGCGGACTTGGTGAAAACCCGAAAGGGCACCAAGGGTAAAATACAAAGCTCCAACAATAGACAAAGAAGCAAGCAAAGGCGGACTTGGTGAATACCCGAAAGGGCACCAAGGGTAAAATACAAAGCCAACGACAAATCCTGAAGGGTGAAAGCAGTTGGAATCCATAAGGATCAGAACCACCTAAAACAGGGTCCACTGTAAACGGTGGAAACAACGCCACCTAAAGACAATAGATGCCAATGGTGGAAGACTTGGTCAAACCTAAGACACACTCGAATCAAATTTGCATATTATGCTTTTTAAAGACTTGTAATGTCTTGTTTATCGGATTATAACAATAAGGCACTTTTTATGATATACATATGTTTTGTGGGATCAAACCAAAGAAAATCTTGTTTTATATCCCTAATCATATTTTATTATCTTTATTTCACATTTAAGTAGAATATCTTAAATCCCCAGTTGGCTCTTTTGGCATTACCTTATGAGAAGGGTCAAGCTCAAAAACCTCAAACAAGTTAATCCCCCAACTCAGAGTACCCATATCTCCACAGAATACCACTATCCCCAGTGAAGTCACCAAGTCAAGTTCCTCAGCGCGGCGAAACTAAGTCGAACAGGCCCTTCATCCACAAAGAAGGAAGTTCCCCAGCTAGGATCGAAAAGCTTCCCATCCAGAGAGAAAATTGTTTCCCAACAAGTTGAATAATAGCCAACCTCTCTAACAAGATTGAGATAAATCTCCAGCCCTTGCCAAAACCATCACATTGCATTCGATGCATACATCGCATCATATCACATTGCATCATGTTACACCACAGGTTGAGGTCTATGCATCCCTGCATACAACACATCGCATTCCATGCATCATTTGCATACATTTAGCATACTCGGTACTTTTAGGAACGACATTGCCTCTGAAGATCCCAAGAGCTCATTCTCAGCAAGCTTCTCATCAAGCCCTCCGAGCTTCTTTTGTTCAACCCTAAATCTTTCTTTGCCAATTCCCCAAAGCATCCTTTTGACACGTGGACAATTTTGTTTTTTTCCCTTTTTGGGTCACCTCATAGAGTGATGTCTTTGAGTGAACTCGTAGAGGGAGCCCAGATTGGGTACTTCCCAAGGTCACCAATTCCCTAAAGCGTTTCCCTCAAATACCAATTGATGTCTCCAACAAGTCTTGACAGTTCAAGCCTATCGTTGCTGTGGCCTTTTCATTTTTCAGTTCAAGCCTATCATTGCTGTGGGCTTTTCATCTTCAGTTCTAGCCTATCATTACTGTGGGCTTTTCATCTTCAATTCAAGCCTATCATTGCTGTGGGATTTTCATTTTTCAGTTCTAGCCTATCGTTGCTGTGGGCTTTTCATCTTCAGTTCTAGCCTATCGTTGCTGTGGGCTTTTCATTTTTCAGTTCAAGCCTATCGTTGTTGTGGGCTTTTTCACCTTCAGTTCAAGCCTATCGTTGCTGTAGGCTTTCCATTTTCAAGTCAAGCCTATCATTGCTATGGGCATTTCAATTTTCAGTTCAAGCCTATTGTTGCTGTGGGCTTTTTCACCTTCAGTTCAAGCCTATCGTTGCTGTAGGCTTTCCATTTTCAAGTCAAGCCTATCATTGCTGTGGGCATTTCAATTTTCAGTTTAAGCCTGTCATTGCTGTGGACTTTCCCTTTTTAGTTCAAGCCTATCGTTGCTGTGGGCTTTTCATTTTTCAGTTTTAGCCTATCGTTGCTGTGGGCTTTTTCATTTTTCATTTTCTAGCCTATCATTGTTGTGGGCTTTTCATTTTTCAGTTTAAGCCTATCATTGTTGTGGGCTTTTCATTTTCAATCCAAGTCTATCGTTGCCGTAGGCTCTTTTTTTTCTGTTCAAGCCTATTACGTTCTTCGTAGGCTTTCAATCTCCAGGATCTTCATATCATAGGCGGCCCTAGATACGTCATCAAAGTATTATCCAAGTCTATTGGCCTGTGAAGCCCCCTTTCCCTCTTGGGGACAGACCCAATCGTCGCATTCTACACTTCCTCTATGCTAGGTAAGTCAGGTAAGTGCTCCAACCCATCCAAAATGACTCCTTTCTATCTTTGTACACAAACAATGCACAAAGAGGTGCAGCTGTTGGACCCCATTTTGTCGGGTTGGACATACTAACCCATTTTATATATTTATTTGCCCATGCCATATATCTTATAAAAAGGTCTAGGGAAGCCCAAAGTTAAGAACCTCTATTACTAGAAGTGCCCCAAGACCAACGCCAGGTGATAGAGGACGAAATTTGGAGAACAACGCACTTGACCGAACTCAACTTCGATTTAAAACGAAGAAGTTATGACTAAAACAATTTTCAAAAAAAAAAAAAAAAAAAAAAACGTGGCTCGTAGCCTCGAAGTGTCGGCAGGTCGAAGCTTTGAAGCCTCGAAGCCTCGAAGCCTCGAAGACTCGAAGCCTCGAAGACTCAAAGCCTCGAAGCCCCGAAGACTCGAAGCCTCGAAGACTCGAAGCCAATAAGCCCGCCGACACTCCGACCTACCGACACTTCGACCATTGACCTTCGACCCTTAGCTCCTCGAAGCCTGGTAAGCCTACCGAGACTTCGACCTTTCGACACTTTGACCTGTTGACCGTTGACCTTCGACCCTTCGCCCCTTGCCCTTCGATCCTTAGCTCTTCGACCCGTTGACTGTTGACCTTCGACCTGCCGACACTTCGACCCGTTGACCATTGACCGTTGACCTTCGACCCTTGACAGACGGGACTTTGTGAAGCGTCACTCAAAAGAGGGTTAGGCTACTGTCGTTTAAATCCCTTCTCAAAATATTATAAATTCCCTTAATTAATGCTAAACAGAACAACGATAAGAAAGGAATCGATCCCACAGAGATTACCAAGTTATCTAGCTTTCAACTCAAATCACCAAATTAATCTTGCTTCAAACAATGTCTTGGCAAATAAACTTTGCTTTCTTTCAAAAACTTACTTTATAACTACTGAAATTCAGAATTGCAATAAAAACAATTAGAAAAATGTTGGATTTAAAATCAAGGATTAAGGCATCTAGGGTTACAATTTCACCTCCCTATGTTATCTCTACTGACTCATGGTATTGGGTTTGTTTAATTGAAAACATGCTAAACATAAGCCAAGGAACTACAAATGGTCATTGAAGCCCTTTTAAGTGTTGTATGTCTGAATGGTCATCAAAACATACACACGCAAAGCCAATAAATCCTACTTGCAAAAGGATAATGTTCACACCAATTACAAATAAGTTATGAATCTCAATCTGCCCTAGACTAGGGCTAAGAATCCTAGGTGTATACTTCCTAGAGATAAAAGAATAAGAACAGATTTATAAAACATGTAAAACTCAATCATCCAAATCCAATATTCATAAATTCAAAGACAAGAACAAGGGGGCTACATTGCTCCCCTAGATTAAAAGACTACTCACGCATGATTACAAGCAAACACCAAGCGGAAAAGCTCAACATCTTCTTCTTATCCACGCGCACAACAAAGCTTCAACCCAAGTTTCCAAAATCCGCGACGGCTGCGACAATTGCTCTCCTAGGTCGAACGACCTCCAAAACGCTCTCTCTCTCTTCAAAAACGTGTAGAATGTGTTGCCTCCTCTTGGACGTGTAGAGCCCCTATTTATAGAGAATGGATGGGCCTTGATGTGTGTTATAAAGTGTACCCTAGCCCATCTATCAAAACGACGTAGTTTTGATAAATGACACTACAAACTTATCTCTCAATCCAAGCACAATATGGACAAGGCCCTTTAGGAAAGAATGATCAGCATAGAAAAACGACCGGATCGGTGCAAAAATATGGCCGCACGTCAATTTGAACGTCATATGTCCAATTGGCGTGCATCCCCAAATTAGTCGCAATTCTTCCCCAAGCTTCCTTGCATCTTATAGAAGGCAGATAAGCAAACATATACTTGTACGCCATTTCAGTCCAATTGGCATTCACGTCCGATTGCTCTGAAACTTCTGTGGGAGATAGCGGATATCATGCTAAGAAATGTTTGTTCTGCACGCCAATTGGTTTGAGGCCATATACTTGGTCAAAATTGATCTCCAAAACCTACCAAAATAGCTTAAAAGCGCATGTATTTGCAGATAGCATCTTCCTAGGGGTTAAAGCAGATATATGTGAAATATAATACAATAAGGCTCTAATCATGCTCTTAAGCACCCTACATAAACACTAGAATAACGGCATAAAATGCACGTTATGAACCCTGCCGACACTTTGACCGTTTGACCCGTTGACCTTCGCTGTTTGGCTTCTTTTGCTGGCTCTCTCCTGGCATTCTCGCCGGCTACTCACGGGATATGTTTTAATGAGCTGGCCATCTGACTGAATCATTTTTCAACGCTTGTCGGTCACATGTGCTAAATGAAAAATTAAAAAAGGACAATCACGAGCTGCAGAAGTCGTTATTCCCTCCGACAAAAGGCAGAATTTGAAAATAAAAAATACTGCATCAATAATATAACATTAATTGTTGCAATCAATGCAATCTAGCCAATTCCTTTAAATGCGTCTCCTGTCACGTGAAAAAGGGAGAGAGGGAGAGAGAGAGAGAGAGATTTTTACACAAAAATGGGTTTGGCCAAGAAGAGAAAAAAAGATTTCGGCCAAGAAAAAAAAAGAGAGAGATTACGCCCAAAGAGAGGACATTCTAGAAAAAAAAGAAAAGTTCTGCTATTCTACAAATCAAAAATCGCCCATTCTTTTTGCATCCCTTTTCCCTAATACCTCTTTACAGCCTTTTTTTTCCCAGAAAACGAAAAACACAAAAAAAACACCTCCAGTACTGCCTTTTCCTTACGTTTCCCTCACAAAAACAAAAAAACACAAAAACCAATTCTTTGTTATTGCCCTGCCTCTCACGCCCACTTTGCTTATTGCTAGCCACCGGGAAAATCTTAACCTCAAAAAAATACCTCACTCCAGCCATCCAAACACTAGGAAACCTTTTTCACAAATCTCATTGCTAGATTTGTTGGTTCAATTGGAGCAGGCAACGATAGCGTGGATGGGATTCACACAGCAGTCCGGTGTTCGAAGTTCTAAAGTCGGTTCTATAATCCTAGCTGATTTCTGTCAATTATTATTTCTTAGCTTAATTATCTTTATATTTGATTCTTAGTCTTTTCCTATATTTTTTTTCTTTTTTTTTCAGTTGTTGTTATGTGTTGTATTTTCTTTGTATTTTCCTTTTTATTTTGTTGACATCTGTTGTATTTTCCTTGTATTTCTTTCTTTTATGAATATATTGTAGGATGTAATATGCAAAGAATAGTAAGAAAAAGAGAGAGCAAAGATAGGAATGAAAATAAAAAAAAGAAAAAGAAAAAGAAGAAAAAGAGAGAGGGTGGTTTTTTTTTTATGTTATTTTTGTATGTCACAATCACATAATTCGCGTTTTATGTTGATATGCATGTATTTTGATATGATCAATTCTTAAACAAAACAAAAAAAAAAAAAAAACAAACAAAAAAACAAAACGTTTTCCACAAAATGTTTTCCAAAACATTTTCAATAAAAAGTTTTCAAAATGTGTTCAAAACTATCTCCTTGAAAAACAAACAAACAAACAAAAAAAAAAAAAAAAAAAAAACAAAACAAAACAAAAAAAAAATAAAAAAAATAAAAAATGTTTTCTAACCCAAAAACCGAAAAAAGAAAGTAAAAAAAAAAACATATTTCCATTTTTAGGACTTCAATTTCCAAAATAAAACAAAAAAACCAAAATAAACCCCTAGGATCTCATTTTCCACTTCAAACAAAAAACCAAAACTTTAGGATTCCCTTTAGAAATTTAGGGTAAATCCATTTTAACTATGGCTTTAATAAATAACTTAGCTAAATAAAAATCATAGACTTTTTTTAGGAAACCCAACCCGGTCGTGGCAAGACAAATAAAATAGAAAACCTCCTCCTCGAAAATAAATACCGAAAAGGCACCGTAGGGGTGCTAATCCTTCCCTACACGTAACCAACTCTCGAACCCTTCTCTAATAACGCAGACCACACCTTTAAACCACTCAAAGTAGAGGGTATCCAACCGTAACCCAAAAAACAGTTGGTGGTGACTCTAAATTTTCTCACCACTTGTTTAGTTTGAGCTCACCCCAAATGGGCCCGGACGAAAACCAAGTGATGACACCCGTGAGGCCAAGGAATTGCTAGGGTTAAAGTAGGTTCCTAAAATCATCCTTAAAGTACACCACATACGCCGATAACCGATGTGCACAACACAATTATCCTTCCTGTCGATATTCAAGTTATGGCCGAGACGAAAGATTCTTGGAACACCAATAATATCTAGTTGCTTGTGTGAGTTTCAATTTAAACCGTAATAGAGACTATGTACTTCATCTTGATAAAAATAGATCATGGGAATCATGAAGATAGTAGGTAGTTTTCATTGTAGTGGTCGCTTTTTTGTTTTCTTTTGTTTTTAACTTCAAGTTGGTTTGTTTGTAAGCCTATAGAAGTCTATTTGGATTTCAATGAAAGGAGAGAAGAAAATTATTATCATGGTATACACATTTTTTTTTGGTATTGGTCTTAATTTGAATGTTTACTAGAATTTTATTTGACAAGAAAGAAAATTGTTTGTAAAACTATATTTTTAAATAGAATTCTATAAAAGAATAATATAAAATATAAAATAATGAGTCCGAATAATAAAGTAAATAAAATAAAATAAAATAGATCTCAAAATAAAGAAAAAAATTTGAATTTAAAAATAAAAAATACTTTAAACCGATTTTCAAATAGAAGTTGTTTTATTTAAATTAAGATTTAAATAAAGTAATACTTTAATGAAATTAAAGTTTTAAATATAAGGAACCAAAGGAGCCCTTACTCTATTCCTCTTATTTCCTTTATCCTTCTCTAGCTCCCTACTAAATTGATTGTATCACTTCTTCATCTATAATGCGCAGACTGTTGGATAGTGTAGGGTGCAATGAGCTATAATGGCTGTATTAGCATCTCATTTGTAGTTCTAAGTAGATTTTGGCTTTTGATGGAACAATGCGCTCATCTTGAGCAATCCATGAAAAAACACAGTTGTATGTCTCCTTGTTAACGCATAGTTGTTTCATACAATTGCACTTATCCTAAAAAAGCCCATGGTTGAACACATAAAAATGATCACATCGACAAGTAAATAAGAATCAATTATTGGATATATGCATCCATATCATATAGATTAAAAAAATAACCAATCTAACCACTAGAATAATACACCTGGACTAGTTAAAAAGTGATGGAACAAAGCATTCTCAATTATCTTTAGCCATGACGCACTGAAGTTGAAATTAAAACAGAAATAGTAAAGCTACCTCAGTTTCAAATTCAACAGCTATCACTACTAGGATTAGAATGAGTTCATCTCAAGGCAGTAAGTCCTCCTTTTAACTGACATTTTGGTTGCTGTCTATCACACCCTGAGAATTTGGGACGTCTATTGGTGGTAAGATCCATAATTGTATTCGTGTTACTTGTAGAAGAGGACAGGTTAAAGCATAGCCAAGTGCATAGTGGAAGCCTCCAGACGGTTCGTGTCGAAGAATGGATGAAGCCCCATCGGAGTTTAGATGTGCGGACCTAGTTGAGTTTAGGCAAGCACGCCGCTAGTCAAGGACTTGACGTTAAAGAAGGGATTTGGCCATCCTTACACAAACTAGTTGAGAACCGGAGCCGTTCTCCTGATGAGCCCAATGCCAGGGCGAAATCAATCTACGTGCGTTTCAACCCTCAAAGGCTAAACTTAGCGGACCGACTAAAGGAAATCTAAGTGCCATAATGGGTTGAAAGGCACAGGAAATCTGACCGCATGACAAAGTGGTATCAGAGCTGAACGGCCTGTATCCTGAAGACTCGCCGAGCACTCTTGCGACTAGCATGATCCCAATGAGAGGAGCTCACAGAGGTGAGTCAATTGGTAGTGTCTTGGATGTTTCGCATCCACAGAGGTGGAGTATCCAAGAGTGTGATATAGAGTTGGGTAAGGGGGTATAAAAGAGTGCGCTAGGCGATCTTGGAAGCCTCCTATTTGTTGGACATTAGGCGAGCAGGGAACATCTTGGTGAAGGTGTTGCAGCATGCAGGGATGCGATGCCAACAAGCGTAATGAGGGCATTGGCAGAATTAGGTGGAGGAGAATGTCATGCCCTGAGAATTCGGGACGTCTCTCGGTGGCACGATCCAGAATTATATTCGTGCTACTCGTAGGAGAGGGCATGTTGACGTGTAGACGGTGCGCAGCGGAAGGCTCCAGGAAGTTCATGTTGGAGAATGGATTGGAGCCCTTCGGAGTTTAGATGTGCCAACCTAGTTGAGTGTGGGTAGCATGCTGCTAGTCAAGGTTGACATTAAAGAAGGGACTTGACCATCCTTACACAAACTGGTTGAGAACTAAAGCCATTCTTTTGATGAGCCTAATGGTAGGGTGAAACTAGTCTATGTGCGCTTCAACCCTCAAAGGCTAAACTTACCGGACCAAGTAAAGGAAAGCTAAGTGCCGTAATGGGTTGAGAGGCATAGGAAATCTGACCCTATGACAAAGTGGTATTAGAACCTAACTGGCCCGTATCCTGAAGACTCGCCGAGCACTCTCGCGAGTAGTGTGATCCCAATGAGGGGAGCTTACAAGAGGTGAGTCGACTAGTAGTATCTTGCGTGTTTTGCATCCACAGAGGTGAAGTATCCAAGAGTGTGATATAGAGTTGGGGAAGGGGGTATGAAGGAGCGCGCTAGGGCGATCTTGGAAGCCTCCTATCTATTGGACATTGGGCGAGCAGAAACATCTTGGTGAAGGTGTTGCAGCTTGTGGGGAAGCAATGTCCAACCAATTGACGTTGGGCGAGCAGGAGGCATCAAGGAGAAGATGCCGTAGCCTGTGAGGAAGTTGTTGGTCCCTTAGAGCCTAGAGGGGGGTGAATAGGCTCTTATCGAAACTCTTTTGATTCACTTATGACACAACACTTATTTAGTTAAGTGATAGAATCACTACGGAAGATAACTAGATAGTGGAAGTATTTTGTTTTATTATCAAAAGATAAATACAACAAAATAGAAGTAAGACTCGTTACACTCGTTTACAAAAGGATTCACACACTAGCCTAAATTATGTCTTTGAGCTCTTGTGCATACACAGGGTTGATTCAGGCTCGCTCGTTCGCACACTTAAACGTACAAGTATGAATATTTATAACAACATTCCTAAAAGACAACCTTGGAACTTGTAGTTCCGGAATGCGTTCAGCACTAACTATTCCTCGGTAATCTCTCTGCCTTGATCTTGTGGTTTGTGGAGATCAAGATCTTGGGTTTGAAGAGTATAAGTGCCTTTGTGAGTTCCCAAGTATAATTAAAGTTGTGTCCACATATCCGGATGATCCACGTGTAAGATTCTTCAGGTTCTCAATGAGTTTGTCTTACATCGGGACACAACGAGCTGATAACTTTCTCCGTGTGAATGAGAAGGTCGGAGTGCTTATTCCGTATCAGCGCTTCCTTACACCGCATGTAAGTTCCTTACTCCGTATATAAGTTCCTTACTACGTATGTAAGTTCCTTACTCCGTATGTAAGTTCCTTATTCCGTACGAGTTTCTTACTCTATGCGAGTTTAAAGGATCGGATGGCTTACTCAGACTAGCACATCCTTACTCCGCATGAGTGAGTGGTCCGGATTCCTTACTCCGCATCTAAGTTCCTTATTCCGTGCGAATAGAGACTCGGGTCCTTATCCGCATCGATTACTTCCTTACTCCGTATGTATGGAAGACTCGGATGCCTTACTCCGTGTCTTCTTTACTTTAGTTCGCTTGAGAAGAAGACTTAACTTTTTAACTCCGTGTTGACTCTTTTACTTCGTGCGACCTTGTAGACCAAGATTCTTACTCCGCATCAGTTTGACTTAGTCCGTTTGAGGCATTAAGACCAGATTCCGTAATCCGTAGCTTTTAAGTTCTTAGTCCGCACGAATGTTCCTTATTCCGTATGTATTGGTGACTTGGTTATTTACCAAGTGTTTGACGACACTCACTCTTGTCCGGATCAGGATTATGTATCCTGTCCTTAGCTTTGCTCTCACGAGTGTATCTCCGGATTAATAACATATCTTTTGCAATGATCAAAGAAACACAAAAGATCTCAAATCAAATTACATAGGGCTTTATCAGCATTATCCAAATTCTGGTCTTGATCCAACAATCTCCCCCAATTATGGATATGCCCAAACCCTTTGTAATCTGATCTGGTAAGCAGTGCAAAAAGATAACATCCGAATACACATCACAACCATTTTCATTTATCAGCAACGAATACAATTCATCCTTTATACAAGATTTTCATTAAGGTACGAAGTCTTACTATACTTGAAGATCATTGTTGCCGCTTTCTCTAAGCTCCATTGTCTGCTTCATTGAATAAGTGGTGTGTTGGCTCCAAGATTTGTCCACACTTAAGAATGACTTGATGAAGTAACAGACAAAGGCCCCGCAGCTATCTCCATCTGGCTGTTGTGGCACTTGCTTCTTCCCCCGTAATGTCGCCTTCAGCTTCTCAGTTGGTCTCAAAAGAGTGATGCCCAACTTTTCATATAATCCGGCTTTCTTCAGACTTAATAACTCTTGAGACACAAGTGGTTCCCATTGATTCTTTCTTACATCTTGCTCTACAATCCGATGAGAATCAATCGAATCATCTGTTTGGACCGAATCATGAAGACGACCATCATGAAATGTGGCGACATGATCCGGTACGGATTGAGGATAGTTGAGAGAGTACTCCATGGCTTGCTATCCTCAGCAGTTCCATCGATAAAGGACTGAATAATATCTATACTGGGAAGATAGCCCTCATTCTAGCACAGCAGAACTTCAAACAAGTGGCCGTCCTTGTACAGAGATGGAAACAGCCTCATCTCCATTTTAGCAGCCCTGGAGAAGTTGTCAATGTCGTCTGTTGTAAAGAGGCCTTTCTCCGAACAAAGGGTCCGAATGTTGTCCGGGGAGAAGGGGTACAGGTCAGAGAGACATCTTCTCACGGCAGAAGACGCAGCATAAGACATCATTGCCTTACGCACGCTTCCGTCAGCATCAAGAGGGTCACACGCCACGTATGATGGGAGGAAGGTGTCAGCTGCGGATGGAGAGGATGGAGGAAGAGCTGCAGTCGAGGAGCTTGGCTGAGAGAAGCGGCTACATTTGGGGATTTGAACTCCCTGAAGCAATGAAGAGGCAGGCCGCTTCTCAGCACGAGTGGATGAATGTGATGCAGGAGGAGCAGAAAGATCAGATGACACTCTCTCCCTCGGTTTGGCAGATCACCGGGAAGCAACGGGAGGGCGAGCTATCGTGTGTAGACAAGGAGTGGACGGACGAGGCGACTAGATCCATCTTCTGTTCCATGGAAGTGGAGGAGTCGGTGAGGGCGGAGAGGAGTTAGGCGCCAAGAGCATCAACCTTGGCGGCGATGGCGGATATTTGGGTGCTATGAGCTTGGGCGTGGCGGTCCAGCTGGGCGGAGAGCACGGCATCGGAGTGGACCGTGCCAAAAGAAGCACGCCCAAGGGCCAACTCGGAGCTTTGGAGGACTCCCCGCATGAACAGGAGCAGGAGTGCGCCAGGCGAGGAGTCCGCAGGAGTATCAGCAGCAGCAGCGAAGGGGCATCCCGAGCAGCAGAGGCATCCAGGAGCGGTGGACCCGCTTTGAACAGATAGGTCAACAACAGGAATGGCGTCAGCAGGAGAAGAAGGTCCAGCCTTGGCAGGGGAAGGACTCCGTGCGGCATGGACCGAGCTGGAGGGGTTAGGGAACGGCACATCGGGAATGGAGGCCGGCATAAGAAAGCCTTGGTCCAAATTCCAGATGATCAAGGTCTCCTGGGGATTGGGTATGGCGAGTGTAAAACACCCGGAGATCGGCGTCAGGAATGGAGGCGGTGTGGGCAAGGCTGAAATGGAGCCGTAGGTCCGTTAAGGTGTCGGCAGAGAGATGGTCAATGTAATCTCGGGGTTGAGGTAGGGGAGGCAAAGGAGCTTCGGAATAGATTCCGAGACATCAGCAATGACGGCAACAACGGCGGTATTAACCGCGGCAGCAACGAGCGGAAGTGGAGGGAGTGGGAACATCCGCAGCAGAAGGGGCTAAGGAAACAGCTCTAGGGGCACTGCGCTGAGATGGCCCCGCAACCTCGGAGGGTTCGGCACGGACGCTGTGCTGGGAGGCCCGAGAAATGGAGGGTGCAGCAACGGACCGAATCCGGGAGGATCGGTGAGCTGAGCTGACGTCAGGGGCATGGCTGTCGGAGGGGTCACTAACGAAACGCCTTGTTGTTTCGTGGCAGGGAGAAGGCGGAGAAGCTGCAGAGGGACGGCGGGCCGTCATGTTCCCATCAGGCGTAATATAGCAAAGATAATAAGCCGGAGGAAAGGGAACAACGTCAGAGCGGGCGAAATGGTCCGGATGAAGATGCCGGAAGACAATGCTTAGGATGCGCCCGAAGGAATGGTTCTTGGGTCCATTCTGTAGCAGTCGGAACAAAAACGTCCCCCAGTCCATTGGAAGACCTTCAAAAACGCCGTACATGGCCAGAAGAAGATCGTACAGAACAGAGTCCAGAGCGGAAGTGCGAGCCAAGTAAACATCGACTCAAGATGATTGCCATACAGCGATAGCGACCTTGGAAGGACTTCACCTTGTATTCCTTGCCTTTATAGGTGCAACCCAGAGAAGCCGCCATGGGATCGGCATCGGGGCGCCGTGATTCACCGGGGGAGAGCGAGAACAGCGCGAAGAACGTCGGGGATAATGAGGATGGATTCACCGCGAACATAGGAGATGATGGAGTCGGTGGTACAGCGGATCCGTTGGTAGAACTCGAGAATGTCGTCTATAAGAAGATCGACAGGATTGGAGATCAAGGCGAGTATGTGAGAGGCTTTTAGAAGAGGGCGAATATAGAAAAACCAGTCCGGAGGGTTGGAGGCAGCGCTCCAATCGACCGGATGGCCGGGATTAACGCCTGGAAAGAGAGGTTTTGGGTGCCATTGTAGATGAAAGTTGAAGGGCGAGAGGGAAGGCGAGGTCTTAGGGATTGAAGGAGCAACGGGAGTTTTAGGGATTTGAAATGGGTAACACTCGTGCTTCGCGAAATGACAAGAATATATAAGACCGACCGAGTCCGTGAATGTCGGCGGGTCTAGGAATTTGGCGAGTGAAACAAGAAATCGCTTGACAGGCTGATGTCATTAGTTTTGATATCGATGCGCTGCTGAATTAAAAGATGACGTGGAGACGACATGACCAAGTAAGGGTAACGATTGTTTGCCTTCCGGGGGTAGTGTATGTGCATCCCAAGACGTGCATTTAATGAATCATCATTATTCCTCCTCAAAAGCACGCGATATAAAATAAGACATGGATTATCGCAATTTGACAGTGTCAGGAGTCTGGAGGAATGAACCGGCAATCATCCGGAATCAGCGATAGTCGAGTGACGAGTATCCGGATGAAAAGTAGACCGTGTCCGTAGTAACAGAGTGCGGTGAGAGAAAAGTAGATTCCTTTGCTGTCAATAAGTCGAAGAGAAGAGAAGTACCACAACACTTCAAATCCAAGACTATGGACTAGATTTATTGATAAGGTTACAAAGAAAATCTGAACCTGTAGCTTCACAAATAAACTGAAAGTACAAAAGCTTAACAGGCAAGGATTAGTACGGATAGGAGAAAATAGGCAGTAAAGAGCTATATAATCCAAACTAATGAGTAGCAGAACTTATAGGTCAGATAATAAATACACAAGTTCATATAGGTCAACATAGCGAAACCGTCCTGCTGAACGATGTAGCTAAGATTAATTAAAAATCATATGATTTGACCAAACAAGGATTCATGAGTGAAAAATGAGGAAGTGGACACATGTCAAAAGCAAGCAGTTGATTATCCGATTAAAATGCATAGTTGAAGAAAAAAAATACATCCAAGCATGCCGCAATTCTGTTTCAACAACGCATGTCCAGTCAGATCCGGAAGTATAGGTTTAGAGGAGGGAGTATCTGAGACATATTAGGGGGTTATTACTGAGGTAATAGATGAAGCTTAGGCTCCCCCGTAGATCATTCGATCCTCTTAATGAAGGGCTCCCCCCTCAAATAGACATCCAGGAAAGAGGTCATGAGACATATACGAGGGGGGGGGGGAGGGTGTATTACTCGAATAATTTATAAAGCATTTTCTCCCTCGTAGATTGTGCAATCCTCTCGGTAGACCTTTCCGGCTTAAATAAATTCAGCACTGTCTATCTTTTTAGGAAACTATACTTCGAAGTTGATCGATCTGCGATTGTGTATTCATCCACCAGGCATTCCGAGCTAACCCATTTCATTTCTTCAACTATACATGTTAATAGAGTAATCTAAATGAACAGGCATTTGTCATGTGGTGATCGGTGGAAATTAAGATCATGAAACCAAGAATGAGGTTAATCATATAAACTTTAATCATGTTTGCTTAAACGACTTCGGTTGGGAAACACAAGTATCCTCCCAATATGAAGTTGATATCAATATCGAAGCATGAAGCACGTTGAACAGTAAGTATGATCAACATTAAGGCCAGTATGTATCTACTACTATCAAAGAAAGCACAATGCATGTTCTGAAAGTAAGTATCTTGTTGGGTAAGTTTAAATGTGAAATTATGCAGAGAAGTCGAGCATACCTAGTCGGAAGAGTAGTTCGAGAGAATCTTGCATCAGTAGGGGCTTTGTAAGTATGTCTACCAGTTGATCTTCAAGTAGCAACATGTTCCAAGTGAGATGTGACTTTTGAGAACATGGTCGCGTATGAAGTGATACCTGACCTCAATATGCTTCGTCTTAGGGTGCATGACAGGATTGTTGCTGATAGCAATTGCGCTAGTGTTGTCGCCAGTAGAGTGGAATAGATGACATGTTGAAACCGTAGTCAGTAAGTTGACTTTGCATCCAAAGTAGCTGTGCGCAAGCAACTCCCAAAGAACTATATATTCCGCCTCAGCGAGTAGAGGTTGATACGGAATTCTCGCTTCTTATCGAACCATGAAATTAATCTATTTCCAAGAAACCGACACGTACCACTTGTGCTTTTCCTATCGATGCGACACCCAAGAAAGTCAGCATCGGAGTATCCTGGATAAGGTGAAGTTGGACTCCTTTGGGTACCGAGTCCCAAATTCATCGTTCCCTTGAGATACCTTAATATCCGTTTAACATGAAGCATATGTGACTCCTTGGGATTCGCCTGATATCGTGCACAGATGCAAGTTGCAAACATAATGTCTGGGCGACTTGCTGTGAGATACAGCAAGGATTCTATCATCCCTCTATAGTCAGTCACATTTACTGATATGCCGTCCACATCAGGATCTAACTTGGCACTGACAAGCATGGGAGTTTTGACGGAGATGAACCTTCCATACCAAACTTCTTAATAAGATCGCGAGTGTACTTAGCTTGATTAATGAAGATTCCTTCCTTCAATTATTTAACTTCTATTCCGAGGAAGTAGGACAGTTCTCCCATCATGCTCATCTCAAACTTGCCTATCATCAACTTAGCAAACTCCTCACAAAGCTTCGGATTCGTTGATCCGAAAATGATATCATCCACGTATATCTGTACGATTAGAGTGTGTCCTTTCTCTTTTTGTAGAAATAAGGTGGTGTCAATCTTCCCTTTTTGGAAGTTGTGAGCAAGTAGGAATTCTGACAGTGTGTCGTACCAGGCTCTTGGAGCTTGCTTTAAACCATATAAAGCTTTCCGAAGTTTGTAGACTAGATGTCCTGCCTTAGGTTCAATGAAACCGGGAGGTTGTTCCACGTATACCTCCTCTTGAAGATCTCCATTCAGGAATGCACTCTTGACGTCCATTTGATAAACTATGAAGTTTTCATATGAAGCATACGCCAGAAACATTTGGATTGCCTCAAGTCTTTCTACCGGAGCAAAGGTCTCATCATAGTCTATTCCTTCTTCTTGACGATATCCTTTGGCTACCAGTCTGGCTTTGTTTCGGATTACTATTCTATCCATATCAAGCTTGTTCCGAAACACCCATTTAACTCCAATGACTTGTTGAGACTTAGGCCTTGGTACTAGAGTCCACACATTATTTCTCTTAAATTGATTCAGCTTTTCTTGCATGGCTTCTATCCAGTTCGAATCCCAAAGAGCTTCATCCACCACCTTTGGTTCTATTTGAGATAGAAAACACGAGTAAAGACACATGTTGGAGGTGGCTGCTCTTGTTCTTACACCAACAGTAGGATCACCAATCACTTGATTTGAGGGATGGTTTCGGGTCCATCTGTAATTCTGTGCATATGATGGTTGATCTTGAATAATTTGAAGCTCTGCCAGATTAGGTGGTTCAGGTGTATCTTCTGGTTGAGCTTCTTCCAAACCAGATGTTTCCGTATTAGAAGGTACGGTAGAACTAGGTGGTTCTTCAACACTGTTTCTTTCAGTGTTAACTGGTCCAGACGGACTTGAAGGTGCTCCGGAATTTTGGGTATCCGAAGGAGTATGTCCGGATCTTAATGGTAGTCCTGAGTCCGAGTCATTCGTAGCATCATCCATATAATTTCTTTGTGCCTCACTGATGC
This sequence comes from Taxillus chinensis, assembly GCA_023512835.1. Lineage (NCBI taxonomy): Eukaryota > Viridiplantae > Streptophyta > Magnoliopsida > Santalales > Loranthaceae > Taxillus > Taxillus chinensis. The sequence continues at coordinate 40,591,417 of CM042084.1, forward strand.
CACGTGGTTGGTCAGAATGTGTAACAGGAACATTCATAAACTTCGAATAATCGATGTTGCTGTCCAGGACCTGCATGTTAGAACTTGAAGAAGCAACTTTTGACCAATCAAGATTAGCTTCATCAAAAGTCACATGGATAGATTCTTCAACTTTAAAAAGTTTTCTATTGAAGACCCGATAAGCCTTGCTATGTAATGAGTACCCGACAAAAATCCCATCATCAGATTTTGGTTCAAATTTATTCCGGGTTTCTTTGCCATTTATCAATATATAGCAAGTACACCCAAAAGCTATGAAATGTGAAATTGAAGGCTTTCGTCCTCTCCACATCTCATAGGGTGTTTTCATGGTAGATTTATTTATTAGAGTTCTATTCTGAACGTAGCAGGCAGTGGACACAGTTTCAGCCCATAGACTGAGAGGAAGCATTGCCCCTGCTAACATAGATCTACCAGCCTCAACTAAAGTACGATTCTTGCGCTCAGCTACCCCATTTTGTTGTGGAGTTCTGGGCGCAGAGAAGTCATGCTGAATGCCCTATTCAGAACAATATGATCTCATTTCTGAAAAATCAAATTCTATACCATGATCACTCCTGATGCACTTAATGCTCAGTCCTTGTGAGTTGCTTATCCAGTTGAAAAGATCTACAAGATGCTCAAAAGTTTGATCCTTTGATTTCAGGAACATCACCCATGTGTATCTGGTGAAATCATCGATAATCGTAAGGGTATATCTCGCGACCCGGTGAAGGAATAGAAATAGGACCACAGACGTCCATATGAAGAAGTTGCAGAGGAGCAGTTATTGAATTAACTGATTTGCTCTTAAAGCTATGTTTGGTCTGTTTGCCGAGTTGGCATTCTCGACAGAGAGTGTCTCTGGAGTATTTGAGTTTAGGTAGACCAGTAACAAGATCAAGTGATGCTAACTTAGACAGTGTCTTAAAGTTTAAATGTGCGCATCGCTTGTGCCATAACCAACTATCTTCATCTGAAGCATTAGTGAGGAAGCATACAGGGTCAGAAGAATTTTTTCTTAAGACCACTGAGTATATGTCCCCATCTCTTGATCCGGATAACTTAACATCTCCGGATAAGTTTTCCCTTACTGTACAGGTGTTGGACATAAAGGAAACAGTAAATCCTTTGTCACATAAATTACTGACACTTAGCAAATTATGCTTCAAACCTTCGACTAGTGCAACTCTAGTGATTGATACACAGCCGTTTGTTAAAGTACCATACCCGACAGTCTTACCTTTGCTGTTGTCACCATATGAAACGGATGGACCTCGTTTTTCATTAACTTCTACAAGCAGAGTCTGATCACCCGTCATATGTCCGGAGCATCCACTATCGAGGATCCATTTGCTTTGATTGATCTTTAACTTCAAGTGATCCGGAAGCGCATTCCAGAGATGCTTCGAAAGACAACAATTTACACTTTTGGTGCCTAAACTTGTTTAGGGCGGTTAGAAAGAACAGCGATAATGTCAACGATTCTGGATTTGACTTTGCTAGGACTTTTAGCTCTCCTACTTTACTTTAATTTGTTAGTTTCAACTGCCTCTTTTATTTGCGTTATCTTGGGAGAGACACTCCTTTGAGGTTTAGATTTTGTTTTGCTCGAAGAATCCTTTTTATTGAACCGATCTTTATTGGTACGAATTTGATTACAAAGCCAGTTATCAGATAAACTCCAACATTCATAGTGATAATGACCTATTTCCCTACAGATGGAACAGACACTATAATGCGGAGTACAAACAGAGTATACAGGTCTCTTAGATTTTACAGACTTTCTACTCTGTTCCCTGTGGCCTAATCCATTACGTTTGGGTGACACGCTCTTGGCCCTAGATGCGTCAGCCTTAGCCTTTCCTTTCTTTTTGGGTGCTACAGTTTTGGCTTTAACTGCAGCCCTTCCCTTCATCATTAGTTACGGGTCTTCCGCTTCGGGAAGTGCAAGAACAACCTCAACTCCACGATCATAAACTATGGTGCCACCTGAAATGAAACCATCCAACGGTTTAGACGTACAAGCAGGATATAAGTTGGTTAGTTTTGGAGTGAAATCAGGAGGACACTTAGTAGCTTGAGCATTGGAGGTTGATGATTCTGAGCCTAGGCCAGGTTTGATTCGAACATTATCCGGATCAGTCCTAAATGAAGAGGCTATTTCCCCGGATTTAAGCCACTTACGATTTATTTTCTTTTCCTGTTCAAGTTTATTCTTGAGTCTTTTTACAATAACTTTTAGGCTTGAGAGATTGGTATTCAGCAGATGATTTTCAGCCCTTAGATCGTGATACCAAGCCTCTTTTCCTCTGAAGTCAGCTATGTCTTTTTCAAGTCTAGTAATATTAAATTCAAGACGTTTATTCTGACTTTCCATATCTTTGTACATTTGAGTAATTATTAGTCTCTCATTCCGTTCATGATTACGTTCAGTAATAAGAGATTCTATTTTACTCATGAGCTCAAGAGATAGAAGGTACCTTAGTATTTGCCATGAGGCGGACGTTCGGCTTAGGAGTTGGCTCATCATCCGAGGATTCCTCCTCTTCTTCCGAGCCACCGATGTACTTTGTCACGAACACCTTCCTCTTGTTTTTGCTATTGTCCGAGGTGGTACGTCGAGGAGTAACCTTGTCACTTTTCTCTGCCGTCTTAGATTTGGATCTGCATTCCTTGGCCCAGTGACCGGGTTTCCCACAATTAAAGCATTTTTGGGAGCTCGACTCCGATCGCTCCTTCCTTCTGGATGATGAGGAGCCTCTTCGAATCTTTTTCTACTTTTCCAAAGGAATCATTCAAAGGATTTGACAAGAAGAGCTATTTCCTCTTCTGCGTCTGAGTCAGAATTCTCTGACTCATCCGTATCATCCTCTTGATGATTACTGGAGCATTCCGTAGCTTTGAGAGCTACCCCTTTTTCTTTCCGAGCTATTTTCTCATCACGGTCAGTGTATCTGAATCTGACCTCATGAGTCCGAAGCTCTCCGTATATTTCCTCAAGGGCGTAAATGGCCGTTTTGTCACTTGCATCCGAAGTTGCTTGGAGTAGTAGCGATCTGGCAAGGATCGAAAGAAGTTGTCATTGATTTGAGACTGAGTGTAGTGTTCATTGACAGTTTTTAGCTCTAGCATGAGCTTGCCGAATCTCCGATAGATGCTCTCAAGGGATTCGCCAGGTTTGTGATTGAAACTCTCAAAATTCTGTCTGAGAGCACATATCACATTTTGCATCTGGGACTGACTCCCCTCATAGAGGATTGTCAGTTTATCCCAGACAGCTTTTGCTGACGTGCAGCCCTGGACGTCCGTGAAAGCCTCGGAATCCAAAGACGATGTAATGTAGCCGAGCCTTTTCGCTAGCTCATTGCCAGGCTCTTTCATCGTTGGTAAGTTCGGCATCCGTCTTTGGCCTTCTAACTCCATGTTCTCCGATAGTCATCGGAATTGGAATCTCCCGATGAAGACAGGGCCACATGAGATGATCATGGCATACCATAAACATCTTCATGCGAGCTTTCCACCTGGGAGAAAAGCTCAGGTGTGAATTTGGGCGGTTTTGTCGAGTAAAACCAAAACTCCGTGGTTGAGGAGTGGGCCGCAGCAGACAGGTTGAGGTGGGTCGACGTTTTCACTGTTGCTTCGATTCGGGATGGGCTCTTGTGCACCTCCGGAGTTAAGGCGAGTGTTGAATAGCATACTGGTTTCTTCGGCCATTGCTGAGAGTGAAAGAGTGGGATCTCTACTTAGAACAAATAGAACTTCCTCTGATACCACTTGTTCGTCCCTTAGAGCCTAGAGGGTGGTAAATAGGCTCTTATCGAAACTCTTTTGATTCTCTTATGACACAACACTTATCTAGTTAAGTGATAGAATCACTGCGGAAGATAACCAAATAGTGGAAGTATTTTGTTTTATTATCAAAAGATAAATACAACAAAATAGAAGTAAGACTCTGTTACACTCTGTTTACAAAAGGATTCACACTCTAGCCTAAATTATGTCTTTGAGGTCTTGTGCATACACAGGGTTGATTAGGCTCGCTTGTTCACACACTTAAATGTACAAGTATGAATATTTATAACAACATTCCTAAAAGACAACCTTGGAACTTGTAGTTCCGGAATGCGTTCAGCCACTAACTATTCCTGGTAATCTCTCTGCCTTGATCTTGTGGTTTGTGGAGATCAAGATCTTGGGTTTGAAGAGTATAAGTGCCTTTGTGAGTTCGCAAGTATAATTAAAGTTGTGTCCACATATCCAAGATGATCCACGTGTAAGATTCTTCAGGTTCTCAATGAGTTTGTCTTACATCGGGACACAACGAGCTGATAACTTTATATGCGGTCGGTTGAAGTAGCATCTTCTTGGTCCGGTGTAATTTTCCTTACTCCATTACTAATGAAGTTCGGAATCTTCTTGTCACGCCCCGGATTTCCAACCCGAGGAAACCAGGCACGTGACTCCCCTTTTACCCACACGGAGGGCAAAGGGGTTAGGATACAAACCAAGAATATTACATTTTAAACATCCACAACACATTCAAGAAAATAAAGTTCATCAAAACAATCCACAAACCAAACCAGTCTTTATTACAACAAAGTCCTCTTTTCAATCCATCCCCACTGGGGTTACATCAGTTCCCATAAAAACAACATAAATGGTAAAGTAAATATGGTCTTCCACCTTGGGGTCCCACCTAACGCCTGTATGTTCCTGAAAGAAAACACAACATAGAGGGAGGGGTGAGCAACCACAGCTCAGTAGGGATCATGTCTTCCCAACCCATCCCATGCTCCTAGCGTGTACATGAGTGTGTACAGGTGCAGTGTAGTGACAATAAAATGTAAACAAGTAGTATTCCACATTCACAAGGCACACCTATCCACAGCCATACAAGGCTTAGCCACATAGGCTAACAAATCCCTGACCACTCAGGCTTAGCCACACGGGCTAACATATCCTGACCTCTCAGGCTTAGCCACACCGGCTAACATATCCTGACCTCTCGGGCTTAGCCACACAGGCTAACATATCCACGGCCATATAGGCTTAGCCACAGAGGCTAACATTTCCGATCCCGGGCTTCCACGGCCACCGGGTTCCATAAGCACAAAGATACAAGGTCACACAGGCATTAAACCAAACACGTAGCATACACACTTTCACAGGCATAATACCAAACACTTAGTTCGCACAGCCCATCAGGCATAAAATCAAACACATACTAGGCATATTCACGGACATATCCACACAGGCATTTTATCGAACACTTATTATGCACACCATCCAACACCAAGAATACACCAAAAAGCGCCATTGAAGGCCAACATCCATATAGGAGATCACACCTATATGGATTACATATGTATATATAATCAGATATAACCCATAATCTGCCCTAGAACCCTAGGACGAGAGGAGGATTTAGGAAGAACAGAACCCCTACCTCAAGTAAAACGCAACAACACAGCAATGTCCCGATCCCACGTCGAATGTCGTCCACCCACGAAGCACCGACCACCCACGCAAGACGCCCAGGCGGCAACCAGGAGCTCTCCTTCCCCTCTCTCTCTCTCTCTGCGACGGCCGGTGGAGCAACAAACCCTAACCCTAAAACAGAGGGGCTTCTCCTCCTTATATAGACAACACAACATCAAAACGACGTAGTTTTGATTAAGTGAATCCCAGGATCAAAACGACGTAGTTTTGATCACACAAGTTAGCACCTTTCCGCACCCATATAGGCCAAAATACTCGGAATTTCAACATGGTCCTTTGGAGAAAGATCATTAGAATGTCAAAACCAAGGGAACCATGCAAAAATATGGTCGCACGCCAATTTGCACGTGAATTCCTCAATTCACGTGCAACTCCAAATGCACTCCAAATACTCTCAAACTTCACCCCTAGCCTCCTTGCCTCATGTAGAAGACAACCACACTTACACGTGAATTGGACCCATATCACGTGCACCTCACATACACGTCGGTTTGGCCTGAAACTCTGTGGTAGATAGAGGACATCATTCTAAGCATCTTTCCTTTTGCACGTGAATTCATTGGAGTCCATTTACTAGGTCAAAATCTAGAAAAACTAGAAAAACTCTACTCGGAAGGCAAAGCGTGACTAACTCAAGGTACGGGTCCTTACACTTACTCCATGTCGGTGGTTGCTTACTCCGTATCTATTTGGTACCAGAATCCTTAGTCCGTGTCAGCGCTTCCTTTCTCCGTGTGAATGAGAAGGTCGGAGTGCTTATTCCGTATCAGCGCTTCCTTACGCCGCATGTAAGTTCCTTACTCCGTATATAAGTTCCTTACTACGTATGTAAGTTCCTTACTCCGTATGTAAGTTCCTTACTCCGTATGTAAGTTCCTTATTCCGTACGAGTCTCTTACTCGTGCGAGTTTAAAGGATCGGATGGCTTACTCAGTACTAGCACATCCTTACTCCGGATGAGTGAGTGGTCCAGATTCCTTACTCCGCATCTAAGTTCCTTATTCCTTTTTAACTCCGTGTTGACTCTTTTACTTCGTGCGACCTTGTAGACCAAGATTCTTACAACGCATCGGTTTGACTTAGTCCGTTTGAGGCATTAAGAGCAGATTCCGTAGTCCGTAGCTTTTATGTTCTTAGTCCGCACGAATGTTCCTTATTCCGTATGTATTGGTGACTTAGTTATTTACCAAGTGTTTGACGACACTCACTCTTGTCCGGATCAGGATTATGTATCCTATCCTTAGCTTTGCTCTCACGAGTGTATCTCCGGATTAATAACATATCTTCTGCAATGATCAAAGAAACACAAAAGATCTCAAATCAAATTACATAGGGCTTTATCAGCATTATCCAAATTCTAGGCTTGATCCAACAGAAGTAATGCCAACATGCGCAATGAGGGCGTTGGGAGGATTGGGTGGAGGAGAATGTCATGCCTCGAGAATTCGGGACATCTCTCGGTGGCACGATCTAGAATTGTATTCATGTTACTTGTAGGAGAGGGCATGTTGAAGTGTAGACGGTGAGTAGCGAAAGGCTCCAGGAAGTTCGTGTCGGAGAATGGATGGGGGCCATTTGGAGTTTAGACATACCGATGTGATTGAGTGCGGGCAACACATCGCTAGTTAAGGACTTGACGTTGAAGAAAGGATTTGGCTATCGTTACACAAACTGATTGAGAACTGGAGCCATTCTCTTGATGAGCCCGATGGTAGGGCGAAACCAGTCTATGTGAGGTTCAACCCTCAAAGGCTAAACTTAGCGAGACCGAGTAAAGGAAACTAGGAAAGCTAAGTGCCGCAATGGGTTGAGAGTCACAAAAAATCTGACCCTGTGATAAAGTCGTATCGAGTTGAACCGACCCGTATCTTGAAGACTCACCGAGCACTCTCGCGAGTAGTGTGATCCCAATGAGGGCAGCTCACGAGACGTGAGTCGACCGGTAGTGTCTTGCACGCTTCGCATCTGACGGACAAGATTTTTAGCCTCTCTAAAAGAGCTAGCTAATGTCGTTAAATCTCTCTTCAAGATAATAAATTCCCTAAGTTTGCACTAAAAGAATAGCAGCAAGAAAGGGGTCGAACCCACAGGGATTAACCTAGTTCTCTAGTTCTCAAATCAAATCACCCAATTACTCTTGTTCTATAAAATGTCTTGGCAAAAAGTTTTCTTTTTTAAACTAAAGATCTAATTTTTATGTGGTTTTCTGAATAAACAAAGAAAGTAAACTGATTTTAGGATTAAGAATCAAGGATTAAAAGCATCTAGGGTCACAATTTCACCTCCCTATGTTATCTCTCTGGTTCATGGTATTAGGGTTGTCCGATTGAAAACATGCTAAACATAAGCCAAGGACAACAAATGGTCATTGAGGTCCTTTTAAGAGTTGTATGCCAGAATGGTCATCTAAACACACAAACATGCAAAGCCAATAAATCATACTTGCAAAAGGATAATGATCACACCAATCACAAATAAGTTATGAATCTCAATCTGCCCCAGACTAGAGCTAAGAATACCAAGGTGTACATCCAAAGATAGAGTTTAAGAACAGATTCATAAAACATGCAAAACTCAATCATTCAAACCCAATATTCATAAACACAGCAAAGCAACAAAGGGGGCTACATTGCTCCCCTAGATTAAAAGACTACTCACGCATGATTACAAGCAAAACCATAGCGAGAAAAGCTCAGCATCTTCTTCTTGATCACGCGCACAAGCAAAGCTTCAAATCCAGGCTCCAAAATCCGCGACGGCTGCTGCGACGACGGCGGCAGCCGCGACGGCTGCTCTCCTAGGTCAAGGACAGCCTCCAAGACGTGGAGCCTCTCTCTCTCTCTAAAAACGTGTAGGGGGGTTAGGCATGCACAGCAGAGGGCGTAGAGCTCTTATTTATAGAGTTTGGATGGGCCTTGAGGTGTGTAACCTAGCCCACTTATCAAAACGGCGTAGTTTTGATAAGTAACACTTGAAACATTAAAAACTCTATCTTCCATCCACAATTTGGACTTGGGCCTTCAGGAACAAATGATCGGCATGGAAAAACGATTGGATCGGTCCAAAAATATCTCTGCACGCCAATTTGCACGTGATATGGTGAATTCACGTGCACCTCCAAATCAGCTCAAACTTCTCCCCAAGCTTCCTTGCATCATGTAGAGGCCTAAGAGGCAAAAATATGCTTGCACGTGATATGGGTGAATTCACGTGCAGATCCAAATCAGCTCCAAATGCTCTGAAATTTCTCTGGTAGGTAGAGGCCATCATTCTAAGCAACTTTGGTTCTTGCACGCCAATTGTTTGAGGTCATCTACTATGTCAAAAGTGAGGTCCAAAATCTGCCAAAAAGACTTAAAAGCGCATGTATTTGCAAATAGTATCTTCCTAGGGGTTAGAGCAAATATATATGATATATGAAGCAATAAGGCTCTAATCATGCTCTTAAACATCCTAAATAAACACTAGAATAACGGCATAAAATGCACGTTATCAAATACACCACACTTGAACCATTGCTTGTCCTCAAGCAAAAACATACAAGCATGCAAAAATAAAATAAACACGCAGTCAAACGGAAGAAAAATAAAATAACAATCAAGGAGAATCATGGTTTCCTAAGCATGCAACTCTATCATGATGAAATGGAAATTTAAGCATCGAAATGAGTCATAACTTAGTTCATTCATGTCCATATCCCTAAGTCCAACAACCATGCAATATCTCCACTTAAATTTCAGATATGAGCAAGCAATCCATGATAAAATAGCACCTAGTTTCCCTTTAAGTTCTTACCAAGGATAAGCGGCCTCACTCAAATATAATAATTCTCAAGCCCAATACCTATCAATGAACAATGGATGGAAAACTCTATCTCTACACTCACCATCAGCTATTGATTAAGTACTTGCCAAGCAATCATGAGAGTTCCCTATTGTGCTCATCAAAGAAAACACACTCTCTATTCTACTTTATTTGAACTCACACTCTAGTCTAAACTCAATAAACTCACACTCTAGTCTAATAACTGATAAAACAAAACCATGAGCTAAGGAATTGAGCTCAACACTCTCAAAACAAAACACAATTCAGCCAATGTGGCTTCACAAATCTAAACAATCACACATAAACATCAAGCCATTGTGGCTTTTATTCTGAGTCTTTTTCTTTTTCTTTTTTTTTTTTTTTTTTTTTTTTTTTTTTTTTTTTTTTTTTAGTAATAACCTTACAAGGTTGCATTTTATGCTCTCCCTTGATGGATTATTCACTCTTCTTTTTTACTCACATAACACATAAATAAGACTGATTTTTCTAATGCATACCCCTTGCCATTTTGCTACATAAGGAGAGACAGAAATTCAATGATGTCTCACATCCCATTTCCCAATTAAGTGATGGCTTTTTCACATTCTAAATCACGACCTTTTCCAATACTATCACACAATAAAGAAAAGAATGCAAAGACAGTCCACAATGACTTAGAGGTCTTGCATCCTAACTAAACACCAAACACCGAGCACTAATAAGTAATCACATGCTTACTTGACTCCTACCATTAAATAACCAATGTTGAATGCAAGATGAGTAGCAAATCAAACTATTACCCATAAACCGAAATGTCACTCAAGGGCTAAAAAGAAGTTGTTCTCATTTTTCATTTCTTTTTCACTCAACTTTAAGGGTTACTTAGGTCTATCATAGCATTTCATGCTCGGCTAATATTCAAAACTCAGCTCCAAAAACATGGTGATATCATTCAAGAGATATAGACATGATTAAACCAATTCAGAGCACATTTTAACTACTTTAACACCCTTATCACAACATGATACTAATGTGGCATAAAAATTAAATTTTAAGCCAAAATTGCATACTTAATATCCATGTCTCCACAAACAAATCATTCAAGCAAACAACTCAAACAGTCATGCAACTAAAAACAGTGTTTGTTTTTTTTGTTTTTTTTTTTTTTTTTTTTTAAATAAAACATGCAATCACAATATAAAAGACAAGCAAGTGGCTCAAGTAACTCCCTATACACCACACTTAAAATATGCTATGTCCTCATGGCATAAAATAGGGAGTAGGAAAAATACTTACCCCTGGTTTGGCACCTTGTAATAGTAGATGACATTGGCCACCATTCGTCGCACTGAGCCACAAAGTCGACCGATGTCTCGCCGCGCACTTCCCAATTTTCCTTCCCTTGCAGAATACCCATCATGTAGTAGCAAACAAAGATCCCCAGACTGAATTGGTCGGTGTTGGGGAATTTGCATTTCATTGTAGTGAATAAGAGGGAGCTTGTCCGCCAACAAGCCTTCTTTGATCATTGCCACTTTCATGCGTTTGATGAACCCATGCACTAGCTGTCTTTTCCGTTTAGCAAACCCTTCGCCTTGGCTTGGATCATATAGCACGGCATGGCCTACATCCGGATTCACACGGACAAGTACATAGTGGCGGTCAATGTGCACCGGAATTAGCACCTCATGCACACCATGCCAAGGGCGGTGCCCTTCATTCTCTCCATTAATGCGTTGGCGCCACACCTCTTCGGACAAGGGTTGATTGAAAAGCTCACACAGCATGATGGAAGTGTACCCGGCTAAGGGGTAATTATGAGGCTCGGCCTCCACTACATACCGCATGGTCCGGTCGAAGAGGTCTATCTCGTCGGCATAGAGATATTCATTCTCCGAGATCCTCTTCAAGCTAAAAGGAGTGAAGATATCATTATCCCGTATAAATCGAGCCCTATGACCTGTGGAATTGATGAATTCTTCAAATCTTGCTTGGCTCTCTTCGGACGATAAAGCTGGATTAATGAGTAAATGAACAGGGAGGGCCAAGTAGATCTTCAGGTTCAGCAGGCATGTATGCACCCCAAGATACTCTGGAAGTATAGCGAGGCACCGGGGCCTGAGAATATGCGGGATCCGTAAAAGGCTGGAAGGGTGAATACCGCCTCCGCTTGCCTCTGCCTCCTGCGGGTGAGAGTAAGATGGGCGAAATGTGAAGGTTCTTGTTGAGGTGGATCTGCCTGGGCTGGATAAGCATCTTCAGGGGATGGAGAGGGTTCTTCATCAGGATATCTCCACTATAGGAGAACGTTTTGATGCTTTCCTCTTGCTCAAAGCCTTCCAGATTTTGCCTAGGAGGCCTTTGACTTCTTTGTTGTCCTTCCTCAGGGCTTCCACCTCGCTGGGTTCTGGCATTGGCCTCCCTGAGCTGCTGTGTTTCTTCCCTCCAAGCTTCGATAGATGCGGCAGGAGGAGCCCTGGGGCCTCCCATGCTCTAGGTGATGCATGAGCAGCTACATCTGGGGCCTCCCATGCTCTGGTTCTAGGTTGTGAAGTAGCTTGTTGGTCTCCAGGAGATGAGTGCCATTAATTCTTCAAATTGGGCATTAGTGATGTGCCCATTAGTGACTGCCCAATTGATGACCTCCACTTCACTCACCACCGCCCACTAATGCCTTGAAAGAAATTGAAAATGTCTTCTTTGTGTACATTGAACCGCATGTACATGGCAGTGAGTCCGTATAGAGTCTGCTTCCTTTGATCCAAATGAGGAGAGGTCTCCCTTGCAAAGTCCAGGTGGATCGCTCCACATGAACACGTGCCTAGCGGGTCCGTGATGGAGGAGGAACATTGGTTGCCCAATGACCTCTGGTGCTGACCCCCAAACCTCCTTCAGCTTGCAATACTCTTAACACCCAGGTGAGAAGGAAAAGTAATGCTCTCCATGGAGGAAAATTGCAAAGCAGGCATGCTTTGAAATATCACACACAAAATTCCGCCATTTATCTGCTTGGATGAGTTTTTCTTCCACCAATTAAAAATGGTAGTGGCCCAATCCACATTTAGCATGTGATCAATGCTATACATGAACTCCAGGTGTGGCTTAGGCACACTATCTAGCCCACTGGTCCGAATCAATAAGCATTTCCCTACCCAGGTAAGCTAGGCATCTAAATTTTCCAACAAAACCATTCTTGGTATACGCCTTCGACTTTGAAATTTTCTAGCATAGTTACATGCGGTACCAAAGTCTCCTAGGCTCATTGAGGGAAACTACTGCGGGTTCAGGGAGGTTAAAGCAATTTCTAATAATATCGGGGGTTATTCGACATAAACCCCTTGCACAACCCCCTATCGGTTCATCCTCATTCCCGAGAGACAGATGCATAGAAGTCTTGTAAGGCGAGAATAGGAAATAGCCGGCCAGGCGGATACTAACCTTTGTAATCCCCGAGTTTGAATTTTAACGGCCACCTCTCTAGCCCAGCCCGGCTACGAAGCCTCCAAAGCCTGCATGTCAAGAGCATGCCCCAAGAGTATCTCCTCCTCGGGTTGGCTATCAGCACTAGGTGAGTGCACCTCCTCCTGGCCAGTCCTCCTTGTGCGCACCATCTTTGGAATGAGAAAATAAGAACAAGAGCGGTTCTTGAAGAGCAAGAGAGCAAAAGGGCGAGCTTCTCTAATACTCAGATCCGGAGTGATTTTGGTGTGGAAGCCTTTGAAGATGGCCTCCCTTTATATAGCGTGCGAAGGAAAGAGGCTCCAATTGGCGTGATACATGTGCCCCTAACTTTTCAGAGTGTTCGACCAAAATACCCTCCGCACGTGAATTGGCTGAATTGGCGTGCAAGTCGAATCGTCCCAAACTTTGGTGGTGGGTCCCCATTGAGCTGGAAAGCAATTCTTCCTTCTGCACGTGAATTGTGGGAAGCTTCTAGGAGGGCTAGAATCGGTATTTTGCATTTTTGGGCCTCCATATGACGGCTATCAATTCGCGTGCAAGAGTAAACGTGATTCACATGGTCCTCATCTACCATTCCAGAGAGTTACGACTCAAAAGGAGGTGCACGCGAATTGGGCAATTCACGTGCAAATTCACGTTCAGCCCAAACTGGCCCAAATTTCTCCACCGAGTTGATTATGCATTATGGACCATCTTTAACTCTTGCACGTGAATTGTTTGAGCCCATCTTCAAGCACTTTTGGGCTTCACTTGCTCCTTGCTCCTTGACTTTGACTTTAAAAACAATTCCACAAGTTCGGGACCCAAAAATTTGCTCATCCTGCACATGGTTAGCTAAGAAAGGAACAAAGTCTCTGCACAATGGTTAGCTTGCAAACAAATTTATTGAAGAAAACAAATAAGAGAAAATAACATAAAATAAAACACAGCAATAAACATTGGGTTGCCTCCCAACTAGCGCTTTATTTAAAGTCTATAGCTAGACTTTCAGTGATGATCATGCAATGGTGAAAGAGAGGGAATCAACTATCTCCCTCGAGTTGAATCAAAGTAAGGTTTCAACTATTGCCATTCACCCAAAATTTCTTGCCATCTATAGCTTGGAGCTCAAAGCTCCCATATGGCTTCTTATCAACTATCACAAAAGGTCCCATCCACTTGGACCTTAATTTGCCAGGAAATAACCTCAACCTTGTGTTAAATAGAAGAACTTTCTGCCCTAAGGTTAAAGGTTCATTGTTGAGTTGCCTATCATGCCATTTCTTAGTTCTTTCTTTGTAAAATTTAGCACTATCATAGGCATCCAACCTAAGCTCATCTAACTCAATTAATTGAGTCATCCTAAGCTCCTTGATCTCTTGTGGGTTGAAATTTAACTTCTTCAAGGCCCAATGAGCCTTGTGTTCTAGTTCCACAGGCAAGTGACATGCCTTACCATATAGAATACGGTAAGGTGACATCCCAATGGGAGTTTTGTAAGCTGTCCTATATGCCCATAAGGCTTCATCAAGCCTTTGAGACCAATCTTTCCTATTGGCTCCAACAGTTTTCTCTAAAATGGCCTTAATCTCCCTATTGGACACTCGCTTGTCCATTAGCTTGTGGGTGGTAAGCTAAAGACTTCCTATGAGTGACACCATACTTGTTCAATAATTTATCAAACAATTTGTTGCGAAATGACTACCCTCATCACTGATTATAGCCCTTGGTGTCCCAAAACGGCTAAAGATGTTCCTAGTAAGGAAGTGAGTCACAACCCTAGCATCATTCACTCTAGTAGGAATAGCTTCTACCCACTTAGACACATAATCCACAGCAAGCAAAATGTATGAATACCCATCGAGTTGGGGAATGGCCCCATGAAGTCAATGCCCCAAATGTCAAAAATTTCAACCGGAAGGATTCCAGGTTAAGGGCATCTCATTTTTCCTAGACAAACCACCTACCCTTTGACATCTATCACACTTTTTGATGTAGACATAGGTGTCTTTCACCATGTGAGGCCAATAAAAGCCACCTTGCATGATCTTAGCCACAGTTCTCTGCACCCCAAAGTGGCCCCCATAATGTGATGCATGACAATGATGTATTATGTCATCTACCTCCTCCTCAAGGACACACTTTCTTATGATTTGGTCTGGACACCTCCTATAAAGAATTGGGTCTTCCCAAATGTATTTCCTAGCATCCACTACCAATTTCTTTCTCTGGTGGTAGTCTACTGTTTGGGTATGAACCCGGTGGCTAAATAATTTGCTATGTCAGCAAACCAAGGAAGATGATGCACCTCAAACAACTTCTCATCGGGAAAGTCATCTACAATGGGTAGAGACTTAGGTGCATTCTCCACACGGGAGAGGTGATCAGCCACAGAATTTAGGGCTCCCTTTGTGTCTCTAATTTCAAGGTCAAATTCTGTAAGAGGAGAACCCATCTAATCAAGCGTGGCTTAGCTTCTTTTTTAGCAAACAAATATTTCAACGCGGCATGATCGGTGTAAACAATGACTTTAGACCCCAAAAGGTAGGGTCCAAACTTGTTGCGACCATAAACCCACGGCTAGCGACTCTTTCTCGGTGGTGGTATAGTTACGTTGAGCATCATCTAAGGTCTTACTTGGCATAGTAAATGACCCTAAACACCTTTTCTCGCCTTTGCCCTAAGACTACCCCCACAGCATAATCACTCGCATCACACATTAGCTCAAAAGGTTGAGCCCGGTCAGGTGTAACTATACCGGTGCAGTGACTAACTTACCCTTGAGGATGTTAAAAGCTTCTAAGCAATCTTCATTAAACTCAAAGCTTGTGTCTTTTTCTAACAACCTACTCATGGGTTTTGCAATTTTTGAGAAGTCCTTAATAAATCTCCTATAAAAGCCAGCATGGCCAAGGAAACTTCTCACTCCTTTTTCATTGGTTGGAGGTGGCGAGTCTCAATAGTGGAGATTTTTGCCTTGTCTACCTCCAAACCATGTGCGGACACCTTGTGTCCTAGAACTATCCCCTCTGTTACCATGAAATGGCATTTCTCCCAATTTAGGACTAGTTCCTTCTCCTCACATCTCTCTAAGACCACATCTAGATTTCTCAAAACCTTGTTGGTAAGAGGAACCAAACACCGAGAAGTCATCCATGAAGACCTCCATGATCTCCTCAACCAAACCCTGAAAAATAGCCATCATAGACCTTTGAAAGGTGGCAGGGGCATTACAAAGCCCAAATGGCATTCTCCTAAATGCAAAAGTGCCAAAAGGGCACGTGAAGGTGGTCTTTTCCTGGTCCTCGGGCTTAACCATGATCTGATTATACCCGGAATAGCCATCTAAAAAGCGATAGTGACTATAGCCAGCTAACTCTATCCAACATTTGATCAATGAAAGGAAGAGGAAAATGATCCTTCCTAGTGGCCTTGTTCAGCTTCCTATAGTCAACACACACTCTCCACCCCGTCACGGTGCGAGATGGAATCAATTCATTTTTCTCATTCTTAATCACGGTCATGCCCCCTTTCTTGGGCACAACATGCAATGGACTCACCCACTCACTATCTGAAATAGCATAAATTATACCCGCATTTTTCCATTTTAAAATTTCTTTTCTAACAACTTCTTTCATGGCAGGGTTTAATCTTCTTTGTCTTTCGGCGAGTGGGTTTAAAATCATCATTCATCAAAATCTTATGCATGCAAATCCCTGGACTAATACCCCTAATGTCTTCAATGTTCCATCCTAGGGCCTTTTTGTGTTTCCTAAGGACTTCTAACAATTGGGTACACTCCACATCATTCAAATTAGAAGCAACAATAACAGGGAATTGATTTGTAGAGTCTAGGAATTCATACCTTAGGTGTCCAGGCAGCTCCTTGATTCTGGAGGCTGGAGGCATGTCATCTTCTTTCTCCTCCTCGGCTTGCTCCAAAGAGTTTGTAATTTGCTCATTTTCCTCAGTTGTCAAGTACATCTCTTCATCTTGTTGAGCTTCTATAAGTTGAAGGGCTCCATCATTGGTGGTGGTAATTTCTTCCGCCAAGTAGTTTTCCACCAATTCCTCAAGGTCTTCAATCCAAAGGCAATCCTCCTCCTCTTGACCTTGCAAAGCCTTCCCCATGTGGAAGACTAAGGTCTCCTCATTAATTCTCGAGTTAGCTGCCCTTGAGCAACATCAATCAATGCACAACCCGTTCGAGAAACGGTCTTCCAAGGAGTGCTGAACTCCTCTATCTTCTTCCATCTCCAAAACAACAAAGTCCAGCTGGAAATATGAAGGAGCCCACTTTAACTAGCACATCCTCTATGATTCCTTCAGGCCTTCCAGGTGGACCGGTCTGCCAACCGCAATGATATGGAAGTAGGCTTCATGCCCTTAAGCCCAAGCTGCTTGTACAAAGCAAAGGAAATCAAATTGATGCTGGCCCCTAAATCACATAGGGCTGTTCGTTGCGGTGCATTGCCAATCACACAAGGGAGATTAAAAGCGCCGGATCTTTATGCTTGATGGGCAAACTCCGTTGAACAACACTTGCTCACCTCGTTAGTGAGCCGCCACCGTCTCATGATCCCCATATTTCCTCTTCTTTGTCACAAAATCTTTAATGTATTTTTCGTACCTAGGCATCCGCTCCAAAACTTCCACAAATGGAATGTTAATCTCAAGCTTCTTGAACAAACTCAGGGAAGCGCTCATACTCTTCTTCAACCCTCTGGTTCCTCGGCCTCGAGGAAATGGCATACTAGGCCTGAGCTCTTGCTTCTGTTCTTGACTATCTGTCTTGACTCGGCTGCTTGTCCTTCTTTTCTTGCACTTTTTCTTGACTTTATCTGATTTTCCTTGGTCATCGACTTCCAAGGGTCTGCTTTGTTCTTCTGGAATTGCCTTCTTCTTAGGCTCCTCGGCTTCATTCGGTTTCTTCCCGCTCCTTAGAGTGATAGCCTTGCAACTCTCCTTGGGGTTCACCTCGGTGTCACTTGGAAAAGTGTTGGTGGACACCCTTTGATTAGCATTCTGTGCCATGCTCACAAGTAACTTCTCCATACTCTTAAATGAAGTCTCCATATTCTGAATTGAAGATTCTAGTGTGACTACCCTTTCCTCCAAATTATCCTCTCTTTTGGTTGGCTCATCCACATTCGATATACCCTTCCTCTTTCTTTGTTGAGGTTGAGGTTGTTTCTGCTTTCGAATCCTGGAGGTGGGTGCAAATAATTATCCGTAGCATACGGATTCGCTTCATCCCCTGGGGGCACATATTTGTCTTGAAATGAGGTATCTCCCCCTCGGTTCCGAGTTCTCCGAAATGGTTGAGATTCTTGCTGATTCTGGTTGTACCCTAGTTGTTGTTGTTGAGGATAAAATTCTTGTTTTCCGGTACAAGCCCTTTCCTCCAACATAATTTGCTTCTTCGGCTCCACTCCAGCCCTGCTCAATCCTGGTAAAGCTTGTGATCCTTCAACTTTAAGAGCCAATACTTCCATGCCTTTCACTAAAGCTTGAATCTGTGTTTGCACATCATTGGAAGAATTTTCAACTGAAGCAATCTTCTCCCTTGGCTTTGAAGTACGCACATTAGACCACTGCAATCGGCTAATGACAGCCTCTCCAAGAGCTCTGCTGCTGCGTCAGGCTCTAGGTTCATCAAGCATCCTCCAGCAATTGCATTCACCTTGTCTTGTGAATGGGACCGAAGACCTGTGTAGAAAGATTCAATTTGAATCCTTGGGGTCTTCCATGATCAGGGCATCTTCTCACTAAGTCTTTGAAACGCTCCCAAGCTTCATGAAGAGTCTCCATCTCATCTTGCCTGAACCTGCTAATCTCTCCTCGACTGGATCACCTTGGAAGGAGGGAAGTATTTTGACATGAACTTGGTCCGCATCTCCTCCCAAGTGTTGATTGAACTCGTTGCGGTGTTGAACCAGCCAAGAGCTCTTTCCCTTAAAGAGAAAGGGAAAAGCCTTAGCTTTATGGCCTCCTCCGACACATTGTTGATCTTGATGGTGTCACACCTGGTAGAACCTCATCAAATCTTTGGTGTGGATCATCCACGTTGTTCCTCCAAATGCGTTGTTGCTCACCATGTTGATCAATGCCGGCTTCAGCTCGAAGCTATTTGCTTGGACTCTTGTCTGCCGAATCCCAGAATAATGGTCTGACATCATCGGCCTCGCATAATCTAAGAAGGTTCTGGGCATAAACCTATTACCCTCTTCTTCTGGATATTGGCCATTGTAATTGGCCCCTCCGTGTGGTGCACCACCATCAGGTCTGAGATCTGCCATCAGATCGCCTACGGATTGCTCCAAGCCTTGCAATGCTTCTTCCGCCTCACGTGCTGCTTCCCTAGCTGCTCTACGACGAGCTCTGAACAACCTTTCAGGTTCCCGCGTAAATTGTATATCCTCCTCTCTTTGCATGCACAACTAGGAATCCTTGATGTATGTTCCTGTAAACAACAACAAGAACACACCCAACAGCTCCGAACAATGCAAAATAAACAAATAAAGAACACAAAATAACAAGAAAGTAAAAGACAAAATAAAATACCAAGATCGAATTCAAACAATTTCACTCAATGTTGATTTTAAAAACTAGTTAACCGTTGAATCCCGGCAACGGCGCCAATTTGACGGACAAGATTTTTAGCCTCTCTAAAAGAGCTAGCTAATGTCGTTAAATCTCTCTTCAAGATAATAAATTCCCTAAGTTTGCACTAAAAGAATAGCAGCAAGAAAGGGGTCGAACCCACAGGGATTAACCTAGTTCTCTAGTTCTCAAATCAAATCACCCAATTACTCTTGTTCTATAAAATGTCTTGGCAAAAAGTTTTCTTTTTTTAAACTAAAGATCTAATTTTTATGTGGTTTTTCTGAATAAACAAAGAAAGTAAACTGATTTTAGGATTAAGAATCAAGGATTAAAAGCATCTAGGGTCACAATTTCACCTCCCTATGTTATCTCTCTTGGTTCATGGTATTAGGGTTGTCGATTGAAAACATGCTAAACATAAGCCAAGGACAACAAATGGTCATTGAGGTCCTTT
The DNA here is from genome assembly GCA_023512835.1 of Taxillus chinensis. Lineage (NCBI taxonomy): Eukaryota > Viridiplantae > Streptophyta > Magnoliopsida > Santalales > Loranthaceae > Taxillus > Taxillus chinensis. The sequence continues at coordinate 40,611,242 of CM042084.1, forward strand.
TAAGAGTTGTATGCCAGAATGGTCATCTAAACACACAAACATGCAAAGCCAATAAATCATACTTGCAAAAGGATAATGATCACACCAATCACAAATAAGTTATGAATCTCAATCTGCCCCAGACTAGAGCTAAGAATACCAAGGTGTACATCCAAAGATAGAGTTTAAGAACAGATTCATAAAACATGCAAAACTCAATCATCCAAAACCCAATATTCATAAACACAGCAAAGCAACAAGGGGGCTACATTGCTCCCCTAGATTAAAAGACTACTCACGCATGATTACAAGCAAAACCATAGCAGAAAAGCTCAGCATCTTCTTCTTGATCACGCGCACAGCAAAGCTTCAAATCCAGGCTCCAAAATCCGCGACGGCTGCTGCGACGGCAGCGACGGCTGCGACGGCTGCTCTCCTAGGTCAAGGACAGCCTCCAAGACGTGGAGCCTCTCTCTCTCTCTCTAAAAACGTGTAGGGGGGTTAGGCATGCACAGCAGAGGGCGTAGAGCTCTTATTTATAGAGTTTGGATGGGCCTTGAGGTGTGTAACCTAGCCCACTTATCAAAACGGCGTAGTTTTGATAAGTAACACTTGAAACATTAAAAACTCTATCTTCCATCCACAATTTGGACTTGGGCCTTCAGGAACAAATGATCAGCATGGAAAAAACGATTGGATCGGTCCAAAAATACTCTGCACGCCAATTTGCACGTGATATGGTGAATTCACGTGCACCTCCAAATCAGCTCAAACTTCTCCCCAAGCTTCCTTGCATCATGTAGAGGCCTAAGAGGCAAAAATATGCTTGCACGTGATATGGGTGAATTCACGTGCAGATCCAAATCAGCTCCAAATGCTCTGAAATTTCTCCTGGTAGGTAGAGGCCATCATTCTAAGCAACTTTGGTTCTTGCACGCCAATTGTTTGAGGTCATCTACTATGTCAAAAGTGAGGTCCAAAATCTGCCAAAACAACCTTAAAAGCGCATGTATTTGCAAATAGTATCTTCCTAGGGGTTAGAGCAAATATATATGATATATGAAGCAATAAGGCTCTAATCATGCTCTTAAACATCCTAAATAAACACTAGAATAACGGCATAAAATGCACGTTATCACATCCACAGAGGTGGAGTATCCTAGAGTGTGATATAGAGTTAGGCGGGGGGTATGAAGCGCACCGGGCGATCTTGGAAGCCTTCTTTCGTTGGACATTGGGCGAGTGGAGAACATCTTGGTGAAGGTGTTGCAGCCTACGGGGAAGCGATGTCCGACTAGTTGACACTGGGCGAGTGGGGGGCATCAAGGAGAAGATGTCGTAGCTTGCGGGGAAGTGATGCTAACAAGCACAACGAGGGCGTTGCGAGGATTGAGTGGAGGAGAATGTCATGTCCCGAGAATTCGGGACATCTCTCGGTGGCAAGATCCATAATTGTGTTCGTGATAGTTGTAGAAGAGGGCAGGTTGATGCGTAGATGGTGTGCAGCAAAATGCTCCAAACAGTTCGTGTCGGAGAATGGATGGAGCACTTTCGAAGTTTAGACGTGCCAACCCGGTTGAGTGCGGGCAGCATGCTGCTAGTCAAGGACTTGACGTTGAAGAAGGTATTTGGCCATTCTTCCACAACCGGTCGAGAATTAGAGCCGTTCTTTTGATGAGCCCGATGACAAAGTAAAACAAATCTATGTGCACTTCAACTGTCAAAGTCTAAACTTAGTGGATTGAGTAAAGGAAAGCTAAGTGCTGATAGATTGAGAGGCGCAAGAAATCTGACCCCGTGACATGTCCCACAAGGCTTTTCTCAAATGCGGTTAAAACCCGAGGTAAACACCACTTCTTTAGAGGCAGCCCGGCTCGCTTGTTGAATTGCCACTAAAGTGGCATCTTTCAAAGATAACCCCATTAAGCAATTCCAAGCACAATGCATGCCAAAGATACATGTTAAGTGTAGGCGCAAGTGTCCTCTTAGAGACCGAAGAGGTCAATAAAGGCTTGGACCTTGAAAAGATATTTGAAACAAGAAAGCTATCTTCATTCAACATTCATTGCAGGATATATGTAATATCCAATGGTGAAGGATAATGATACAACAATATAAATATAGGCTACAGTATAATAACCAAATTTGAATATGAATAGATAAGACCAACACAAACGACTACTTAGTCAAAATATGAGAAGATAAGAGACGTTGCTAACACCCTCCCTCAAGTTAGAGTGTTGATAAGATCGCATCCTATCTTTATTTCGCATGTGTTGTTGGATCAAGCCCAGAATTTGAATAATGCTGATAAAGCCCTATGTAATTTGATTTGAGACCTTTGTTGTTTTGTCTTAAGTCATTGCAGAAGATATGACCTTTATCCGGATCTACACTCGTGAGAGCAAAGCTAAGGACAGGATACATAATCCTAATCCAGGTGAGAATGAGTGTCGTCAAACACTTGGTATATAACCAAGTCTTTACTTCATATGGAATAAGGATCATTTGTGCAGACTAAGAGCCTAAAAGCTACGGACTAATAAATCCGCACCTAATACTTTAAATGGACTAAGTCAAATAGATGCGGAGTAAGAATCTTAGTCTACAAAGTCGCACGGAATAAGAGAGTCGTCACGGAATTGAAAAGTTAAGTCTTCCACTCAACCGGACTAAAGTAAAGAAGACACGGAGTAAGGAATCCGAGTCTTCCATACATGCGGAGTAAGGAAGCACTTCTACGGAATAAGGACTTGAGTCTTTATTCGCACGGAGTAAGAAAACTAGATACGGAGTAAGGAATCCGAACCACTCACTCATGCGGAGTTATATGTGATTGTTTAGATTTGTAGCCACATTGGCTCAGTTTTGTTTATTTGAGAGTGTTGAGCTCAACCCTTAGCTCATGGTTTTGTTTTATCAGTTATTAGAATAGAGTGTGAGTTTATTGAGTTTAGACTAGCGTGTGAGTTCAAATAAAGTAGAATAGAGGGTGTGTTTTCTTTGATGAGCACAATAGGGAACTCTCATGATTGCTTGGCAAGTACTTAATCAATAGCTGATGGCGATGTGTAGAGATAGAGTTTTCCATCCATTGTTCATTGATAGGTATTGGGCTTGAGAATTATTATATTTGAGTGAGGCTGCTTATCCTTGGTAAGAACTTAAAGGGAAACTAGGTGCTATTTTATCCTGGATTGCTTGCTCATATCTGAAATTTAAGTGGTGATATTGCATGGTTGTTGGACTAGGGATATGGACATGAATGAACTAAGCTATGACTCATTTTGATGCTTAAATTCCCATTTCATCATGATAGAGTTGCATGCTTACGAAACCATGATTCTCCTTGATTGTTATTTTATTTTTCTTCCGTTTGATTGCGTGTTTATTTTATTTTTGCATGCTTGTATGTTTTTGCTTAAGGACAAGCAATGGTTCAAGTGTGGTGTATTTGATAACGTGCATTTTATGCCGTTATTCTAGTGTTTATTTAGGATGTTTAAGAGCATGATTAGAGCCTTATTGCTTCATATATCATATATATTTGCTCTAACCCCTAGGAAGATGCTATTTGCAAATACATGCGTTTTTAAGATGTTTTGGCAGATTTTGGAGCTCACTTTTGACATAGTAGATGGCCTCAAACAATTGGCGTGCAAGAACGAAAGTTTCTTAGAATGATGTCCTCTACCTACCACGGAAATTTCAGATCTTTTGGAGCTGCATGTGAATTCACCCATTTCACGTGCAAGCCTATTTTTGCCTCTCAGGCCTCTACAGGATGCAAGGAAGCTTGGGGAGAAGTTTGAGCTGATTTGGAGTTGCACGTGAATTCACCATATCACGTGCAAATTGACGTGCGAGAGATATTTTTGGACTGATCCTATCGTTTTTTTCATGCCGATCAATTGTTTCCGAAGGCCCATGTCCAAATTGTGGATGGAAGATAAAGATTTTAAAGTTTTGAGTGTTACTTATCAAAACTACGCCGTTTTGATAAATGGGCTAGGGTACACACCTCAAAGCCCATCCAAACTCTATAAATACTGCCTCCACGCCCTCTGCTATGTATCCTAGACCCCCTACACGTTTTTAGAGAGAGAGAGGCTCCACGACTTGGAGGTTGCTCCTTGACCTAGGAGAGCAGCCGTCGCGGCCGTCGCGGATTTTGGAGCTTGGATTTGAAGCTTTGTTGCGTGCGTGGATTAGAAGAAGATGTTTAGCTTTTCTGCTATGGTTTTGCTTGTAATCATGCGTGAGTAGTCTTTTAATCTAGGGGAGCAATGTAGCCCCCTTGTTGCTTTCTTGTGTTTATGAATATTGGGTTTGGATGATTGAGTTTTGCATGTTTTATGAATTTGTTCTTAATTTTATCTTTGGATGTACACCTTGGTATTCTTAGCCCTAGTCTGGGGGCGGATTGAGATTCATAACTTATTTGTAATTGGTGTGATCATTATCGTTTTGCAAGTATGATTTATTGGCTTTGCATGTTTGTGTATTTAGATGACCATTCTGGCATACAACTCTTAAAAGGACCTCAATGACCATTTGTTGTCCTTGGCTTATGTTTAGCATGTTTTCAATCGACAACCCCGATACCATAAACCAGGTAGATATAACATAGGGAGGTGAAATTGCGACCCTAGATGCTTTTAATCCTTGAATCTTAATCCTAAATTTAATTTGCTTTCTTTGTTTATTCAGAAAACCAAATAAAAAATAGATCTTTAGTTGAAAAAAGAAAACTTTTTGCCAAGACATTTTATAGAACAAGAGTAATTGGGTGCTTTGATTTGAGAACTAGAAAACTAGGCTAATCCCTGTGGGTTCGACCCCTTGCTTGCTGCTATTCTTTTAGTGCAAACTTAGGGAATTTATTATCTTGAAGAGAGATTTAACGACATTAGCTAGCTCTTTTAGAGAGGCTAAAAATCTTGTCTGTCAAATTGGCGCCGTTGCCGGGGATTCAACGGTTAACTAGTTTTTAAAATCAACATTGAGTGAAATTGTTTGAATTCTGATCTTGGTGCTTATTTTGTCTTTTATTTTCCGTAATTTTGTGTTCTTTATTTGTTTATTTTGCATTGTTAAGAGCTGCTGGGTGTGTTTATGTTGTTTTACAGGAACATACATCAAGGATTCCTAGTGGTGCATGCAAAGAGGAGAGGATATACAATTTACTCGGGAACCTGAAAGGTTGTTCAGAGCTCGTCGTAGAGTAGCTAGGGAAGCAGCACGTGAGGCTGAAGAAGCATTGCAAGGCTTGGAGCAATCCGTAGGCGATTTGATGGCAGATCTCAGACCTGACGGTGGTGCACCACAAGGAGGGGCCAATTACAATGGCCAATATCCAGAAGAAGAGGGACATAGGTTTATGCCCAGAACCTTCTTAGATTATGCGAGGCCAATGATGTCAGACCATTATTCTGAGATTCGGCAGACAAGAGTCCAAGCAAATAGCTTCGAGCTGAAGCCGGCGTTGATCAACATGGTGAGCAACAACGTGTTTGGAGGAACGACCGTGGATGATCCACACCAGCATTTGATGAGGTTCTACCAGATGTGTGACACCATAAAGATCAACAATGTATCGGAGGAGGCAATAAAGCTAAGGCTTTTCCCTTTCTCTTTAAGGGATAGAGCTCTTGGCTGGTTCAACATCTACCAGGCAGGTTCAATCAACACTTGGGAGGAGATGCAACCAAGTTCATGTCAAAGTACTTCCCTCTTTCCAAGGTGATCCAGCTTAGAGGAGAGATTAGTAGATTCGAGACAAGATGAGATAGAGACTCTTCATGAAGCTTGAGAGCGTTTCAAAGACTTAGTGAGAAGATGCCCTGATCATGGAAGACCCCAGTGGATTCAAATTGAATCTTTCTACACAGGTCTTCAGTCCCACTCACAAGACAAGGTGAATGCAGCTGCTGGAGGATGCTTGATGAATCTAGAGCCTGACGCAGCAGCAGAGCTCTTGGAGAGGCTGTCTTTAGCTAACTGGCAGTGGTCTAATGTGCGTACTTCAAAGCCAAGGGAGAAGATAGCTTCAGTTGATAATTCTTCCAATGATATGCAAGCACAGATTCAAGCTTTAGTGAAAGGCATGGAAGTATTGGCTCTTAAAGTTGAAGGATCACAACAAGCTTTACCAATGGGCGAGCAGGGCTGGAATGGAGCTGAAGAAGCAAATTATGTTGGAGGAAAGGGCTTGTACCAGAAACAGCAATTTTATCCTCAACATCAACAACAAGGGTACAACCAGAACCCGCAGCAATCTCAACCATTTCAGAGAAGCCAGAACCGAGGGGGAGATACCTCATTTTAGTACAAATATGTGCCCCCAGGGATGGAGCAGAATCCATATGCTACGGATAATTATTTACACCCACCTCCAGGATTCGAGCGAAGCTTGACCTTAGCCTCAACAAGAAAGAGGAAGGGTATATCGGAATGTGGAAGAGCCAACCGAAAGAGAGGATAATTCGGAGGAAAGGGTAGTCACCATAGAATCTTCAATGAAGAATATAGAAAAGTTGCTTGTGAGTTTGGCCCAGAATGTAAATCAAGGAGTCTCGGCTAAATCTTTTCCAAGTGATACCTGAGGTGAACCCTAAGGAGAGTTGCAAGGCTATTACTCTAAGAAGCGGGAAGGCATCGAAAGAAGCTGAAGTGCCTAAGAAGAAGGCAACTCCGGAAGAACAAAGCAAACCCTTGGAAGTGAAGGACCATCGGATAAAGAAGAAGAAAGAGTGCAAGAAAAGAAGGACCATCAGTGACTAAAGGCAAAATAGTTGAAGAACCAAGGCAAGAGCTTAGGCCTACTATGCCATTTCCTCGAGGGCGAGGAACCAGAGGGTTGAGGAAGAGTATGAGCGCTTCCTAAGTTTATTCAAGAAGCTTGAAATTAACATTCCATTTGTGGAAATCTTGGAGCATATGCCTAGGTACAGAAAATACATTAAAGATTTTGTGACAAAGAAGAGGAAATATGGGGATCATGAGACGGTGTCGATCACTAACGAGGTGAGCAGTGTTGTTCAACGAGTTTGCCCATCAAGCATAAAGATCCGGGCGTTTTAATCTCCCTTGTGTGATTGGCAATGCACCGTAGCAGCCAGGCCTTATGTGATTTAGGGGCTAGCATCAATTTGATCTCCTTTGCTTTATACAAGCGACTTGGGCTTAAGGGCATGAAGCCCACTTCCATATCATTGCGGTTCTTGACCGGTCTCCTGGAAAGCTTGAAGGGATAATTGAAGACGTGTTAGTTAAAGTGGGTTCCTTCATATTTCCAGCGAACTTTGTAGTTTTGGAGATGGAAGAAGATAGAGGAGTTCAACTACTCTTTGGAAGACCGTTTCTTAGAACGGGTTATGCATTGATTGATGTTGCTCAAGGGCAGCTAACTCGAGAATTAATGAGGAGACCTTAGTCTTCCACATGGGGAAGGCTTTGCAAGGTCAAGAGGAGGAGGACTGCCTTTGGGTTGAAGACCTTGAGGAATTGGTGGAAGACTACTTGGCAGAAGAAATTACCACCACCAATAATGGAGCCCTTCACTTCTGAAGCTCAACAAGATGAAGAGATGTACTTGACAGCTGAGGAAGATGAGCAAACTACAAACTCTTTGGAGCAAGCTGAGGAGGAGAAAGAAGATGACGTGCCTCCAGCTCCAGAACTGAAGGAGCTGCCTGGACACCTAAGGTATGAATTTCTAAACTCTACAAATAAATTCCCTATCATTGTTGCTTCTAATTTGAATGATGTGGAGTGTACTCAATTGTTAGAAGTCCTTAGGAAACACAAAAAGGCCCTAGGATGGAACATTGAAGATATTAGGGGTATTAGTCCTGGGATTTGCATGCATAAAATTTTGATGAATGATGATTTTAAACCCATCTTTGAAAGACAAAGAAGATTAAACCCTGCCATGAAAGAAGTTGTTAGAAAAGAAATTTTAAAATGGAAAAATGCGGGTATAATTTATGCTATTTCAGATAGTGAGTGGGTAAGTCCATTGCATGTTGTGCCCAAGAAAGGGGGCATGACCGTGATTAAGAATGAGAAAAATGAATTGATCCCATCTCGCACCGCGACGGGGTCGAGAGTGTGTGTTGACTATAGAAAGCTGAACAAGGCTACTAGGAAAGATCATTTTCCTCTTCCTTTCATTGACCAAATGTTGGATAGGTTAGCTGGCTATAGTCACTACTTGCTTTTTAGATGGCTATTCCGGGTATAATCGGATCATGGTTAAGCCCGAGGACCAAGAAAAGACTACCTTCACGTGCCTTTTTGGCACATTTGCATTTAGGAGAATGCCATTTGGGCTTTGTAATGCCCCTGCCACCTTTCAAAGGTGTATGATGGCTATTTTTCAGGGTTTGGTTGAGGAGATCATGGAGGTCTTCATGGATGACTTCTCGGTGTTTGGTTCCTCCTACCAACGGTGCTTGAAAAATCTAGATGTGGTCTTAGCGAGATGTGAGGAGAAGGAACTACTCCTAAATTGGGAGAAATGCCATTTCATGGTAACCGAGGGGATAGTTCTAGGGCACAAGGTGTCTGCACATGGTTTGGAGGTAGACAAGGCAAAAATCTCCACTATTGAGACTCGCCACCTCCAACCAATGAAAAAAAGAGTGAGAAGTTTCCTTGGCCATGCTGGCTTTTATAGGAGATTCATTAAGGACTTCTTAAAAATTGCAAAACCCATGAGTAGGTTGTTAGAAAAAAGACACAAGCTTTGAGTTTAATGCAGATTGCTTAGAAGCTTTCAACATCCTCAAGGGTAAGTTAGTCATCGCCCCGTTATAGTCATACCCGATGGGCTCGGCCTTTTGAGCTAATGTGTGATGCGAGTGATTATCTTGTGGGGGTAGTCTTAGGGCAAAGGCGAGAAAAGGTGTTTAGGGTCATTTACTATGCTAGTAAGACCTTAGATGATGCTCAATGAACTATACCACCACGGAAAGAGAGTTGCTAGCCGTGGTTTATGGTCGCAACAAGTTTAGACCCTACCTTTTGGGGTCTAAAGTCATTGTTTATACTGATCATGCTGCATTGAAATATTTGTTTGCTAAAAAAGAAGCTATGCCACGCTTGATTAGATGGGTTCTCCTCTTACAGGAATTTGACCTTGAAATTAGAGACACAAAGGGAGCCCTAAATTCTGTGGCTGATACCCTCTCCCGTGTGGAGAATGCACCTAAGTCTCTACCCATTGTAGATGACTTTCCTGATGAGAAGTTGTTTGAGGTGCATCATCTTCCTTGGTTTGCTGACATAGCAAATTATTTAGCCACTGGGTTCATACCCAAGTAGTTAGACTACCACTAGAGAAAGAAATTGGTAGTGGATGCTAAGAAATTCATTTGGGAAGACCCAATTCTTTATAGGAGGTGTCCTGACCAAATCATTAGAAAGTGTGTCCTTGAGGAGGAAGTAGATGACATAATACATCATTGTCATGCATCACATTATGGGGGCCACTTTGGGGTGCAGAGAACTGTGGCTAAGATCATGCAGTGTGGCTTTTATTGGCCTCACATGGTGAAAGACACCTATGTCTACATCAAAAAGTGTGATAGATGTCAAAGGGTAGGTGGTCTGTCTAGGAAAAATGAGATGCCCTTAACCTGGAATCCTTCCAGTTGAAATTTTTGACATTTGAGGCATTGACTTCATGGGGCCATTCCCCAATTTCGATGGGTATTCATACATTTTGCTTGCTGTGGATTATGTGTCTAAGTGGGTAGAAGCTATTCCTACTAGAGTGAATGATGCTAGGGTTGTGACTCACTTCCTTACTAGGAACATCTTTAGCCGTTTTGGGACACCAAGGGTTATAATCGGTGATGAGGGTAGTCATTTCGCAACAAATTGTTTGATAAATTATTGAACAAGTATGGTGTCACTCATAGGAAGTCTTTAGCTTACCACCCACAAGCTAATGGACAAGCGAAGTGTCCAACAGGGAGATTAAGGCCATTTTAGAGAAAACTGTTGGAGCCAATAGGAAAGATTGGTCTCAAAGGCTTGATGAAGCCTTATGGGCATATAGGACGGCCTACAAAACTCCCATTGGGATGTCACCTTACCTGTATTCTATATGGTAAGGCATGTCACTTGCCTGTGGAACTAGAACACAAGGCTCATTGGGCCTTGAAGAAGTTAAATTTTAACCCACAAGAGATCAAGGAGCTTAGGATGACTCAATTAATTGAGTTAGATGAGCTTAGGCTGGATGCCTATGATAGTGCTAAATTTTACAAAGAAAGAACTAAGAAATGGCATGATAGGCAACTCAACAATAAACCTTTAACCTTAGGGCAGAAAGTTCTTCTATTTAACACAAGGTTGAGGTTATTTCCTGGAAAATTAAGGTCCAAGTGGATGGGACCTTTTGTGATAGTTGATAAGAAGCCATATGGGAGCTTTGAGCTCCAAGCTGTAGATGGCAAGAAATTTTGGGTGAATGGCAACAGACTGAAACCATACTTTGATTCAACTCAGAGGGAGATAGTTGATTCCCTCTCTTTCACCATTGCATGATCATAATTGAAAGTCTAGCTACAGACTTTAAATAAAGCACTGGTTGGGAGGCAACCCAATGTTTATTGCTATGTTTTATTTTATGTTATTTTCTTTTATTTGTTTTATTCAATAAATTTGTTTGCAAGCTAACCCTTGTGCAGGAGACTTTGCTTCTTTCTTAACTAACCATTTGCGGGATGAGCAAATTATTGGGTCCTGAACTTGTGGAATTGTTTTTTAAAGTCAAAGTCAAGGAGCAAGGAGCAAGTGAAGCCCAAAAGTGCTTGAAGATGGGCTCAAACAATTCACGTGCAAGACTTAAAGATGGTCCATAATGCACAAGCAACAAAGTGAAGAAATTTGGGCCAATTTGGGACTGAACGTGAATTTGCACGTGAATTGTCCAATTCACGTGCACCTCCTATTGAGCTGTAACTTTCTGGAATGGGAGATGAAGACTATGTGAATCACGTTTACTCTTGCACGCGAATTGCTAGCTGTCATATGGTGGCTCAAAAATACAAAATACCGATTTTAGCCCTCCTAGAAGCTTCAAACAATTCACGTGCAGAAGGGACTATTGCTTGCCAGCTCAAGGAGGACCACCACCAAAGTTTGGGATGATTCTGACCTGCACGCCAATTCAACCAATTCACGTGCAAGGGCTATTTTGGTCAGAACACTCTGAATATTTAGGGGCACGTGTATCAAGCCAATTGGAGCATCTTTCCTTCTGCACACTATATAAAGGGAGGCCATCTTCAAAGGCTTCCACACCAAACCAAGCCAAGGCGAAGGGTGTGCCAGACGAAAAAGACAGTTAGTGCATGGGTTCATCAAATGAATCAAAGCGGCGATGATCAAAGAAGGCTTATTTGCAGGATAAGCTCCCTCTTATTCACCTCAACGAAATGGAAATCCCTCAGCAGCCTGACCAATTCAGCTGTGGGATCTTTGCTTGCTACTACATGATGACTATTCTGCAAGGGAGAGAAACTTGGGAAGTGCACGGCGAATGGTGGCCAATGTCATCTACTATTACAGCTTGCCAACAGAGAGGTAGGTATTTTCCTACTCCCTATTTTATGCCATGAGGACATAACATATTTTAAGTGTGGTGTATGGGAGTGACTTGAGCCACTTGCTTGTCTTTTATGTTGTGATTGCATGTTTTATTTAAAAAAAAACAAAAAATTTTAGTTGCAGGATTGTTTGAGTTGTTTGCTTGAATGATTTGCTTGTGGAGACATGGATATTAAGTATGCAATTTTGGCCTACAAATTTTACTTTTTGGGCCACATTAGTATCATGTTGTGATAAGGGTGTTAAAGTAGTTAAAATGTGCTCTGAATTGGTTTGATCATGTCTTTATCTTTTGAATGATATCACCATGTTTTTGGAGCTGAGTTTTGAATATTAGCTGAGCATGAAATGTTATGATAGACCTAAGTAACCCTTAAAGTTGAGTGAAAAAAAAAGAAATGCAAAATGAGAACAGCTTCTTTTTAGCCCTTGAGTGACATTTATGGTTTATGGGTAATAGTTTGATCTGATACTCCTCTCTGCATTCAACATTGGTTATTTAATGGTAGGAGTCAAGTAAGCATGTGATTACTTATTAGTGCTCAGTGTTTGGTGTGTGGAGTTAGGATGCAAGACCTCTAAGTCATTATGATTGTCTTTGAATTCTTTTCTTTATTGTGTGATATTATTGGAAAAGGTTGTGATGCACATTGTGGAAAAAGCCCATCACATTTTGAAAAGGGGGGAGGCTGCTTATCCTTGGTAAGAACTTAAAGGGAAACTAGGTGCTATTTTATCATGGATTGCTTGCTCATATCCGAAATTTAAGTGGTGATATTGCATGGTTGTTGGACTAGGGATATGGACATGAATGAACTAAGCTATGACTCATTTTGATGCTTAAATTCCCATTTCATCATGATAGAGTTGCATGCTTAGGAAACCATGATTCTCATTGATTGTTATTTTATTTTTCTTCCGTTTGATTGCGTGTTTATTTTATTTTTGCATGCTTGTATGTTTTTGCTTGAGGACAAGCAATGGTTCAAGTGTGGTGTATTTGATAACGTGCATTTTATGGCGTTATTCTAGTGTTTATTTAGGATGTTTAAGAGCATGATTAGAGCCTTATTGCTTCATATATCATATATATTTGCTCTAACCCCTAGGAAGATGCTATTTGCAAATATATGCGTTTTTAAGATGTTTTGGCAGATTTTGGAGCTCACTTTTGACATAGTAGATGGCCTCAAACAATTAGCGTGCAAGAACGAAAGTTTCTTAGAATGATGTCCTCTACCTACCACGAAATTTCAGATCATTTGGAGCTGCACGTGAATTCACCCATTTCACGTGCAAGCCTATTTTTGCCTCTCAGGCCTCTACAGGATGCAAGGAAGCTTGGGGAGAAGTTTGAGCTGATTTGGAGTTGCACGTGAATTCACCATATCACGTGCAAATTGACGTGCGAGAGATATTTTTGGACCGATCCTATCGTTTTTTTCATGCCGATCAATTGTTTCGAAGGCCCATGTCCAAATTGTGGATGGAAGATAGAGATTTTAAAGTTTTGAGTGTTACTTATCAAAACTACGCCGTTTTGATAAATGGGCTAGGGTACACACCTCAAAGCCCATCCAAACTCTATAAATACAGCCTCCACGCCCTCTCGCTATGTATCCTAGACCCCCTACACGTTTTAGAGAGAGAGGCTCCACGACTTGGAGGTTGCTCCTTGACCTAGGAGAGCAGCCGTCGCAGCCGTCGCGGATTTTGGAGCTTGGATTTGAAGCTTTGTTGCGCGCGTGGATTAGAAGAAGATGTTTAGCTTTCTGCTATGGTTTTGCTTGTAATCATGCGTGAGTAGTCTTTTAATCTAGGGGAGCAATGTTGCCCCCTTGTTGCTTTCTTTGTGTTTATGAATATTGGGTTTGGATGATTGAGTTTTGCATGTTTTATGAATTTGTTCTTAATTTTATCTTTGGATGTACACCTTGGTATTCTTAGCCCTAGTCCTGGGGCGGATTGAGATTCATAACTTATTTGTAATTGGTGTGATCATTATCCTTTTGCAAGTATGATTTATTGGCTTTGCATGTTTGTGTGTTTAGATGACCATTCTGGCATACAACTCTTAAAAGGACCTCAATGACCATTTGTTGTCCTTGGCTTATGTTTAGCATGTTTTCAATCGACAACCCCGATACCATAAACCAGGAGAGATAACATAGGGAGGTGAAATTGTGACCCTAAATGCTTTTAATCCTTGAATCTTAATCCTAAATTCAATTTGCTTTCTTTGTTTATTCAGAAAACCAAATAAAAAATAGATCTTTAGTTTAAAAAAAGAAAACTTTTTGCCAAGACATTTTATAGAACAAAAGTAATTGGGTGCTTTGATTTGAGAACTAGAAAACTAGGCTAATCCCTGTGGGTTCGACCCCTTGCTTGCGTTATTCTTTTAGTGCAAACTTAGGGAATTTATTATCTTGAAGAGAGATTTAACGACATTAGCTAGCTCTTTTAGAGAGGCTAAAAATCTTGTCTGTCAGCACATCTCACCTCATCCAACACAGCGCGCACATCACCTCATTAGCGCAAGCGTCCCTTCATCCTGTCCACGTCATCATCACGCCAGTCTCCAATGTCGACTCCACCTACAGCGCGCGCAAGCCAATTTAATCATCTATCAAAGACGTGCGGCAGATAATAGCATAAATTAGAGGGGGGTAGTGCGGCAAATATTGAAGATTCGGATCGAGTTCAAGATCGAGTATTTAATTGTTTGCAGCCTATTTTTCTTAATTCTGTTCTAATTCTGTTGTTCTAATTTTTTCCAAACAGATTTGTGATTTTTTGACCCATGGAGGGGTAAGTATTTTGTAATCGGTTTAGCGCAACACTTTGGATGCTTGTTTTGAATTCATGTTTTAATATTTAATTTGGTATTTTATGTGCTATGAATTAATTCTCGAACTCATTGATTTGTTAATTTAATATCTTGGTTGAGTGTTGATTTAGCAATTCATTGTGCGTTAATATTTTAATTGAGTGGAAAGATTTGTTTCGTAGGGAACGGGCAGTCTTTCGAGAATTGATTCATAATTATTCTGGTTGGAATAAATTCATAATCTCATTGTATTCATGGTGTGTTGTTGCATTTGAATTATAGGGCCATAATTTATCTAATTAATCTTTTGGGATAGTGATAAACAACATTCAGGTGTGAAGTTAAACCAGTTACATCTTTGATTAATTGATTTTCTTAGTTAAAATTCTTTACTTTAATTAGTTTTCATTTAATCAAAAAAAAAACCCCCCAATTTGATATTTATTCTTTTTCATTAGTTTTTATTAAACAGGTAATTAAATAGATTGAATTGAATTTTATAAATCCTCTTGTAGAGAACGATCTAGGTTAATCCACTAGCTATACTTAGTTTAAATTTTATTTGAAGTGCGTGTACGACAAACGCCCTTTTCAAATTGGCGTCGTTGCCGGGGAGGCATTAAATTTGATTCAATTTATTTTCTTGCTTGTTTTATTATTTGTTTTGATTTTTATTTATTTATTATTTTGTTCAGACTTACCTGGTAGTTTCTTGTCTTTGTTTTTGCAGGTTTCCTTTTTATTTTATTTTATTTATTTATTTTATTAAAAAAATCAAAAAAAAAAGTTTTCATTTTTTTTAAAGTTTCCTTTTTTGCAGGTTTCCTTTTCTAATAAGTTTTCTGTTTTATTTTATTTCTTTTTTTTCTTTTTTCTCATAGTTTTATTTTTTGTAGGTTTTTCTTTTTATTTTATTTTATTTTATTTTCTCTTCTCTTCCTCTTAATTTCCTTTTTGCAGTTTTATGACACGATCCACTTCAGGGGAACTACTAGATTTGGATCCAGAGGTTGAGCGGAACTTGAGGACTCGTCTTCGACATACTCAAGTAAAGGAAGAAAGCCCCTCACCAACAATGGCAGGGCCAAACGGAGAGTACAACCGCACCATCCGAGAGTTAGCAGCACCATATATCAACTATCAACCGATGTGTATTGCCTACCCAGCTTTGGAGACTAACTTCGAGCTCAGATCTGGTCTTATACATCTTCTTCCCAAGTTCCATGGGCTATCTGGAGAAGACCCACACAAGCATCTTAAGGAGTTCAATGTGGTCTGCTCAACCATGAAGCTCCGCAATGTCCCAGAAGATCAGATCAAGTTGAGAGCTTTTCCATTGTCACTTGATGGAGCTGCCAAAGACTGGTTGTATTACTTGCAACCAGAAGATGTCACATGTTGGAACGAGTTGAAGAAATTGTTTTTGAATTGATTCTTCCTAGCATCAAGGACCACAGCAATCCGGAAGGAGATCTTAGGCATCGAACAGGGACATAGCGAGACGATGTACGAGTATTGAGAGCGCTTCAAGAAGTTGGTTGCTAGTTGCCCACATCACCAAATTAGCGACCAACTCCTCATCCAGTACTTCTATGAGGATCTCACATCTATGGAGAGGAGCATGGTGGATGCAGCTGCAGGAGGAGCCCTAGTTGATAAAACACCAGTGGATGCAAGAGCTATCATTGACAAAATGGCATAGAATACGCAGCAATTTGGAGATTGAGCATTGCCTACACAGCGAGGAGTCCACCATGTGAGCCCCAACACACAGCCTAGTCTTGAGGCGCACAAGCTTGATGAGATCTCTACTATGATAAGGCATATGGCCTTAGCCTTACCAGCCCTCACTAGTCCTGCGAAAGTTTGTGGAATTTGCACCGCCACTGATCACCCTACTAATGCATGTCCACAACTTCAGGAGACAGAAGAGTGCAATGGCATCTTTCCAGGTTGCCCATATGAGTAGCAGCGTACCCCTCAGCAGAAATATGATCCATTCTCACAGACATATAATCCAGGGTGGAGAGATCATCCCAATCTTCGCTATGGGACAGGGCAACCTCAGAGACCTCCATATCCTCAGAATTTTCAGAAGAGGCCTGAGGGGCCAACATCGAATGGTCAACAGCAAGCTCATCCTCAACAAAAGGCAGAACTAGATAACTTTAATCTCATTCGGCAGATTGTGCTCAACCAATAGCATGAGTTGAAGGAACTCAAGATGCAAATAAGTCAGATGGCCACTGCTGTACATGAGATCACTAGTCATTAGCAGAACACACTTCCCTCTCAGACTACTCCCAATCCTAAGGGGAATGTCAGTTCTATCACTGTGAGGAGTGGCAAGCAAACTGGAGATCCACAGGTTCCATCTACTCCACCAGGATTTGCACCACTAGCCAAGGGGCCACCCCCTACCTTAACCACTAAGGAACCAGAGATCAAGGAAAAAGAGCTGAAGAAGGAGAAGGAGACCACTCCTAGACCTCTTCCATTCCCATATAAGGCCATTCAAAACAAGAAGATGACAAATGAGGCAATTCAAGCAGAAGTTCTGGATATATTTAAAAGGGTGGAGATCAACATTCCACTTTTGGACGCCATCAAGCAAATCCCTCGATTTGCTAAATTCTTGAAGGAACTATGTATCAACAGAAGAAGAAGCCTAAAAGGAGTTGAAAGGGTCAACCTTGGGAGAATAGTCTCAGCACTCATCACACATTCTCCTCCTATGCCTCCGAAGTGTGAAGACCCTGGCACCTTCACTATTCCATGTACCATTGGGACACTTCACTTTTCGATGCTTTGTATGACTTGGGAGCCTCTATCAATGTCATGCCATATTCTATCTACTCCTCTCTTCACATTGGGGAGCTTAAGCCAACACAAGTGGTAGTCCAATTGGCTAATAGATCCACAGTTGGACCAAAGAGGCGTTCTTGAGAATGTTCTAGTTAGAGTGAGAGATGCCATCATTCCTGCTGATTTCTATGTTCTCAACATGGAGGAGGACTTGGCGAACTCACATGCCCCTATCATTCTTGGCAGGCCATTCCTCAAAACCGCCAAGACCATCATTGATGTTTACCAAGGTACGCTTTCTATGGAGTTTGGTGATGAAATTATTAAATTTAATATTTTAGACTCCATGAAGCATCCCTCTAGTGAGCATAGTGTCTTATTCCTCTCACACATTGAACCACCATATGATATTGATTCTGACATTGATTTCAGTGATGTGAATGATTTTGATGATGAGGTGGATAATGTTAATGGATTGAATGCTTTGTTTTCTGATGATGTTGCACATGTTCACTCTATTTCTTCTTGTGCACAAATGTCTACACCTAGCATGATTCCTTCCATACAACACCCACCTACACTTGAGTTGAAACCTTCTCCTAGTAATTTAAAATATGCATATTTGATGAATGGAGATAGATTGCCTGTTATCATTGCTAGTAATCTCCTACCAGACTAAGAGACCAAACTGCTGGATCTCTTGAGGGACAATATTAAGGCAATAGGTTGGACATTTGCTGATATTCCTAGACTTAGCCCATCCACTTGCATGCATGGGATTTTCTTAGAAGATGGTGCTAAACCAGTGAGGCAGCCCCAAAGGAGGCTAAACCCCACTTTGTTAGAAGTTGTAAAGAAAGAGGTAGAAAAATTATTTGCAGCTGGCATTATTTATCCTATCTCTGATTCTCAGTGGGTTAGTCCTGTCCAAGTGGTACCCAAAAAGACTGGGTTCACTGTGGTGAAAAATGAGAGGGAGCAATTGGTTCCTATGCGAGTCCAAGAATAGTGGCGAGTATGCATTGATTATAGGAGACTTAATGGTGTCACTCGCAAAAACCACTTCCCACTCCCCTTCATTGACTAAATGTTAGAGAGCGGCAGGTAGGACACATTATTGCTTCTTGGATGGTTTTTCTGGCAATTTTCAGGTTCCCATTGCTCCAGGAGGACCAAGAGAAGACTACATTCACTTGCCCATTTGGTACTTTTGCCTATAAAAGGATGCCATTCGGTCTTTGTAATGCTCCTGGTACTTTCCAAAGATGCATGATGAGTATATTTTCTGATTTTCTTGAGAATTGCATGGAAGTATTTATGGATGATTTTACTGTTTATGGCTCCTCATTTGATGAATGTCTCTCTAGCCTAGGTAATGTTTTGCGTCGTTGCATTGATAAAAACCTTGTGCTTAATTTTGAAAAATGTCATTTCATGGTTGAGAAAGGCATAGTTCTAGGACATGTAATTTCCAAGCATGGTATAGAGGTAGATAAATCTAAAATTGATCTTATTACATCTTTACCTTATCATACTTGTGTTCGAGATGTTCGTTCTTTCCTAGGACATGCAGGTTTTTACAGGCGCTTCATCAGGGACTTCAGCAAGATTGCACACCCATTGTCACAATTGTTGCAGAAAGAGAAATCTTTTGTTTTTAATGATTCTTGCAGGTTAGCTTTTGATGAGTTGAAGAAGCAGCTGACTACCCCGCCGATCATTCAACCACCAAAGTGGGACCATCCATTTGAGCTTATGTGTGATGCTTCCAATTTTGCTGTGGGAGCTGTTCTTTCACAGAGGGTGGATAGTGTTCCACATGTCATTGCCTATGCCTCGAGGACCCTAGATGCAACTCAGTGTCACTATACCACTACCGAGAAGGAGTTCCTTGCAGTCATCTTTGCCTTAGATAAATTTCATTCCTATCTTTTGGGATCAAAAGTTGTTGTCTTTTCTGATCATGCGGCCCTGAGGTACTTATTGAAGAAGCCAGATGCCAAGCCACGACTTATTCGATGGATGTTGCTTCTTCAAGAGTTCGACATAGAGATCAAAGACAAGAAGGGGTCTGAAAATCTAGTTGCCGATCACATGAGCCGACTTCCCCACCTTTCAGAGGACATCACTTCCTTGGGGTTGCGAGACACCTTTCGAGATGAGCACCTATATGCAGTCTCTTCTACCCTCCCATGGTATGCTGATTTGTTGAACTACTTGGTGGCTTCTAAAATTCCTGATCATTATAGGAAGCACCAAGTAGCGAAGTTGAAGAGTGAAGCGAGGCACTATATTTGGGATCACCCCTATCTTTGGCGGATTGGTAGTGATCAGATTATTCGACGATGTGTCCCCAGCCATGAGATCCCATCTATTTTGAAATTCTGCCACACACTTGCTTGTGGAGGACACTTTGGCTCACAGCGCATAGCTAGGAAGGTATTGGACTCTGGTATGTATTGGCCCACTTTGTTTCATGATGCTTATGAGTTTTGTAAAACATGTGATCGTTGCCAACATACCTGGTAATATATCTAAGAAACATGAGATGCCTCAACGACCTATGATATTTTGTGAACTTTTTGATGTTTGGGGTATTGATTTCATGAGTCTTTTTCCTAGTTCTTTTGGTTATTTGTATATTTTGGTTGCTGTGGATTATGTGAGTAAGTGGGTCGAGGCGAAAGCCACGAGGACTGACGATTCAAAAGTTATTGTGGATTTTGTGAAAACTAACATCTTTTGTAGGTTTGGCATTCCTAAAGCGATCATTAGCGATCAAGGGACTCACTTTTGCAATAGGCACTTTCGAGCACTACTTCAGAATTATGGGGTGACACACAAGACATCGGCTCCATATCATCCCCAAACCAATGGCCAAGCAGAGGTGTCCAATCGGGAGTTGAAACAAATCTTGGAGAAGACTGTTCAGCCTAATAGGAAGGATTGGAGTCAGCGCCTTGATGATGCACTTTGGGCCTATCGAACAGCATACAAGACTCCCATTGGCATGTCCCCATTTCGATTAGTCTATGGGAAGTCTTGTCATCTTCCCGTAGAGGTGGAGCATCGAGCATATTGGGCAGTCAAAGCTTGCAACCTAGACTTGGCCCAAGTAGGGGAGCAAAGGAAACTTCAACTTCAGGAGCTTGAGGAGCTTCGTTTGGATTCTTATGATAATGCAAGGCTCTACAAGGAAAAGTCCAAAGCTGCCCATGACAAGATAATTCACAAGAGGGAGTTCGAAGAAGGCGAGCGTGTTCTTCTTTATACTTCGAGATTGAAGCTTATGCCTGGTAAGCTGAGGATGAGATGGACTAGCCCCTATACTATAGTTCGTGTCTTTCCATATGGTGCAGTGGAGATCATTCAGGAAGGATCAGGACATAACTTTACGGTCAACGGACATCGGCTCAAGCACTTCTATGGGGGTTATTTTCTACCTGCATTGGATTCTATCCAACTGTACAACCCTGTCATTCTTTGAGCCCCATCAGGTTGTTTCTTTCCTTCTCATTTATTATTCATTGTTCACTTTTAGAATTGCATTCCATGACCATAGCTTCTATTTTTGGGTTACATTGAGGACAATGCAACATTTAAGTGTGGGGGAGGGAACACCTAGCTTAGTTCAGTTAAACTTTTTTTGTGTGTTTTTCATTAGTTTATTTTTGCTTGTTATTGTATTTTTATTTAGTTTATTTAGTTATTTATTTATTTTTAAAAATAAAAAAAAACCAAAAAGATTTTCTTTTGTTTTTGTGTGCTTTATTTTTATTTATAGGTTGCATGTTTTTAGTCTTGAACTTGATTGACACTTGAATTTTTGGTAAATCCTTGAGCACTATGATTAGTCCTATTTGAGTTTATTTGATTGTGCAATATTTGAATAATGATTGAGAATCTTGAATAGTTAGAGTTAAGTTGTCTAGTATGGATACATATCTTGCACAACTAAAATTTTGATGCTTTAATATTTGATTAATTCATCTTGACTTTTATGCCTTAATTGGGAAGTGCAAACATGTAAGAATCATGATTCTAGCTATTTTTGAGTTATGCTTGGACTTTAATTCAATGAGTTGTGAAATCTCGCTTATATCATTACATTTTATTCATGCCAATACTTGAGTTTTTCTTGCATTTGGGTTTTATATGAGCTAAGCTTGTGGATATAAAGTGAGATATTTAAAAAAAGAGTGAATAATCTATCAAGGGAGAGCATAAAATGCAACCTTGTAAGGTTATTAATTAAAAAAAAGCGTTATTGAAAAAAAGTTAGCCGACTTGCGAAGTATGCTATATCACTCGGCACTTATCCTAAAGGGCTTTTAAACCTGGTACCCTAAGATCCGCCATAATCCGGGAGCCGCCGGATGGTTCCGCTACATGGGTGGTATAGATGGTTATTGTTAAGTAAGTTTGGCTGCCTATTTTTAAAAAAAAAGTGAAAGAAAAATTTTAAAAAGTGATTGGCCAATCCATTGCATATATCTTGTTTAGCTCCAGTAATCTTCACCCATTTGTTTCACTCAAGTATGTGTATGAATGATGGCATGATATTTGGAGTATGGAATAACTATGGTTAATTTTTGGGTATGCTTAATATTAGCCAACTGATTGATAATTGCATATTTGTATGACTTGATTGAGTGTCATGAATGAGAGATGGGTTGAAAGAATAAAGAAGTTGATGAATTTTGAGTTCACACACTCACGTCTATATTAGAACTCAATTCGTGATATTCAAGTTGTTCTCTTTGTATATTTGAATTTGCATGATTTGATAATCTTTGTTTGGTGCTTAATTTTTAATATTTGTTCGAGGACGACCAAAGTTCAAGTGTGGGGGAATTTGATAAACTGCAGGATTTGTCATTACATTTGCGTGTAATTTATGGGGTTTAATTGAATATTTTGTTGAATTAATACAATTTTTTATAATAGTTTTCCCCAATTTCAATTATTTAATGTTTTATTAATTTTTATAGATTTAATATTAATTTTGGTGGTTTTTAATGTTAAATTAATTATTCCAACTTTAATATTAATTCTATGGGCTTAATTGATTATTTTAACTGTTTTTGTTTTTGTTTAATGTTTTGTGTTTTATTTATTATTATTATTTTTTTTATTGTTTGCTTGTTACCTAAGCGGGTAGGAAATTGGAAAGAAAAATTAAATGACAGTGACTTGGGGATTACGTCAAAGGAATTGGAAATAAGAACAACTACTTGATGTGTAAGCAGGAAGAAATTGGAAACATTATATTGCATGGGATTTGATTTATATATTTATATATATTTTACCCACGCCGTCGGCTTATATATAGACAGAAAAAAACGAGCTCTCAATTCACCACTGTTTTTCCATTCTCCTCCATCACTTCAACATCCATCGCACGTCACCTCCTCCACGTCTCCATCGTTCCTGTGCCCAGCGTCTCACCTTCTCACCATTCCTCCACTCACGCACAGTCTTCAGCGCCGACCCCATATGCAAGAGCCCATGTTGTCCACGTCAGAGCCAGCGCAGCACATCCTCACGCTAGCTCTCTCTTCACATGGGCTCCAGCAACGCCATCTCCACCCAGCGTCGACGTTTCATACGCTGCAGCATCAATCCATCCACCTCCATCCCGCACGCATCTCACCTCATCCAACACAGCGCGCGCATCACCTCATCGGCGCAAGCGTCCCTTCATCCTGTCAACGTCATCATCACGCCGGTCTCCAATGTCGACTCCACTGCAGCGCGCGTGAGCCCGGCCAATCATCCATCGGCACACGCGGCCAGATAATAGCATAAATTAGAGGGGGTAGTGCGGCGAATATTGAAGATTCGGATCGAGTTCAAGATCAAGTATTTAATTGTTTGTAGCCTATTTTTCTTAATTCTGTTCTAATTCTGCTGTTCTAATTTTTTCCAAACAGATTTGTGATTTTTCGACCCATGGAGGGGTAAGTATTTTGTAATCGGTTTAGCGCAACACTTTGGATGCTTGTTTTGAATTCATGTTTTAATATTTAATTTGGTATTTTATGTGCTATGAATTAATTCTTGAACTCATTGATTTGTTAATTTAATATCTTGGTTGAGTGTTGATTTAGCAATTCATTGTGCGTTAATATTTTAATTGAGTGGAAAGATTTGTTTCGTAGGGAACGGGCAGTCTTTCGAGAATTGATTCATAATTATTTTGGTTGGAATAAATTCATAATCTCATTGTATTCATGGTGTCTTGATGCATTTGAATTATGGGGCCATAATTTATCTAATTAATCTTTTGGGATAGTGATAAACAACATTCAGGTGTGAAGTTAAACCAGGTTACATCTTTGATTAATTGATTTTCTTAGTTAAAATTCTTTGCTTTAATTAGTTTTCATTTAATCAAAAAAAATCCCCCCAATTTGATATTTATTCTTTTTCATTAGTTTTTATTAAACAGGTAATTAAATAGATTGAATTGAATTTTATAAGTCCTCCTGTAGAGAACCGACCCGTATAAATTGTGTCTATAGGTTTTGCAGCAAGTGCCTGGTCAAGTAATAAAATAGAGTATTAAAACTCCGGTTGTCGAACCCATAGGGAGGTAGCTAATCTTGTTAAGCGGCAAGCACTAAGCTAACAAGTTGTTTTTATGTCCTGGACAATTGATTTTTGTTGGACAAATAATGTGAACGAAAGGTGATTAAATCAGAAAGTTGGCAAGCTATTGGTACAGAAATTTCAGGTGATTAAGGATCTAGGGTCACAATGTTTACCACCCAATCGATTGTAATAGTCTACTTATGGCTCTCGTTCTTGATTGATGTTGTAGTTCACGTTCATGTTGATTATCTCCTACCTATCTTACATTTGGTCCATGCTAAGATAGATTTAAGGCTTTTATCCCATTTGGTCCATGTGAATAAAAGTGATCAAGGTAGATAAACAATCTAATAGTTGAAGACTTGGTCCATCGTGCAATATTAAATCAAGCAAGTGCTAAGATTACCTAATTATGCATAAACTAGGCATTTCCATTCAAGCAAGTGAATTAAACAAGAACTGAATTCTATTTTATTGACCAACCATAACCAAACTGACTACAATTTATTGGGGGCTACATTGCTCCCCTAGACTAACAAGACTACTCCATAATCATGACAAAAACAATAACAATCACAGGAAAGAACATGATTACAGTACCAGGACAATAAAGGAAGACCCCAAGATGAACCAGGACTCCAGCCTCCAAAGACTCCGGCGTCTGCTGCCCAAACTCACTCCTTGCCAAGGACAATCTGATTTTTTAGCAATGGCTATAGCTCTTTTCAGAAATCAGATCAGATTCTCCCACTCAAGATGATTTACAATGCCTCCAAAGACCCCTATTTATAGGTTTTAGTGGGCCAAATTAGGGTTACAAAAGGTGTGCCCTAATTATAAATGTGGTCGCAGCCAAAACGACGTCGTTTTGGTTAGTGACACTAATCGACGTTCTAGGCGAAATAAAACTCAAACTACACCAAATCTGACCCCAGTTCTTTAGAGGAAAATGATTAAAACAACAAAACACATCATTTGGAGCGCAAAAATGCTTGCACGTGAGAATGCATGTGAGAAGACCCTTTTCACGTGCAGCTCCAATTTGACTCAAATTTGCTCCAAAGCTTCCTCTTGAGTTGTAGAAGGCATCTATGCAATAAAATCCTTGCACGTGAGAATGCACGTGAGAAGGCTTTTCACGTGCACCTTGATTTTGCCTTCATTTTGCTTCCATCTTCTTTCTATAGCTTCCTTGTGAGTTGATGGAGTGATCTAGCCAAAGTGTGTGGGAACTGGTTGCTCCAAAACCTACCAAAAACACTCAAAAAGTACCACTATACACCAAACAGGGTCTTCCTAGGGGTTAGAGCAAATATGTGGAAAATAACATGCAAATAGGTACAAAACATACGCTAAAACACCCTATATAAGGCATAGGATAACGGCATAAATGCACGTTATCAAATTCCCCCATTCTTGAACCTTTGCTTGTCCTCAAGCAAAAAGAAATAAACACACAGTCAAATGGAAAAGAACGAATAAACTAACAAACAAGAGAGGCATGGTTTCCCAAGGCATACAATTCTATCATGATGAAGTAGACATTCCAATAGCTAAAAATGAATCATAAGTTAATCAAAACAAGCCCTTACTATCAAGTCCAACAACCATGTAATATCGTTACTAACAGTTCAGATAGAAGCAAACATGCCAGGATAAAATGAACTTAGCTCCCCCTGAAAGTCCTCACGAAGGTTAGAGCAGCCTCACTCAACTATAACTGTCTTTGCTCTCCTCTCAGGCCCTATTATCAATGCCTAACAACTAAGGGTTTACTCTTACACCCACTACTAGCTATTGATTAAGTTTTTGCTAAGTAAACATGAGAGATCCCCATTGTGCTCGTCAAAGAAAACACACACGCTATTCTACTTATCGATAAACACCGGGAGCTAAAGATTTAAGCTCACATTTGTGACACAAATTGCACAAAGAAACAACTTAGCCATTATGGCCGCAACACGAACACATATAAACCAGTAAGCCATTATGGCTTTTATTCGGGCAAACACTTTTTTCTCGTTTCTTTTTTTTTTCACACTTATTTTTAGTAATAACCTTACAAGGTTGCATTTTATGCTCTCCCTTGATGGATTATTCACTCGCTATTGTCCTCACACAAGCCTTTTTTTTTAAACAATAACGGAGCGGAAATACTGGAATCACTAACATCATACACCAAACACTGAGCACAAACAGGTACTTCTTATGCCTAAGTAACTCCAACTATTAAATAGCTAGTAATGAATATTAAGAGCGAATTGGTAACCCAATAACCCATAAAATACACTCAAAGGCAAGATAATGGTGCTCTCAAAAAGTATATGCCTATTCTGCACTCAACTTCAGGGTTTACAAAGTTCATCCTAACATAACATGCTCAGCTTACTATTCAAATGTCAGCTCCAAAATCATGGTGATATCATTCAAAAAGTAAAGACATGCTCAACTAACTGATAACACACCTTAACAAGTGAAACATCTTTATCACAACAAGATACTAAGGTGGTCAGTATAGTCAACCAGAATTGTCATACCTTGGTAGCCATTGCACCTCACAGGCAAAACAAACATTCACAGCAAAAACATAAAATAAAATTAACGCATGCAGGCAAACAAACAAGCAACCGGTTCAAGGGAAATCCCCCCCCCCACACTTAAACAATGCGATGCCCTCAGAGCAGGGGAAAAGGAAAAAGGGAGAAGACCGTTACCGGTTGGTGGGGACGCTGTAGTAGAAGATAACATGGGCCACCATTCTTCTAAGACGTGCGACAAAGTCAATCGAGGTTTCTCCTGTGAGCGCCCAAGTATCCTTATGCTGCAACAGAGCTATCAAATAATAGCAGACAAAAATCCCACAACTGAATTGATCAGGTTGTTGGGGAAGCTCCATTTCATTAAAGTGCACCAGAGGAAACTTGGATGACAACAGCCCTTCTTTTCTGAGTGCGTTTTTGATTTTTTTCAAGAAACCATGGACAAGCTTCTTCTTTCGTGTGGAAAACCCATGGGCTTGGCTCGGGCCATAAAGGACGGCATGGCCCATAGTCAGGTCCAAATGCAAAAGTACAAAGTGTCGATCAAGGAGGACCAGTATAAGAACCTCGTGGACCTGGTGCCAAGAGCGATGTCCTTCTACTGCTCCATTCATCCGCCGGCGGAAGATATGTTCCTCTAACGGCTGCTCATAAACCTCACACAGCATGATAGAAGTGTACTGAGCCATAGGGTAGTCGTTGGGCTCGGCTTCCACCACGTGTCGCATTGTACGGCAGAATAAGTCAACGTCATCGGACGATAAAAACTCATCAGCTAGGATACGCTGCAAAAAAGATGACGTGAAGACTTCTGAATCACGCATAAAACATGCGTGCAAGGTGTCTCCATAAGTAAAGCTCTGAAAAGCACCGTGGCATCAGTAGTGGAGAGGGCCGGATGAAGATGAATATAGATGGGCTCCCCTAGGTTATCTTCCTAGGGAGCTTCGGATGATGCGCCAGACCACCATTGCAACGGCTGGATGAAGGGAACTAGGGCCTGTGAAGAGCGGGGCCCTGTTGATGGTGTGAAATAAACCGGAACTGCTGGAGGGAAAGGTGGCGCGGTGTAGGGCTCTGCCTCTTGCGGATACTGTGGATACTCCGGTGTCTCTTCGCTATGTGCAGCGTGCTGCTGTACCGGAGGTGATGGTGCGTCAAATGGATCCTCCATAGGAGGTGTAGGAGTTTTCTTCTTCTTCTTCTTCCCCAGGGCTTTCCAGATCTTACCAAGCAGCCCTTTGACTTCCTTCTGCTCCTTGAGGATAAGTAACCCGATCTCCTCTGAGTGGGTAAGCTGTAGTGATATCACGGCTATGCTTTTGAGCCATCAAATGGGTTCCAATTTACTTGAAACTTTTCCTGTGTGTGGGCCCTCTTCAATGAATAAAACACGTCTGTTGGATGTCTCAGATTCCCTCCTTACTTCATTTAAAATCCTAAAAGATGGTTTGTGTAGTCTTAAAAACATCCCCTGCATCAGTGGTTAGTGGCAGCAGCACAATCATAATAATTGCTAAACATAAAAAAACATAAAAATAAAAAAAAATGAAAAGAAATTGGGTTGCCTCCCAACAAGCGCTTTATTTTAAGTCTGTAGCTAGATTGTTCTTAGTATGTGTAACCAAAACATGGTAAGCCTTCATCCTTGCCATATACACTTGAGCAGTTTCATATTCCACGGCAATTAGATGAAAGAATTGTTGTGGCAACAACTTGAACTCCATGAGCACGTACAAAATGAAGAGCACCCCCACAAACTTGAGGTTCTCTTTCCTCTCATGTTGGGTAGGCAACAAAAATTCGATATACTCCACAATTGGAATAGTCCATACGCTCATGCGTGTACCTTCCTCATCTAACACTTCCTCTTTAAACATAGGATAAGTTAATCCCCAAGCAAACTCTGTAAAGCTTGACGCATGCAAATCTTCTTCATACTGAACTACTTTGATTGATGGGTCTCCAGATATCAACATAAACTGATCATCACCCAACTTCTGGGGTTGCATATCCAGGTTCTCCATTGTTTGTGGTTCTTCTTCTTTTTTGAATAATCCATAAATGGTCAAGCCATCCTCCTCTTCTTCAGTTGGAAGAGACCAATGTAAAGCAGGTTATTCAATTTGGGGCATCAAATTGCTTATATGTTCTTCAGCTTTTGGGAGAAAACAAGTAGATACATTAGATGGGCAAAATAGTTGAGATGGAAGAGCCACCTCGTCATGGTCAAACATTGTCCTTTGTACCACTTCAGGTTTTGTAATATTAGCAGCATCATTGTGGTGATCTAGAATGGGATAAGAAGAATCATCATCATCCACAAAGTCCCATATTTTTGATGAAGAAGCTGAGAATGAACATCTTGAAGCAGGTACACCATCCCGATCGAATCCTATGTTGCCATTCTTATGCAGTCTGGTCATTGGAATTAGTGCTCTTTCCTCCTCTTCTTTTTCTTCAAATCTAGGAACAACAACTTCATTGTAGTAATGATATAGGTCTGCTATCCCTGCTCGACCTTCTTTTGTAGATTCATTGGTGAGAGCTAGCTGTTCTGATGGCAAAGTGAAAACAAACTGGTCTTGGTTTCCATAGTAACTACTGCTACATAAAGGTTGAATGGGTTGTCGGGCATTGATGGTGTGTGTATTGTCTAATACTTGCCCAACCACCGTCTGCATTCGTGCTGCTAGGTCTGCCATCTCAGCGTCTAATTCTTCAATAGTCTTTTCGATCTTCACTTCTCTTGTCTCTGGTAATAAAACATTTGGAGAAGTATGTTGTATAAACCCCTCAACCTTTGTATCTTGGAGTTGTTTTCAGTTTCCTTGTTGACATTTAAAAAGAACTCCCTCATTTCTTCATGAAGATCTTGTAACGGAGGATCATGCTGCCACTCTAAGTTCTGCTGTAAATCATTGCCTCCAAAGAGTGAGGATGAACAAATTAAATCATCATTGTGCATCCTTGCCCATGTGTCCTCATCACACTTCTCGAAGAATTCAGTCATGTGCTGGGGTGATGCTTCTTGTGGAGAATATTCAGCCTTGAATTGTTCTTCACTTGGCCAAACTCCATAGCCATCTCCATAAAAGTTATTAGCATTATTCTGGGGCTACTGGTAAGTAGAATTAGTGGCAAGATGTCCTTGGTTGTAGTCCCAATTTTTAGATGTTGAACACTTTATATAACTTGGGTCAGAATAAACTTCATATGGACAATCCCAAAATCTCCCTCGGTCTTCTTGGGTAGGACAAAACGTTGGGCAGTATGACTCCAACAAATCCTCCATTGCTTGCTTGGGATCAACTTCATAGCTCCAATCCATTGGAATGTTTGATCTGGCAACTGTGTTTGGTTTTTAAACCTACAAAAACAAAAACAACCAAATACCACACATAAACCCGAACCAAAAAGCAAAGTCCATTATCTGTGAGGATTGTAAGGCAATAACTCTCCTCGAGTATGTCGCATACACTGAGGAATTAAAACAAACACTTGATATGTACCCCGAAAAGAAAACAAAACAAAACAGAGAAATACAAAGCCACACCACACTAGAAAAATAGAAAATTAAAATTCCAGATCACAAATGAACTTGATGCACCTAATGTCACTTAGTCCTAACAACGTTTGGCTTGCCTCCCCGATAACGGCGCCAAAAACTTAACCCGTATAAATTGTGTCTATAGGTTTTGCAGCAAGTGCACTGGTCAAGTAATAAAATGGAGTATTAAGACTCCGGTTGTCGAACCCACAGGGAGGTAGCTAATGCTGTTAAGCACCAAGCACTAAGCTAACAAGTTGTTTTTATGTCTGGACAATTGATTTTTGTTGGACAAATAATGTGAACGAAAGGTGATTAAATTAGAAAGTTGGCAAGCTATTGGTACAGAAATTTCAGTGATTAAGGATCTAGGGTCACAATGTTTACCACCCAATCGATTGTAATAGTCTGGTTATGGCTCTCGTTCTTGATTGATGTTGTAGTTCACGTTCATGTTGATTATCTCCTACCTATTGTTGGATCAAACCAGAATTTGGATAATGCTGATAAAGCCTTATGTAATTTGATCTGAGATCTTTTGTGTTTATTTGATCATTGCAGAAGATATGTTACTAATCCAAAGATGCACTCGTGAGAGCAAAGCTAAGGACAGGATACATAATCCTGATCCGGACAAGAGTGAGTGTCGTCAAACACTTGGTAAATAACCAAGTCACAAATACATACGGAATAAGGAACATTCATGCGGACTAAGAACTTAAAGGCTACGGATTGCTGAATATGTTCCTAAGTACCTCAAACGGACTAAGTCAAACTAATGCGGAGTAAGAGTCTTGGCCAACGAGGTCGCACGAAGCAAAAGGATTGAAATGGAGTTAAATAGTTAAGTCTTCCCCTCAAGCGAACTAAAGTGAAGAAGACACGGAGTAAGGCATCCGAGTCTTTCATACATGCTGAGTAAGGAAGTATTGATGCGGAATAAGGATCCGAGTCTTTATTCGCACGGAGTAAGGAAACTAGATGCGGAGTAAGGAATCCGGATATCTTACTCGCCCGGAGTAAGGAACTTACATACGGAGTAAGGAACTTACATGCGGAGTAAGAAAGCGCTGACATGGAATAAGTCATCCAACTTTTCAAGACTCGCCCGGTGTAAGGAACTTACATACGGAGTAAGGAACTTACAAACGGAGTAAGGAACTTACATGCGGAGTAAGAAAGCGCTGTCACGGACTAAGGATTCCAGTACTAAATAGATACGGAGTAAGCAACCACTGACACGGAGTAAGGTTCCGAGCTTCATTAGCAATGGAGTAAGGAAAATTACACCGGACCAAGAAGACACTACTTCAACTCACCGCATTTAAAGTTATCAGCTCGTGGCGTCCCGATGTAAGACAAACTTATTGAATACTTGAAGAATCTTACACGTGGATCACCCGGATATGTGGACACAACCTCAATTATATTTGGGAACTCACAAATGCACTTATATTCTTCAAACCCAAGATCTTGAGCTCCACAAGCCGCAGCAGTCAAGACAGAGAGATTACCGAGGAACAGTTAGTGCTGAATGCATTCCGGAACTTCAAGTTCTGAGGTTGTCTCTTAGGAACGTTTGTATAAATATCCATACTTGTATATGTGTGAAAAAGTGCGGGCAAAAAGGAGAGTGAATCAGCCTGAATTAATTCTGTGCATGTACAAGAGCTCAAAGATACAAACTAGGCTAGTGTGTGAATCCCTTTTGTAAAACAGAGTGTAAGAGAGTTGCTTCTATTTTGTTATAATTATCTCTTGATAATAAAACAAAATACTTCCACTATCTGGTTATCTTCCGCAGTGATTCTTTCACTTAACTAGATTAGTGCAGTGCCTTAAAAGAATAAAAGAGTTTCGATAAGAGCCTATTCACCCCCTCCCCCTTTAGGCTCCAAGGGACCATCACCTATCTTACATTTGGTCCATGCTAAGATAGATTTAAGGCTTTTATCCCATTTGGTCCATGTGAATAAAAGTGATCAAGGTAGATAAACAATCTAATAGTTGAAGACTTGGTCCATCGTGCAATATTAAATCAAGCAAGTGCTAAGATTACCTAATTATGCATAAACTAGGCATTTCCATTCAAGCAAGTGAATTAAACAAGAACTGAATTCTATTTTATTGAACAACCATAACCAAACTGACTACAATTTATTGGGGGCAACATTGCTCCCCTAGACTAACAAGACTACTCCATAATCATGACAAAAACAATAACAATCACAGGAAAGAACATGATTACAGTACCAGGACAATAAAGGAAGACCCCAAGATGAACCAGGACTCCAGCCTCCAAAGACTCCGGCGTCTGCTGCCCAAACTCACTCCTTGCCAAGGACAATCTGATCTTTTAGCAATGGCTATAGCTCTTTTCAGAAATCAGATCAGATTCTCCCACTCAAGATGATTTACAATGCCTCCAAAGACCCCTATTTATAGGTTTTAGTGGGCCAAATTAGGGTTACAAAAGGTGTGCCCTAATTATAAATGTGGTCGCAGCCAAAATGACGTCGTTTTGGTTAGTGACACTAATCGACGTTCTAGGCGAAATAAAACTCAAACTACACCAAATTTGACCCCAGTTATTTAGAGGAAAATGATTAAAACAACAAAATACATCATTTGGAGCGCAAAAATGCTTGCACGTGAGAATGCATGTGAGAAGACCCTTTTCACGTGCAGCTCCAATTTGACTCAAATTTGCTCCAAAGCTTTCTCTTGAGTTGTAGAAGGCATCTATGCAATAAAATCCTTGCATGTGAGAATGCACGTGAGAAGGCTTTTCACGTGCACCTTGATTTTGCCTTCATTTTGCTTCCATCTTCTTCCTATAGCTTCCTTGTGAGTTGATGGAGTGATCTAGCCAAAGTGTGTGGGAAAAGGTTGCTCCAAAACCTGCCAAAAACACTCAAAAAGTACCACTATACACCAAACAGGGTCTTCCTAGGGGTTAGAGCAAATATGTGGAAAATAACATGCAAATAGGTACAAAACATACGCTAAAACACCCTATATAAGGCATAGGATAACGGCATAAATGCACGTTATGAAGAACGATCTAGGTTAAGCCACTAGCTATACTTAGTTTAAATTTTATTTGGAGTGCGTGTGCGACAAACGCCCTTTTCAAAAGCTCATATGAGAATGTTCATGGTTTGCCATGATCATCTCATGTGGCCGTGTCTTCATCCTGGAGATACCCAGTCCGATGACAATCGGAGAACATGGAGTTAGAAGACCAAAGACCGATCTTGAACTCACCAATGATGAAAGAGCCCTGGCAGTGTGCTAACAAAAAGGCTTTGGCATATGTTACATCGTCTTTGGACTCCGAAGCTTTCGCGGACGTCCAGGGCCGCACGACAATGAAAGTCATCTGGGGATAAACTGACAATCCTTTATGAGGGAAGTCAGTCCCAAATGCAGAATGTTATCAATACTCTCAGACAGAATTTTAAGAGTTTCAATCACTGTAAGGACCCGTGTTTTGAGTTAGTCGCAGTCTTGCCTTCTGAATGGGAACTTTCTAGATTTTGGACCTAGTAGATGGCCTCAAACAATTGGCGTGCAAGAACAAAAGTTGCTTAGAATGAGGTCCTCTACCTACCACAGAAATTTCAGAGCATTTGGAGCTGCACGTGAATTCACCCATTTCACGTGCAAGCATATTTTTGCTTCTCAGGCCTCTACAAGATACAAGGAGGTTTGGGGTAAAGTTTGAGTGCATTTGGAGCTGCACGCCAATTCCCGAATTGGCATGCAAATTGGCATGCAGACATATTTTTGCATGGTTACCTTGGTTTTGTCATTTTAATGATTTTTCCCTAAAGGACCATGTTGAAATTATGAGTATTTTGCCCTGTATGGAAGCGGGAAGGTGGTAGTTTGTGTGATCAAAACTACGTCATTTTGATCCTAGGTTTCACTAAATCAAAACTACGTCGTTTTGATGTGTGTGGTGTCTATATAATGGTGTTGAGGCTTAGGTTTAGGGTTTAGGGTTTTCTTTTTGTTCTTCGTCGCCCCACACACAGAGAGAGAGAGAGAGAGAGAGAGAGAGAGAGTGAGGGAACCTTTGGATCTTGGCCATAGAGGTTCGCGTGGGTGGTCGGTGTATCATAGAGGCTAGAGCAGAGGACTTTTGCATGGTAGGGACTCCGTTCTTCTCGGCCTTTCTCTGTCCTAGGGTATTTGTCCTATACATGCTTATATATATATATATATATGTAAATCCATATAGGTGTGATCTCCTATATGGATGTTGGCCTTCAATGGCATATTGGTTGGTTTGATGTTTGGGAGTGGGCCGGAAATCGTTGGGTTGTCCATGCCCACTAGGTGTTTGATAAAATGTTTGTGTGGCTATGTTCACTACATGTTTGATAATATTTATGTGTGGTGTCTTGGTGTTACGTGTTTGGTTTTAAGCTTGTGAGGGTGGTAGTTGTTGTTGGTAATCGACTATATCGGCCGTGTGAACCTTGTTTGTGAAATACTCTGTGGAGCAGCACTGCTGTTTTGTATTAAATTGAGATGTGTACTAAGTCGTACTTTGTAATTGATTATATTGTTGTTTGAGATTGATCACCCAAATGTGGTGGGATTGAGCTGAGTTATGGGCCAGGCATGATAACTGGACCCCTTGAGATTTTGCCAGGATCGCGGTCCTGAGTCTCGGTGTAGCACTCACGACGGTGGGCTAAGTCTACACCCATTCCTGAGGGTGGGTATGGCGCCTCGAGGAGGTGGTTGACCATACCCGACTCGGGTGGAAAAATGTTGCATTGGTGTCCATGCAACATTCGCCTGGATGTGGTATGTCATGTCGCCGTGGTGGCGGGGTGTCCTCTGCCCTCCAGTGTGGGCTCAGGTAAAAGGTGTGTTACTGGGTGATGTTTACTGCTTTAGCTTAGGGCACGACACGAGCACAAGCATACACTTGTCATGCATACTGTAGAGTGGGACGGGTCTGGGGAGACTGGATTCCTACTGAGTTATGGTTTGCTCACCCCTCTCATAAACTGTTCTTTTGCAGGGTTTAGCGAGCGGTAGGTGAAAGGGGCTGTGGTGACAGGCCACTGAGGCTGAAGACTATGTTGGTTTTCTTTGTTTTGTTATGGATTTCTATTTTATGTTTGGGATTATTTGTAAACTATATTCTGGTTTAAATGGGAACTTTTCCCCATTGAGTTGTATTGAACTTTGAGCCCTTTTGAATGTAATGAACTGGGTTGTGGTTGTTATTTAATTATTGTTTGTGTGCATGGTTTGGGAGCAGGAGCATGCCCCGTGGCATGTTAGCCTGGTTGTACAGGTTTGGGACAGCACCCGTGTCATAAGTCCTTTGAGGTGCTTGCACCAACCCCTTGACCCTTCGGGTGCGGGCATGGGCAGTCACTACCCGTTTCCAAGTGAAAGGAAATTGGGGTGTGACAATATGGTATCAGAGCGATAGTTCATGGTCTAGTGGACCTAGGGTAGTGGGGAGGGATGACTGCTTTTGAGACCCTTGGGAGGCAGTGTAGGACACGCCTGATCACCGTGGTTCTATCTGGTTTTTTGCGTGTACTCAGGGCGGTTAGACCAAGGAGTAGGACATTTGCGTTTGGGTTAGGATGCATACATGCATTGGCATTAGGGCACTAGTTTAATTTCAATTTGAGTATTATGATTTGACATTGAAATTTGTTCTTGTGAAATTCGTGATTTCCTGTGAGACTTGTTGCTATGGATTGTTACTATGAATCGCTACTGTGCAATTTTGTGATTTACCTGTACGTTTTCATGAAAAACGTTGCTTGAGTACCTCATGGCCCATGGGGATGAGGGTGTATAGAGCTGAGATGCTGACACTAGTTCTGTTTAAAATAAGTAGACTATGCCTCCTAGGAGAGTAACCCGAGCTACCCCATTGTAGAGGATGAATCTTTCGCACGTGCCGGATAGGAGAGAGGACAAGTGAGTAGAGGCGATGATCCCCTGGAGCGGATCATGGCCCAAGTCAGGGCCTTAAGTGAGAATGTTCAGGGAATGCGTGAGGATCTCAGGGGGGAGATCCTAAATGAGGTACGTCGGGAGATGATGGCACGATAGCCAGTGCCACCCTCTCCACCCCGTGAGGTAGGACCGTCGCGTAGGCAAGGAAGTGCCGGTGAGGCGAGATGAGGACGATGTGGTGACACGGTTCCGAAAGGAACACCCACCAAGGTTCAAGGGAGGAGCCGAACCTCTAGGGGCAGAGCATTGGGCTGCAGCAGATCGAACATGTATTCTCCTTCCTCCGACCCCGGGAGGAAGACAAGGTGAGGCCGGTAGTCCGACGGTTGGAGGAGGAGGCATTGGAGTGGTGGCTTAGCATTTCAGGAAGCCGAGACATGGAGACCATGTCCTGGAATGAGTTCCTCCAGTTGTTTCATGAGGAGTTCTTCCCCAGGTCGTTGCGGTGGCGAAACGGGAAAAGTTCGGTAGTCTTAGCCAGGGATCGCGTATGGTGGCGAGTATGAGCGAGATTTTCGAGGGCTGAGTCGGTTTGCCCCAGAAGCAATCTCAAGGGAGGACTTGAAGGCCCAAAAGTTTACCATGGGACTCAAACCTTCCCTGAAGCAAAGAGTAGAGATCTTGCGATTGAAAACTTATGCTCGAAGTCGTGGACACAAAGCAAAGATTGTGGAGAGAGGATTAGAAGAAGGAAGACAGGCTCGGCGAGAGCGGCTGGGACAAAGTATCCGCGACAAGCGAGGGGGAAACCAAGAGGCGAGAGGATTGAGCCTGGGAGTGGGACTCTTCCCAAGGACAGGAGCCAAGCTTCAATGGCCCCACCTAGATCCCGTTACTTTGGAGGATAGGGAGGTTTCGCTGGGAACTTCCCAAGCGGGTGTACCCGTTGTGGACAGGCAGGGCACGTCAAACGTGAGTGCCCCAAACAGCACTTGAAGTGTCATAGTCGTGGAAAGATAAGACACATCAGGAAGGTGTGTTTCAAACGGGGGAAGTAGCCAGGAGCTGGAAGTTTTGCACAAGGAAGCAGGGGTGAGACCCAATTTCAAGCCCCAGCTCCGAAGCCAGCACATTCGTGGCAAGCCAGTCAGGCTAGTTCCAGTCACACTAGACCACAGGGGGAGAGGCAACCACAAGGAGGTTCGGAGGGGCGTCCCAGTGGACTCCAGCCAGAACTAAAGGAAAGGCGAGCGAGGCCAGTGGTGGGGCAAGCCAAGGCAGAGTGTTTGCGCTTACCTCAGCACCAGCAGAGATGGAGGATTTACCATCACCCTCCGAGGAAGGTGGAGCCAGACCTTCGGTAGTTCGAGGTACTATTTTAATATCTCGCACTGTTGTTGCGGCATTGTTTGATACCGGAGCTTCGTGCTCCCTGATTGCTAAGTCCTTAGTTGAAAGCCTTGGACTTGATTGTGTGGAGGTTGATAGACCTCTGAGGGTCGAGTCACCAATGGGAGGTGTGGAGTCGATCCACCGAGTGTGTCGTGAGTGTGCGCTTACGATAGGAGATGTTGAACTCTCTTTCGATCTATACGTGATGCCAACGAGGACCTTTAGTTTGATTTTGGGGATGGATGGTTGATGGCCTTTCAGGCTAAGATTGATTGTTATAGACGACGAGTGACGTTTACTTCACCCACAGGATCTTCCTGTACCTTAGTGGGTGAATGGGACAGGAATCTTTCGGGAGAGCTGGACCGACAAGGGAGCTATGGGGCAATATTACCCATAGACTTGCCACTCTAACGTTTGAGGAGGGAGGTAACGTGGAGAAACGGGTGTGGCCGGATGTTGCTGAGAATTTTCAGGATGTTTTTCCTGGGGAGTTGTTGGAGTTGCCTCCGAACAGAAGTATCGAGTTCACGATTGAACTTCTGCCAGGGGTAGGACCCATTTCACAAGTGGCATACCGGATGGGACCTGCCGAGTTGCGGGAGCTTCAAAAGCAAATAAAGGAGCTTAGAGATAAAGGTTTTATCTGCCCTAGTACCTCACCTTGGGGTGCACCAGTTTTGTTTGCTAAGAAGGCAGATGGTTCGTTGCGGCTTTGTATTGATTACCGGAAGTTAAATCAAGTGATGGTAAAAAACAAATACCCTTTACCGCGGATCGATGATTTACTTGACCAGCTGAGTGGAGCACGATGGTTCTCAAAGATTGATCTGCGTTCGGGATATCATCAATTGAGGGTCCGAAGCAGGGACATCCCTAAGATAGCATTCAGGTGCGGATACGGCCACTATGAGTGGTTAGTGATGCCTTTTGGGCTCACGAACGCACCGGCAGTGTTCATGCACCTGATGAATCAGGTATTTGCCCCATACCTAGATTCCTTCGTGGTGGTGTTTGTTGACGACATTCTCGTGTACTCTAAAACCCGAGCTGAGCATGAGGAGCACTTGACCGTGGTGTTGCAGACACTACGAGATCATCAATTGTATGCTAAATTTAGCAAGTGTGACGTCTGGATGCAAGAGGTGCATTTTCTTGGGCATGTAATATCTGCCGAAGGGGTTGGAGTGGACCCAACCAAGATTGAGTCCGTATCATCTTGGAAGAGGCCTACAAATGTTTTTGAGATCCGCAGTTTCTTCGGTCTGGCAGGGTATTACCGGCGTTTCGTGGAAGGGTTTTCTCGGTTGGCGGCGCCCATGACGGCTCTCACGCGGAAGGGAGCCAAATTCGAATGGACGGACAAGTGTCAACAAGCTTTTGAAGAATTGAAGACTCGTCTGACAACTGCACTGGTGTTGAGTCTACCACAGGAGGAGGTGCCATTTGAAGTGTATTGCGATGCGTCTCGCGTTGGACTGGGGTGTGTCTTGATGCAGGAGCACAAAGTCATCGCGTATGGCTCACGACAGCTGAAGTCCCATGAGCAAAATTATCCAACGCACGACCTGGAGTTAGCAGCAGTTATTTTTGCCCTAAAGTCTTGGCGACATTACCTGTTGGGGGAGAAATTCGTGGTATACACTGACCACAAAAGCCTATAGTATATCTTCACCCAGAGAGACCTAAATTTGAGACAGTGGAGATGGGTAGAGTACCTACAAATGTTTGACTTCACGCTCTCCTACACGCCTGGGAAAGGGAATTTAGTTGCTGACGTGCTAAGTAGAAAGGGAAAAGCTGAGGTTTCCATGAGAGAATGGAAAATGATGGAACAGGTAGCAGTGCTTCAGGTACAGCCTGATTTTCGCGGTGGGGAAGCATTCTTGTGTCCTATCACTGTGATACCAGAGTTATATCAACGCGTCCGTGATGGACAGTTGGGGGACGTGGACTGTGAAGTGATCCGGGCCCAGATAGAGGCCGGAGAGTTGTCGAAGACCGGACGAAGGAGTTGAACATGAGTTGAAATTTCGGAGGCGTCTGATAGTACCGCCTCCCATGCGTGAGGATATGCTGAGGGAGTTTCATCATTCCCGTTTGGCTGTGCACTCAGGAGGAACAAAAATGTATCATGTCCTTCGAGCACAGTTCTGGTGGCCGGGACCAAGCGGTGTGTAGCGAGTTTGTTTCCAGGTGCCATACTTGTCAACAAGTGAAGGCGGAGCATCAACAACTGGCCGGTCAATTGCAGCCTTTGCTCGTAGGCGAGTGGAAGTGGGAGCATATTACCATGGACTTTGTGACAGGACTTCCTACCACTTCCGAGCGGAAGGATATGATTTGGGTCATCGTAGACCGATTAACTAAATCGGCCCATTTCTTGGCAATTCGGGAGCGAGACCCTATCGGCACATTAAGCCAGTTATATGTTGATGCGATTGTCCGATTGCACGGAGTACCCTTGTCGATTGTTTCAGATAGGGATGCGCGGTTTATATCTCGGTTTTGGGGAGGTTTGCAAGAAGCCTTGGGAACACGACTTAATTTGAGTACTGCTTTCCATCCTGAAACTGATGGTCAGTCGGAGAGGACCATTCAAACATTGGAAGACTTGTTGAGAGCCTGTGTACTAGATTTTGGAGGATCATGGGCTTCTCACCTTCCTCTGGTGGAGTTTGCCTATAATAACAGCTACCAGTCCTGTATTGGGATGGCCCCGTTTGAGGCATTGTATGGTCACCCATGTCGGTCTCCATTATGTTGGGCAGAAGTTGGAGAGACAGCTATGTTAGGACCTCAATTGGTCCAAGAGGCTACAGCAAAAGTACAGTTGATTAGGCAGCGTCTTCTTACAGCTCAGAGCAGACAAAAGTTTTATGCGGATCGCCAATGCCGACCGTTAGAGTTTTTGGTAGGAGACCACGTATTCCTTCGTGTTTCTCCACGGAGAGGGCATAAGAGATTTGGAAAAGGGTCCAAGTTGTCTCCACGATACATTGGACCGTTCGAAATTTTGAGCAGAGTTGGACCTGTTGCTTATAGGTTGGCATTACCACCTAGTTTGAGCAGAGTTCATGATGTTTTCCATATATCCCAGTTGCGGAAATATCATCCCGATCCCACACATGTGTTGGATTGGAGTACTCTGGATCTTGAAGCCAGATGTGTCGGTTGTTGAGGCACCCATCCGGTATTTTGGATAAAGCGAGAGAAGCAGCTGCGAGTAAGACTATTCCGTTGGTTCGGGTGTTGTGGAAACACCGCGGGATGGAGGAAGAGACTTGGGAATGTGAGGCTGAGATGCGTGCTCACTACCCTGATTTGTTCGAGGACGACCAACCCTGACGAGGGGAGAAAGGCAAACATCAACATAATCAGGTATTTGCCCAACTGATTAGGTGACCTGAGAGTATTTCTTTTGTGTGTATTTTCATGCAGTGTGTATTAATTTGTGTATTCATTGGTTGTTATTGCTGTTTCCTTCCATGCCACATTTTCTTTTCGAGGACGAAAAGTCTTAAGGGGGAGAGGATGTAAGGACCCGTGTTTTGAGTTAGTCGCATCTTGCCTTCTGAATGGGAACTTTCTAGATTTTGGACCTAGTAGAGGGCCTCAAACAATTGGCGTGCAAAAACAAAAGTTGCTTAGAATGAGGTCCTCTACCTACCACAGAAATTTCAGAGCATTTGGAGCTGCACGTGAATTCACCCATTTCACGTGCAAGCATATTTTTGCTTCTTAG
The DNA here is from genome assembly GCA_023512835.1 of Taxillus chinensis. Taxonomy (NCBI): domain Eukaryota; kingdom Viridiplantae; phylum Streptophyta; class Magnoliopsida; order Santalales; family Loranthaceae; genus Taxillus; species Taxillus chinensis. Next base: position 40,652,242 of record CM042084.1, read on the forward strand.
GCCTCTACAAGATACAAGGAGGTTTGGGGTAAAGTTTGAGTGCATTTGGAGCTGCACGCCAATTCACCAATTGGCGTGCAAATTGCGTGCAGACATATTTTTACATGGTTACCTTGGTTTTGTCATTTTAATGATTTTTCCCTAAAGGACCATGTTGAAATTATGAATATTTTGCCCTGTATGGAAGCGGGAAGGTGGCAATTTGTGTGATCAAAACTACGTCGTTTTGATCCTGGGTTTCACTAAATCAAAACTACGTCATTTTGATGTGTGTGGTGTCTATATAATGGTGTTGAGGCTTAGGTTTAGGGTTTAGGGTTTTCTATTTGCTGTTGCAGCCGCCGCAGAGAGAGAGAGAGAGAGAGAGAGAGAGAGAGAGAGAGAGAGAGAGTGAGGGAACCTTCGGATCTTGGCCGTAGAGGTTCGCGTGGGTGGTCGGTGTATCGTAGAGGCTAGAGCAGAGGACTTTTGCAAGGTAGGGACTCCGTTCTTCTCAATCTTTCTCTGTCCTAGGGTATTTGTCCTATACATGCTTATATATATATATAAATCCATATAGGTGTGATCTCTTATATGGATGTTGGCCTTCAATGGCATATTGGTTGGTTTGATGTTTGGGAGTGGGCTGGAAATCGTTGGGTTGTCCATGCCCACTAGGTGTTTGATAAAATGTTTGTATGGCTACGTTCACTACGTGTTTGATAATATTTCTGTGTGGCTGTTGTGTGTTGCGTGTTTGGTTTTAAGCCTTGTGAGGCTGGTAGTTGTTGTTGGTAATCGACTATGTCGGCCGTGTGAACCTTGTTTGTGAAATACTCGTGGAGCAAAGACTGCTGTTTTTGTATTGAATTGAGATGTGTACTAAGTCGTACTTTTGTAATCGATTATATTGTTGTTTGAGATTGATCACCCAAATGTGGTGGGATTGGAAGTGAGTTATGGGCCAGGCATGATAACTGGACCCCTTGAGATTTGGCTAGGACTGCGGTCCTGAGTCTCGTTGTAGCACTCACGACAGTGGGCTAAGTCTATACCCATTCCTGAGGGTGGGTATGGCGCCCGAGGAGGTGGTTGACCATACCCGACTCGGGTGGAAAATGTTGCATTGGTGTCCATGCAACATTCGCCTGGATGTGGTATGTCATGTCGCCGTGGTGGCGGGGTGTCCTCTGCCCTCCAGTGTGGGCTCAGGTAAAAGGTGTGTTAGTGGGTGATGTTTACTGCTTTAGCTTAGGGCACGACACGAGCACAAGCATACACTTGTCATGCATACTGTAGAGTGGGACGGGTCTGGGGAGACTGGATTCCTACTGAGCTATGGTTTGCTCACCCCTCCCATAAACTGTTCTTTTGGAGGGTTTAGCAGGCGGTAGGTGAAAGGGCTGTGGTGACAGGCCACTGAGGCTGAAGACTATGTTGGTTTTCTTTGTTTTGTTATGGATTTCTATTTTATGTTTGGGATTATTTGTAAACAGCATGTTCTGGTTTAAATGGGAACTTTTCCCCATTGAGTTGTATTGAACTTTGAGCCCTTTTGAATGTAATGAACTGGGTTGTGGTTGTTATTTAATTATTGTTTGTGTGCATGGTTTGGGAGCAGGAGCATGCCCCGTGGCATGTTAGCCTGGTTGTACAGGTTTGGGACAGCACCCGTGTCATAAGTCCTTTGAGGTGCTTGCACCAACCCCTTGACCCTTCGGGTGCGGGCATGGGCAGTCACTACCCGTTTCCAAGTGAAAGGAAATTGGGGTGTGACAATCACAAACCTGGCGAATCTCTCGAGAGCATCTATCGGTGATTCGGCAAGCTCATCCTTGAGCTAAAAACTGTCAATGAGCATTATTTTCAATCTCAAATCAATGACAAGCTTTTTCGTTCCTTGCTGGATCGCTACTACTCCAAGCAACTCCAGATACAATCCCACAAGAACTGGCAGTATTTTCCCCTTGAAGAACTATACGGAGAGCTACGGACTCACGTGGTCAGGTTTAAATACTCTGACCGAGATGAGAAGATAGCTCGGAAAGAAAATGGGGTAGCTTTTAAAGCTACGGAATGTCTTAGCCTACTGAGGAATGATGATACCGAGGAGTCCGAAAATTCGACTACGACGGTGAAGAGGATATAGCTCTTCTCGTCAAATCCTTTGAGCAATTTCTGCGGAAAGGCAGAAAAAGATTCAAAAAAGGCTCCTCATCGTCATTCCGACGGAAGGAGTGATCGGAGTCTAGTTCCCAGGAATGCTATAGCTGCGGGAAACCCGGTCATTGGGCGAAGGACTGTAAATCCAAATCTAAAGTGGCCGAGAAAAGTGACAAGGTTACTCCTCGACGCTCCACCTCAAACAATAGCAAGAACAAGAGGAAGGCGTTCGTCACAAAGTACATCAGTGGCTCGAAGAAGAGGAGGAATCCTCGGATGATGAGCCAACTCCTAAGCCGAACATCTGTCTCATGGCAAATAATGAAGTACCATCGATCTCTGAGCTTATGAGTAAATTAGAATATCTTATTATTGAATGTGATCATAAAAAGAATGAGAGACTAATAAGTACTCAAATGTACAAAGATATGGAAAGTCAGAACAAACATCTTGAGATTACTGTTGCTAGACTAGAAAAGGACATAACTGACTTCAGGGGTAAAGAGGCTTGGTATCATGATCTAAGAGCTGAAAATCACTTGCTAAATACCAACCTAACTGGCCTAAAAGTGATTGTGAAACGTCTCAAAAATGAACTGGAACAGGAAAAGGAAATAAATCGTAAGTGGCTAAAATCCTGGGAAATAGCCTCTACTTTTAGAACTGATCCAGACAACATCCGAGTCAAACCTGGCTTAGGCTCCGAACCATTGACCTCCACACAGACTATTGAGTGTCCTCCAGATTTCATTCCGAAACTAACCAACCTTTACCATGTTAGTACGTCTAAACTGTTGGATGGTTTCATTTCAGGTGGCACCATAGTCTATGATTGTGGAACTGAGGCTGTTACTACAGTTCCCGAAGCAATAGCACCCGTATCTAACGATTAAGGGAAGGTTGTTGCAGTTAAAGCCGAAACTGTAGCACCCAGAAAGAAAAGAAAGGCTAAGGCTGATGTATCTAGGGCCAAGAGCGCGTCACCCAATCGCAAAGGATTAGACCATAGGGAACAGAGAAGAAAATTTGTTAAACCTGAGAAACCTGTATCCCCTGTTACCACTCCGCATCATAGTGTTTGTTCCATCTGTAGAGAAATAGTTCATTATCACTATGAATGCTGGAGCTTCTCACGCCTCAATTTCCTTTCACTTGGAAATGGGTAGTGACTGCCCATGCCCGCACCCGAAGGGTCAAGGGGTTGGTGCAAGCACCTAAAAAGGACTTATGACAGGGGCGCTGCCCCAAACTTGTACAACCAGGCTAACATGCCACGGGGCATGCTCCTGCCCCCAAACCATGCACACAACCACAAATCAAATAATAACTACATCTCAATTTATTACATTTCGAAGGGGCTCAAAATTCATTACAACTCAATTGGGGAAAAACTCCCATCAAACCACAATGTGCTCTGTTTACAAATAATCCAAACCATAAAACGAAATCCACAAACAAAAACAATGAAACTAACATAGTTTTTAGCCTCGGTGGCCTACCACCACGGCTCTTTCACCTACCCCTGCTAAACCCTGCAAAAAGAACAGTTTATAGGAGGGGTGAGCAAACCATAGCTCAGTAGGGTTCCAGTCTCCCCAGACCCATCCCACTCTACAATATGCATGACAAGTGTATGCTTGTGCTCGTGTAGTGCCTAAAGCTAAAGCAGCAAACATCACCTAGTAACACACCATTTACCTGAGCCCACACTGGAAGGCAGAGGACACCCCGCCACCACGACGACATGACATACCACATCCAGGCGAATGTTGCATGGTCACCAATGCAACATTTTCCACCCAAGTCAGATATGGCCATCACCTCCTCGGACGCCATACTTACCCTCAGGAATGGGTGTAGACTTAGCCCACCGTCGTGAGTGCTACACCGAGACTCAAGACTGCAGTCCTGGCCAAATCTCAAAGGGTCCAGTTACTGTGTCTGGCCCATAAGTCAGCTCAACCCACATGTATTTGGGTACTCAATCTCAATAAACAATTCAATCAGTTTCAGCAGTACAACTCAGCAACACATCTCAACTCAATACAACTCAGTAGTGCAACTCAACAAGCATATCTCAAACATATGATTGTAACTCAGCATTCTCAACACATTCCAGTCCTCAAAACTCAGGTTATCAATTATCTCCTCAACAAATCTCAAACAAGATTCACACAAGCCAACATAGTCAGTTACAGACAAAATACACCAGCCACACAGGCTTAAAACCAAACACGCAACATACATCAGTCACACAGGTATATTATCAAACACATAATGGGCATAGCCACACGGGCATACTATCAAACACATAATAGGCATAGACAACCCAACGATTTCCAGCCCGATCCCAAACATCAGAATCACAACCAATATGCCATTGAAGGCCAACATCCATATAGGAGATCACACCTATATGGATTTACATATATATATAAGCATGTATAGACCACAAATACCCTAGGACAGAGAAGGATTAGGAAGAACAGAATCCCTACCTCAAGAACCCTGCACCCTCTTGCTTCCACGCCAAACGCCGCCCAACCACAAAAATCCCCTCAACAACAAGGACCAGAAGCTCTCCCTCTCTCTTTGGCCGCTCTCTCTCTCTCTCTCTCTATGTGTGTGTGTGTGACGGTTGCAGGGGCTGACAAGAATGAAGAACCCTAATCCTTTAGAGCTCCACCTTTTTATATAGTCACCTTGACATCAAAACGATGTAGTTTCGATTAAAGGAAGCCCAACATCAAAATGACGTAGTTTTGATACACACTACAACCTTCTAACATCCATATATGACAAAATATCCATAATTTCAACATGGTTCTTGGGGAAAAAGTTTCAAGGATCACAAAACCAAGCTAATGGAGGTTGCACGTGACAAAGGCCATTGTCACGGGCACCTCCTTTTGGGCTCAAATTTTGCCTCAGGCTTCCTCATCATCATACAAGGTGTCCTAGCCAGTGTGTGTCGAAATAAAACTCCTCAAAACCCAATAATTTGCTACTCCAAAAGGCAAAACTGTGATTAACTCCTCACGTCCCAGAACACGGGTCCTTACATCCTCTCCCCCTTAAAGACTTTTCGTCCTCAAAAAGAAAATGTGGAATGAAAGGAAGCAATGACCACAACCAATGAACGTGATATACAACGGCAAAAGAAATAATCAAGAGCATTCACAACTAGATGAGCGCAAGTACCTGATTATGTTGATGTTTGATGTTTGCCTTTCTCCCCTCCTTCAAGGGTTGTTCGTCCTCGAATAGATCAGGGTAGTGAGCACCCATCTTAGCCTCATGTTCCCAAGTCTCTTCCTCCATACCTCGGTGTTTCCACAACACCCAACCAACGGAATAGTCTTACCTCACAGCTGCTTCTCGCGCCTATCCAAAATACGGATTGGTGCCTTAACAACTGTCATATCTTCCTCAATATCCAGAGTACTCCAATCCAACACATGTGTGGGATCTGGATGATATTTCCAAACCGGGATATATGGAAAACGTCATGAACTCTACTCAAACTGGGAGGTAATGCCAACCTATAAGCAATAGGTCCAACTCTGCTCAAAATCTCAAACGGTCCAACGTATCGAGGAGACAACTTGGATCCCTTTCCAAATCTTTTATGCCCCTCCATGGAGAAACACAAAGGAATACGTGGTCTCCCACCAAAAACTCCAACGGTCGGCGTCGGTGATCCACATAAGACTTTTGTCTGCTCTGAGCTGTAAGAAGGCGCTGCCTAATCAGCTGTACGTTTGTTGTAGCCTCTTGGACCAATTGAGGTCCCAACATAGCTGCCTCTCCAGCTTCTGCCCAACACAATGGAGACCGACAAGGTATGCCATACAATGCTTCAAACGGGGTCATCCCTATGGAAGCCTGGTAGCTGTTATTATAGGCAAACTCTACCAAAGGAAGGTGAGAAGTCCATGATCCTCCAAAATCAAGCACGCAGGCTCTCAACAAGTCTTCCAGTGTCTGAATAGTCCTCTCTGACTGACCATCAGTCTCGGGGTGATAAGGAGTACTCAAATTAAGTCGTGTCCCCAATGCTTCTTGCAAACCACTCCAAAATCGTGAGGTAAACCGTGCATCTCTGTCTAAAACAATAGACACGTGTACTCTATGCAATCGGACAATTTCATCAACATACAACCGGCTTAACGTCCCAATGGAGTCTCACTCCTGAATAACCAAGAAATGGGCTGATTTGGTCAATCGGTCTTCAATGACCCAAATCATGTCCTTCCTCCCTGAAGTGGTAGGGAGTCCTGCCACAAAGTCCATGGTAATATGTTCCCACTTCCACTCAGCCACCGGCAAAGGCTGCAATTGACCAGCAGGTCGTTGGTGTTATGCCTTCACTAGTAAGGCACCTGGAAACAAACTCTGCTACACTCCTCTTCAGTCCTGGCCACTAGAACTGTGCTCGAACGTTATGATACATCTTAGTTCCTCCTGGATGCATGGCCAAACGGGAATGATGAAACTCCCTCATTACATCCTCACGTAAGGAAGGCGGTGCTATCGACGCCCCTAAAATCTCAACTCATGCTCAACTCCTTCTGTCCAGTCCTCTGACAACTCACCGGCCTCTATCTGGGCCTGGATCACTTCACAGTCCACATCCCCCAACTGTCCATCACGGACACGTTGATATAACTCTGGCATCACAGTGATAGAACACAGGATTGCTTCCCTACTTCTAAAATCAGGCTGTACCTGAAGCACTGTTAACTGTTCCATCATTTTCCATTCTCTCATGGAAACCTCAGCTTTTCCCTTTCTACTCAGCGCGTCGCCAATTACATTCCCCTTCGCAGGTGTGTAGGAGAGCGTGAAATCAAACATTTGCAGGTACTCTACCCATCTCCTCTGTCTCAAATTCAGGTCTCTCTGGGTGAAGATATACTGTAGGCTTTTGTGGTCAGTGTATACCACAAATTTCTCCCCCAACAGGTAATGTTGCCAAGACTTTAGAGCAAAAATAACTGCTGCTAACTCCAGGTCGTGCGTTGGGTAATTTTGCTCATGGGGCTTCAGCTGTCGCTAGCCATATGTTATGACTTTGTGTTCCTGCATTAGAACGCACCCCAGTCCAACTCGAGACGCATCACAATACACTTCAAATGGCACTCCCTCCTGTGGTAGACTCAACACTGGTGCAGTTGTTAGACGAGTCTTCAATTCCTCAAAAGCTTGCTGACACTTGTCTATCCACTCGAATTTGGCTCCCTTCCGCGTAAGAGCTGTCATTGGCGCTGCCAACCGAGAAAACCCTTCCACGAAGCGCTGGTAGTACCCTGCCAGACCCAAGAAACTGTGGACTCAAAAACATTCGTGGGCCTCTTCCAAGATGATACCGACTCAATCTTGGTTAGGTCCACTCTAACTCTTTCGGCGGATACCACATGTCCAAGAAAATGCACCTCTTGCATCCAGGAGTCACACTTGCTAAATTTAGCATACAATTGATGATCTCGTAGTGTCAGCAACACCACGGTCAGGTGCTCGTCATGCTCAGTTCGGGTCTTAGAGTACACGAGAATGTCGTCAATAAATACCACCACGAAGGAATCTAGGTATGGGGCAAATACCTGATTCATCAGGTACATGAACACTGCCGGTGCATTCGTGAGCCCAAAAGGCATCACTAACCACTCATAGTGTCCATATCGCACCTGAATGCTGTCTTAGGGATGTCCTCGCTCCTGACCCTCAATTGATGATATCCCGAACGTAGATCAATCTTTGAGAACCACCGTGCTCCACTTAACTGGTCAAAAAAATCATCGATCCATGGTAAAGGGTATTTGTTCTTTACCGTCACTTGATTCAACTTCTGGTAATCAATATAAAGTCGTAACGAACCGTCTGCCTTCTTAGCAAACAAAACTGGTACACCCCAAGGTGAGGTACTAGGGCGGATAAAACCTTTATCTCCCAATTCCTTTATTTGCTTTTGAAGCTCCCGCAACTCGGAAGGTCCCATCCGGTATCCCTCGTCGGTCCAGCTCTCCCAACATTGTTATCCCATTCACCCACTAGGGTACGTGAAGATCCTGTGGGTGAAATAAACGACACTCGTCGTCTATAACAATCAATCTTATCCTAAAAGGCCATCAGCCAGTCCATCCCCAGAATCAAACTAAAAGTTCTCATGGACATCATGTACAAATCAAATAAGAGTTCAACATCTCCTATCGTAAGCACACACTCACGACATACTCGGTAGATTGACTCCACACCTCCCATTGGTGACTCGACCCTCAGAGGTCTATCAGCCCTCGCACAATCAAGTCCAAGGCTCTCAACCAAGGACTCAGCAATCAGGGAGCACGAAGCTCTGGTATCAAACTACTACCGAAGGTCCGGCTCCACCTTCCTCGGAGGGTGATGGTAAGTCCTCCCTCTCTGCTAGTGCTGAGGTAAGCGCAAAAACTCTGCCTTGGCTTGCCCCACCACTGGCCTCACTTGCCTTTCCTTTAGTTCCTGCCTGGAGTCCACTTGGACGCCCCTCCGAACCTCCTTGTGGTTGCCTGTCCCCCTGTGGTCAAGTATAACTGGAACCAGCCTGATTGGCTTGCCACGAATGTGTTGGCTTCGGAGTTAGGGCTTGAAATTGGGTCTCACCCCTGCTTCCTTGTGCTAAACTTCCAGCTCCCCGACTGTTTCCTCTGCTGAAACACACCGTACTGATGTGTCCTATTTTCCCACGGCTATGACACTTCAAGTGCTACTTGGGGCACTCACGTTTGACGTGCCCCCGACCGGCCACAATAGGTACACCCGCTTGGGAAATTCCCAGTGAGCCTCTCTGTCCTCCAAAATAACGGGATCTGGGTGGAGCCATTGAAGTTTGGCCCCCTGTCATTGGGAAGAGTCCCACTCCCCAGGCTCAACCCTCTGTCTCTTGGTTTCCCCCACGCTTGTCGCGCATACATTGTCCCTGTCACGCCCCAATTTCCTTCCACTTGGAAATGAGTAGTGACTCGCCCATGCCCGCACCCGAAGGGACAAGGGGTTGGTGCAAGCACCTTAAAAGGACTTCTGGCACGGGTGCTGTCCCAAACCTTCACAACCAGGCTAACATGCCATGGGGCATGCTCCTGCTCCCAAACCATGCACACAAATACAAATTGAATAACAACATCTCATTTTATTTCATTTCAAAGACTAAATGTTTATTACAACCCGGTCGGGGGAAAAACCCCTATGGAGCCAGGTGTCCTGTTACAAATAAAACCAAACCAAATTCCGAACATAAAACCAGAGTACAACAAAGGAAATAACATAAAACTCCCACCCTCGGGGACCTAGCTCCTCGGCCTTCACCTACCGCCCGCTAAACCCTACAAAAGGACGGTTTATAGGAGGGGTGAGCAAACCTTAGCTCGTAGGGATCCGGTCTCCCCGGACTCGTCCCGCTCTACAACATGCATGATATGTGTATGCTTGTGCTCATGTCGTGCCTAAGGCTAAAGCAGCAAACATCACCCAGGAAACACTCTTTACCTGAGCCCGCACTGAAGGGCAGAGGACACCCCGCCACCACGGCGACATGACATACCACATCCAGGCGAATGTTGCATGGACACCAATGCAACATTTTCCACCCGAGTCAGATATGGTCAACCACCTCCTCGGGTGCCATACCTACCCTCAGGAATGGGTGTAGACTTAGCCCACCATCGTGAGTGCTACACCGAGACTCAGGACCACGTCCTGGCCAAATCTCAAGGGGTCCAGCTATTATGCCTGGCCCATAACTCGGCTCGGTCTCAAACAGGACCAGCAGAATAGCATAGCATTACATCTCAACATGTAAACTCAGCATAGCATTTACACTTTATTTCAGAGGGACCAACATGGTCAGATACAAGCCACACACATCAGCCTCACAGGCTTTTTATCAAATACAAATCAAACACAGTACACACCAGTCACACAGGTATATCATCAGACACTCATATACAAGGTCTCACAGGCATTATATTGAATACATGGCATGCAGGCCTCACAGACATTTTATCAAATACATAGTGTGCAGGCCTCACAGACATTTCATCAAACACATGGTGGGCATAAACAAACCTAGAAAATCCTCAGGCCAAATTCAACATCAGAATCAACAGAACATGCCACTGAAGGCCAACATCTATATAGGAGATCACACCTATATGGATTTACATATATATATATATATATATAGGTGAATATCCTAGAACATAAGAGAGTTAGGAAGAACATGAATCCCTACCTCGGACTTTTGTCCTAACCTCTATGCTAGACACCTTCCAACGACGCGAACCACCACGGCAATCGCCCGGAGATCCTCTCTCTCTCTCTCTTCTCTCTCTCTCTCTCTCTCTTTCTGGCAAAGCTTGCAGCAAAGAAGAACACAAGAACCCTAAACTCAAACTCAAGCCCTCATTATATAGACACTACCCACATCAAAACGACGTAGTTTTGATTAAGTAAATCCCAGGATCAAAACGACGTAGTTTTGATCACACAAGTTAGCACCTTTCCGCACCCATACAGGACAAAATACTCAGAATTTCAACATGGTCCTTTGGAGAAAGATCATTAGAATGTCAAAACCAAGGGAACCATGCAAAAATATGGCTGCACACCTATTTGAACGTGAATTCCCCAATTCACGTGCAACTCCATATGCACCCCAAATGCGCTCAAACTTCACCCCTAGCCTCCTTGCATCATGTAGAAGATAACCACACTTGCACGTGAAATGGACCCATTTCACGTGCACCTCACATACATGTCCGTTTGGCCTGAAACTTCGTGGTAGATAGAGGACATCATTCTAAGCATCTTTCCTTTTGCACGTGAATTCATTTGAGCCCATTCACTAGGTCAAAATCGAGAAAAAACCCTACTCGAAGGCAAACCGTGACTAACTCAAGGTATGGGTCCTTACATCCTCTCCCCCCTTAAGACTTTTCGTCCTCGAAAAGAAAAGGTGGAATGAAAGAAAACAATCACAACCAATGCATAGGCCTTTAACACCCTCTAGCACAAATTAATACACAACAAATCACAAATTATTTCACACATTTATACACTCCACATGGTCATGTAGCGATGTTATATTCTCAGGTTACCTAACTAGTTAGGCAAATACCTGATTATGTTGAAGTTTGATGCTTGCCCTCCTCCCTTCCTTCGAGTTGTTCGTCCTCGAACAGATCAGGATAATGAGTACGCATCTCGGCCTCACGTTCCCGGGTCTCTTCCTCCAGCCCTCGGTGTTGCTACAACACCCGAACCAACGGAATAGTCTTACCTCGCAGCTGCTTCTCGCGCCTATTTACAATACGGATGGGTGCCTCGACAACAGACACATCCTCTCCAAGATCCAGGGTACCCCAATCGAGCACGTGTGTGGGATCTGGATGATATTTCCGCAACCGGGATACATGGAAAACATTATGAACTCTGCTCAAACTAGGTGGTAACGCCAACCTATAAGCAACAGGTCCAACTCTGCTCAAAATCTCGAACGGTCCAATGTACCGAGGGGACAACTTGGACCCAGTCCCAAATCTCTTATGCCCTCTCCGTGGAGAAACACGAAGGAATACGTGGTCTCCCACCAAAAACTCCAACGGTCGGCGTTGGCGATCTGCATAAGACTTCATGCCTGCTTCCGAGCTGTAAGAAGGCGTTGCCGAATCAGCCGAACTTTTGCCGTAGCCTCCTGGACCAATTGAGGTCCTAACATAGCTGTCTCTCCGCTTCGCCCAACATAATGGAGACCGACACGGTCGGCCATACAATGCCTTAAACGGGGCCATCCCAATCGAAGACCGGTAACTGTTATTATAGGCAAACTCCACCAAGAGGAAGGTGGGAAGCCCATGATCCTCCAAAATCAAGTACACAAGCCCTCAACAAGTCTTCCAATGTTTGAATGGTCCTCTCGGACTGACCATCAGTCTCAGGATGGAATGCGGTACTCAAATTAAGTCGGGTTCCTAATGCTTCCTGCAGACCTCCCCAAAACCGGGATGTAAACCGCGCATCCCTGTCCGAAACAATAGACAAGGGCACTCCGTGCAGGCGGACAATCTCATCAACATACAACTAGCTTAACGTGCCGATAGAGTCGCGCTCTCGAATTGCCAAGAAATGGGCTGACTTAGTTAAGCGGTCCACTATGACCCAAATCATGTCCTTCCTCCCCGAAGTGGTAGGAAGTCCCGTCACGAAGTCCATAGTAATATGCTCCCACTTCCACTCGGCTACGGGTAAAGGCCGCAATTGACCCGGGGTCGCTGGTGCTTTGCCTTCACTTGCCGACAGGTAAGGCACCTGGAAACAAACTCGCTACCCTCCGTTTCAGCCCCGGCCACGAAGCGTGCGCGAACGGCATGATACATCTTAGTTCCTCCTGGATGTACAGCCAAACGGGAATGATGAAATTCCCTTAAGCACATCCTCACGCAAAGGAGGTGGTACTATCAAACGCCCCGAAATTTCAGCTCATGCTCAACTCCTTCTGTCCGGCTCTCGACGGCTCTCCGGCCTCTATCTAGGCCCGGATCACCTCACGATCCACGTCGCCCAACTGTCCCTCACGGACACGCTGATACAACTCCGGTACCACGGTGAGAGGACACAGGATAGCTCCCTCATCGCCGAAAGCAGGTTGCACCCGAAGCAATCGCCAATTGCTCCATCATTTTCCATTCTCTCATGGAAACCTCAACTTTCCCTTTTCTACTTAGCGCGTCGGCTACTAAATTTCCCTTCCCAGGCGTGTAGGAGAGCGTGAAGTCAAACATTTGCAGGTACTCTACCCACCTCCGTTGTCGCAAATTTAGGTCTCTCCGGGTGAAGATATATCGTAGGCTTTTGTGGTCGGTATATACCACAAATTTCTCTCCCAACAGGTAATGTCGCCAAGACTTAGGGGCAAAAATAATTGCTGCTAACTCCAGGTCGTGTGTTGGGTAGTTTTGCTCATGGGACTTCAGTGTCGCGAGCCATATACTATGACTTGGCGTTCTTGCATCGGAACACACCCCGGTCCAACGCGAGATGCATCACAATACACCTGGAATGGCACTCCCTCCTACGGTAGACTCAACACCGGTGCAGTAGTCAGGCGAGTCTTCAACTCCTTGAATGTCTGCTAGCACTTGTCCGTCCACTCGAATTTGGGTCCCTTCCGTGTAAGAGCTGTCATGGGCGCCGCCAACCGAGAAAATCCTTCCACAAAATGCCGGACCCAAGAAACTCCGGATCTCAAAAACATTTGTGGGCCTCTTCCAAGATGCTACGGACTCAATCTTGGTTGGGTCCACTCGAACTCCTTTGGCAGATACCACATGCCCAAGAAAATGCACCTCTCGCATCCAGAAGTCACACTTGCTAAATTTAGCATACAAGTGATGATCTCGTAGCGCCTGCAGCACCACGGCCAAGTGCTCCTCATGCTCAGCTTGGGTTTTGGAGTACACAAGGATGTCGTCAATAAATACCACCACGAAGGAATCCAGGTATGGGGCAAATACCTGATTCATTAGATGCATGAACACGGTAGGTGCGTTCGTGAGCCCAAAAGGCATCACTAACCACTCATAGTGTCCGTATCTGCACCTGAACGCCGTCTTAGGGATGTCTTCGCTCCTGACCCTCAATTGATGATATCCCGAACGCAGATCAATTTTTGAGAACCACCGTGCTCCACTCAGCTGGTCGAATAAGTCATCGATCCGCGGCAAAGGGTATTTGTTCTTTACCGTTACTTGATTCAGCTTCCGATAATCAATGCAAAGTCGCAACGAACCATCTGCCTTCTTAGCAAACAAGACCGTTGCACCCCAAGGTGAGGTACTAGGACGGATAAAACCTTTATCTCCCAGTTCCTTTATTTGCTTCTGAAGCTCCCGCAACTCAGCAGGTCCCATCCGGTAAGCTACTTGTGAGATGGGTCCCACCCCTGGCAACAGTTCAACCGTGAACTCGATACTTCTGTGTAACTCCCCAGGAAAGACATCCTGGAAATTCTTGACAACATCTGGCCACACCCTTTTCTCTAAGTTACCTTCCTCCTCAAAGGTTAGGGTGGCAAGCCTATGGGTAATATTGCCCCATAGCTCCCTCGTCGGTCCAGCTCTCCCAGCATTCCTATCCCATTCACCCACTAGGGTACAGGAAGATCTTGTGGGTGTAGTAAATGATACTCGTCGCCTATAGCAGTCAATCTTAGCCTGAAAGGCCATCAACCAGTCCATCCCCAGAATCAAACTAAAAGTCCTCATGGGCATTACGTACAAATCAAATGAGAGGTCAACCTCTCCTATCGTAAGCGCACACTCTCGACACATTTGGTGGATCAACTCCACACCTCCCATTGGGGACTCGACCCTCAGAGGTCTATCAGCCTCCACACAATCAAGTCCAAGGCTCTCCACCAAGGACTTAGCAATCAGGGAACATGAAGCTCCGGTATCAAACAATGCAACAACAACAGTGCGAGATATTAGAATAGTACCTCGAACCACCGAAGGTCCAGCCCCACCTTCCTCGGAGGGTGATGGTAATTCCTCCATTTCAGCTGGTGCTGAGGTAAGCGCGAACACTCTGCCTTGGCCTGCCCCGCCACTAGCCTCACTTGCCTTCCCTTTTGCTCCCCCTGCAGTCCACTGGGATGCCCCTCCGATCCTCCTTGTGGTTGCCTCTCCCCCTGTGGCCTAGTGTGATTGGAACCAGCCTGACTGGCCTGCCACGAATGTGCTGGCTTAGGGGCTGGGGCCTGAAATTGGTCCCACCCCTGCTCCCTAGTGCTAAGCTTCCCGGCTCCCCTTGCCGCTGTTCCCCTTGCTGATGTGTCCCACCTTCCCACGGCTATGACACGTCAAGTGCCGCTTGGGGCACTCACGTTTGACGTGCCCTGACAGGCCACAACAGGTACACCCGCTTGGGAAGTTCCCGCAAAGACTCCCCTATCCTCCAAAGTAACGGGATCGGGGCGGAGCCATTGAAGCTTGGCCCCTATCCTTGGGAAAAGTCCCACTCCCGGGCTCAACCTTCGCCTCTTGGCTTCACCGTGCTTGTCACGCACGCTCTGCCCCATCCGCTCCTGGTGAGCCTGTCTTCCCTCCTCTAATCCTCTCTCAACAATCTTGGCGGTGTCCACGACTTCAGGATAGGTCTTCGGTCGTAGCATCTCCACCCTTTGCTTCAGGGCAGGTTTGAGACCCATGGTAAACTTATGGGCCTTCAGGTCCTCCCTTGATATTGCTTCGGAGCAAACCGACTCAGCCCCCGGAAATCTCGCTCTTACTCGCTTACTCGAGCGCGATCCCTGCTTCAGCCGCCGAACTCCTCCCACTTCGCCACCGCAATGACTCTGGAAAGAACTCCTCATGAAACACCTGGAGGAACTCATCCCAGGCCATGGTCTCCATGTCCCGGCTTCCTGAGATGCTAAGCCACCATTCCAAGGCTTCCTCCTCCAACTGCCGGACTACTAGTCTCACTTTGTCTTCCTCCCGGGGTCGGAGAAAGGAGAACACATGCTCGATCTGCCGCAGCCAGTGCTCTCGCTCCTAGAGGTTCAGCTCCTCCCTTGAACCTTGGTGGATGTTCCTTTCGGAACTGCGTCAACACGTCTCCCTCTTCCCGCCTCACCAGGACTTCCTGCCTACACGGAGGTTCCACCTCACGGGGTGGAGAGGGTGGCACCGCTTGTCGTGCCATCATCTCCTGACGCACCTCGTTTAGGATTTCTCCCTTGAGGTCCTCACGCATGCCTTGCACGTTCTCACTTAGGGCGCGGACTTGGGCCATGATCCGCTCCAGGGGATCATCGCCCTCTACATGCTGTCCTCTTTCCTCTCCAGCACGTGCAGAAGATTCGTCTTCTACAGCTGGAGTAGCTCGGGTTACTCTCTTAGGAGGCATAGTCTACATAATTTAAACCAAACTAGGATCAGCTTCTCTCAAGCTCTACACACCCTCATCCCCATGGGCCATGAGGTACTCAAGCAACGTTTTACATTTAAACACACAGGTAAGTCACAGAAGTACACAGCAGCAATTCATAGCAACAAGCCTCGCAGAAAATCACCAAATTTCACAGCAACAAAATTTTGTTTTTAGCACAAGTTTCAGCAATATAGCATGTCCAATCACGATACTCATACTGAAATTAAACTAGTGCCCTAATGCCAATGCATGTATGCACCCTCAACCCAAATGCAAATGCCCTACTCCTTGGTCTAACTACCCCTGAGTACACCCCAGAAGACCAGATAGGACCACGTTGATCAGGCGTGTCCTATACTGCCTCCTAAGAGTCTCAGAAGCAGCCAGGCCTCCCCACTATCCTAGGTCCACCAGACCATGAACTATCGCTCTGATACCATATTGTCACGCCCCAATTTCTTTCCACTTGGAAATGAGTAGTGACTGCCCATGCCCGCACCCGAAGGGACAAGCGGTTGGTGCAAGCACCTTAAAAGGACTTCTGGCACGGGTGCTGTCCCAAACCTGCACAACCAGGCTAACATGCCAAGGGGCATGCTCCTGCCTCCCAAACCATGCACACAAACACAAATTGAATAACAACATCTCATTTTATTTCATTTCAAAGACTAAATGTTTATTACAACCCAGTCGGGGAAAAACCCCTATGGAGCCAGGTGTACTGTTACAAATAAAACCAAACCAAATTCCAGAACATAAAACCAGAGTACAACAAAGGAAATAACATAAAACTCCCAGCCTCAGGGACCTAGCTCCTTAGCCTTCACCTACCGCCTGCTAAACCCTGCAAAAGGACAGTTTATAGGAGGGGTGAGCAAACCTTAGCTCAGTAGGGATCCAGTCTCCCCAGACCCGCCCACTCTACAACATGCATGATATGTGTATGCTTGTGCTCGTGTCATGCCTAAGGCTAAAGCAGCAAACATCACCCAGTAAACACTCTTTACCTGAGCCCGCACTGAAGGGCAGAGGACACCCCGCCACCACGGCGACGTGACATACCACATCCAGGCGAATGTTGCATGGACACCAATGCAACATTTTCCACCCGAGTCAAATATGGTCAACCACCTCCTCGGGCGCCATACCTACCCTCAGGAATGGGTGTAGACTTAGCCCACCGTCGTGAGTGCTACACCGAGACTCAGGACCACGTCCTGGCCAAATCTCAAGGGGTCCAGCTATTGTGCCTGGCCCATAACTCAGCTCAGTCTCAAACAGACGAGCAGAATAGCATAGCATTACATCTCAACATGTAAACTCAGCATAGCATTTACACTTTATTTCAGAGGGACCAACATGGTCAGATACAAGCCACACAGATCAGCCTCACAGGCTTTTTATCAAATACAAATCAAACACAGTACACACCAGTCACACAGGTATATCATCAGACACTCATATACAAGGTCTCACAGGCATTATATTGAATACATGGCATGCAGGCCTCACAGACATTTTATCAAATACATAGTGTGCAGGCCTCACAGACATTTCATCAAACACATGGTGGGCATAAACAAACCCAGGAAAATCCTCAGGCCAAATTCAACATCGGAATCAACAGAACATGCCATCGAAGGCCAACATCCATATAGGAGATCACACCTATATGGATTTACATATATATATATATATAGGCGAATATCCTAGAACAGAGGAGAGTTAGGAAGAACATGAATCCCTACCTCAGACTTTTGTCCTAACCTCTACACTAGACACCTTCCAACGACCCGAACCACCACGGCAACTACCCGGAGATCCTCTCTCTCTCTCTCTCTCTCTCTCTTTCTGGCAGCAGCTGCAGCAAAGAAGAACACAAGAACCCTAAACTCAAACTCAAGCCCTCATTATATAGACACTACCCACATCAAAACGACGTAGTTTTGATTAGGTAAATCCAGGATCAAAATGACGTAGTTTTGATCACACAAGTTAGCACCTTTCCTCACCCATATAGGCCAAAATACTCAGAATTTCAACATCGTCCTTTGGAGAAAGATCATTAAAATGTCAAAACCAAGGGAACCATGCAAAAATATGGCTGCACGCCAATTTGAACGTGAATTCCCCAATTCACGTGCAACTCCATATGCACCCCAAATGCGCTCAAACTTCACCCCTAGCCTCCTTGCATCATGTAGAAGACAACCACACTTGCACGTGAAATGGACCCATTTCACGTGCACCTCACATACACGTCCGTTTGGCCTGAAACTTCTGTGGTACATAGAGGACATCATTCTAAGCATCTTTCCTTTCGTACGTGAATTCATTTGAGCCCATTCACTAGGTCAAAATCTAGAAAAAACCCTACTCAGAAAGCAAAACTGTGACTAACTCAAGGTACGGGTCCTTACAGTCCCAGTCGCTCCTGATGAGCCTGTCTTCCCTCTTCTAATCCTCTCTCAACAATCTTTGCTGTGTCCACGACTTCAGCATAAGTCTTCAGTCACAGCATCTCTACCCTCTGCTTCAAGGTAGGTCTAAGTCCCATGGTAAACTTATGGGCCTTCAGGTCCTCCATTGAGATTGCTTCTGCAGCAAACCGACTCAGCCCTCGGAAATCTCGCTCATACTCTGCCACCGAGCGTGATCCCTGCTTCAGACAGCTAAACTCTTCCCGTTTCTGCCACCGCAACGACTCTAGGAAGAACTCCTCATGGAATAATTGGAGGAACTGTCACGCCCCGGATTTCCGACTCGGGGAAACCGGTACGTGACTCCCCATTCACCCACACGGAGGGAAACGGGGTTGGATTACTGGATGCCACACAAACAAGACTAACAATTACAATAAATCAGACATGCCACATCTTTATTTAATTTCAAACATCAAAGGTTCACAAACCAACCATGTTCCTTACTACAATTCAATCCCTTAGTACATTTCCCCCCTAGGGTTACATAAATTATGAAAACATTACTAAAGTGAACAATAAAATGAAGATGGTGTTCCACCTTGGTGTATCCACCTAACGCCTGTAAGTCCCTGGAAAACAAGCAAACACAGTAGGAGGGGTGAGCAACCACAACTCAGTAGGGATCAAGTCTCCTCAACCCTTCCCATGTTCCTAGTGGCTACATGCATGTGCACAGGTGTAGTGACGTGGCAGTATTAGAAAAAAAATAAAGCATTCCACACAAGTGGGCGTAACCTCAGCCCCAGCCACACTGGCTAACAAACCACATCTCAAGCAAGTAATTTAACCGCCTCTTCAGGCCACTAATTTAACCGCCTCTCAGGCAAAGTAGTTTAACCGCCTCTTCAGGCCACTGGTTTTACCGCCTCTCAGGCAAAGTAATTTGACCGCCTCTTCAGGCCAGATACCACAGTCATGCACACAACACACACCACGGTCACTCAAGCACAAAACCAAACACTTGGTGTGCACCCGTTCACAAGTGCACAACCCAGCCATTCAGGCAATAGAACAAACACCCAGCATGCATACATACACCGAATCACAAGTCCAGCCACACAGGCATATTATCAAACATATATTAGGCATATACACACAACAATAGTCACATAGGCATTTCATCGAACATATAACATGCACTGACCACCCCACAACAGAATCACACCAAAATGCCATTGAAGGCCAACATCCATATAGGAGATCACACCCATATGGATTTATATATATATAATAGCAGGTATAGCACGAATTCTACCTAAGAACCCTAGGATAGAGAGGGATTAACAAGAACAGAACCCCTACCTCAAGTAAAATGCAACAACACAGCAATATTTTGTTCCCACACCGAACGCCATCCGCCCACGAGACACCGACCACCCACGCAAGACGCCCGGCAGCAACCAGGAGCTCTCCTTCCCTCTCTCTCTCTCTCTCTCTCTCTCTCTCTCTCCCTGCGACGGCTGGTGGAGCAACAAACCCTAAACCTAAAACAGAGGGGCTTCTCCTCCTTATATAGACAACACAACAATCAAAACGACGTAGTTTTGATTAAGTGAATCCCAGCATCAAAACGACGTAGTTTTGATGGAACAAGCTATGACCTTCCCACATCCATACACACCAAAATATTCACAATTCCAACATGGTCCTTTGGGAAAAGATGATTAGAATGACAAAACCAAGGTAACCCTGCAAAAACATGCTGGCACGCCAATTTGAACGCCAATTCCCCAATTGGCGTGCAGCTCCAAATGCACTCAAACTTCACCCCAAGCCTCCTTGCATCTTGTAGAGGTCCGAGAAGCAAAAATATGCTTGCACGTGAAATGGGTGAATTCACGTGCAGCTCCAAATGCTCTGAAATTTCTGTGGTAGATAGAGGACCTCATTCTAAGAAACTTTTATTCTTGCACGCCAATTGTTTGAGGCCATCTACTATATCAAAAGTGAGCTCCAAAATCTGCCAAAACAGCTTAAAACCGCATGTATATGCATAGCATCTTCCTAGGGTATAAATGTACGTTATCACTTGTCACATGCACCTCCCAAAAGTCCCCTCTTGGGCTCATCTCTTACCTCAAACTTGTACACCAACATCCAAGGTGTTTGTGGTTAACTTCCTTCACACGAGTCGTTACATCCTCTCCCCCTTAAGACTTTTTGTCCTCGAAAAGAAACGACATGCAAGGAAAACAAATACATGCGGCCCATTTGGAAGATAGTGAGCCACAACGCCCAGATGGATCACACAACACAACAGGATATCTCAAACACATTGTAATCTCAAAACACATCTCAATAAAAATACCAATTTACAAGTAGAAATACAAATACACCAAACCATGAGCCACAAGAAAACATATCACTAAGCCGCCTCCCACCCTTAAGATTGTTCGTCCTCGAACAACTCTGGGTGTCGCTCACGCATCACGGACTCACATTCCCATGTCTCCTCCTCAATGCCACGGTGCTGCCACAGCACGCGAACGAAAGGAATAGCACGACCACACAAAAGCTTCTCTCGCCGATCTAGGATACGGATAGGGGCCTCAACAACGGACATGTCATCCTCAATGTCCAATGTCCCCCAATCGATCACATAAGTGGGGTCAGGATGATACTTCCTCAACTGGGACACGTGAAACACGTTGTGCACTCGACTCAGCCGTGGTGGTAACGCTAACCGGTAGGCCACAGGCCCCACACGATCCAGAATCTCAAAAGGACCAATAAACCATGGAGATAGCTTGGAACCTCGCCCAAACCGTCGATGTCCACGACGTGGAGAAACACGAAGAAACACATGATCACCAACAGAAAACTCCAAAGGTCGCCACTGCTGATCTGCATCAGAATACCATCCGAGATAGCCCAGCCCATACCCGTCACAAGAATTTTGTCCGCTTAGGCCAACCAGTCTTGGGCCTCGCCCTCATGGCCTGCTCCGCACGGTTTTGTCTTTGGGCCTCGCCCAAAACGCGTCCCTCAAGGTTTGCAACACTGTTGCCAAATGCTCCACATGCTCCCTCTCGGTCTTGGAATACACCAAGATATCATCAATAAACACCACCACAAACGAATCCAAGTATGGAGCAAAGACCTGGTTCATCAAATGCATGAACACCGCTGGCGTATTAGTGAGCCCGAAAGGCATCACTACCCACTCATAATGCCCATACCTGCACCAAAAAGCCGTCTTAGGGATTTCCTCCTCCTTAACCCTGAGCTGGTGATACCCCGACCATAAATCTATTTTGGAAAACCATTGGGCCCCACTCAATTGGTCAAACAGGTCATCTATCCGAAGGAACGGGTACTTGTTCTTCACAGTCACTGAATTCAGCTTCCTGTAGTCGATGCAGAGATGAAGTGTGCCATCAGCCTTCTTAGCAAAGAGCACCAGAGCACCCCAAGGTGAGGTACTTGGTCTGATATACCCCTGGCCCACCAACTCCCCGATTTGCCTCTGAAGCTCCCTCAACTCGGCTGGCCCCATACGATACACTACTTGGGAAATCGGACCCGTCCCCGGCACCAACTCAATGGTGAACTCCACACTCCTCTTAGGTGGCAAACTCCTCAACTCTTCAGGAAAAACATCCTGAAATTGGTCCACAACAGTGGGCCACACCATCTTTTCCACCTTCCCTTCCTCAGCAAAGGTCAGGGCTGCCAACCTGTGGGTAATGGCACCCCACTGGTCCAACACTGGCCCGGCTTGACTCGCCTCACGATCCCACTCCCCTTGCAGGGTACAAGAGATTCCTGCGGATGACACGAAGGATACACGCCGCCGGTAATAGTCTATCTTGGCTTGGAAAGCCATAAGCCAATCCATACCCAAGATCAGGTCAAAAGTACGCAAAGGCATCACATGCAAGTCGAAACTCAGTTCCACATCACCCATGGTTAACACACAATCGCGGCAAACATGTCGCACCTCAATCATACCTCCCATCGGAGACTCTACAACTAAGGGCCTCTCCGTCTCGACACACGTTAACCCCAAGCCCTCAACTATAAGCTCAGCAATAAAAGAACGCGATGCACCCGTATCGAAAAGAACAGAAGCAAGCATGCGGGAAATCAAAAGAGTACCTCTAACCACCGATGGTCCTGCTCCCTCCTCTGCCGGCGAAGGTGGTAGCTCAGCCTCCTCCTGGGTGTCGCATTCAGTGCAAACACCCTCCCTTGGCCCGTGCCACTGGTTGGCTCACTCATTGGGCGACTCCCGCCCTGACTGCCTCTAGCATCAGCCTGTTGTGGCTCTGGCCTCCCCTGAGGTCGGGTCTGACTGGATCCTGCCTGGCTGGCCTGCCACTGACGAGTTGGTCTCTCAGCTGGTGCACGGAAGCTAACATCACTCCTCACGCTGGATGCCATGCCCCCGCTCCCATGTTGCCACTCCTGCAAACCCGGCGCAAATGGCCCTCTCGTCCACAGTTGTTGCATCGCCAGTCCTTCTTGGGGCACTCCCCCTTGAAGTGACCCTGCTCTCCACAGCAATGACAACTGCTAGGTAGACCCCCAGATGGACCACCCTGTCTACCACCGCCAAAAGTGAACCTCCCAGGGTTCACAGGTGTCTGACCCCGACTGTGAAAAGAACTGCTATCCCTCTCCTCCGTCTTGAGCCTCTTGGGCCCTGCATCTCGATCAGGCCCACTCTGCAACTGGCGACCCTGATGGGCGTGTAAGGACCCGTGTTTTGAGTTAGTCGTAGTCTTGTCTTTTGAATGGGAACTTTCTAGATTTTGGACCTAGTAGATGGCCTCAAACAATTGGCGTGCAAGAGCAAAAGTTGCTTAGAATGAGGTCCTCTACCTACCACAAAAATTTCAGAGCATTTGGAGCTGCACGTGAATTCACCCATTTCACGTGCAAGCATATTTTTGCTTCTCAGACCTCTACAAGATGCAAGGAGGCTTGGGGTAAAGTTTGAGTGCATTTGGAGCTGCACGCCAATTGGGGAATTGGCATGCAAATTGGCGTGCAGACTTATTTTTGCATGGTTACCTTGGTTTTGTCATTTTAATGATTTTTCCCTAAAGGACCATGTTGAAATTATGAGTATTTTGCCTTGTATGGAAGCGGGAAGGTGGTAGTTTGCGTGATCAAAACTACGTCGTTTTGATCCTGGGTTTCACTAAATCAAAACTATGTCGTTTTGATGTATGTGGTGTCTATATAATGGTGTTGAGGCTTAGGTTTAGGGTTTAGGGTTTTTCTGTTTCTTTGTTGCGGCCAGAGAAGAGAGAGAGAGAGAGAGAGAGAGAGAGAGAGAGAGAGTGAGGGAACCTTCGGATCTTGGCCGTAGAGGTTCGCGTGGGTGGTCGGTGTATCGTAGAGGCTAGAGCAGAGGACGTTTGCAAGGTAGGGACTCCGTTCTTCTCAGTTTTTCTCTGTCCTAGGGTATCTGTCCTATACATGCTTATATATATATATATGTAAATCCATATAGGTGTGATCTCGTATATGGATGTTGGCCTTCAATGGCATATTGGTTGATTTGATGCTTGGGAGTGGACTGGAAATTGTTGGGTTGTCTATGCCCACTAGGTGTTTGATAAAATGTTTGTGTGGCTACGCTCACCATGTGCTTGATAATATTCCTGTGTGACTGTTGTATGTTGCGTGTTTGGTTTTAAGCCTGCGAGGCTGGTATATGTTGTTTGTAGCCGACTATGTCGGCCGGGTGAACCTTGTTTGTGATATACTCTGTTGAGCCGCACTGCTGTTTTATATTAAATTGAGATGTGTTACTAAGCCGTACTTTTGTAACGGATTATATTGTTGTTTGAGATGGATCACCCAAATGTGATGGGATTGAGCTGAGTTATGGGCCAGGCATGATAGCTGGACCCCTTGAGATTTGGCCAGGACTGCGGTCCTGAGTCTCAGTGTAGCACTCACGACGGTGGGCTAAGTCTACACCCATTCCTGAGGGTAGGTATGGCACCCAAGGAGGTGGTTGACCATACCTAACTCGGGTGGAAAATGTTGCATTGGTGTCCATGCAACATTCGCCTGGATGTGGTATGTCATGTCGCCGTGGTGGCGGGATGTCCTCTGCCCTCCAGTGTGGGCTCGGGTAAAAGGTGTGTTACTGGGTGATGTTTGCTGCTTTAGCTTTAGGCACGACACGAGCACAAGCATACACTTGTCATGCATACTGTTGAGTGGGACGGGTCTTGGGAGACTGGATCCCTACTGAGCTATGGTTTGCTCACCCTTCCCATAAACTGTTCTTTTGCAGGATTTGGCAGGCGGTAGGTGAAAGGGCTGGAGGATAGGCCACTGAGGCTGAAGACTATGTTGGTTTTCATTGCTTTGTTATGGATTTCTATGTTATGTGTGATTATTTGTAAGCAGTATATTCTGGTTTAAATGGAAACTTTCGCCATTGAGTTGTATTGAACCTTGAGACCTTTTAAATGTAATGAATTGGGATGTGGTTGTTATTTAATTATTGTTTGTGTGCTTGGTTTGGGAGCAGGAGCATGCCCGTGGCATGTTAGCCTGGTTGTACAGGTTTGGGACAGCACCCGTGTCATAAGTCCTTTTAGGTGCTTGCACCAACCCCTTGACCCTTCGGGTGCGGGCATGGGCAGTCACTACCCGTTTCCAAGTGAAAGGAAATTGGGGTGTGACAATATGGTATCAGAGCGATAGTTCATGGTGTAGTGGACCTAGGGTAGTGGGGAGGGATGACTGCTTTTGAGACCCTTGCGAGGCAATGTAGGACACGCCTGATCACCGTGGTTCTATCTGGTTTTCTGGGGTGTACTCAGGGGCAGTTAGACCAAGGAGTAGGACATTTGCATTTGGGTTAGGATGCATACATGCATTGGCATTAGGGCACTAGTTTAATTTCAATATGAGTATTATGATTTGATATTGAAATTTGTTGCTGTAAAATTCTGTGATTTCCTGTGAGACTTGTTGCTATGGATTATTACTATGAATTGCTGCTATGCAGTTTTGTGATTTACCTGTATGTTTACATGAAAAACGTTGCTTGAGTACCTCATGGCCCATGGGGATGAGGGTGTATAGAGCTGAGATGCTGACACTAGTTCTGTTTAAAATAGGTAGACTATGCCTCCTAGGAGAGTAACCCAAGCTACCCCAGCTATAGAGGATGAATCTTCTGCACGTGCTGGACAGGAGAGAGAGCAGCGAGTAGAGGGCGATGATCCCCTGGAGCGGATCATGGCCCAAGTCAGGGCCTTAAGTGAGAATGTTCAGGGAATGCATGAGGATCTCAGGGGGGAGATCCTAAACGAGGTACGTTGGGAGATGATGGCACAACAGCCAGTGCCACCCTCTCCACCCCATGAGGCAGGACCGTCGCGTAGGCAGGAAGTGCCTGTGAGGCGAGATGAGGACGATGTGGTGACGCGGTTCCGAAAGGAACACCCACCAAGGTTCAAGGGAGGAGCTGAACCTCTAGGAGCAGAGCATTGGCTGCGGCAGATCGAACATGTATTCTCCTTCCTCCGACCCCAGGAGGAAGACAAGTTGAGGCTGGCAGTCCGACAGTTGGAGGAGGAGGCATTGGAGTGGTGGCTTAGCATTTCAGGAAGCCGAGACATGGAGACCATGTCCTGGAATGAGTTCCTCCAGTTGTTTCATGAGGACTTCTTCCCAGAGTCGCTGTAATGGCAGAAACGGGAAGAGTTTAGCAGTCTTAAGCAGGGATCGCGAACGGTGGCAGAGTATGAGCGAGATTTTCGAGGGCTGAGTCGGTTTGCCCCAGAAGCAATCTCAAGGGAGGACTTGAAGGCCCATAAGTTTACCATGGGACTCAAACCTGCCCTAAAGCAAAGAGTAGAGATGATGCGACTGAAGACTTATGCTAAGGTCATGGACACAGCAAAGATTGTGGAGAGAGGATTAGAAGAGGGAACACAGGCTCACCAGGAGCGGCTGGGACAGAGTATGCGCGACAAACAGGGGGAAACCAAGAGGCAGAGGATTGAGCCTGGGAGTGGGACTCTTCCCAAGGACAGGAGACAAGCTTCAATGGCCCCACCCAGATCCCGTTACTTTGGAGGACAGGGAGGTTCTGCTGGGAATTTCCCAAGTGGGTGTACCTATTGTGGACAAGCAGGGCACGTCAAACGTGGGTGCCCCAAACAACACTTGAAGTGTCATAGCTGTGGGAAGATAGGACACATCAGTAAGGTGTGTTTCAGCAGGGGAAGTAGCCGGGGAGCTGGAAGTTTTGCACAAGGAAGCAGGGGTGAGACCCCATTTCAAGCCCCAACTCCGAAGCCAGCACATTCGTGGCAAGCCAGTCAGGCTGGTTCCAGTCACACTAGACCACAGGGGGAGAGGCAACCACAAGGAGGTTCGGAGGGGCGTCTCAGTGGACTCCAAGCAGGAACCAAAGGAAAGGCGAGCGAGGCCAGTGGTGGGGCAAGCCAAGGCAGAGTGTTTGCGCTTACCTCAGCATCAGCAGAGATGGAGGAATTACCATCACCCTCCGAGGAAGGTGGAGCCGGGCCTTCTGTAGTTCGAGGTACTATTTTAATATCTCGCACAGTTGTTGTGGCATTGTTTGATACCGGAGCCTCGTGCTCCCTGATTGCTAAGTCCTTGGTTGAGAGCCTTGGACTTGATTGTGTGGAGGCTGATAGACCTCTGAGGGTCGAGTCACCAATGGGAGGTGTGGAGTCGATCCACCGAGTGTGTCGTGAGTGTGCACTTACAATAGGTGATGTTGAACTCTCTTTCGATCTATACGTGATGCCAATGAGGACCTTTAGTTTGATTTTGGGGATGGACTAGTTGATGGCCTTTCAGGCTAAGATTGATTGTTATAGACGACGAGTGACGTTTACTTCACCCACAGGATCCTCCTGTACCTTAGTGGGTGAATGGGATAGGAATGCTGGGAGAGCTGGACCGACGAGGGAGGTATGGGGCAATATTACCCGCAGACTTGCCACTCTAACCTTTGAGGAGGGAGGTAACGTGGAGAAAAGGGTGTGGCCGGATGTTGCTGAGAATTTCCAGGATATTTTTCCTGGGGAGTTGTTGGAGTTGCCTCCGAACAGAAGTATCGAGTTCACGATTGAACTTCTGCCAGGGGTAGGACCCATTTCACAAGTGGCATACCGGATGGGACCTGCCGAGTTGCGGGAGCTTCGAAAGCAAATAAAGGAGCTTGGAGATAAAGGTTTTATCCGCCCTAGTACCTCACCTTCGGGTGCACTAGTTTTGTTTGCTAAGAAGGCAGATGGTTCGTTGCGGCTTTGTATTGATTACCGGAAGTTAAATCAAGTGACGGTAAAGAACAAATACCCTTTACCGCGGATCGATGATATACTTGACCAGCTGAGTGGAGCACGATGGTTCTCAAAGATTGATCTGCGTTCGGGATATCATCAATTGAGGGTCCGGAGTGAGGACATTCCTAACACAGCATTCAGGTGCAGATACGGCCACTATGAGTGGTTAGTGATGCCTTTTGGGCTCACGAACGCACCAGCAGTGTTCATGCATTTGATGAATCAGGTATTTTCCCCATACCTAGATTCCTTCGTGGTGGTATTTATTGACGACATCCTCGTGTACTCTAAAACCCGAGTTGAGCATGAGGAGCACCTGACCGTGGTGTTGCAGACACTACAAGATCATCAATTGTATGCTAAATTTAGCAAGTGCGACTTCTGGATGCAAGAGGTCCATTTTCTTGGGCATGTAATATCTACCGAAGGAGTTGGAGTGGACCCAACCAAGATTGAGTCCGTATCATCTTGGAAGAGGCCCGCAAATGTTTTTGAGATCCGCAGCTTCTTGGGTCTGGCAGGGTATTACCAGCGTTTCGTGGAAGGGTTTTCTCGGTTGGCGGCGCCCATGACAGCCCTTACGCGGAAGGGGGCCAAATTCGAGTAGACGGACAAGTGTCAACAAGCTTTTGAAGAATTGAAGACTCGTCTGACAACTGCACTGGTGTTGAGTCTACCACAGGAGGGGGTGCCATTTGAAGTGTATTGCGATGTGTCTCGCGTTGGACTGGGGTGTGTCCTGATGCAGGAGCACAAAGTCATAGCATATGGCTCGCGACAGCTGAAGTCCCATGAGCAAAATTATCCAACGCACGACCTGGAGTTAGCAGCAGTTATTTTTGCCCTAAAGTCTTGGCGACATTACCTGTTGGGGGATAAATTCGTGGTATACACTGACCACAAAAGCCTATAGTATATCTTCACCCAGAGAGACCTCAATTTGAGACAGCGGAGATGGGTAGAGTACCTGCAAATGTTTGACTTCACGCTCTCCTACACGCCTGGGAAATGGGAAAGGGAATTTAGTTGCTGACGCGCTAAGTAGAAAGGGAAAAGCTGAGGTTTCCATGAGAGAATGGAAAATGATGGAACAGTTAGCAGTGCTTTAGGTACAGCCTGATTTTCACGGTGGGGAAGCAATCCTGTGTCCCATCACCGTGATACCAGAGTTATATCAACGCGTCCGTGATGGACAGTTGGGGGACGTGGACTGTGAAGTGATCCGGGCCCAGATAGAGGCCGGAGAGTTGTCAGAAGACTGGACAGAAGGAGTTGAACATGAGTTGAAATTTCGGGGGCGTCTGATAGTACCGCCTCCCATGTGTGAGGATGTGCTAAGGGAGTTTCATCATTCCCGTTTGGCTGTGCACCCAAGAGGCACAAAAATGTATCATGCCGTTCGAGCCCAGTTCTGGTGGCCGGGACTGAAGCGGAGTGTAGCAGAGTTTGTTTCCAGGTGCCTTACTTGTCAACAAGTGAAGGCGGAGCATCAACGACCGGCTGGTCATTTGCAGCCTTTGCCTGTAGCTGAGTGGAAGTGGGAGCATATTACCATGGACTTTGTGACAGGACTTCCTACCACTTCCGAGCGGAAGGATATGATTTGGGTCATCGTAGACCGATTAACTAAATCGGCCCATTTCTTGGCAATTCGGGAGCGAGACCCTATCGGCACATTAAGCCAGTTATATGTTGATGCGATTGTCCGATTGCACGGAGTGCCCTTGTCTATTGTTTCAGACAGGGATGCGCGGTTTACATCTCGGTTTTTGGGAGGTTTGCAAGAAGCCTTGGGAACACGACTTAATTTGAGTACTGCTTTCCATCCTGAAACTGATGGTCAGTCGGAGAGGACCATTCAAACATTGGAAGACTTGTTGAGAGCTTGTGTACTAGATTTTGGAGGATCATGGGCTTCTCACCTTCCTCTGGTGGAGTTTGCCTATAATAACAGCTACCAGTCCTCTATTGGGATGGCCCCATTTGAGGCATTGTATGGTCGCCCTTGTCGGTCTCCATTATGTTGGGCAGAAGTTGGAGAGACAGCTATGTTAGGACCTCAATTGGTCCAGGAGGCTACGGCAAAGGTACAGCTAATTAGGCAACGCCTTCTTACAGCTCAGAGCCGGCAAGGGCATAAGAGATTTGGAAAAGGGTCCAAGTTATCTCCGCGATACATTGGACCGTTTGAGATTTTGAGCAGAGTTGGACGTGTTTCTTATAGGTTGGCATTACCACCTAGTTTGAGCAGAGTTCATGATGTTTTCTATATATCCCAGTTGCGGAAATGTCATCCCGATCCCACACATGTGTTGGATTGGAGTACTCTGGATCTTGAGGCAGATGTGTCAGTTGTTGAGGCACCCATCCGTATTTTGGATAGGCGAGAGAAGCAGCTGCGAGGTAAGACTATTCCGTTGGTTCGGGTGTTGTGGAAACACCGGGGGATGGAGGAAGAGACTTGGGAATGCGAGGCTGAGATGCGTGCTCACTACCCTGATTTGTTCGAGGACGAACAACCCTGACGGGGGGAGAAAGGCAAACATCAACATAATTAGCTATTTGCCCAACTGGTTAGGTGACCTGAGAATATTTCTTTTATGTGTATCATGCAGCGTATTAATTTGTTTATTCATTGGTTGTTATTGCTGTTTCCTTCCATGCCACATTTTCTTTTCGAGGACGAAAAGTCTTAAGGGGGAGAGGATGCAAGGACCCGTGTTTTGAGTTAGTCGCAGTCTTGTCTTCTGAATGGGAACTTTCTAGATTTTGGACCTAGTAGATGGCCTCAAACAATTGGCGTGCAAGAACAAAAGTTGCTTAAAATGAGGTCCTCTACCTACCACAGAAATTTCAGAGCATTTGGAGCTTCACGTGAATTCACCCATTTCACGTGCAAGCATATTTTTTCTTCTCAGACCTCTACAAGATGCAAGGAGGTTTGGGGTAAAGTTTGAGTGCATTTGGAGCTGCACGCCAATTGGGGAATTGGCGTGCAAATTGGCGTGCAGACTTATTTTTGTATGGTTACCTTGGTTTTGTCATTTTAATGATTTTTCCCTAAAGGACCATGTTGAAATTATGAGTATTTTGCCCTGTATGGAAGCGGGAAGGTGGTAGTTTGCGTGATCAAAACTACGTCGTTTTGATCCTGGGTTTCACTAAATCAAAACTACATCGTTTTGATATGTGTGGTGTCTTTATAATGGTGTTGAGGCTTAGGTTTAGGGTTTAGGGTTTTCTGTTTGCTGTTGCAGCCGCCGCAGAGAGAGAGAGAGAGAGAGAGAGAGAGAGAGAGAGAGAGAGAGAGAGTGAGGGAACTTTCGGATCTTGGCCGTAGAGGTTCGCGTGGGTGGTCGGTGTATTGTAGAGGCTAGAGAAGAGGACGTTTGCAAGGTAGGGACTCCGTTCTTCTCAGTTTTTCTCTGTCGTAGGGTATCTGTCCTATACATGCTTATATATATATTATATATATATATATATATATGTAAATCCATATAGGTGTGATCTCCTATATGGATGTTGGCCTTCAATGGCATATTGGTCGATTTGATGCTTGGGAGTGGACTGGAAATTGTTGGGTTGTCTATGCCCACTAGGTGTTTCATAAAATGTTTGTGTGGCTACGCTCACCATGTGCTTGATAATATTCCTGTGTGACTATTGTATGTTGCGTGTTTGGTTTTAAGCCTGTGAGGCTGGTATATGTTGTTTGTAGCCGACTATGTCGGCCGGGTGAACCTTGTTTGTGATATACTCTGTTGAGCCGCACTGCTGTTTTATATTAAATTGAGATGTGTTACTAAGCCGTACTTTTGTAACTGATTATATTGTTGTTTGAGATGGATCACCCAAATGTGATGGGATTGAGCTGAGTTATGGGCCAGGCATGATAGCTGGACCCCTTGAGATTTGGCCAGGACCGCGGTCCTGAGTCTCGGTGTAGCACTCACGACGGTGGGCTAAGTCTACACCCATTCCTGAGGGTAGGTATGGCGCCCGAGGAGGTGGTTGACCATACCTGACTCGGGTGGAAAATGTTGCATTGGTGTCCATGCAACATTCGCCTGGATGTGGTATGTCATGTCGCCGTGGTGGCGGGGTGTCCTCTGCCCTCCAGTGTGGGCTCAAGTAAAAGGTGTGTTACTGGGTGTTGTTTGCTGCTTTAGCTTTAGGCACGACACGAGCACAAGCATACACTTGTCATGCATACTGTTGAGTGGGACGGGTCTGGGGAGACTGGATCCCTACTGAGCTATGGTTTGCTCACCCTTCCCATAAACTATTCTTTTGCAGGATTTGGCAGGCGGTAGGTGAAAGGGCTGGAGGATAGGCCACCGAGGTCAAGACTATGTTGGTTTTCATTGCTTTGTTATGGATTTCTATGTTATGTGTGATTATTTGTAAACGGGATATTCTGGTTTAAATGGAAACTTTCGCCATTGAGTTGTATTGAACCTTGAGACCTTTTAAATGTAATGAATTGGGATGTGGTTGTTATTTAATTATTGTTTGTGTGCTTGGTTTGGGAGCAGGAGCATGCCCGTGGCATGTTAGCCTGGTTGTACAGGTTTGGGACAGCACCCGTGTTATAAGTCCTTTTAGGTGCTTGCACCAACCCCTTGACCCTTCGGGTGCGGGCATGGGCAGTCACTACCCGTTTCCAAGTGAAAGGAAATTGGGGTGTGACAGGGCGTGCCTCCCATCATCCAGCTCTCTCTCGGCTATACGGGCCGTCTCCACAACCTCAGCATAGGTCCTCAAGCGTAGAATTGCCACCCTCTGCCTAAGGGCTGGCCTAAGGCCCAAAGTGAACTTGTGGGCCTTCAGGTCCTCCCTTGCCATAGTCTCAAGAGCAAACCTACTCAAGCTCCGGAACTCCCGCTCATACTCAGGTACCGTCCTGGATCCCTGCTTCAGGCTGCCGAATTCCTCCCTCTTCTGCCATCTTACTGATTCCGGGAAGAACTCATCATGGAAGAGTTGCAAGAACTCCTCCCAAAGCATGAGTTGCACCGCACGGCTCCCCGCGACACTCGTCCACCACTCCAAAGCATCCCCCTCCAGCTGCCGAATGGCCAGTCGCACCTTATCCTCCTCCCGGGGCAGGAGAAAGGAGAACACATGCTCGATCTGCCTCGACCACTGCTCAGCTACCACGGGATCACCTTCCCCCTTGAATCGCGGAGGTTGTTCCTTTCGGAACCGTGTCACCACGTCATCCTCTGCACGATTCGGTACACCACGCAGCGAACTCTCACGCTCACGAGGCAGCTCCCCTACTGGTGGTGGTGGTGGCATCACCTGCTGTGCTGCCATCTCACGGCGCACCTCCTCCCGAACCTCCTGCTGGAGTCCCTCCCGTAGCTCCCGTGGTGGTGGCATCACCTGCTGTGGCATCACCTGCTGTGCCAGCAACAACGCATGCCCTCCAACGGACTGTCCCGCACCCGGACCCTCATGGGCAGATGACTCATCAGCCATTGCCCCGGACGCACGTGTCTCTCTCCTCGGCGGCATTCTTACTACACGAAGTAAAAAGCACAAACGTCAAAACGAATTTATAATCTATCGCGTCACTACCTCTACCCCACTGATCAATTCCACTATTGTAATGACCCGTGTGTAACCCGTGTGTAAGGAGTTAACCACAAACACCTTGGATGTTGGTACACAAGTTTAAGGTAAGAGATGAGCCCAAGAGGGGACTTTTGAGAGGTGCATATGTCAAGCGATAGTGTACATTTATGCCCTAGGAAGATGCTATGCGTTTACAGGCGGTTTTAAGCTGTTTTGGCTGATCTTGGAGCTCACGTTTGACCTAGTAGATGGCCTCAAACAATTGGCGTGCAAGAACAAAAGATGCTTAGAATGATGTCCTCTATCTACCACGGAAGTTTCAGGCCAAATGGACGTGTATGTGAGGTGCACGTGATATGGGTCCAATTCACGTGCAAGTGTGGTTGTCTTCTAAATGATGCAAGGAGGCTAGGGGTGAAGTTTGAGAGCATTTGGAGTGCATATGGAGGTGCACGTGAATTGGGGACTTCACGTGCAAATTGGCGTGCAGGCATATTTTCGCATGGTTCCCTTGGTTTTGTCATTCTAATGAACTTTCTCCAAAGGACCATGTTGAAATTCTGAATATTTTGGTGTGTATGGATGTGGAAAGGTCATAGCTTGTTCAATCAAAACTATGTCGTTTTGATGCTGGGATTCACTTAATCAAAACTACGTCGTTTTGATGTCGCGTTGTCTATATAAGGAGGAGAAGCCCTCTGTTTTAGGTTTAGGGTTCCCCCTCTTTGCACCGTCGTAGAGAGAGAGAGAGAGAGAGAGCTAGAGAGAGAGAAGGAAGGGGAGTTCTTGGTCTTCGCTGGAGCATCTTGCGTGGGGAGGACGGCGTTTGCCGGGAGCAAGGAAGATCTGTTTTAAGGTAGGGGTTCTGTTCTTCCTAAATCCCCTCCGTCCTAGGGTCCTAGGGCGATTATGGGTTATATCTCTTTATATTATTTATATGTAAATTCATATAGGTGTGACCTCCTTATATGAATGTTGGCCTTCTGGCGATTTTGGTGTTTCGGTGCTTGTGTGATGCATGAAAAGTGTTTGATAAAATGCCCGTATGACATGCCGCCTACGTGTTTGAAATTATGTCCGTGAGGCTGTACATTTATGTGTTTGAGGTAATGCCCTGTGAGGCCACGCACGCCAAGTGTTTGAAATTATGCCGGTGAAGCCCATGTGTAGATTATGTGTGAGATTATATACATGTGGGTTTATGAGCTTGTGAATATATGCTGCTAAGTGTTCGATGTTATTCCTGTGTGACTAAGCATACTAAGTGTTTGATGTTATGCCCGTATGGCCATGTGTCTGCGTGTTTACTTGAAACCCGGGACTGGTTGTGGAAGCCCCGGACTGTTGTCGTGGAACCCGCCCCCGAAGCCCGGGGCCGTTTTGTGGAACCCGGCTGGGCCCCCGTGGAAGCCGGGAGTGTTGATGTACCGCCGTGTATGATTGTGTTTCGTTGTTATGCTTTGTAATTATAACTAGTGGAATAATTGTATCATAACACAGACTTGTACACAAGGCATGTAGGTACTAGGTGCATGGGATGGGTTGGGGAACCCCCCTGAGCTGTGGTTGCTCACCCCTCCTACCATGTTGTTTTTTTTTACAGGAACCTACAGGCGTTAGGTGGGACCCCAAGGTGGAAGACATTATTTTCTTTACTGTTTATGTTATGTAATTTGTGTTAGGTAATTTCGTTGAGGCCTTGTAACCCCAGCGGAGAGATTCTGTAATGAAGTTTGAATTTAATAATTATGTGATTTTGGTCTCTGAAAATAAAATGTGAAGTGTATGTTGTATCCTACCCCTTTATCCAAAACCGGGTAAAGGGACGGTCACGTTCCGGTCTCCTCGGATTGGAAAACCGGGGCGTGACAACTATCACATGACATTACACACACATTGTATCAATCACATTTCACAGTTCGGTATGCATTGCCAAACAAATCAGAGTTGCACATTTCACTTAATCATATTATCTTATCCACAATTTAGCACACATTCACTGCAAATGCAACTAGTGCCCTAATGCCAATGCATGCAAATCAAACCACAAGACTGGACTACCCTAAGTACACCTTGGAGGCTCAAAGAGGACCGTGTTGATCAGGCACGTCCCTCCAGGTTCCTCCAAAGGACTTAGGATAACCAGGTCCGCCCACTACCCTAGGCCAACTAGACCATGCTCTGATAACATATTGTCACGCCCCGGATTTCCGACTCGGGGAAACCGGTACGTGACTCCCCATTCACCCACACGGAGGGCAACGGGGTTGGATTACTGGAAGCCACACAAACAAGACTAACAATTACAATAAATCAGACATGCCACATCTTTATTTAATTTCAAACATCAAAGGTTCACAAACCAACCATGTTCCTTACTACAATTCAATCCCTTAGTACATTTCCCCCCTGGGGTTACATAAATTATGAAAACATTACTAAAGTGAACAATAAAATGAAGATGGTGTTCCACCTTGGTGTATCCACCTAACGCCTGTAAGTCCCTGGAAAACAAGCAAACACAGTAGGAGGGGTGAGCAACCACACCTCAGTAGGGATCAAGTCTCCCCAACCCTTCCCATGTTCCTAGCGGCTACATGCATGTGCACAGGTGTAGTGACGTGGCAGTATTAGGAAAAAATAAAGCACTCCACACAAGCGGGCGTAACCTCAGCCCCAGCCACACTGGCTAACAAACCACATCTCAAGCAAGTAATTTAACCGCCTCTTCAGGCCACTGATTTAACCGCCTCTCAGGCAAAGTAGTTTAACCGCCTCTTCAGGCCACTGGTTTTACCGCCTCTCAGGCAAAGTAATTTAACCGCCTCTTCAGGCAAGATACCATAGTCATGCACACAACACACACCGCGGTCACTCAAGCACAAAACCAAACACTTGGTGTGCACCTGTTCACAAGTGCACAACCTAGCCATTCAGGCAATAGAACAAACACCCAACATGCATACATACACCGAATCACAAGTCCAGCCACACAGGCATATTATCAAACATATATTAGGCATATACACACAACAATTGTCACGCCCCAATTTCCTTCCACTTGGAAATGAGTAGTGACTGCCCATGCCCGCACCCGAAGGGACAAGGGGTTGGTGCAAGCACCTTAGAAGGACTTCTGGCACGGGTGCTGTCCCAAACCTGCACAACCAGGCCAACATGCCAAGGGGCATGCTCCTGCTCCCAAACCATGCACACAAACACAAATTGAATAACATCTCATTTTATTTCATTTCAACGACTAAATGTTTATAACAACCCAGTTGGGGAAAAAACCCCTATGAAGCCACAAATAAAACCAAACCAAATTCCAAACACATAAAACCAGAGTACAACAAAGGAAATAACATAAAACTCCCAGCCTCAGGGGCCTAGCTCCTCAGCCTTCACCTACCGCCTGCTAAACCCTGCAAAAGAACAGTTTATAGGAGGGGTGAGCAAACCATAGCTCAGTAGGGATCCAGTCTCCCCAAACCCGTCCCGCTCTACAACATGCATGATATGTGTATGCTTGTGCTCGTGTCGTGCCTAAGGCTAAAGAAGCAAACATCACCCAGTAAACACTCTTTACCTGAACCCGCACTGAAGGGCAGAGGACACCCCGCCACCACGGCGACATGACATACCACATCCAGGCGAATGTTGCATGGACACCAATGCAACATTTTCCACCTGAGTCAGATATGGTCAACCACCTCCTCGGGCGCCATACCTACCCTAAGGAATGGGTGTTGACTTAGCCCACCGTCGTGAGTGCTACACCGAGACTTAGGACCACGTCCTGGCCAAATCTCAAAAGGGTCCAGCTATTGTGCCTGGCCCATATCTCAGCTCAGTCTCAAACAGACCAACAGAATAGTATAGCATTACATCTCAACATGTAAACTCAGCACAGCATTTACACTTTATCTCAGAAGGACCAACATGGTCAGATACAAGCCACACACATCAGCCTCATAGGCTTAAAATCAAATACAAATCAAACACAATACACACCAGTCACGTAGGTATATCATCAGACACCCATATACAAGGTCTCACAGGCATTATATTGAATACATGGCATGTAGGCCTCACAGACATTTTATCAAATACATAGTGTGCAGGCCTCACAGACATTTCATCAAACACATGGTGGGCATAAACAAACCCAGAAAATCCTCAGGCCAAATTCAACATCAGAATCAATAGAACATGCCACTGAAGGCCAACATCCATATAGGAGATCACACCTATATGGATTTACATATATATATATATATATATATAGGTGAATATCCTAGAACGAGAGGAGAGTTAGGAAGAACATGAATCCCTACCTCGGACTTTTGTCCTAACCTCAACGCTAGACACCTTCCAACGACGCGAACCACCACGGCAATCGCCCAGGAGATCCTCTCCCCCCCCCCCCCCCCCCCCCCCCCCCCCTCTCTCTCTCTCTCTCTCTCTCTCTCTCTAAAGAGCAGCTGCAGCAAAGAAGAACACAAGAACCCTAAACTCAAACTCAAGCCCTCATTATATAGACACTACCCACATCAAAACGACGTAGTTTTGATTAAGTAAATCCCAGGATCAAAACGACATAGTTTTGATCACACAAGTTAGCACCTTTCCGCACCCATATAGGCCAAAATACTCAGAATTTCAACATGGTCCTTTGGAGAAAGATCATTAGAATGTCAAAACCAAGGGAACCATGCAAAAATATGGCTGCATGCCAATTTGAACGTGAATTCCCCAATTCACGTGCAACTCCATATGCACTCCAAATGCGCTCAAACTTCACCCCTAGCCTCCTTGCATCATTTAGAAGACAACCACACTTGCACGTGAAATGGACCCATTTCACGTGCACCTCACATACACGTCCATTTGGCCTGAAACTTCTGTGGTAGATAGAGGACATCATTCTAAGCATCTTTCCTTTTGCACGTGAATTTATTTGAGCCCATTCACTAGGTCAAAATCTAGAAAAAATTCTACTCAGAAGGCAAAACTGTGACTAACTCAAGGTACGGGTCCTTACATCCTCTCCTCCTTAAGACTTTTCGTCCTCGAAAAGAAAAGGTGGAATGAAAGAAAACAATCACAACCAAAGCATAGGCCTCTAGCACCCTCTAGCACAAATTAATACATAACAATCACAAATTATTTCACACATTTATACACTCCACATGGTCATGTAGCGATGTTATATTCTCAGGTTACCTAACTAGTTGGGCAAGTACCTGATTATGTTGAAGTTTGATGCTTGCCCTCCTCCCCTCCTTCAGTGTTGTTCGTCCTCGAACAGATCAGGATAATGAGCACGCATCTCAGTCTCACGTTCCCAGGTCTCTTCCTCCAGCCCTCGGTGTTGCCACAACACCCGAACCAACGGAATAGTCTTACCTCGCAGCTGCTTCTCGCGCCTATCTACAATACGGATGGGTGCCTCGACAACAGACACATCCTCTCCAAGATCCAGGGTACCCCAATCTAGCACGTGTGTGGGATCTGGATGATATTTCCGCAACTGGGATACATGGAAAACAATATGAACTCTGCTCAAACTAGGTGGTAACGCCAACCTATAAGCAACAGGTCCAACTCTGCTCAAAATCTCGAACGGTCCAATGTACCGAGGGGACAACTTGGACCCAGTCCCAAATCTCTTATGCCCTCTCCGTGGAGAAACACGAAGGAATACGTGGTCTCCCACCAAAAACTCCAACGGTCGGCGTCGGCGATCCGCATAAGACTACTGCGCTCGAGCCGTGAGAAGGCGTTGCCGAATCACTGAACTTTTGACGTAGCCTCCTGGACCAATTGAGGTCCTAACATAGCTGCCTCTCCGCCTTCTCGCCCAACATAATGGAGACCGACACGGTCGGCCATACAATGCCTCAAACGGGGCCATCCCAATCGAAGACCGGTAACCGTTATTATAGGCAAACTCCACCCAGAGGAAGGTGGGAAGCCCATGATCCTCCAAAATCAAGTACACAAGCCCTCAACAAGTCTTCCAATGTTTGAATGGTCCTCTCGGACTGACCATCGGTCTCAGGATGGAATGCGGTACTCAAATTAAGTCGGGTTCCCAATGCTTCCTGCAGACCTCCCCAAAACCGGGATGTAAACCGTGCATCCCTGTCCGAAACAATAGACAAGGGCACTCCGTGCAAGCGGACAATCTCATCAACATACAACTGGCTTAACGTGCCGATAGAGTCGTGCTCTCGAATTGCCAAGAAATGGGTTGACTTAGTTAAGCGGTCCACTATGACCCAAATCATGTCCTTCCTCCCGAAGTGGTAGGAAGTCCCGTCACGAAGTCCATGGTAATATGCTCCCACTTCCACTCAGCTACAGGTAAAGGCTGCAATTGACCAGCGGGTCGTTGGTGTTCTGCCTTCACTTGCTGACAGGTAAGGCACCTGGAAACAAACTCTGCTACACTCCGTTTCAGCCCCGGCCACCAGAACTGGGTGCGAATGGCATGATACATCTTAGTTCCCCCTGGATGTACAGCCAAACGGGAATGATGAAATTCCCTCAGCACATCCTCACGCAAGGGAGGTGGTACTATCAGACGCCCTCGAAATTTCAGCTCATGCTCAACTCCTTCGTCCGGTCCTCGACAGCTCTCCGGCCTCTATCTGGGCCCGGATCACCTCACGATCCACGTCTCCTAACTGTCCCTCATGGACACGCTGATACAACTCGGTATCACGGTGAGAGGACACAGGATAGCTCCCTCACCGCTGAAAGCAGGTAAGACCAAGCACCGCCAACTGCTCCATCATTTTCCATTCTCTCATGGAAACCTCAGCTTTCCCTTTTCTACTTAGCGCGTCGGCTACTAAATTTCCCTTCCCAGGCGTGTAGGAGAGTGTGAAGTCAAACATTTGCAGGTACTCTACCCACCTCCGTTGTCGCATATTTAGGTCTCTCTGGGTGAAGATATACTGTAGGCTTTTGTGGTCAGTATATACCACAAATTTCTCTCCCAACAGGTAATGTTGCCAAGACTTCAGGGCAAAAATAACTGCTGCTAACTCCAGGTCGTGTGTTGGGTAGTTTTGCTCATGGGACTTCAGCTGTCGCGAGCCATATGCTATGACTTGGCGTTCTTGCATCAGAACACACCCCAGTCCAACGCGAGACGCATCACAATACACCTCGAATTGCACTCCCTCCTGCGGTAGGCTCAACACCGGTGCAGTAGTCAGGCGAGTCTTCAACTCCTCGAATGCCTGCTGGCACTTGTCCGTCCACTCGAATTTGGCTCCCTTCCGTGTAAGAGCTGTCATGGGTACCGCCAACCGAGAAAACCCTTCCACAAAACGCCGGTAATACCCTGCTAGACCCAAGAAACTCCGGATCTCAAAAACATTTGTGGGCCTCTTCCAAGATGCTACGAACTCAATCTTGGTTGGTTCCACTCTAACTCCTTCGGCAGATATTACATGCCCAAGAAAATG
Source organism: Taxillus chinensis (assembly GCA_023512835.1). Classification (NCBI taxonomy): domain Eukaryota; kingdom Viridiplantae; phylum Streptophyta; class Magnoliopsida; order Santalales; family Loranthaceae; genus Taxillus; species Taxillus chinensis. Next base: position 40,693,189 of record CM042084.1, read on the forward strand.
CACCTCTCGCATCCAGAGGTCACACTTGCTAAATTTAGCATACAAGTGATGATCTCATAGTGCCTGCAGCACCACGGCCAAGTGCTCCTCATGCTCAGCTTGGGTTTTGGAGTACACAAGGATGTCGTCAATAAATACCACCACGAAGGAATCCAGGTATGGGGCAAATACCTGATTCATTAGATGCATGAATACGGCAGGTGCGTTCGTGAGCCCAAAAGGCATCACTAACCACTCATAGTGTCCGCATCTGCACCTGAACGCCGTCTTAGGGATGTCTTCGCTCCTAACCCTCAATTGATGATATCTCGAACGCAGATCGATTTTTGAGAACCACCGTGCTCCACTCAGCTGGTCGAATAAGTCATCAATCCGCGGCAAAGGGTACTTGTTCTTTACCGTTACTTGATTCAGCTTCCGATAATCAATGCAAAGTCGCAATGAACCATCTGCCTTCTTAGCAAACAAGACCGGTGCACTCCAAGGTGAGGTACTAGGACGGATAAAACCTTTATCTCCCAGTTCCTTTATTTGTTTCTGAAGCTCCCGCAACTCAGCAGGTCCCATCCGGTATGCTACTTGTGAGATGGGTCCCACCCCTGGCAACAGTTCAACCGTGAACTCGATACTTCCGTGTGGAGGCAACTCCAACAACTCCCCAGGAAAGACATCCTGGAAATTCTCGACAACATCTGGCCACACCCTTTTCTCTAAGTTACCTTCCTCCTCAAAGGTTAGGGTGGCAAGCCTATAGGTAATATTGCCCCATAGCTCCCTCGTCGGTCCAGCTCTCCCAGCATCCCTATCCCATTCACCCGCTAGGGTACAGGATGATCCTGTGGTGTAGTAAACGGTACTCGTCGCCTATAGCAGTCAATCTTAGCCTGAAAGGCCATCAACAAGTCCATCCCCAGAATCAAACTAAAGGTCCTCATGGGCATTACGTACAAATCAAATGAGAGGTCAACCTCTCCTATCGTAAGCGCACACTCTCGACACATTTGGTGGATCAACTCCACACCTCCCATTGGGGACTCGACCCTCAGAGGTCTATCAGCCTCCACACAATCAAGTCCAAGGCTCTCCACCAAGGACTTAGCAATCAGGGAGCACGAAGCTCCGGTATCAAACAATGCAGCAACAATAGTGCAAGATATTAGAATAGTACCTCGAACCACCGAAAGTCCAGCTCCACCTTCCTCGGAGGGTGATGGTAAGTCCTCCATTTCAGCTGGTACTGAGGTAAGTGCGAACACTCTGCCTTGGCTTGCCCCACCGCTAGCCTCACTTGCCTTCCCTTTTGTTCCTGCCTGCAGTCCACTGGGACGCCCCTCCAATCCTCCTTGTGGTTGCCTCTCCCCCTGTGGCCTAGTGTGACTGGAACCGGCTGACCGGCCCGCCACGAATGTCTGGCTTAGGGGCCGGGGCCTGAAATTGGGTCCCACCCCTGCTCCCTTGTGCTAAGCTTCCAACTCCCCCGGTTGTTCCCCTTCTCGAAACACACCTTGCTGATGTGTCCCACCTTCCACACGGCTATGACACATCAAGTGCCGCTTGGGGCACTCACGTTTGACGTGCCCTGGACAGGCCACAACAGGTACACCCGCTTGGGAAGTTCCCAGCAGCACTCCCCTGTCCTCCAAAGTAACGGGATCTGGGTGGAGCCATTGAATCTTGGCCCCCATCCTTGGGAAAAGTCCCACTCCCGGGCTCAACCTTTTGCCTCTTGGTTTCACCGTGCTTGTCGCGCGCGCTCTGCCCCATCCGCTCCTGGTGAGCCTGTCTTCCCTCCTCTAATCCTCTCTCAACAATCTTGGCGGTGTCCACGACTTCGGATAGGTCTTCGATCGCAGCATCTCCACCCTTTGCTTCAGGGCAGGTTTGAGACCCATGGTAAACTTATGGGCCTTCAGGTCCTCCCTTGATATTGCTTCGGAGCAAACCGACTCAGCCCCCGGAAATCTCGCTCATACTCGCCATCGAGCGCGATCCCCGCTTCAGCCGCTGAACTCCTCCCGCTTCTGCCACCGCAATGACTCTAGAAAGAACTCCTCATGGAACAGTTGGAGGAACTCATTCCAGGCCATGGTCTCCATGTCCCGGCTTCCTGAGATGCTAAGCCACCATTCCAAGGCTTCCTCCTCCAACTACCGGACTGCTAGTCTCACTTTGTCTTCCTCCTGGGGTCGAAGAAAGGAGAACACATGCTCGATCTACTGCAGCCAGTGCTCTGCTCCTAGAGGTTCAGCTCCTCCCTTGAACCTTGGTGGGTGTTCCTTTCGGAACTGCGTCAACACGTCTCCCTCTTCCCGCCTCACCGGTACTTCCTGCCTACACGGAGGTTCCGCCTCACGGGGTGGAGGGGGTGGCACTGCCTGTCGTGCCATCATCTCCTAACGCACCTCATTTAGGATCTCTCCCCTGAGGTCCTCACGCATGCCTTGCACGTTCTCACTTAGGGCCCGGACTTGGGCCATGATCCGCTCCAGGGGATCATCGCCCTCTACATGCTGTCCTCTTCCCTCTCCAGCACGGGCAGAAGATTCATCTTCTACAGCTGGAGTAGCTCGGGTTACTCTCCTAGGAGGCATAGTCTACGTAATTTAAACCAAACTAGGATCAGCTTCTCTCAAGCTCTACACACCCTCATCCCCATGGGCCATGAGGTACTCAAGCAACATTTTACATTTAAACACACACGTAAACCACAGAAGTACACAACAGCAATTCATAGCAACAAGCCTCACAGCAACAAAATTTTGTTGTTAGCAACAAGTTTCAGCAACATAGCATGTCCAATCACAATACTCATACTGAAATTGAACTAGTGCCCAAATGCCAATGCATGTATGCACCCTCAACCCAAATGCAAGTGCCCTACTCCTTGGTCTAACTACCCCTGAGTACACCCAGAAAACCAGATAGGACCACGTTGATCAGGCGTGTCCTATACTGCCTCCTAAGAGTCTCAGAAGCAGCCAGGCCTCCCCACTATCCTAGGTCCACCAGACCATGAACTATCACTCTGATACCATATTGTCACGCCCCAATTTCCTTCCACTTGGAAATGAGTAGTGACTGCCCATGCCCGCACCCGAAGGGACAAGGGGTTGGTGCAAGCACCTTAGAAGGACTTCTGGCACGGGTGTTGTCCCAAACCTGCACAACCAGGCCAACATGCCAAGGGGCATGCTCCTGCTCCCAAACCATGCACACAAACACAAATTGAATAACATCTCATTTTATTTCATTTCAACGACTAAATGTTTATTACAACCCAGTTGGGGAAAAAACCCCTATGAAGCCACAAATAAAACCAAACCAAATTCCAAACACATAAAACCAGAGTACAACAAAGGAAATAACATAAAACTCCCAGCCTCAGGGGCCTAGCTCCTCAGCCTTCACCTACCGCCTGCTAAACCCTGCAAAAGAATAGTTTATAGGAGGGGTGAGCAAACCATAGCTCAGTAGGGATCCAGTCTCCCCAAACCCGTCCCGCTCTACAACATGCATGATATGTGTATGCTTGTGCTCGTGTCGTGCCTAAGGCTAAAGCAGCAAACATCACCCAAGTAAACACTCTTTACCTGAACCCACACTGAAGGGCAGAGGACACCCCGCCACCACGGCGACATGACATACCACATCCAGGCGAATGTTGCATGGACACCAATGCAACATTTTCCACCCGAGTCAGATATGGTCAACCACCTCCTCAGGCGCCATACCTACCCTCAGAAATGGGTGTAGACTTGGCCCACCGTCGTGAGTGCTACACCGAGACTTAGGACCACGTCCTGGCCAAATCTCAAAGGGGTCCAGCTATTGTGCCTGGCCCATATCTCAGCTCAGTCTCAAACAGACCAACAGAACAGTATAGCATTACATCTCAACATGTAAACTCAAGACAAGGCATTTACACTTTATCTCGAAGGACCAACATGGTCGGATACAAGCCACACACATCAGCCTCATAGGCTTAAAATCAAATACAAATCAAACACAGTACACACCAGTCACGTAGGTATATCATCAGACACCCATATACAAGGTCTCACAGGCATTATATTGAATACATGGCATGCAGGCCTCACAGACATTTTATCAAATACATAGTGTGCAGGCCTCACAGACATTTCATCAAACACATGGTGGGCATAAACAAACCCAGAAAATCCTCAGGCCAAATTCAACATCAGAATCAATAGAACATGCCACTGAAGGCCAACATCCATATAGGAGATAACACCTATATGGATTTACATATATATATATATAGGTGAATATCCTAGAACAGAGGAGAGTTAGGAAGAACATGAATCCCTACCTCAGACTTTTGTCCTAACCTCAACGCTAGACACCTTCCAACGACGCGAACCACCACGGCAACTGCCCAGGAGATCCTCTCTCTCTCTCTCTCTCTCTCTCTCTCTCTCTAGCAGCAGCTGCAGCAAAGAAGAACACAAGAACCCTAAACTCAAACTCAAGCCCTCATTATATAGACACTACCCACATCAAAATGACGTAGTTTTGATTAAGTAAATCCCAGGATCAAAATGACGTAGTATTGATTAAGTAAATCCCTCATTATATAGACACTACCCGCACCCATATAGGCCAAAATACTCAGAATTTCAACATGGTCCTTTGGAGAAAGATCATTAGAATGTCAAAACCAAGGGAACCATGCAAAAATATGGCTGCACACCAATTTGAACGTGAATTCCTCAATTCACGTGCAACTCCATATGCACTCCAAATGCGCTCAAACTTCACCCCTAGCCTCCTTGCATCATTTAGAAGACAACCACACTTGCACGTGAAATGGACCCATTTCACGTGCACCTCACATACACGTCCATTTGGCCTGAAACTTCTGTGGTAGATAGAGGACATCATTCTAAGCAACTTTCCTTTTGCACGTGAATTCATTTGAGCCCATTGACTAGGTCAAAATCTAGAAAAAACTCTACTCATAAGGCAAAACTATGACTAACTCAAGGTACGGGTCCTTACAACAATAGTCACACAGGCATTTCATCAAACATGTAACATGCACTGACCTCCCCACAACAGAATCACACCAAAATGCCATTGAATGCCAACATCCATATAGGAGATCACACCTATATGGATTTATATATATATAATAGCAGGTATAGCATGAATTCTACCTAAGAACCCTAGGACAGAGAGGGATTAGCAAGAACAGAACCCCTACCTCAAGTAAAATGCAACAACACAGCAATATTCTGTTCCCACGCCGAACGCTGTCCACCCACGAGACACCGACCACCCACGCAAGACGCCCGGCAGCAACCAGGAGCTCTCCTTCCCTCTCTCTCTCTCTCTCTCTCTCTCTCTCTCTCTGCGACGGCTGGTGGAGCAACAAACCCTAAACCTAAAACAGAGGGGCTTCTCCTCCTTATATAGACAACACAACAATCAAAACGACGTAGTTTTGATTAAGTGAATCCCAGCATCAAAACGACGTAGTTTTGATGGAACAAGCTATGACCTTCTCACATCCATACACACCAAAATATTCACAATTCCAACATGGTCCTTTGGGAAAAGATGATTAGAATGACACAACCAAGGTAACCATGCATAAACATGCTTGCACGCCAATTTGAACGCCAATTCCCCAATTGGCGTGCAGCTCCAAATGCACTCAAACCTCACCCCAAGCCTCCTTGCATCTTGTAGAGATCTGAGAAGCAAAAATATGCTTGCACATGAAATGGGTGAATTCACGTGCAGCTCTAAATGCTCTGAAATTTCTATGGTAGATAGAGGACCTCATTCTAAGAAACTTTTGTTCTTGCACGCTAATTGTTTGAGGCCATCTATTATATCAAAAGTGAGCTCCAAAATCTGCCAAAACAGCTTAAAACCGCATGTATATGCATAGCATCTTCCTAGGGTATAAATGTACGTTATCACTTGTCACATGTACCTCCCAAAAGTCCCCTCTTGGGCTCATCTCTTACCTCAAACTTGTACACTAACATCCAAGGTGTTTGTGGTTAACTTCTTACACACGGGTCATTACACGAACTCATTCCAGGACATGGCCTCCATGTCCCGGCTTCCTGAAATGTGAAGCCACCATTCCAAAGCTTCCTCCTCCAACTGTCGGACCGCCAGCCTCACCTTGTCTTCCTCCTGGGGTTGGAGAAAGGAGAATACATGTTCGATCTGCCACAGCCAATGCTCTGCTCCTAGAGGTTCAGCTCCTCCCTTGAACCTTGGTGGGTGTTCCTTTCGGAACCGTGTCACCACATCTTCCTCTTCCTGCCTTATCGGCACGTCTTACCTACGCGAAGGTTCTACCTCACGAGGTGGAGAGGGTGGCACTGCCTGTCATGCCATCATCTCCTGACGTACTTCGTTTAGGATCTCCCCCCTGAGATCCTCACGTATTCCTTGTATGTTCTCACTTAAGGCCCGGACTTGGGCCATGATCCGTTCCAAGGGATCATCGCCCTCTACTCGCTGTTCTCTCTCCTGTCCAGCACGTGCAGAAGATTCATCTTCTACAGCTGGGGTAGCTCGGGTTACTCTCCTAAGAGGCGTAGTCTACATATTTTAAATACAACTAGAGTCAGGATCTCTTAGGCTCTATACACCCTCATCCCTATGGCCATGAGGTACTCGAGTAACTTTTCACATGTAAACATACAGGAAAATCACTTAGATTTGCACAACAACAATTTTCAGCAACATAACATTCCAAATCATAACATTTATATTGAAATTAAACTAGTGCCCTAATGCCAATGCATGTATGCACCCCAACCCAAATGGAAATGTCCTACTCCTTGGTATAACTACCCCTGAGTACACCCCAGAAAAACAGATAGAACCACAGTGATCAGGCGTGTCCTATACTGCCTCCTAAGGGTCTCAGAAGTAATTATCCCACCCCACTATCCTAAGTCCACTAGACCATGAACAAGCTCTGATACCATATTGTCACGCCCCAATTTCCTTTCACTTGGAAATGGGTAGTGACTGCCCATGCCCGCACCCGAAGGGTCAAGAGGTTGGTGCAAGCACCTAAAAAGGACTTATGACACGGGTGCTATCCCAAACTTGTACAACCAGGCTAATATGCCACAGGGCATGCTCCTACCCCCAAACCATACACACAACCACAAATCAAAAAATAACTACATCTCAATTTATTACATTTCAAAGGGCGTCAAAATTCATTATAACTCAATTGGGGAAAAACTCCCATCAAACCACAATGTGCTCTGCTTACAAATAATCAAAACCATAAAACAGAATTCCACAAACAAAAACAATGAAACTAACATAGTCTTTAGCCTCAATGGCCTACCACCACAGCTCTTTCACCTACCGCCTGCTAAACCCTGCAAAAGGAACAGTTTATAGGAGGGGTGAGCAAACCATAGCTCAGTAGGGTTCCAGTCTCCCCAGACCCATCCCACTCTACAATATGCATGACAAGTGTATGCTTGTGTTCGTGTAGTGCCTAAAGCAAAAGCAGCAAACATCACCTAGTAACACACCATTTACCTGAGCCCACACTGGAAGGTAGAGGACACCCCGCCACCACGGCGACATGACATACCACATCTAGGCGAATGTTGCATGGTCACCAATGCAACCTTTTCCACCCTGACAAACAGATTTGTAGCCTCCCTAAAAGAGTAAGCTAATGTCGTAAAATCTCTCTTCAAGATAATTATTTCCCTCGGTTTATACTAATAGAATAGAAGTAAATAAGGGGTCGAACCCACAGGGATTAGCCTAGTTCTCTAGTTCTCAAATCAAAACACCCAATTACTCTTGTTCTATAAAACGTCTTGGCAAAAAGTTTTCTTTTTTAAACTAAAGATCTAATTTTTATTTGGTTTTCTGAATAAACAAAGAAAGCAAATTGATTTTAGGATTAAGATTCAAGGATTAAAAGCATCTAGGGTCACAATTTCACCTCCCTATGTTATCTCTACTGGTTCATGGTATTAGGGTTGTCTGATTGAAAACATGCTAAACATAAGCCAAGGATAACAAATAGTCATTGAGGTCCTTTTAAAAGTTGTATGCCAGAATGGTCATCTAAACACACAAACATGCAAAGCCAATAAATCATACTTGTAAAAGGATAATGATCACACCAATTACAAATAAGTTATGAATCTCAATCCGCCCCAAACTAGGGCTAAGAATACCAAGGTGTACATCCAAAGATAGAGATTAAGAACAGATTCATAAAACATGCAAAACTCAATTATCCAAACCCAATATTCATAAACACAGCAAAACAACAAGGGGGCTACATTGCTCCTCTAGATTATAAGAACTACTCACGCATGATTACAAGCAAAACCATAGCAGCAAAGCTAAACATCTTCTTCTAATCCACGCGGGCAACAAGGCTTCAAATCCAGGCTCCAAAATCCGCGACGGCTGCGACGGCTGCTCTCCTAGGTCAAGGAGCAACCTCCAAATTGTGAAGCCTTTCTCTCTCTCTCTCTAAAAACGTGTAGGGGGTCTAGGATGTCTAGTAGAGGGCGTGGAGGCTTTATTTATAGAGGTTGGATGGGCCTTGAGGTGTATAACCTAGCCCATCTATCAAAACGACATAGTTTTGATAAGTAACACTCGAAACTTTAAAATCTCTATCTTCCATCCACAATTTGGACATGGGTCTTCAGAAACAAATGATCAGCATGGAAAAATGATAGGATCGGTCCAAAAATATCTCTGCACGTCAATTTGCACATGATATGGTGAATTCATGTGCAGCTCCAAATCAGCTCAAACTTCTCCCCAAGCTTCCTTGCATCCTGTAGAGGCCTGAGAAGCAAAAATAGGCTTGCACGTGAAATGGGTGAATTCACGTGCAGCTCCAAATGCTCTAAAATTTCTATGGTAGGTAGAGGACATCATTCTAAGCAACTTTTATTCTTGCACGCCAATTGTTTGAGGTCATCTACTATGTCAAAAGTGAGCTCCAAAATCTTCCAAAATAGCTTAAAAACACATGTATTTGCAAATAGCATCTTCCTAGGGCTTAGAGCAAATATATATCATATATGAAGCAATAAGGCTCTAATCATGCTCTTAAACATCCTAAATAAACACTAGAATAACGGCATAAAATGCACGTTATCAAATACACCACACTTGAACCATTGCTTGTCCTCAAGCAAAAAACATACAAGCATGCAAAAATAAAATAAACACGTAGTCAAACGGAAGAAAAATAAAATAACAATCAAGGAGAATCATGGTTTCCTAAGCATGCAACTCTATCATGATGAAATGGGAATTTAAGCATCAAAATGAGTCATAGCTTAGTTCATTCATGTCCATATCCCTAGTCCAACAACCATGCAATATCACCACTGAAATTTCAGATATGGGCAAGCAATCCATGATAAAATAGCACCTAGTTTCCCTTTAAGTTCTTACCAAGGATAAGCAGCCTCACTCAAATATAATAATTCTCAAGCCCAATACCTATCAATGAACAATGGATGGAAAACTCTATCTCTACACTCGCCATCAGCTATTGATTAAGTACTTGCCAAACAATCATGAGAGTTCCCTATTGTGCTCATCAAAGAAAACACACCCTCTATTCTACTTTATTTGAACTCACACTCTAGTCTACTAACTGAATAAACAAAACAAGAACCAAAGAATTGAGCTCAAAATTCTTAAAACAAAACACAATTCAGCCAATGTGGCTTCACAACTAAATAATCACACATAAGCATCAAGCCAGTGTGGCTTTTATTCCGAATCTTTCTTTCTTTTTTTTCTATCTTTTTTTTTTGTTTTTGTTTTTTTTAATAACCTTACAAGGTTGCATTTTATGCTCTCCCTTGATGGATTATTCACTCTTTTTTTTACTCACATAAAACATAAATAAGACTAATTTTTCTAATGCATATACCCCTTGCCATTTTGCTACATAAGGAGAGACAGAAATTCATTGATGTCTCGCATCCCATTTTCCAATTAAGTGATGGCTTTTTCACATTCTATATCACAGCCTTTTATATAATATCACAAAATAAAGAAAAGGATGCAAAGACAGTCATAGTGACTTAGAGGTCTTGCACCCTAACTCCACACACCAAACACTGAGCACTAATAAGTAATCACATGCTTACTTGACTCCTACCATTAAATAACCAATGTTGAATGCAAGAAGAGTAGCAATTATTACCCATACCCTAAAATGGCACTCAAAGGCTAAAAGAAGCTGTTCTCATTTTTCATTTCTTTTTCATTCAACTTTAAGGGTTACTTAGGTCTATCATAGCATTTCATGCTCAGCTAATATTCAAAACTCAGCTCCAAAAACATGGTGATATCATTCAAAAGATAAAGACATGATTAAACCAATTCAGAGCACATTTTAACTACTTTAACACCTTTATCACAACATGATACTAATGTGGCATAAAAATTAAATTTTAAGCCAAAATTGCATACTTAATATCCATGCCTCCACAAGCAAATCATTCAAGCAAACAACTCAAACAATCATGCAACTAAAAACAGTTTTTTTTTTGTTTTTTTTTTAAATAAAACATGCAATCACAACATAAAAGACAAGCAAGTGGCTCAAGTCACTCCCCATACACCACACTTAAAATATGCTATGTCCTCATGGCATAAAATAGGGAGTAGGAAAATACTTACCTCTCAGTTGACAAGCTGTAATAGTAGATGACATTGGCCACCATTCGTCGCACCTGAGCCACAAAGTCAACCGACGTCTCGCCGCGCACTTCCCAAGTTTCCTTCCCTTGCAGAATAGCCATCATGTAGTAGCAAGCAAAGATCCCACTAGAGTGATTTTGGTGTGGAAGCCTTTGAAGATGGCCTCTCAAAATATAGCGTGCAGAAGGAAAGATGCTCCAATTGGCGTGATACACGTGCCCCTAAATTTTCAGAGTGTTCTGACCAAAATAACCCTTGCACGTGAATTGGTTGAATTGGCGTGCAGGTCAGAATCGTCCCAAACTTTGGTGGTGGGTCCCCCTTGAGCTGGCAAGCAGTAGTCCCTTCTGCACGTGAATTGTTTGAAGCTTCTAGGAGGGCTAAAATCGGTATTTTGCATTTTTGAGCCTCCATATGACAGCTAGCAATTCGCGTGCAAGAGTAAACGTGATTCACATGGTCTTTATCTACCATTCCAGGAAAGTTACACTCAAAAGGAGGTGCACGTGAATTGGGCAATTCACGTGCAAATTCACGTTCAGGCCCAAACTGGCCCAAATTTCTCCACTTTGTTGCTTGTGCATTATGGACCATCTTTAAGTCTTGCACGTGAATTGGTTGAGCCCATATTCAAGCACTTTTGGGCTTCACTTGCTCCTTGCTCCTTGACTTTGACTTTAAAAATAATTCCACAAGTTCAGGACCCAATAATTTGCTTATCCTGCAAATGGTTAGTTAAGAAAGAAGCAAAGTCTCCTGCACAATGGTTAGCTTGCAAACAAATTTATTGAATAAAATAAATAAAAGAAAATAACATAAAATAAAACATAGCAATAAACATTGTGTTGCCTCCCAACCAGCGCTTTATTTAAAGTTTGTAGCTAGACTTTCAGTTATGATCATGCAATGGTGAAAGAGAGGGAATCAACTATCTCCCTCGGAGTTGAATCAAAGTATGGTTTCAGTCTGTTGCCATTCACCCAAAATTTCTTGCCATCTACAGCTTGGAGCTCAAAGCTCCCATATGGCTTCTTATCAACTATCACAAAAGGTCCCATCCACTTGGACCCTAATTTTCCAGGAAATAACCTCAACCTTGTGTTAAATAGAAGAACTTTCTGCCCTAAGGTTAGAGGTTCATTGTTGAGTTGCCTATCATACCATTTCTTAGTTCTTTCTTTGTAAAATTTAGCACTATCATAGGCATCTAGCCTAAGCTCATCTAACTCAATTAATTAAGTCATCCTAAGCTCCTTGATCTCTTGTGGGTTAAAATTTAACTTCTTCAAGGCCCAATGAGCCTTGTGTTCTAGTTCCACAGGCAAGTGACATGCCTTACCATATAGAATACAGTAAGGTGACATCCCAATGGGAGTTTTATAGGCTGTCCTATAGGCCCATAAGGCTTCATCAAGCCTTTGAGACCAATCTTTCCTATTGGCTCCAATAGTTTTCTCTAAAATGGCTTTAATCTCTCTGTTGGACACTTCTGCTTGTCCATTAGCTTGTGGGTGGTAAGCTAAAGACTTCCTATGAGTGACACCATACTTGTTCAATAACTTGTCAAATAATTTGTTGCAGAAATGACTACCCTCATCACTGATTATAGCCCTTGGTGTCCCAAAATGGCTAAAGATGTTCCTAGTAAGGAAGTAAGTCACAACCCTAGCATTATTCACTCTAGTAGGAATAGCTTCTACCCACTTAGACACATAATCCACAGCAAGCAAAATGTATGAATACCCATCAGAATTGGGAAATGGCCCCATGAAGTCAATGCCCCAAATGTCAAAAATTTCAACTGGAAGGATTCCATTTAAGGGAATCTCATTTTTCCTAGACAAACCACCTACCCTTTGGCATCTATCACACTTTTTGATGTGGACATAGGTGTCCTTCACCATGTGAGGCCAATAAAAACCACACTGCATGATTTTAGCCACAGTTCTTTGCACCCCAAAGTGGCCACCATAATGTGATGCATGACAATGATGTATTATGTCATCTACCACCTCCTCAAGGACACACTTTCTAATGATTTGGTCTGGACACCTCCTATAAAGAGTTGGGTCTTCCCAAATGAATTTCTTAGCATCCACTACCAATTTCTTTCTCTGGTGGTAGTCTAACTACTTGGGTATGAACCCAGTGGCTAAATAATTTGCTATGTCAACAAACCAAGGAAGATGATGCACCTCAAACAACATCTCATCAGGAAAGTCATCTACAATGGGTAGAGACTTAGGTGCATTCTCCACACGGGAGAGGTGATCAGCCACAGAATTTAGGGCTCCCTTTGTGTCTCTAATTTCAAGGTCAAATTCCTGTAATAGGAGAACCCACCTAATCAAGCGTGGCTTAGCTTCTTTTTTAGCAAATAAATATTTCAATGCAGCATGATCAGTATAAACAATGACTTTAGACCCAAAAAGGTAGGGTCTAAACTTGTTGCAGCCATAAACCACGGCTAGCAACTCTTTCTCAGTGGTGGTATAGTTCTGTTGAGCATGATCTAAGGTCTTACTATCATAGTAAATGACCCTAAACACCTTTTTTCGCCTTTGCCCTAAGACTACCCCCACAGCATAATCACTCGCATCATACATTAGCTCAAAAGGCTGAGCCCAGTCAGGTGTGACTATAACAGGTGCAGTGACTAACTTACCCTTGAGGATGTTGATAGCTTTTAAGCAATCTGCATTAAACTCAAAGCTTGTGTCTTTTTCTAACAACCTACTCATGGGTTTTGCAATTTTTGAGAAGTCCTTAATGAATCTCCTATAAAAGTCAGCATGGCCAAGGAAACTTCTCACTCCTTTTTCACTGGTTGGAGGTGGCAGAGTCTCAATAGTGGAGATTTTTGCCTTGTCTACCTCCAAACCATGTGCAGACACCTTGTGCCCTAGAACTATCCCCTCAGTTACCATGAAATGGCATTTCTCCCAATTTAGGAGTAGTTCCTTCTCCTCACATCTTGCTAAGACCACATCTAGATTTTTCAAGCACTGTTGGTAGGAGGAACCAAACACCGAGAAGTCATCCATGAAGACCTCCATGATCTCCTCAACCAAACCCTGAAAAATGGCCATCATACACCTTTGAAAGGTGGCAGGGGCATTACAAAGCCCAAATGGCATTCTCCTAAATGCAAAAGTGCCAAAAGGGCACGTGAAGGTGGTCTTTTCTTGGTCCTCGGGCTTAACCATGATCTGATTATACCCGGAATAGCCATCTAAAAAGCAGAGTGACTATAGCCACTAACCTATCCAACATTTGGTCAATGAAAGGAAGAGGAAAATGATCCTTCCTAGTAGCCTTATTCAGCTTTCTATAGTCAACACACACTCTCCACCCCGTCACAGTGCGAGATGGGATCAATTCATTTTTCTCATTTTTAATCACGGTCATGCCCCCTTTCTTGGGCACAACATGCAATGGACTCACCCACTCACTATCGGAGATAGCATAAATTATACCCGCATTTTTCCATTTTAAAATTTCTTTTCTAACAACTTCTTTCATGGCAGGGTTTAATCTTCTTTGTCTTTCAGCAGTGGGTTTAAAATCATCATTCATCAAAATTTTATGCATGCAAATCCCTGGACTAATACCCCTAATGTCTTCAATGTTCCATCCTAGGGCCTTTTGTGTTTCCTAAGGACTTCTAGCAATTGAGTGCACTCCACATCATTCAAGTTAGAAGCAACAATGACAGGGAATTGATTTGTAGAGTCTAGAAATTCGTACCTTAGGTGTCCAGGCAGCTCCTTCGGCTCGGAGCCGGAGGTACGTCATCTTCTTTCTCCTCCTCAGCTTGCTCCAGAGAGTTTGTAGTTTGCTCATCTTCCTCAGCTGTCAAGTACATCTCTTCATCTTGTTGAGCTTCTATAAGCTGAAGGGCTCCATTATTGGTGGTGGTAATTTCTTCTGCCAAGTAATCTTCCACCAATTCCTCAAGGTCTTTAACCCAAAGGCAGTCCTCCTCCTCTTGACCTTGCAAAGCCTTCCCCATGTGGAAGACTAAGGTCTCCTCATTAATTCTTAGAGTTAGCTGCCTTTGAGCAACATCAATCAATGCACAACCCGTTCTGAGAAACGGTCTTCCAAGGAGTAGCTGAACTCCTCTATCTTCTTCCATCTCCAAAACTACAAAGTCCGCTGGAAATAGGAAGGAGCCCACTTTGACTAACACGTCTTCAATTATCCCTTCAGGCCTTCCAGTAGACCGGTCAGCAAACTGCAATGATATGGAAGTGGGCTTCATGCCCTTAAGCCCAAGCTGCTTGTACAAAGCAAAAGAGATCAAATTGATGCTGGCCCCTAAATCACATAAGGCCTGCTGCTGCGGTGCATTGCCAATCACACAAGGAAGATTAAAACTGCCCGGATCTTTATGCTTGATGGGCAAACTCCGTTGAACAACACTGCTCACCTCGTTAGTGACTGCCACCGTCTCATGATCCCCATATTTCCTCTTCTTCTTCACAAAATCTTTGATGTACTTTCTGTACCTAGGCATTTGCTCCAAGATTTCCACAATTGGAATGTTAATTTCAAGCTTCTTGAACAAACTCAGAAAGTGCTCATACTCTTCCTCAACCTTCTGGTTCCTCAGCCTCTGAGGGAATGGCATAGTAGGCCTAAGCTCTTGCCTCTGTCCTTCAACTATTCTGTCTTGACTCAGCTGCTGGTCCTTCTTTTCTTGCACTCTTTCTTCAGCTTTATCTGATTTTCCTTGGTCATCAGCTTCCAAGGGTCTGCTCTGTTCTTCTGGATTTGCCTTCTTCTTAGGCTCTTGACTTCTTTCAGTGCCTTCCCGCTTCTTAGAGTAATAGCCTTGCAGCTTTCCTTGGGGTTCACCTCAGTATCACTTGGAAAAGATTTAGCTGAGACTCCTTGATTTACATTCTGGGCCAAACTCACAAGCAGCTTTTCTATATTCTTCATTGAAGATTCCATGGTGACTACCCTTTCCTCCAAACTATCCTCTCTTTTGGTTGGCTCATCCACATTCTGATATACCCTTCCTCTTTGCTGTTGAGGCTGAGGCTGTTTCTGCTCGAATCCTAGAGGTGGGTGTAAATAATTATCCGTAGCATATGGATTCTGCTTCATCCCTGGGGGCACATATTTGTACTGAAATGAGGTATCTCGCCCTCGGTTCTGATTTTTCTGAAATGGCTGAAATTACTGCTGGTTCTGGTTGTACCCTTGTTGTTGTTGTTGAGGATAAAATTGCTGCTTCTGATACAAGCCCTTTCCTCCAACATAATTTGCTTCTTCAGCTCCACTCCAGCCTTGCTCAGCTACGGGTAAAGCTTGTTGTTATCCTTCAACTTTAGAAGCCAATACTTCCATGCCTTTCACTAAAGCTTGAATCTGTGCTTGCATATCATTGGAAGAATTATCAACTGAAGCTATCTTCTCCCTTGGCTTTGAAGTACGCACATTAGACCACTGCCAATCAGCTAATGACAGCCTCTCCAAGAGTTCACTGCTCTGCGTCAGCTCTAGATTCATCAAGCATCCTCCAGCGTGCATTCACCTTGTCTTGTGAGTGGGACCAAGACCTGTGTAGAAAGATTCAATTTGAATCCACCTGGGGTCTTCCATGATCAGGGTATCTTCTCACTAAGTCTTTGAAACGCTCCCAAGCTTCATGAAGAGTCTCCATCTCATCTGCCGACGATGGTGCGTCGCTGTTGAGATGCCGGCACAGATTTTGAACAGGCGGGACCAGGTCTTGCGGGGCAAGACGATCCCACTAGTTCGGGTGTTATGGCGACACCGAGGCATGGAGGAGCAAACTTGGGAGAAAGAGAGCCAGGATGCGGATTCTTCATCCTGAGCTATTCGAGGATGACCCGGTCGTGAGGTGGGGAGGATGTGAGGACCTTCCCTGAGGTATGAGTTATGTTTTATGCATTTGTTTTGCATATGTTGTTTGAGATGTGGTCTAGCTTATTGTTGTTGGATTTTGTCACCCTTTGGCTTGTTGCGAGTTGCATTGCACATGTGTGATCGGTGACCATGTTTGATGTTTTGTTGTTGGGACATTGAGCTTGAATCTTGCTATGTCATTTGGGCATGTGTTTTATTTTCGAGGACGAAAAGTCCTAAGGTGGGGAGGATGTAAAGACTCGTATTTGGGTAGTTTTGAGAGATAGTCATTCTATGGGAATGTAACTATCCTGGACGGTAGTGTAGCCGTCGATGTGAGCATTTTGACCGTACTTGGGCCCGATTCCAGAGTCGGGGCCCCGTTTGACCCGATTGTTGACTTTTTGGGGTCTATTGGTTGACTTTGCGTTTGAGCGGTCATTTGGGTGTACTAATATCTGTGTAGTATTGTGCTCGTCATTTCGAGCGTTTTGACTGTAGTTTGACTCAATTTGGAGTTCGGGACCTTGGAGGTTAATTATTGATTGGGTCAATGGTTGACTAGGTCGATTGACTGGCAAAAATATAAATAGGGAAAGAGAGCTTCCACGTTACGTTTCGCGCGTTTCAAGTTTCGCGTTGGAGAGCTTAGAGAGAGAAAGAGAGAAGGAAGCTTGGAGGCCTTGGCGATTTGGGGCGTTTTGAGCTCGTTCAAGCATCAAGAATCATTCCAGGTAGGTGTTCCATTGATTCTTCACCCTTTTCTTGCTGTTTTTTTGGATTAACATGTAAGAATTTGATGAAATCATGCAAATTCGTGTTGAACCCTAGAATTTGGGGAAAAACCAATTTTGGGTTGAATCTTGTATTTAAATGCGTTCTGAGGGGTAAGACGTGATTTAAAACCTAATATATAGTATTAGGTATGAGTTTTATGAGATTTCGGGTTGAATCCAGACGAGAAACAGTGAAAAACGATGATGAACAGGAATCGTCGTGAATTAGGTAGAAAACGACCGATGAGATCGACCTGGAAATTGAAAATTTCGAATGTGCGATTTCGAAGGTTCGAAGGTTCGAAGGTAGGTTCGATGTAGTGTAATTTCGAGTGTCGAATGTGAAATTTTCGAGTGTCGTTTGAAGGTTCGAAGGTACTTGAAGGGAGTTTCAAGGCGTTCATGGGTACTTGAAGGTAGTTTTCGAAGGTAGTTCGAGTGTAGGTTCGAGAGTCGAAGGCAGTCCAAAAAGAGATTCGAAAATACAGATTCGAAATGCGGATTCGAAATGCAGATTCGAAAATGTAGTTTCACCGGTAGATTCGAAATACGCTTTGATCGGATCGGACCTATTTACATTGCAACCTATACCCATCTACACATTTAAGTATTATACGTAAGTTACAATGTAAATAACGAAATACCCCCCATTTGGATTCAAAGAAAAATACTAGAAAAATTAATTCCCATTATTTCCAAATGTGAAATTTGGGATTTAGTGTAAAATCTCGGAAAAACCCAAAAGTTCGTAGTGGTGAATTTTTGGAAAGTGGGGTTAGACATCTCGAAAAAATCCCCAAAAATCAGATTATCTTAGTTATGATATGGGAACCCAATGCCTGGGACTTTTGATTTCAAGAAAATAGCTGCTATGGGTACTTCCTTCATAAATCAAGGATTGAGGATTTACTTGTGAAGACGGCTACAGTTCCAAAGGAAATGTTGAGAATGACATGCCATACTAATGTTAGTATGTTGGTGTGAGGTATTGGGGCATGGACTCCGTGACTTGTTTGGGTTCTCACCGTGATGCACCGATGGTGCTATGTGGTTGACGTGGCGGCATATGCACCGATGGCAGCCCGTGTGGCGACCGTGGCCGGGCATATTGCGCCGTGGACAGGCTAAGGCCTGAGTTGAGCCGTTGAGCTCGTGGAGCTAGGGCCGAGTGCCATGAGCTGGGATCCCATGGAGGATCGTGGACAAGTTGTCCCGATGTTTGTTGCAGTCGAGTCTCGATGATTGTGCACACTACACGGTGCACGAGTACACTAAGCATATAGTATAGACTTATATGTGTTGCATGATGTGGAGTGTTAGGGTCACCTATCGAGCTTGTCGCTCACCCCTACTTGTTGTTTACCCTTTTCAGGTGTGACCCGAGACTAGTGGAGGACTTTCTTCCAGGAGGACGCCCCCTACTCGATGTATGATACGGTTATATTCTCGTATTGTTTTATGTGATATCCCGGACATGGGTCCGTGGACGATTGTATTTGCATACCGTATGATGTGATGTCTGTATGATTGTTTGATTCTTTGTATGCATGATGATATATGGGAAAGTACAGGATTACCTTTGATGTATGACTGTACGGGTTGCAGATTTGAGACAAAGCACCCGCGGTGTAATCTCTTTTGGTGCTAGTCACCAACCCCTTGACCTTTCGGGTGCGGGCAAGGGGAAGTCATGTACCCGGTTCCGGGTTCCCCGGAATTCGGGGACGTGACAAGTTGGTATCGAGCATGGTCTAGTGGACCTAGGTTAGTGAGGGGTGGTTAATTGATTCCATGTGACTTGGAAAATCGTAGGGAGGGCGCCCGATCAACACGGTCTTTACATGTATTCTAGGTTATGTTGGTGTCGGTTAGATCATCCTAGGAGCATACATAGGGTGCATTGCTAGTGGTATGATTGTGTGCATATAGGGCACTAGATTGTCTTTGTGTGTGATGTGCTCGTATGTGGTGCCAAGATGGCACGTGGCCGTGAGAGCCAGGACTGGATGTGGTGTACCCTATGGGGTGACATGATGCTATATGCATGGTTGTGGACCTACGGGTCATGTGGTGTACCCTGATGGGGGACACGATGCTATATGCATGGTATGGACCTACGGGTCGTGTGGTGAGAACCTACAAGTCGGTTGTGCCTTTGATGGCTATTTGTGCTATTGATCGTTTGTTGTTTGTTGTTGTGGCCAGTGTGATGGCACCACCGAGGAGAGTTGTCCGAGGCCAAGGCCCGGCAGAGGAGCCCACGATAGAGTCGGCGCACCGGGGGCAGCAGAGCCCGCAGCAGAGATCGTCGCCTCCGTTGTGGGACCTGATTTGGCTCAGGTATTGATTCGGTTGCAGGAGGCCATGCGGGGTATGCAAGGGCTCGATGAGGGATATGGCTAGAGAGGTGGATGAGCTAAAGAGGCAACAGCAGCCTCAGCAGCCACTACGACCTCAGAAACAGAGAGGCGAGGGTGGTGCAGGATGTGCACCAACAGGAGGTCGTGATAGAGCCAGCACGACGAGGAGTGGATTGGGCTGCACGGTTTTTGAAACATGCACCCAGGACTTTTGAGGATGGTTCACGGCCTGAGGTAGCCGAGGACCGGATTAGATGGACGAGAGGACATCTTTGAGATGATTGGGGTGCGGGATGAGGAGCGGGTGCGCGTGGCGACGCACTATCTGTTGGGTATCCCACGCAGGTGGTGGGAATCCACTAGAGCTGTCCATGGCGATCAGATGACTGGAGAGAGTTTGTTGAGCGCTTCTTTGGGGAGTATTTTCCCACGTTGCAAGATACTCGACGTAGAGAGTATTATGAGCTTGTGCAGGGGTAGCATGACCGTGGGTGAGTATGTGCAAGCCTTCACGGATTTGGGGCGGTTTGCTCTGGAGTCTTGGGAAAAGGAAGGCCGGAAGACGCAGGACTTCATTCAGGGGCTTGAGGCCATCTTTGAAAAGATAGCTGGAACCGATGCAGTTGACCGGCTACCAGGAGGCGGTCGACAAGGCGATCATTATTGAGCGAGGTCGGGATCAGGCGAGAGCTCAGAGGCCGGGCGGTTCGGGCAGGTCCGAGCAAGAAGAGGCAGAGTGGGGAGAGCGTGCCGCTCGCCCCGAGAGGAGGCAGGTGCAGAGGGTTTTAGCCAGGCGGTGGGACCCCGTGAGAGTTCACCACAGGAGGCCAGGTACTGTTGGAGTTGTGGTTTGACCGGGCATGTCTCGAGAGACCGCCCAAGGAAAAAGATGACATGCTTCCGATGTGGGAAGGTGGGACATGGAGCTAGGGAATGTGTTACCCTTAGCTCAACCAAGATGTAGGCCCTCGTCCGAGAGATAGGGACAGAGGAGTGGGGCTCCATCTCGGAGGTCGGTGCCGCCAGGCACAGAGCACGCAGATGCGACTGCGGTGCGGCAGCCTCGGCGGGAGGCTCAGGGTCATGTTGATCGGCGGGGCAAGGCCCCAATGGGCCAGGCTAGTGGCAGTGGACCACGAGGGAGGACTTTTGCCCTCACCAGCAGAGAGGCGAGAGGTTTCACCGGTGGATGAGGCAGGAGCAGGACCTTCGGTGGTGAGAGGTACCATCATCATTTCTCATACTATTTGTTCGGTTTTGATTGATACCTGGTGCTACCCATTCTTTTATTTCATATGCTACGGTGGTTGGATTAGAGTTAGACCAGGAGACAAGTGAGTCGGTCTCGATGGTTGCTTCACCTTTGGGTGGAATTGTGATACTTGAGAGTATCTGTCGTGCTTGTCAGGTAACACTTGGGGGTGTTAACCTGTTGTGTGATTTGTATATCATGGAGTTAGATGATTTCGATGTTATCCTGGGTATGGACCGGTTGGTCTCCGTGGAGGCCAAGATTGATTGTTTTCGATGGCGTGTGACGTTCCTCACACCAGGGGGCACGCGGGGTGTCTTTGTGGGTGAGTGGACCGAGGAGGCATGCAGGTTGGGACCATTGAGGCATGGGTGGGGTGATGTGACCCACCGGTTAGCCGACTTGACATTGGTTGACGGGGAGGAGAGAGGGGAAGGTTGTTTTGCCACCCATTGTAGATCGGTTCCCGGATGTGTTTCCCGAGGACTTGGTCGGTTTGCCACCCGTGAGGGAGGTAGAGTTTTCGATCGAGTTGTTGCCGGGGACAACACCGATCAAGTTAGCGGCCTACAGGATGGCACCGACAGAGCTTAGAGAGCTCAAGAGACAAATAGATGACCTATTGGCGCGAGGCTTTATCGGCGGAGTAGCTCACCGTGGGGCGCTCCAGTTGTTGTTCGCCAAGAAGGCGGATGGTTCACTTCGGCTATGTATAGACTACCGGAAGCCGAACCAGGTGATCGTGAAGAACAGGTATCCATTGCCGAGGATCGACGACTGTTTGATCGGTTTCGAGGTGCAAGATGGTTTTCCAAGATAGACTTGAGATCCGGATACCATCGATTTGAGGGTTAGGGAGGCGAGATATCCCTAAGACCGCGTTTAGTTGTCGCTATGGGCATTATGAGTGGCTTGTGATGCCGTTTGGGCTCACGAATGCTCCAAGCAGTTGTTTATGGGATTGATGAACCAGGTGTTTGCTCCATATTTAGATATGTTCGTTGTGGTGTTCATTGATGATATTTTGGTCTATTCGGCGACCAAGAGGGAGCATGAGGAGCACTTGCAGGTTGTGTTGCCAGACCTTGCGGGAGCATCGATTGTATGCGAAGTTCACAAAATGTGACTTCTGGTTGCAACAGGTGCACTTCTTGGGGCATGTGGTATCTTCGGAGGGTATCACGGTGGATCCCGAGAAGATTGAGGCGGTCGTGTCGTGGAAGAGGCCCACGAATGTGTTTGAGATTCGTAGCTTCCTTGGTTTGGCAGGCTATTATCGGAGGTTCATGGAGGATTTTTCCCGGTTGGCAGCTCCTATGACACACTTGACTAGGAAGGGAGTTCCTTTCATTTGGTCTGATGCGTGTGAGAGTGCTTTCATGGAGTCGAAGGCACGATTGACCTCAAGACCTATCTTGATTCTTCCACAGGAGGGTGTGCCTTTCGAGGTGTATTGTGATGCTTCCAGGGTGGGACTTGGTTGTGTGTTGATGCGGACTCGGCGGTGATTGCTTATGGGTCTAGGCAATTGAGACCACATGAGCAGAGCTATCCCACGCATGATTTGGAGTTACTGCAGGTGATCTTTGCACTTAAGAGTCGCGGCATTATCTCCTTGGGGAGAAGTTTGTGGTGTATACGGACCACAAGAGCTTGCAGTATATCTTCTCTCGGCGAGACCGAACCTAGACGAGAGGCGGTGGGTGGAGTACCACACGTTTCGGTTTGATATGATGTATACCCCTGGGAAGGGTAATGTGGTGGCAGATGCTCGAGTAGGAAGAGCGGGGCCGTGGTGGCCCATTGTGCCATTAAGGAATGGGAGATGATGGGTCGGTTGGCGGCGATGAGGTTGCGAGATGGTGACCGGCGAGGGGCGAGGGACCCTCGGTGTTGTTGTAACGGTCCCGAGAGATGCGGCACAGGATCATAGAGGATCAAGTGGGGGACATTGATTGTGAGGTCATCCGCGACAGGATTCGACTGGGCAGGTATCTTCGATCGGACCGAGGATGCAGAGCACGTCGTCGCGGTATAGGGGTAGATTGATAGTTCCCACTTCTCTTCGGGAGGAGGTTCTTCGGGGAATTTCACCGGTCGAGGTTAGCTGTACATCCTGGTGGGACCAAGATGTACCATGCCGTGAGAAGGCGATTTTGGTGGCCAGGCCTGAAGAAGGCCATTGCTGATTTTGTGAGGAGGTGTTTGACCTGTCAACAAGTCAAGGCGAGCACCTGAGATCAGCTGGTGAGTTACGGTCTTGCCGGTGCCGAGTGGAAATGGGACCACGTGACCATGGATTTTGTCACCGGACTTCCTTGTTCCAGGGGACACGACACTATATGGGTTATTGTGGACCGATTGACCAAATCGGCGCATTTTATTCCGATTCGCGAGACAGACCCAGTGAGGACTTTGGGACAGAGGTATATTGATGTTATTGTGCGGTTGCATGGAGTCCCATTGTCTATTGTATTCGATCGGGATGCGAGGTTCACCTCTCGGTTTTGGAGACAACACAGCGAGCTTTGGGTACCAGGGTGAACCTCAGTACAGCCTTTCATCCGCAGACGGATGGCCAGTCTGAGCGGACGATTCAGACACTCGAGGATATGTTGCGTGCCTGTGTCCTAGATTTTGGAGGTTGTTGGGAGACTCACCTTCCTTTGGTGGAGTTCTCTTACAACAACAGTTATCAGGCCACGATTGGGATGGCTCCGTATGAGGCGCTATATGGGCGGCCTTGTAGATCACCCTTGTGTTGGGCACAGACGGGGGAGACAGCAGTTCTCGGTCCCGATATGGTTCGAGAGACCACAGAGATAGTCGGGCTGATTCGACAGGCGCATGTTGACAGCGTGAAGTAGGCGAGAAGTCCTATGCGGACCAGAGGCGTCGACCCTTGCAGTTTGAGGTGGGTGACCGTGTATTTTTGCGGGTTTCGCCACGTCGAGGGCATCGGAGGTTTGGACGTGGATCCAAACTCTCCCCTCGTTTTGTGGGGCCATTTGAGATTGTTGCCACCGTGGGCGCAGTGGCTTATCGGTTAGCTTTGCCACCGGAGTTGGCCCGAGTACATGATGTGTTTCATGTGTCTCAGTTGAGGCGGTATCACCCAGATCCTTCTCATGTGTTGGACTATCGCGAGATCGACTTGGCTGACGATGGTGTTGTCGTTGAGATGCCGGCACAGATTTTGGACAGGCGCGACCAGGTCTTGCGGGGCAAGACGATCCCATTAGTTCGGGTGTTATGGCGACACCGAGGCATGGAGGAGCAAACTTGGGAGAAAGAGAGCCAGATGCGGATTCTTCATCCTGAGCTATTCGAGGATGACCAGTCGTGAGGTGGGGAGGATGTGAGGACCTTCCCTGAGGTATGAGTTATGTTTTATGCATTTGTTTTGCATATGTTGTTTGAGATGTGGTCTAGCTTATTGTTGTTGGATTTTGTCAGCCCTTTGGCTTGTTGCGAGTTGCATTGCACATGTGTGATCGGTGACCATGTTTGATGTTTTGTTGTTGGGACATTGAGCTTGAATCTTGCTATGTCATTTGGGCATGTGTTTTATTTTCGAGGACGAAAAGTCCTAAGGTGGGGAGGATGTAAAGACTCGTATTTGGGTAGTTTTGAGAGATAGTCATTCTATGGGAATGTAACTATCTGGACGGTAGTGTAGCCGTCGATGTGAGCATTTTGACTGTACTTGGGCCCGATTCCGAGTCGGGGCCCCGTTTGACCCGATTGTTGACTTTTCGGGGTCTATTGGTTGACTTTGCGTTTGAGCGGTCATTTGGGTGTACTAATATCTGTGTAGTATTGTGCTCGTCATTTCGAGCGTTTTGACTGTAGTTTGACTCAATTTGGAGTTCGGGACCTTGGAGGTTAATTATTGACTGGGTCAATGGTTGACTAGGTCAGTTGACTGGCAAAAATATAAATAGGGGAAAGAGAGCTTCCACGTTACGTTTCAAGCTTTCAAGTTTTCGCGTTGGAGAGCTTAGAGAGAGAAAGAGAGAAGGAAGCTTGGAGGCCTTGGCGATTTGGGGCGTTTTGAGCTCGTTCAAGCATCAAGAATCATTCCAGGTAGGTGTTCCATTGATTCTTCACCCTTTTCTTGCTGTTTTTTTGGATTAACATGTAAGAATTTGATGAAATCATGCAAATTCGTGTTGAACCCTAGAATTTGGGGAAAAACCAATTTTGGGTTGAATCTTGTATTTAAATGCGTTCTGAGGGGTAAGACGTGATTTAAAACCTAATATATAGTATTAGGTATGAGTTTTATGAGATTTCGGGTTGAATCCAGACGAGAAACAAGTGAAAAACGATGATGAACAAAAGAATCGTCGTGAATCGGGTAGAGAACAGCCCGATGAGATCGATCGGAAATTGAAAATTTCGAATGTGCGATTTCGAAGGTTCGAAGGTTCGAAGGTAGGTTCGATGTAGTGTAATTTCGAGTGTCGAATGTGAAATTTTCGAGTGTCGTTTCAAGGTTCGAAGGTACTTCGAAGGGAGTTTCGAAGGCAGTTCATGGGTACTTCGAAGGTAGTTTTCGAAGGTAGTTCGAGTGTAGGTTCGAGAGTCGAAGGCAGTCCGAAAAGAGATTCGAAAATACAGATTCGAAATGCAGATTCGAAATGCAGATTCGAAAATGTAGTTTCACTGGCAGATTCGAAATACAGTTTGACTGGATGGACCTATTTACATTGCAACCTATACCCATCTACACATTTAAGTAGTATACGTAAGTTACAATGTAAATAACGAAATACCCCCCATTTGGATTCAAAGAAAAATACTAGAAAAATTAATTCCCATTATTTCCAAATGTGAAATTTGGGATTTAGTGTAAAATCTCGGAAAAACCCAAAAGTTCGTAGTGGTGAATTTTTGGAAAGTGGGGTTAGACATTTCAGAAAAATCCCCAAAAATCAGATTATCTTAGTTATGATATGGGAACCCAATGCCGGGACTTTTGATTTCAAGAAAATAGCTGCTATGGGTACTTCCTTCATAAATCAAGGATTGAGGATTTACTTGTGAAGACTGGCTACAATTCCAAAGGAAATGTTGAGAATGACATGCCATACTAATGTTAGTATGTTGGTGTGAGGTATTGGGGCATGGACTCCGTGACTTGTTTGGGTTCTCACCGTGATGCACCGATGGTGCTATGTGGTTGACGTGGTAGGCATATGCACCGATGGCAGGCCTGTGTGGCGACTGTGGCCGGGCATATTGCGCTGTGGACAGGCTAAGGCCTGAGTTGAGCCGTTGAGCTCGTGGAGCTAGGGCCGAGTGCCATGAGTCGGGATCCCATGGAGGATCGTGGACAAGTTGTCCCGATGTTTGTTGCAGGCCGAGTCCCGATGATTGTGCACACTACACGGTGCACGAGTACACTAAGCATATAGTATAGACTTATATGTGTTGCATGATGTGGAGTGTTAGGGTCACCTACTGAGCTTGTCGCTCACCCCTACTTGTTGTTTACCCTTTTCAGGTGTGACCCGAGACTAGTGGAGGACTTTCTTCCAGGAGGACGCCCCCTACTCTGATGTATGATACAGTTATATTCTGTATTGTTTTATGTGATATCCCGGACATGGGTCCGTGGACAGTTGTATTTGCATACCGTATGATGTGATGTCTGTATGATTGTTTGATTCTTTGTATGCATGATGATATATGGGAAAGTACAGGATTACCTTTGATGTATAATCGTACAGGGTTGCGATTTGAGACAGCACCCGCGGTGTAATCTCTTTTGGTGCTAGTCACCAACCCCTTGACCTTTCGGGTGCGGGCAAGGGGAAGTCATGTACCCGGTTCCGGGTTCCCTGGAATTCGGGACGTGATGAGAAGTACTTTGACATGAACTTGGTCTGCATCTCCTCCCAAGTGTTGATTGAACCTCGGCAAACTGTTGAACCGACCAAGAGCTCTATCCCTTAAAGAGAAAGGGAAAAGCCTTAGCTTTATTGCCTCCTCCGATACATTGTTGATCTTTATGGTGTCGCACATCTGGTAGAACCTCATCAAATGCTGGTGTGGATCATCCATGGCTATTCCTCCAAACGCGTTGTTGCTCACCATGTTGATCAATGCCGGCTTCAGCTCGAAGCTATTTGCTTGGACTCTTGTCTGACGAATCCCAGAATAATGGTCTGACATCATCGGTCTCGCATAGTCTAAGAAGGTTCTGGGCATAAACCTAATCCCCTCTTCTTCTGGATATTGGCCATTGTAATTGGCCCCTCCTTGCGGTGCACCACCATCAGGCCATAAATCTGCCATTAATTCACCTACTGAATGCTCTAAGCCTTGCAATGCTTCTTCAGCCTCACGTGCTGCTTCCCTAGTCGCTTTCTGCGACGAGCTTTGAACAATCTTTCAGGTTCCCGATTAAATGGTATAAACTCCTGTCTTGGCATGCACAACTAGGAATTCCTCAAACACTTGGTGTATGTTCCTGTAAAACAACAAGAACACACCCAGCAGCTCCGAACAATGCAAAATAAAAAAAAATAAAGAACACAAAATAACAGAAAATAAAAGACAAAATAAAACACCAAGATCAGAATTCAAACAATTTCACTCAATGTTGATTTTAAAAACTAGTTAACCGTTGAATCCCCGGCAATGGCGCGAATTTGACAGACAGATTTGTAGCCTCCCTAAAAGAGTAAGCTAATGTCGTAAAATCTCTCTTCAAGATAATTATTTCCCTCGGTCTATACTAACAGAATAGCAGTAAATAAGGGGTCGAACCCACAGGGATTAGCCTAGTTCTCTAGTTCTCAAATCAAAACACCCAATTACTCTTGTTCTATAAAATGTCTTGGCAAAAGTTTTCTTTTTTAAACTAAAGATCTAATTTTTATTTGGTTTTCTGAATAAACAAAGAAAGCAAATTGATTTTAGGATTAAGATTCAAGGATTAAAAGCATCTAGGGTCACAATTTCACCTCCCTATGTTATCTTTACTGGTTCATGGTATTAGGGTTGTCTGATTGAAAACATGCTAAACATAAGCCAAGGACAACAAATGGTCATTGAGGTCCTTTTAAGAGTTGTATGCCAGAATGGTCATCTAAACACACAAACATGCAAAGCCAATAAATCATACTTGCAAAAGGATAATGATCACACCAATTACAAATAAGTTATAAATCTCAATCTGCCCTAGACTAGGGCTAAGAATACCAAGGTGTACATCTAAAGACAGAGATTAAGAACAGATTCATAAAACATACAAAACTCAATCATCCAAACCCAATATTCATAAACACAGCAAAACAACAAGGGGGCTACATTGCTCCCCTGGATTATAAGAACTACTCACGCATGATTACAAGCAAAACCATAGCAGCAAAGCTAAACATCTTCTTCTAATCCACGCATGCAACAAGGCTTCAAATCCAGGCTCCAAAATCCGTGACGGCTGCGACGGCTGCTCTCCTAGGTCAAGGAGCAACCTCCAAATCGTAAAGCCTCTCTCTCTCTCTCTAAAAACGTGTAGGGGGTCTAGGATGTCTAGCAGAGGGCGTGGAGGCTTTATTTATAGAGGTTGGATGGGCCTTGAGGTGTCTAACCTAGCCCATCTATCAAAACAACGTAGTTTTGATAAGTAACACTCGAAACTTTAAAATCTATCTTCCATCCACAATTTGGACACGGGTCTTCAGAAACAAATGATCAGCATGGAAAAACGATAGGATCGGTCCAAAAATATCTCTGCACGTCAATTTGCACGTGATATGGTGAATTCACGTGCAGCTCCAAATCAGCTCAAACTTCTCCCCAAGCTTTCTTGCATCCTGTAGAGGCCTGAGAAGCAAAAATAGGCTTGCACGTGAAATGGGTGAATTCACGTGCAGCTCCAAATGCTCTAAAATTTCTATGGTAGGTAGAGGACATCATTCTAAACAAGTTTTGTTCTTGCATGCCAATTGTTTGAGGCCATCTACTATGTCAAAAGTGAGCTCCAAAATATGCCAAAACAGCTTAAAAACGCATGTATTTGCAAATAGCATCTTCCTAGAGGTTAGAGCAAATATATATCATATATGAAGCAATAAGGCCCTAATCATGCTCTTAAACATCCTAAATAAATACTAGAATAACGACATAAAATGCACGTTATCACACCCAAGTCAGATATGGCCATCACCTCCTCGGACGCCATACCTACCCTCAGGAATGGGTGCAGACTTAGCCCACCGTCGTGAGTGCTACACCGAGACTCAGGACCGCAGTTCTGGCCAAATATCAAAGGGTCCAGTTATTGTGCCTGGCCTATAAGTCAGCTCAACCCACATGTATTTGGGTACTCAATCTCAATAAACAATTCAATCAATTTCAGCAGTACAACTCAGCAACACATCTCAACTCAATACAACTCAGTAGTGCAACTCAACAAGCATATCTCAAACATATGATTGTAACTCAGCATTCTCAACACATTCCAGTCCTCAAAACTCAGGTTATCAATTATCTCCTCAACAAATCTCAAACAAGATTCACACAGGCCAACATAGTTAGTTACAGACAAAATACACCAGCCACACAGGCTTAAAACCAAACAAGCAACATACATAAGTCACACAGGTATATTATCAAACATATAATGGGCATAGCCACACAGGCATACTATCAAACACATAATAGGCATAGACAACCCAACGATTTCTAGCGCGATCCCAAACATCAGAATCACAACCAATATGCCATTGAAGGCCAACATCCATATAGGACATCACCTATATGGATTTACATATATATATATATATAAGCATGTATAGACCACAAATACCCTAGGACAGAGAAGGATTAGGAAGAACAGAATCCCTACCTCAAGAACCCTGCACCCTCTTGCTTCCATGCCAAACACCGCCCAACCACGAAAATCCCCTCAGCAATATGGACCAGAAGCTCTCCCTCTCTCTCTGGCCGTCTCTCTCTCTCTATGTATGTGTGTGTGTGTGTGTGATGGCTACAGGGGCTAACAAGAATGAAGAACCCTAATCCTTTAGAGCTCCACCTTTTTATATAGTCACCTTGACATCAAAATGACGTAGTTTCGATTAAAGGAAGCCCAGCAGCAAAACGATGTAGTTTTGATACACACTATAACCTTCTAACATCCATATATGACAAAATATCCATAATTTCAACATGGTTCTTTGGGAAAAAGTTTCAAGGATCACAAAACCAAGCTAATGGAGGTTGTACGTGACAAAGGCCATTGTCACGGGCACCTCCCAAATTCCCTAGGATTTTTCCCCAAGCCTTAGAACAACGTCAGGAAGGTTCCTATGCAAAAAGAACTCTGCTCGTGACAAACATTCTCGCGGGCACCTCCTTTTGGGCTCAAATTTCACCTCAAGCTTCCTCATCATCATACAAGGTGTCCTAGCCAATGTGTGTCGAAATAAAACTCCTCAAAACCCAATAATTTGCTACTCCAAAAGGCAAAACCGCGATTAACTCCTCACGTCCCAGAACACGGGTCCTGACAGAGCTTATCTGATAGCTGGCTTTGTAATCAAATTCATATTAATAAAGATCAGTTTATGAAAAAGGGTTCTTCGAGCAAATCAAAATCTAAATCTCAAAGGAGTGTCTCTCCCAAGAAAACCCAAGTAAAAGAAGCAGTTGAACCTAACAAAATAAAGTCAACCTGGAAAGTTAAAATTCCTAACAAAGTTAAATCCAGAACTGTTGACACCACTGCTGTTTCTCCTAACCGCCCAAAACAAGTTTGGGCACCAAAAGTGTAAACTGTTGTCTTACAGGAGCATCTCTGGATTGCATTGCTGAATCACTTGAAGTTAAAGATCAATCAAAGCAAGTGGATCCTCGATAGTGGATGCTCCAGACATATGACGGGTGATCAGTCTCTGCTCGTTGATGTTACTGACAAACGAGGCCCATCCATATCATATGGGGACAACATCAAAGGTAAGACTGTGGGGTATGGCACTTTAAGCAACGGCTGTGTATCAATCACTAGAGTTGCACTAGTCGAAGGTTTGAAGCATAATCTGTTGAGTGTCAGTAATTTATGTGACAAAGGATTCACTATCTCTTTTATGTCCAACACCTGTACAGTGAGGGAAAACCTATCCGGAGATGTTAAGTTATCCGGATTGAGAGATGGGGACATATATTTAGTGGTCTTAAGAAATAATTCTTCTGACCCTGTATGCTTCCTTACTAAAACATCAGATGAAGAAAGTTGGCTATGGCACAAGCGTTGCACACATTTAAATTTTAAAACCTTGTCTAAATTAGCGTCGCTTGACTTAGTAAATGGTTTGCCCAAACACAAATTCTACAGATACTCCATCTGTAGAGAATGTTAACTCGGCAAGCAGACCAAACACAGCTTTAAGAGCAAGTCAGTTAATTCAATAACTGCTCCGCTGCAACTTCTTCACATGGACCTTTATGGTCCCATTTCTATTGCTTCTCTTGCCGGTGCAATATATACCTAGTGGTTATTGATGACTTCACCAGGTATACATGGGTGATGTTCCTGAAGTCAAAGGATCAAACCTTTGAACATCTTGTAGATCTCTTCAACTGGATAAGCAATTCACAAGGACTGAGCATTAAGTGCATCAAGAGTAATCATGGTATGGAGTTTGATTTTTCCGATATGAGATCATATTTTTCTTAACAGGGCATTCAGCACGACTTCTTGACAGACAAGATTTTTAGCCTCTCTAAAAGAGCTAGCTAACGTCGTTAAATCTCTCTTCAAAATAATAAATTCCCTAAGTTTGCACTAAAAGAATAGCAGCAAGAAAGGGGTCGAACCCACAGGGATTAACCTAGTTCTCTAGTTCTCAAATCAAATCACCCAATTACTCTTGTTCTATAAAATGTCTTGGCAAAAAGTTTTCTTTTTTTAAACTAAAGATCTAATTTTTATTTGGTTTTCTCGAATAAACAAAGAAAGTAAACTGATTTTAGGATTAAGTTTCAAGGATTAAAGGCATCTAGGGTCACAATTTCACCTCCCTATGTTATCTCTACTGGTTCATGGTATTAGGGTTGTCGATTGAAAACATGCTAAACACAAGCCAAGGACAACAAATGGTCATTGAGGTCCTTTTAAGAGTTGTATGCCAGGAATGGTCATCTAAACACACAAACATGCAAAGCCAATAAATCATACTTGCAAAAGGATAATGATCACACCAATTACAAATAAGTTATGAATCTCAATCCACCCCAGACTAGGGCTAAGAATACCAAGGTGTACATCCAAAGATAGAATTAAGAACAGATTCATAAAACATGCAAAACTCAATCATCCAAACCCAATATTCATAAACACAAAGAAAGCAACAAGGGGGCTACATTGCTCCCCTAGATTATAAGAACTACTCACGCATGATTACAAGCAAAACCATAGCAGAAAAGCTAAACATCTTCTTCTTGATCACGCGCACAGCAAAGCTTCAAATCCAGGGCTCCAAAATCCGCGACGGCTGCGACGGCTGCTCTCCTAGGTCAAGGACAGCCTCCAAGACGTGGAGCCCTCTCTCTCTCTCTAAAACGTGTGTGGGGGTTAGGCATGCACAGCAGAGGGCGTAGAGCTCTTATTTATAGAGTTTGGATGGGCCTTGAGGTGTGTAACCTAGCCCACTTATCAAAACGGCGTAGTTTTGATAAATAACACTTGAAACATTAAAAACTCTATCTTCCATCCACAATTTGGACTTGGGCCTTCAGGAACAAATGATCGGCATGGAAAAACGATTGGATCGGTCCAAAAATATCTCTGCACGCCAATTTGCACGTGATATGGTGAATTCACGTGCACCTCCAAATCAGCTCAAACTTCTCCCCAAGCTTCCTTGCATCCTGTAGAGGCCTGAGAGGCAAAAATAGGCTTGCACGTGAATTGGGTGAATTCACGTTCAGCTCCAAATGCTCTGAAATTTCTGTGGTAGGTATATGACATCATTCTAAGAAACTTTTGTTCTTGCACGCAAATTGTTTGAGGTCATCTACTATGTCAAAAGTGAGGTCCAAAATCTGCCAAAACAGCTTAAAAACGCATGTATTTGCAACTAGCATCTTCCTAGGGGTTAGAGCAAATATATATGATATATGAAGCAATAAGGCTCTAATCATGCTCTTAAACATCCTAAATAAACACTAGAATAATGGCATAAAATGCACGTTATCAAATACACCACACTTGAACCATTGCTTGTCCTCAAGCAAAAACATACAAGCATGCAAAAAATAAAATAAACACGCATCAAACGGAAGAAAAATAAAATAACAATCAAGAAGAATCATGGTTTCCTAAGCATGCAACTCTATCATGATGAAATGGGAATTTAAGCATAAAATGAGTCATAACTTAGTTCATTCATGTCCATATCCCTAGTCCAACAACCATGCAATATCTCCACTTAAATTTCAGATATGAGCAAGCAATCCATGATAAAATAGCACCTAGTTTCCCTTTAAGTTCTTACCAAGGATAAGCAGCCTCACTCAAATATAATAATTCTCAAGCCCAATACCTATCAATGAACAATGGATGGAAAACTCTATCTCTACACTCGCCATCGCCTATTGATTAAGTAGCAATCATGAGAGTTCCCTATTGCGCTCATCAAAGAAAACACACTCACTATTCTACTTTATTTGAACTCACACTCTAGTCTAAACTCAATAAACTCACACTCTATTCTAATAACTGAATAAACAAAACATGAGCCAGAGAATTGAGCTCAACACTCTCAAAACAAAACACAATTCAGCCAATGTGGCTACAAATCTAAACAATCACACATAAACATCAAGCCAGTGTGGCTTTTATTCGAATCTTTCTCTCTCTTTTTTTCTTTCTTTTTTTTTTTTTGAAGTAATAACCTTACAAGGTTGCATTTTATGCTCTCCCTTGATGGATTATTCACTCTTCTCTTTTTTTACTCACATAACACATAAATAAGACTGATTTTTCTAATGCATACCCCTTGCCATTTTGCTACATAAGGAGAGACAGAAATTCAATGATGTCTCACATCCCATTTCCCAATTAAGTGATGGCTTTTTCACATTCTAAATCACAGACCTTTTCCAATACTATCACACAATAAAGAAAAGAATGCAAAGACAGCCACAATGACTTAGAGGTCTTGCATCCTAACTA
The DNA here is from genome assembly GCA_023512835.1 of Taxillus chinensis. NCBI lineage: Eukaryota > Viridiplantae > Streptophyta > Magnoliopsida > Santalales > Loranthaceae > Taxillus > Taxillus chinensis. The sequence continues at coordinate 40,727,362 of CM042084.1, forward strand.
AACACCAAACACCGAGCACTAATAAGTAATCACATGCTTACTTGACTCCTACCATTAAATAACCAATGTTGAATGCAAGATGAGTAGCAAATCAAACTATTACCCATAAACCAGAAATGTCACTCAAGGGCTAAAAAGAAGTTGTTCTCATTTTTCATTTCTTTTTCACTCAACTTTAAGGGTTACTTAGGTCTATCATAGCATTTCATGCTCAGCTAATATTCAAAACTCAGCTCCAAAAACATGGTGATATCATTCAAGAGATATAGACATGATTAAACCAATTCGAGAGCACATTTTAACTACTTTAACACCCTTATCACAACATGATACTAATGTGGCATAAAAATTAAATTTTAAGCCAAAATTGCATACTTAATATCCATGCCTCCACAAGCAAATCATTCAAGCAAACAACTCAAACAATCATGCAACTAAAAACAGCTTTTTGTTTTTTTTTTTTTTTTTTTTAAATAAAACATGCAATCACAACATAAAAGACAAGCAAGTGGCTCAAGTCACTCCCCATACACCACACTTAAAATATGCTATGTCCGCATGGCATAAAAAGAAGGAGTAGGAAAAACAGTTACCCCTGGTTTGGCACACCGTAATAGTAGATGACATTGGCCACCATTCGTCGCACCCGAGCCACAAAGTCAACCGACGTCTCGCCGCGCACTTCCCAAGTTTCCTTCCCTTGCAGAATAGCCATCATGTAGTAGCAAGCAAAGATCCCACTCGGAGTGATTTTGGTGTGAAAGCCTTTGAAGATGGCCTCCCTTTATATAACGTGCACAAGGAAAGATGCTCCAATTGGCGTGATACACGTGCCCCTAACTTTGCAGAGTGTTCGACCAAAATACCCTCTCGCACGTGAATTGGCTGAATTGGCGTGCGGTGTCGAATCGTCCCAAACTTTGGTGGTGGGTCCCCACCGAGCCGGAAAGCAATACTTCCTTTTGCACGTGAATTGTGGGAAGCTTCTAGGAGGGCTAAAATCGGTATTTTGCATTTTTGGGCCTCCATATGACAACTAGCAATTCGCGTGCAAGAGTAAACGTGATTCACATGGTCTTCATCTACCATTCCGGAAAGTTACAGCTCAAAAGGAGGTGAACGTGAATTGGGCAATTCACGTTCAAATTCACGTTCATGCCCAAACTGGCCCAAATTTCTCCACCGAGTTGCTTATGCATTATGGATCATCTTTAAGTCTTGCACGTGAATTGTTTGAGCCCATCTTCAAGCACTTTTGGGCTTCACTTGCTCCTTGCTCCTTGACTTTGACTTTAAAAATAATTCCACAAGTTCAGGACCCAAAAATTTGCTCATCCCGCACATGGTTAGCTAAGAAAGGAACAAAGTCTCCTGCACAATGGTTAGCTTGCAAACAAATTTATTGAAGAAAACAAATAAGAGAAAATAACATAAAATAAAACACAAAGAATAAACATTGGGTTGCCTCCCAACCAGCGCTTTATTTAAAGTCTCGTAGCTAGACTTTCAGGTGATGATCATGCAATGGTGAAAGAGAGGGAATCAACTATCTCCCTCTGAGTTGAATCAAAGTAAGGTTTCACCTATTGCCATTCACCCAAAATTTCTTGCCATCTACAAACTTGGAGCTCAAAGCTCCCATATGGCTTCTTATCAATTATCACAAAAGGTCCCATCCACTTGGACCTTAATTTGCCAGGAAATAACCTCAACCTTGTGTTAAATAGAAGAACTTTCTGCCCTAAGGTTAAAGGTTCATTGTTGAGTTGCCTATCATGCCATTTCTTAGTTCTTTCTTTGTAAAATTTAGCACTATCATAGGCATCCAACCTAAGCTCATCTAACTCAATTAATTGAGTCATCCTAAGTTCCTTGATCTCTTGTGGGTTGAAATTTAACTTCTTCAAGGCCCAATGAGCCTTGTGTTCTAGTTCCACAGGCAAGTGACATGCCTTACCATATAGAATACGGTAAGGTGACATCCCAATGGGAGTTTTGTAAGCTGTCCTATATGCCCATAAGGCTTCATCAAGCCTTTGAGACCAATCTTTCCTATTGGCTCCAACAGTTTTCTCTAAAATGGCCTTAATCTCCCTATTGGACACTTCGCTTGTCCATTAGCTTGTGGGTGGTAAGCTAAAGACTTCCTATGAGTGACACCATACTTGTTCAATAATTTATCAAACAATTTGTTGCAGAAATGACTACCCTCATCACCGATTATAGCCCTTGGTGTCCCAAAACGGCTAAAGATGTTCCTAGTAAGGAAATGAGTCACAACCCTAGCATCATTCACTCTAGTAGGAATAGCTTCTACCCACTTAGACACATAATCCACAAGAAGCAAAATGTATGAATACCCATCGAATTGGGGAATGGCCCCATGAAGTCAATGCCCCAAATGTCAAAAATTTCAACCGGAAGAATTCCGGTTAATGGCATCTCATTTTTCCTAGATAGACCACCTACCCTTTGACATCTATCACACTTTTTGATGTAGACATAGGTGTCTTTTACCATGTGAGGCCAATAAAAGCCACACCTGCATGATCTTAGCCACGGTTCTCTGCACCCCAAAGTGGCCCCCATAATGTGATGCATGACAATGATGTATTATGTCATCTACCTCCTCCTCAAGGACACACTTTCTTATGATTTGGTCTGGACACCTCCTATAAAGAATTGGGTCTTCCCAAATGTATTTGCTAGCGTCCACTACCAATTTCTTTCTCTCGGTGGTAGTCTAACTGTTTGGGTCTGAACCCGGTGGCTAAATAATTTGCTATGTCAACAAACCAAGGAAGATGATGCACCTCAAACAACTTCTCATCGGGAAAGTCATCTACAATGGGTAGAGACTTAGGTGCATTCTCCACACGGGAGAGGTGATCAGCCACAGAATTTAGGGCTCCCTTTGTGTCTCTAATTTCAAGGTCAAATTCTGTAAGAGGAGAACCCACCTAATCAAGCGTGGCTTAGCTTCTTTTTTTCGCAAACAAATATTTCAATGCAACATGATCGGTGTAAACAATGACTTTAGACCCCAAAAGGTAGGGTCTAAACTTGTTGCGACCATAAACCACGACAAGCAACTCTTTCTCGGTGGTGGTATAGTTCTGGTTGAGCATCATCTAAGGTCTTACCGGCATAGTAAATGACCCTAAACACCTTTTCTCGCCTTTGCCCTAAGACTACCCCCCACAAAGATAATCACTCGCATCACACATTAGCTCAAAAGGTTGAGCCCGGTCAGGTGTAACTATAACGAGTGCGGTGACTAACTTACCCTTGAGGATGTTAAAAGCTTCTAAGCAATCTTCATTAAACTCAAAGCTTGTGTCTTTTTCTAACAACCTACTCATGGGTTTTGCAATTTTTGAGAAGTCCTTAATAAATCTCCTATAAAAGCCAAGCATGGCCAAGGAAACTTCTCACTCCTTTTTCATTGGTTGGAGGTGGCAGAGTCTCAATAGTGGAGATTTTTGCCTTGTCTACCTCCAAACCATGTGCAGACACCTTGTGTCCTAGAACTATCCCCTCTGTTACCATGAAATGGCATTTCTCCCAATTTAGGACTAGTTCCTTCTCTTCACATCTCTCTAAGACCACATCTAGATTTCTCAAGCACCGTTGGTAAGAGGAACCAAACACCGAGAAGTCATCCATGAAGACCTCCATGATCTCCTCAACCAAACCCTGAAAAATAGCCATCATACACCTTTGAAAGGTGGCAGGGGCATTACAAAGCCCAAATGGCATTCTCCTAAATGCAAAAGTGCCAAAAGGGCACGTGAAGGTGGTCTTTTCCTGGTCCTCGGGCTTAACCATGATCTGATTATACCCGGAATAGCCATCTAAAAAGCAGTAGTGACTATAGCCGGCTAACCTATCCAACATTTGGTCAATGAAAGGAAGAGGAAAATGATCCTTCCTAGTGGCCTTGTTCAGCTTCCTATAGTCAACACACACTCTCCACCCCGTCACAGTGCGAGATGGAATCAATTCATTTTTCTCATTCTTAATCACAGTCATGCCCCCTTTCTTGGGCACAACATGCAATGGACTCACCCACTCACTATCTGAAATAGCATAAATTATACCCGCATTTTTCCATTTTAAAATTTCTTTTCTAACAACTTCTTTCATGGCAGGGTTTAATCTTCTTTGTCTTTCAGCAGTGGGTTTAAAATCATCATTCATCAAAATCTTATGCATGCAAATCCCTGGACTAATACCCCTAATGTCTTCAATGTTCCATCCTAGGGCCTTTTTGTGTTTCCTAAGGACTTCTAACAATTGGGTACACTCCACATCATTCAAATTAGAAGCAACAATAACAGGGAATTGATTTGTAGAGTCTAGGAATTCATACCTTAGGTGTCCAGGCAGCTCCTTCAGTTCTGGAGCTGGAGGCATGTCATCTTCTTTCTCCTCCTCAGCTTGCTCCAAAGAGTTTGTAATTTGCTCATTTTCCTCATTTGTCAAGTACATCTCTTCATCTTGTTGAGCTTCTATAAGTCGAAGGGCTCCATCATTGGTGGTGGTAATTTCTTCGCCAAGTAGTTTTCCACCAATTCCTCAAGGTCTTCAATCCAAAGGCAATCCTCCTCCTCTTGACCTTGCAAAGCCTTCCCCATGTGGAAGACTAAGGTCTCCTCATTAATTCTCGAGTTAGCCGCCCTTGAGCAACATCAATCAATGCACAACCCGTTCGAGAAACGGTCTTCCAAGGAGTAGCTGAACTCCTCTATCTTCTTCCATCTCCAAAACAACAAAGTCCGCTGGAAATATGAAGGAGCCCACTTTAACTAGCACATCCTCTATGATTCCTTCAGGCCTTCCAGGTGGACCGGTCTGCGAACCGCAATGATATGGAAGTAGGCTTCATGCCCTTAAGCCCAAGCCGCTTGTACAAAGCAAAGGAAATCAAATTGATGCTGGCCCCTAAATCACATAGGGCCTGTTCGTTGCGGTGCATTGCCAATCACACAAGGGAGATTAAAAGCGCCGGATCTTTATGCTTGATGGGCAAACTCGTTGAACAACACTGCTCACCTCGTTAGTGATCGCCACCGTCTCATGATCCCCATATTTCCTCTTCTTTGTCACAAAATCTTTAATGTATTTTCTGTACCTAGGCATCTGCTCCAAAACTTCCACAAATGGAATGTTAATCTCAAGCTTCTTGAACAAACTCAGGAAGCGCTCATACTCTTCTTCAACCCTCTTGGTTCCTCACCTCCGAGGAAATGGCATACTAGGCCTGAGCTCTTGCTTCGTTCTTGACTATTCTGTCTTGACTCACCGCTTGTCCTTCTTTTCTTGCACTTTTTCTTCAGCTTTATCTGATTTTCCTTGGTCATCGGCTTCCAAGGGTCCGCTTTGTTCTTCCTGGAATTGCCTTCTTCTTAGGCTCCTCGGCTTCATTCGGTTTCTTCCCGCTCCTTAGAGTGATAGCCTTGCAACTCTCCTTGGGGTTCACCTCGGTGTCACTTGGAAAAGTGTTGGTTGACACCCTTTGATTAGCATTCTGTGCCATGCTCACAAGTAACTTCTCCATACTCTTAAATGAAGTCTCCATATTCTGAATTGAAGATTCTAGTGTGACTACCCTTTCCTCCAAATTATCCTCTCTTTTGGTTGGCTCATCCACATTCCGATATACCCTTCCTCTTTCTTTGCCGTTGAGGCTGATGCTTGTTTCGCTCGAATCCTGGAGGTGGGTGCAAATAATTATCCGTAGCATACGGATTCTGCTTCATCCCTGGGGGGCACATATTTGTACTGAAATGAGGTATCTCCCCCTCGGTCTCGAGTTCTCTGAAATGGTTGAGATTCCTGCCGATTCTGGTTGTACCCTAGTTGTTGTTGTTGAGGATAAAATTGCTGTTTTTGGTACAAGCCCTTTCCTCCAACATAATTTGCTTCTTCAGCTCCACTCCAGCCCTGCTCAACTACTGGTAAAGCTTGTGATCCTTCAACTTTAAGAGCCAATACTTCCATGCCTTTCACTAAAGCTTGAATCTGTGTTTGCACATCATTGGAAGAATTTTCAACTGAAGCTATCTTCTCCCTTGGCTTTGAAGTACGCACATTAGACCACCGCCAATCAGCTAATGACAGCCTCTCCAAGAGCTCGCTGCTGCGCCAGCTCTAGATTCATCAAGCATCCTCAGCAGTGCATTCACCTTGTCTTGTGAATGGGGCTGAAGACCTGTGTAGAAAGATTCAATTTGAATCCACCGGGGCCTTCCATGATCAGGGCATCTTCTCACTAAGTCTTTGAAACGCTCCCAAGCTTCATGAAGAGTCTCCATCTCATCTTGCCTGAACCTCGCTAATCTCTCCTCTCGAGCCGGATCACCTTGGAAGGAGGGAAGTACTTTGACATGAACTTGGTCCGCATCTCCTCCCAAGTGTTGATTGAACTTGTTGGCAGATCGTTAAACCAGCCAAGAGCTCTATCCCTTAAAGAGAAAGGGAAAAGCCTTAGCTTTATGGCCTCCTCCGACACGTTGTTGATCTTGATGGTGTCACACACCTGGTAGAACCTCATCAAATCTTGGTGTGGATCATCCACGACTGTTCCTCCAAATGCGTTGTTGCTCACCATGTTGATCAATGCCGGCTTCAGCTCGAAGCTATTCGCTTGGACTCTTGTCCGCCGAATCCCGGAATAATGGTCTCGACATCATCGGCCTCGCATAATCTAAGAAGGTTCTGGGCATAAACCTATTACCCTCTTCTTCTGGATATTGGCCATTGTAATTGGCCCCTCCTTGCGGTGCACCACCATCAGGTCCGAGATCCGCCATCGGATCGCCTACGGATTGCTCCAAGCCTTGTAGTGCTTCTTCCGCCTCACGTCTTGCTTCCCTAGCTGCTCTACGACGAGCTCCGAACAACCTTTCAGGTTCCCGCGTAAATTGTATATCCTCCTCTCTTTGCATGCACAACTAGGAATCCTTGATGTATGTTCCTGTAAAACAACAAGAACACACCCAGCAGCTCCGAACAATGCAAAATAAACAAATAAAGAACACAAAATAACAGAAAATAAAAGACAAAATAAAACACCAAGATCGAATTCAAACAATTTCACTCAATGTTGATTTTAAAAACTAGTTAACCGTTGAATCCCGACACGGCGCCAATTTGACAGACAAGATTTTTAGCCTCTCTAAAAGAGCTAGCTAACGTCGTTAAATCTCTCTTCAAAATAATAAATTCCCTAAGTTTGCACTAAAAGAATAAGCAAGCAAGAAAGGGGTCGAACCCACAGGGATTAACCTAGTTCTCTAGTTCTCAAATCAAATCACCCAATTACTCTTGTTCTATAAAATGTCTTGGCAAAAAGTTTTCTTTTTTTAAACTAAAGATCTAATTTTTATTTGGTTTTCGAATAAACAAAGAAAGTAAACTGATTTTAGGATTAAGTTTCAAGGATTAAAGGCATCTAGGGTCACAATTTCACCTCCCTATGTTATCTCTACTGGTTCATGGTATTAGGGTTGTCCGATTGAAAACATGCTAAACACAAGCCAAGGACAACAAATGGTCATTGAGGTCCTTTTAAGAGTTGTATGCCAGAATGGTCATCTAAACACACAAACATGCAAAGCCAATAAATCATACTTGCAAAAGGATAATGATCACACCAATTACAAATAAGTTATGAATCTCAATCCACCCCAGGACTAGGGCTAAGAATACCAAGGTGTACATCCAAAGATAGAATTAAGAACAGATTCATAAAACATGCAAAACTCAATCATCCAAACCCAATATTCATAAACACAAAGCAAAGCAACAAGGGGGGCTACATTGCTCCCCTAGATTATAAGAACTACTCACGCATGATTACAAGCAAAACCATAGCAGAAAAGCTAAACATCTTCTTCTTGATCACGCGCACAAGCAAAGCTTCAAATCCAGGCTCCAAAATCCGCGACGGCCGCGACGGCTGCTCTCCTAGGTCAAGGACAGCCTCCAAGACGTGGAGCCTCTCTCTCTCTCTCTAAAACGTGTGTGGGGGTTAGGCATGCACAGCGAGGGCGTAGAGCTCTTATTTATAGAGTTTGGATGGGCCTTGAGGTGTGTAACCTAGCCCACTTATCAAAACGGCGTAGTTTTGATAAGTAACACTTGAAACATTAAAAACTCTATCTTCCATCCACAATTTGGACTTGGGCCTTCAGGAACAAATGATCGGCATGGAAAAACGATTGGATCGGTCCAAAAATATCTCTGCACGCCAATTTGCACGTGATATGGTGAATTCACGTGCACCTCCAAATCAGCTCAAACTTCTCCCCAAGCTTCCTTGCATCCTGTAGAGGCCTGAGAGGCAAAAATAGGCTTGCACGTGAATTGGGTGAATTCACGTTCAGCTCCAAATGCTCTGAAATTTCTGTGGTAGGTAGATGACATCATTCTAAGAAACTTTTGTTCTTGCACGCAAATTGTTTGAGGCCATCTACTATGTCAAAAGTGAGGTCCAAAATCTGCCAAAACGACCTAAAAACGCATGTATTTGCAACTAGCATCTTCCTAGGGGTTAGAGCAAATATATATGATATATGAAGCAATAAGGCTCTAATCATGCTCTTAAACATCCTAAATAAACACTAGAATAATGGCATAAAATGCACGTTATCACTTCTCTATGCCCAGGACTCCACAACAAAATGGAGTTGCTGAGCGTAAGAATCGCACCCTAGTTAAAGCCAGTAGATCCATGTTAACAAGGACAAAACTTCCTCTCAGTCTATGGGCTGAAGCTATGTCAACTGCAAGCTATGTTCAGAACAGAACTCTTATCAATAAGGTTACTATGAAACACCTTATGAGATGTGGAGAGGAAGGAAGCCATCAATCTCCCATTTCAAAGCTTTTGGGTGTGCTTGCTACGTGTTAAATAACGGCAAAGAGGCCCGGAGTAAATTTGAGCCAAAATCTAATGATGGGATCTTTGTCGGATATTCTTTGCACAACATGGCTTATCGTATTTTCAATAGAAAGCGTCTAACTGTTAAAGAATCTATCCATGTCAATTTTGATGAATTTAACCTTGACTGGTCAAGTATAGGATCTTCAAATTCAATTATGCAGGATCATACAAATATAATCGACTACTCTCAGTTCAGACATGTTCCTGCTACTATTATTGACCAATCGACAAGCACTAGTGAAGCAAGAAGAAATGCTATTGATGATGCTTCAGAAGACTCGGACTCAGGACTACCACCAATCTCCAAACAAACTATTACGGACATCCATAACTCCGGAGAACTGTCAAGTCCGTCCGAACCAGTTACTACTGAAAGCAACAGTGCTGAAGAACATCCAAGTACTTCAGAAACTGTTCATCTTATGGATATGAATGGTCCGGAAGAAGCTCAACCAACTGTTATACAAGATCCACCCGATCTGGCAGAGCTTCAAATCATCAACTACTCACCACCACTTGCGCAAAATTATAGGTGGACTCGAAACCACCCATCAGATCAAGTGATTGGTGATCCTACTGTTGGAGTACGAACCAGGGCCGCCACTTCCAATTTATGCCTCTACTCGTGTTTTTTATCACAATTAGAGCCAAAGGTCATGGAAGAAGTCCTTCAAGATTCAAATTGGATTGAAGCTATGCCAGAAGAGCTTAATCAGTTCAAGAGGAATGAAGTGTGGACGTTAGTACCAAGGCTGAGATGTCTACAAGTCATAGGAGTTAAATGGGTGTTTCAGAATAAATTGGATATCGAGGGAATAGTAATCTGGAACAAAGCCAGACTGGTAGCCAAAGGTTATCGTCAAGAAGAAGGCATTGATTATGACGAAACCTTCACTCCAGTAGCTAGACTTGAGGCAATCCGAATGTTCTTGGCGTATGCATCATATGAAAACTTCAAGGTTTATCAAATGGATCTCAAAAGTGCATTTCTAAATGGAGACTTTCAAGAGGAGGTTTATGTTGAACAACCTCTGGGGTTCGTTGAACACAAGGCTGAGCATATGGTATGTAGGTCCCAAAATGAGTCTAGAGGGGGGTGAATAGACTTTCTTCGTTTGCGGAAGCTAGACTGTTAGCTGGTTTTGGATTCCTCTACAGATCACTATGATGGAAGTATTTATGGAGAAGACGACAGTAGTATTGTGAGCGATAACGTGAGTGATGATGAACTCTCAGACAAAACTGAGATAAGAGTAAATACTCTTTTCAAAACAGATCTCAGTTGTGAAAGTGATGGTTTATGATAGATCGACGTGTGGAAAACAACACAGAGATTAGACTTAATGGAAGTGCTAGATCTTTGATGAACAAGAGGTTCTTGAATAATCAGATGACTTACTCTTGTTCTTGGTTCAACGCGGCGGACAACACTTTGAAGGATTCTCTTAGAGTCTCTCTCTCTAGCGTTGGAACTCTTGTCTTGATTCTTCAAAAGATTATTTCAATTAAGTGTGTCAGAATCATTGTCTTGTGTTCTGTGTGTTTCCTTCTTTTGAGAGAGAGGTTAAACTCTTGATTTTGTCATTGAGTGTGTGAGAGATATATCTTTTTGGTTAAAGTGCTCGTGCGTCGTGTTGTCCATCCCGATAGACTGACTTCCCGCCACTGAAAATGCGGAATGTTAGGGGATGGGTTGATCTGCTCTGATTTGCAGATCAGATGCCCATACTCATATTTGGCATGTAGTAGATCTTGGCCATTCATCCGTGGATGGTAGTTGGCAGCAATTAATGAGTCATTAAATGTGCTCAACTGCTCGGGACGGCGCAGGCTTACTGTACAAACCCTAGCTGAATATATCACTAAGTGAATATACTTAGGGTTGTAAGTTTGCCTCGAAGGTAGATGCCTCGTAGGTTTGGTGACTCAAAGATTTCAGTTAGAACCTGTTGGAAGTCCCGAAAGTTTGCTTCAGGCTTTACAGTGTTTCTGCGAGTCTACGACTCATATCTTCGAGTCTTCGAGGCTAGAGTTCAAGTTGGATTAGTCTTTTGTGTCACTCAATTAACTGAAGTCTACGACTCTGCGAGTCTACGACTCTTTGAATGGCGCTTAGAGTGACTTCTTCGTAGTCCGCCTAATCTACCTGTTATTATCACTAAGAGTCTACGACCCTAGCTCCGCGGGTCTACGATCTTCGGGTCTCTCAGTTTACTTTATTTGACTAAGTGGCTCTGAAAATCTTCGACTCTATCAGTCTTAAACTTTGTTTTTCTTCCTTAGTCTTTCGCAGAAGCTCCTAAACTGAGTCTCCGTATGGCTATGACCCTTCAGCTATAACTCTCAGCCTTCGATCTCCAAGTCTGTAAGTTTGGTAATTTCGTTAGAATAACTGTATCCCTTGAGTCAATGACTCTATGACCCTTGAGTTACAGTTTCATTTGTTTGCCAGTCTTTATAGCATCGACTCTTCAACCTTCAACTTACGAGTCTACGAGTCCTGTTTTCTTAACAGTGTTCGAAGGCTTCGACTCTATAACTTTCAATCTACGAGTCTACGAGTCATGTTTTCTTAACAGTGTTCGAAGGCTTCGACTCTACGACTCTACGAGTCTTCGAGTCTAGTGGCAAAGTTCTGTTAATTGACTTAAGTGTTTTTAGGGACTCTACAGTTCTACGGGCTATGAGTCTACGAGTCATTTAGCATTGGTTACTGTTCTTTAGAATTCTTCGACTCTACGAGTCTCTGAACATATTGGTGCTTGCAGTAACTCTCTCTTCCGTGCTTCGACTCTGAGACCTTCAACCCTGGATCTACGAGTCGCAATGTTCTGTCGCTATTTCGCCTTGAGACTCCAGACCCTTCAAGTCTAAGAGTCTCTTGCCAATACGTCCTATGACAGTTTCACTTCTACGAACTCGACTCTTCGACCCTACGACCTTCGGTTCTTCGAGTCTCCAGACTTAGACTATATTTTGGCAGCTTCATCAAATCTTATATTCCCAACAATCTCCCCCTATTTAATGTAAGCTGACAACGAGTGAAAACATGAAGTCTGAGACCACGAGTTTGATGGACAGTTTTAAGTTAATAGAAAATATCTTTGCATATGAAAAATTTGGAGGAGATCAAAATTACGAAAATGCACACTCCTCTCCCCTATAGGCATGAAGCTGCATTAGCTGGCTCCTGTCAAAAATAACTCCCCCTACGACCTTGCTCCCCCTGAGATATACTCCCCCTTTCTAGGGTGAGGAACAAGCACCAGAACAGAAATCACATGGGAGCAATGTAATAAAGCACAGAACAACAGGTAGCAGAGCAAAGACATACACAAAAAGTAACTGATAGAAAGTAAGTACACAAAAAACACAGAAAGAGGAAAGAGGAAGAGCAGTGTACAAATAAAGTACAAGACAGTTACCGTTTAAAGTCAGAATATTTTACACTTTGCGTAAAAAGAAAAAAAGTGGCTTGCTCACGTAGAAGTTGAGCAGGAGTCAGATATAACGAGGTGGCTCGACTGCTTACCCGATCAAATTCAGGCACAAGGGTGGAGAAGCCAGTGGTGGTCAGGATGCGAATATAGTGGCACACATAGAAACCACAGCTGTGAGCATCATCCTGAGCAGGAACCCCTTGCTTAACTCGAGTGATCTCCATTGGTTTTGAAAGAGGATATCCACTGCACCCACGCGAATATCCCTACAGGACTCTCATGAGGGTGTGATTGAATTCTCGAAGTTGTTCCCGCCTATGGAGTAATAAAGTGGTAGGCTTTGAGTCAAATATGACTATCCTCTGGTTCTTGAAATCTAGATCGAGGAGAAACCAGTGAGGGGATGTTGATAGGTAGGGGATAAACACATGGTCGACCTCGTCCCATGGACGAAAGAAGTTCTCGTATCTTCGACCCTGAATAAGCTCAATCAATGAGGCATCATCAAGGAGCTGAACCTGCATAATAGGCAAATAGAGCTCCACGCGGGTATCGCGACGAATGTGGAGAGGAAGCTTTGCCAGATAAGACTTTTGGGCAAAGATGAATTGTGTCATCTCAATATTGTCCATTTCTTGACCGTCGTGCAGTAAACGACATAATTCTGGACTAGTGAAGAAGGCTTCGTAGCCATACGTCCGCGCAGTGGTATCCCCAGCAACATAGGTATTGAAAGCAGCAAGTTCAGCTGAGGTGCCTCCAGTTGTTACAGTGCGCGGTGGGACTAGATGTTGATCGGTGGTAGTAGCAGATGGTTTAGTAGGTGAAGCAGGCATGGTGTACTCAGCCGTACTTGGATGGGTAGTTGAGGGACCAGGTTGAGTGGAAGAAGATGGTTGGCAGGGAGCAGTTGTCTGCTTCTTCATGCGTGTTCCAATAGGCACATCATCATCATCATCATCATCATCAGAATCTGTGATGACAGTGGTTCTTCGTGCACGCTTTCGCCCACGCGTGTAAGTAGCTGTAGATGGAGGTGGTGAGTGACTCGGGGGAGGCATTGCTGTCTGTGGAGGATCTACAGGTTCAGGTGCAGGCCGGTCGGATGGCTGTGGGTGAGTGGTTTTGATAGTGAGAGTTATGTCCCTACTGGCAAGACGATGACATTCAGAAAGAATAGCTCCCAGAGTTGTACTGAGACCTTGGTATTGTCTCTGGTAAGCACCTTTAATGTCTTCACAGTGTTCCTCCAGATGTCTGAACCCATCAGAGTTCATACGTGTGAGAGATGTCATTTCTTGCGGCACCTTGTCTAGGGTACGGTCTGATAACTCAACTTGAGTTCGTACCTCTTCTATACCTGATTCCATGGCAGCCAGTCGTTCTTCAAAAGTATGAGATACTGATGTGTTGAGGATGCCGGAGGAAATTAGTTTCTCAAGGACCTTGCTTGCCAGAAGATCTACTTCTTCAGCCGTCAGGGAACGAGAGTGAGACGCAGATGGTACTGGAATAGGCATTGGGATATTGGCTGCGAACTCCTCACTCACGTAAGTGGCCACTTGATGAATTACCGGTGCAGATGGTGTAGCCATCTCAGAACTTTCCACAGGCTCAGGGACCTGCGAGGCAGCTCCTGCATCGGAGTCACTGGCTGCAGCAGCAGGGGTTTCGTCTTCTTCTGCTTCTTCTTCCACAGCATTTGGTACCATCTTAGCATCATGAGGAGTAGATGTTGCAGGTGAGTCCACCATGATGGGAGATGGGGCAACCACTGAGACAGCTTCCACTGGGTCTCTTCTTACAAGACCCTGTTCAACCAACCAGTTAATCAGATGGTCTCTGTTTACTATCTGCTTACCAAAGGCGATCCATGCCTTCCTTAATTCGGTTGGGGTCATATGAGCCTTGGCATACTCTACATAAAAGTCTTCTAGCTCAGACTCCCTAAGAGAGCTCAACAGAACAGGTGTCATACCCCTATCCTCTAGGGTTTCCTGTGCTGGTGTCTGCCCTCCATTTACAGGCTCTCTAATTTCTGCAGTATTCTTGGGCAGCTCGGTAGTAGGGGCCTCCTTAGGAGTAGAACCAGTGGGGAGATGAGTTCTGGCAATGTTCTCCACCACTTCAGCTATATGTATTGTTACGGCGGACGCATAGGAGCCCCTAGAGATCTGTGGGACACGGGCTGGCTGTCGTGGTATGTGAGGTGGGGCCCATACAGAGCTGGCTATGTCCTTTGCATGACTTCTCGCACTTGAATCAGGCCTCTTCATCGACTTGATCTCCAGCCGTCCATCCTCATAGATGCTTTTAAAAATGTATTTGGTCGGCAGTGGCACTGTAGGTCTGTTGCAGAATACGTCAGGGTGCAAAAACCTTAGGACTTTGGTGAGAAGTAGTCCAAAATGTCTCTTCTTGCTCTTGATCATGGTGTGTATCTGAGTTCCTGATCGGGGGGATTTATACACCCTTTTTAGGGCCATTTTGGGTACATTTTCATACTCTTTTGATTCGTTTATTGCCCAATTGTGCTACTTTATCATATTTTCATAACCTAGCCCAGAAAAGAGGATTTCTTGTCGTTTTTGTGGTATTTTTATTATATTTTGACAGGAATCCAAAAATCAAGGAAGAATTCACCAAATTTACAGAAGGAAGAAAGAATACCAAAGACCTAAAGTTCACAACGCCCAAATCTCAAGTTGGTCGGGTGAAGGTCGGGTGAAGGACACTTCACCCGACTAGGTCGGGTGAAGCTCATACTTCAGGGATGGCTTTGCAGGAACTCATTGAAGATTCTCCTTCTGGTCGGGTAAAATCCGAGGTCATTTGGAGGTGGTCGGGTGAAGCTTATTTTGCATATTCAGACTCTCCAAGCATCATGGAACATAACTTCCTTCTGATCGGATGAAGTTTGAAGACTCTACATGGGGGTCGGGTGAAACCTTCTTCACCCGACCAAAGCCCAAAATACGGCGATGGACAACTTATTTTTGCAGCTTTCTTATTTCCTTTTGGACCGAAGTCATTTGATCAAAGGACACGCACCAAATACTCAAGTCAAAGGGAAATTAATTAAAAAAATTCAAATCCAAAATTGGTGCTCTGCATTTGGACTCAGGTTTTATGGGGATTAAGAGAGCTTTGAAGGTTAATATTTAATCCCTTTTTCAAATTCAAATAGTGGGAGTTACATGGGATTAAATATGGGCTAATTATTTGGAGGAATTATGAGAAATAATGGGGAATTCAAATTCAAAAATTCAAATATAGCCTTGGGAGGCTATAAAAGGGAAGTGGATTCTTCATTTGTAATCATCCAGTGATCCAATATTCATACAGTTTTCTTTCATTCTACATTTCCATTCCTCACCTAGAGTAGAGAAAGGGAGAGAGAAGAACGTTTGGGGTATTTCTTGGAGTTTGAAGACAATATGCTGGGAAAAGCAGATCAACCTTGGAATTCTTGGTCTAAATAGGCATGTTATCCTTTTGGTTTTCTTATTCCATGTTTTGTAATTCTTTTGTTTTCAATTATACTATGAAAGGTTAAAAACCCTTGATTGGGGTTAGGATGGAGTTTGATGTAATAAATTAAATTGTAATGTTTTAGTTTAATCTTCTTCACTTTGTGAGTGTTTATTGAATATCTTGGGTTGAAATATAAAATGGACTCTAGCCATTTCATTTTATCATTATAGGTACTTATGTGAAGGATTAAAAAATGAAGCATAATTACTGGAAAAAGCAAGATAATCAAACTAGGGGTTACATAATTTGCGAAAGCCAGTGTAAACCCTAGGATACCAAGTTAAGGGTAGGTGTGGTGCCTGCTCTAGACTAAATAACCCAAATCTTAAAGGGTCACCCGTCCCCCATGCTAGGATGTACACACGAATTATGGCACTTGAAAAAGGCTAATTCATACATTAGAGGTTGGGTGTTAAATATTGTCACAAGGAAAGAATTAGATTGAACTAAGGCATATTCTTGGGAAAAATACATGAAATGAAATCTTAACTCCAATCACCTTTATCAATTGAACTTATCTGTACTCAAACAATATTTTCATCTCTCACATATTTTCAAAAATCAAAGTATTTAAATTCAGTTATGTTTTCATATATTTTCAACCAAAAATCTCTTTATAAGCTAGTTAAAATTTCCAATTCTACATCCTTCCCTTGGGTACGATAATTCGGACTTAAAAATCCACTTTATTACTTATCACGATTTGTACACTTGGAAATCCTCGATCAAGTTTTTGGCGCGGTTGCCGGGGAAGGCATCGATAGAATAGGAAATTCTTTTCTAGCTTCAAATTTTATCATACAATCGTGTTTCAGTATATTCTTGGACATTGTATTTGCAAGTGACAACAGCCAGGTTTATGAGTTGAAGGTCGAAAAGCGTTGACATCCCCTTCGATCCTGAACCGGAGAAATCGTTCCGAGCTCGGGTACGACAACTTAGGGAAGTATTTGAGCAGAGGATGGCAAACTCAAACCAGGAGCTACCACAAACACCAGAAGGAGAATGGTCGGCTGGATTAGAAAGATTATTCCATGAAGAAGAGGCAGAATCTTGTCCTCAACCAAGGCCAATCATGGATGAGGCATACATGGACAACAGACCTGTTCGGGAGTATGTTACTCCCGATGCCAGGCATATACAAAATCTGATTTAATGGACTACGCCTGTATATAGATGTGTGTTTGATTTTATTTTTCATTTGATTGTGTGATTTTTTAATCTGCTATTTTTATTTATTTTTGCTATTTTTTTATTTGATGGTTTTGTGAGCTGTTTCTTTTATTTTCATTTGTTTTTTTCTTAGTTTATTTTATTTGTTTTTCTTTCTAAGCGGTTGTACACTTTTCATTATATTTTAAAATGCCAGTTAGTTGTGTGTTTTGCAGTGGCGAGCATGAGTCATCCGAATGTCCTAAGGCTACTATTGAGTAGCTAAGCCAACTGCTTTTAGGTGTCACTCATGATGATCCTAATTATTATTGTGCTCGTGATGCGTATATTAATTCATTGCCTCTTGTGTTTTGTATTTATTGTGGAAGTGGTTGCCATATGGCTGATACATGCCCTTTGAATTCATTTGCACTTCCTATATCTTGTGAGGATAATGGTGGGATAGAGTCTAGCTGGTCTACCATCATTGAATTAAATATAGAGGTAGAAGCTTTGGAGAGTTCTACCATTGATGATGCCACCCTTGAGGATCTTGTTAAGGCAACCCATAAGAATGCATTTGATTGTCTTATTGCTTTGAACATTTGTGGAGATAGATATCATGCCTTGCTAGAGTCCATAGAGGAGACTGAGAGCTTAATTGTTGGGTTGCATAAAAGTTTATATCTTTGTACCCTTTCTAGTAGTCCCTTTAATAGTGGCATTGAAGAACCTTATGCACATATTGACAATACAGGATTAGTGAGTGAGATCCCTCTTAGGCAGATAGATGACATTAAAGAAGATGAGCATACTATTTTTTCTTGGTCCCCGTTGTGTGTTTATTTATTTTGCAGGGCCAAAACTGATATCATTGTTGGCTGTCACCCCGGGAGTACACTACTGGTTGATGGCATCACTGGAGTTGACCATTTACATAAGGCCATTGTGGAGGGAGATGTCCCCGAACAGGTAATTACAACAGACTCCCAGTTGCATGTCCAAGAGCCTAGGCAGGTAAGTCATGATTGCTCTAAATCTGAGGAGGTAAAAATTATTAAATATTATAAACCACCCTCCCACTCCCTATGTAATTTATTTATTTGACCTATTTCTTTTTCTTTTTCTAGCTATTGTTGTAGTTTGCAATTTTCTTTTTCTTGCTTGTGTGTAGTTCTTAACTTGTAGGGACTAAGCTTGTGGGACATTCATTTGCAGCCATGTGAGCGAATTAAAGGGTATATAGGAGTGCCCTTAATTCCACACAGGTATGATCTCTCCTACACCCTACGACCACCTAATAAAGCTATAGTACTTGTTTTTCTTATTTTTATTTATGACTTATCTTTCTCACCTCGGCCTCCTGATTGGGCCATTTTTTTACACTAACATTGTTATCTTTTTAATAAAAAAAAATTCAATAACTTTTATTTTCTTGTGTGTTTGATTTTTGAATAAAAGCCATTTGCCCTTGATATGCCTATCCTCTTTTATCTTCTCTACTTTTTCAGCCGACCATCTTAGCCCGGGTACTTTTCTCCTTACTTTCCTCTCATTTTTGGCATGGGGACCATGCCTTGGTTTAAGTGTGAAGGAGGGGAAAGTGTTGCACACTTTTTACTTTTTATTTGATTGCATGTTTTTATTGTATCCCTTGTATATACATTGCATGATTGATTGATTGCATGAATGCTTGCTTGACCTTGGAGATAGCATATGGTTTAGGATAGAGGCACCTATACCTACTTGAAGTATATTGTGTGTATTGGTAGTAATGCTTAGACTCTTTAAATTATTTTTTCTATGCTTGGAATGACATCATTATATGCATGAGCTAGCACTTGGGTTTGTACTAGGTTTTTCATGATTAAATGCAAAAGCTTGCTTAATCTTTGGAGTTGTGTGATTAGAGAGAAACAGTCCATCATCACAATATTCCTTTTATGAGTGATTTTATCTCTTGGTAGATGAGCTTGGGCAAGTGCATGTTTAACCTACTTATGGTGATTGGTTTGTGTTAGCTAAGATAGGCTAGAGTCACATGTTACAGTGATGTGGGTAGCCTAGTTGATGCTTCTTAGTATTGGCTCTACTTCATTTGAAAAAACAAAAAACAAAAACAAAAACAAAAACAAAAACAAAACAACAACAAAAAAATCAGGAAAAGCAGAAGAAAAAAAAATTAATAGTGGCAATTATTGTAAATGGGGTTTTAACATTTTTCGTGGATAACTTCTCCTCTCGCTATCAAATAATTATTGTACACCCCATATTTTTTGTGCCACTTTTATTGTGTATTTGATGAAATTGTGACTTACTGAGTCTTCATCTTTTAGGGTTGAGCATCATTTGGGTAACTCACCTCTTGCAGTGGCATGTGGCAAAGGCTACGGTTTGTGGTAAAACCGGATGTGTCACCATAAGAAAAGACTGCTTGTACTTACTTAAGGTCTGAAAACCCTTAGAGGTATTGAGAGCGAGTGGTGTGAGACTTACACTTGAGTGAGGCTGCCTTGTTTCATTTGTGAGGACTCCATAGATTTGCTTGTTACGCTTTTAACTTGTTTAACTTGGTTGCTCCTTAGTATTGGTCAGGATTGTATATAATTGTTGGACTAAGTATAAAGAAAACAATGCAAAGTGTTTTGGGCTGCATTACTAATCATACAATACACTTTCATATGTTACATGTGTTTTCTGGTAACCATTATCTCACTTTTGATTTTCCCTTTTCTTATTTTTCACTTGCTTGATTGAGTGTTTATTTCTTTTCTTGCTCATGACGAGCAAAGTTCAAGTGTGAAGGAGATGATCGGGGGGATTTATACCCCCTTTTTAGGGCCATTTTGGGTACATTTTCATACTCTTTTGATTCATTTATTGCCCAATTGTGTTATTTTATCATATTTTCATGCCCTAATCCAGAAAAGAGGATTTCTTGTACTTTTTGTGGTATTTTTGCTATATTTTGACAGGAATCCAAAAATCAAGGAAGAATTCACCAAATTCACAGAAAGAAGAAAGAATACCAAAGACCTAAAGTTCACAACGCCCAAATCTCAAGTTGGATGGGTGAAGGTCGGGTGAAGCTCATACTTCAGGGATGGCTTTGCAGGAACTCATTGAAGATTTTCTCCTTCTGGTCGGGTAAAATCCGAGGTCATTTGGAGGTGGTCGGGTGAAGGACCCTTCACCCGACTAGGTCGGGTGAAGCTTATTTTGCATATTCAGACTCTCCAAGCATCATGGAACATAACTTCCTTCTGGTCGGATGAAGTTTGAAGACTCTACATGGGGGTCGGGTGAAGCCTTCTTCACCCGACCAAAGCCCAAAATTCGGCGATGGACTACTTATTTTTGCAGCTTTCTTATTTCCTTCTGGACCGAAGTCATTTGATCAAAGGACACACACCAAATACTCAAGTCAAAGGGAAATTAATTAAAGAAATTCAAATTCAAAATTAGTGCTCTGCATTTGGACTCAGGTTTTATGGGGATTAAGAGAGCTTTGAAGGTTAATATTAAATCCCTTTTTCAAATTCAAATAGTGGGAGTTACATGGGATTAAATATGGGCTAATTATTTGGAGGAATTATGAGAAATAATGGGGAATTCAAATTCAAAAATTCAAATATAGCCTTGGGAGGCTATAAAAGGGGAGTGGATTCTTCATTTGTAATCATCCAGTGATCCAATATTCATACAGTTTTCTTTCATTCTACATTTCCATTCCTCACCTAGAGTAGAGAAAGGGAGAGAGAAGAACGTTTGGGGTATTTCTTGGAGTTTGAAGACAATTTGCTGGGAAAAGAAGATCAACCTTGGAATTCTTGGTCTAAATAGACAAGCTATCCTTTTGGTTTTCTTATTCCATGTTCTGTAATTCTTTTGTTTTCAATTATACTATGAAAGCTTAAAAACCCTTGATTGGGGTTAGGATGGCGTTTTGTGTAATAAATTAAATTGCAATGTTTTAGTTTAATCTTCTTCACTTTGTGAGTGTTTATTGAATATCTTGGATTGAAATATAAAATGGACTCTGGCCATTTCATTTTATCATTATAGGTACTTATGTGAAGGATTGAAAAATGAAGCATAATTACTGGAAAGAGCAAGATAATCAAACTAGGGGTTGCATAATTTGCGAAAGCCAGTGTAAAACATAGGAAACCAAGTTAAGGGTAGGTGTGGTGCCTGCTCTAGACTAAACAACCCAATTCTTAAAGGGTCACCCGTCCCCCGTGCTAGGGTGTACACACGAATTATGGCACTTGAAAAAGGCTAATCCATACATTAGAGGTTGGGTGTTAAATATTGTCACAAGGAAAGAATTAGATTGAACTAAGGCATATTCTTGGGAAAAATACGTCAAATGAAATCTTAACTTTGATCACCTTTATCAATTGAACTTATCTTTACTCAAACAACATTTCCATCTCTCACATATTTTCAAAAATCAAAGTATTTAAATTCAGTTATGTTTTTATATATTTTTAACCAAAAATCTCTTTATAAGCTAGTTAAAATTTCCAATTCTACATCCTTCCCTTGGGTACGGTAATCCGGACTTAAAAATCCACTTTATTAGTTATCACGATTTGTACACTTGTAAATCCTCGATCAGTTCCCCAGTCTACTCGTCTTCCCTGTAGAACACTACACATGATCCTCATCTTCTCATGGCTTGCAGAGTCATGAGCAGTCTTCTTATACAATAGGCATTGTCCGGTGACTATGAGAGTCACCAGTGCCTGACCGGAAAACTCAATCTTTAGGGCTCCCCGACCTTGCTTTCTAGGATTGGAATACCCAAGAAAAGACTTACACTCTTCTCTGGAGAGACTAGGAAGAGGATCAAAGTTACCTTTAGGAAGTTGAAGTGCATTTCGGAGCGTTTCGGCAGAGACTCGAATTTCCACTCCGTGTACCGTTCCCACAATGTCGTCTCCAGCAAATACCAAGGTCTCGTAAAATTCCGAGACGTCTTCTACCAACAAGTCTTGCATCCCCGAACAGACAGATGCAATGCCAGTATCATCAAGGCGACTTCTGAATTCGTCCAGCCAGCTGACTTTGGCGTCGCCTATGGCTTCCCAATCGATGTTGAATCCCGGGACGATGTTACGTAGATCGTCGGCCATCGATGAGCTTGGACCTGCCATGGAGCTTGTAGAGAGAGAAAGAGACACTCGTAGAGAGAGATTGTAAGGTTCGAAGGTGGTCAGGAGAGAGAGAAAGAGAGAAAGAGAGAGAATCAAAGAGAGAGAGAGAGAGCTCTAGGGTTAAGGTTCGAGTGTGAAAACGATGAACATACCTCTAGGCTCCGTCTCTATCAGTGACTTATATCTGAGTTGAGAAGTGTACCATAGAAGTCACTGATAACGTGCATTTATGCCGTTATCCTAGACCTTATATAGGGTGTTTTAGAGCATGTTTTGTACCTATTTGCATGATATTTTACACATATTTGCTCTAACCCCTAGGAAGACCCTGTTTGGTGTATAGTGGCACTTTTTGAGTGTTTTTGGCAGGTTTTGGAGCAACCTTTTCCCACACACCTTCGCTAGATCACTCCATACACTCAAGAGGAAGCTATAGGAAGAAGATGGAAGCAAAATGAAGGCAAAATCAAGGTATGTAAACCTTCATTTTGTTCTGTTTTCAGCCATGATTTCAGCCATGATTTCTTTACACAAGGTATGTAAACCTTCCAACTGCTGTTCAGCTACAGCTAATACCCTCTGAGCCCTTCGCTGCTCTTGCAACGTCCGTTCGATTTTGGGATCATATGGTAATAACTCACCCCTAGTGTGACGCATACACAGAGGAATTTTCTCAAACACCTATCGCACCCCTGCAAAGTAGCAAAAAACAAAGAGATACCAGGTAACACTGTACTAGCAAAATTACAAGAAAGTAAAATTCCAGATCACAAATAAACTTAAGCACCTAATGTCACTTAGTCCTAACAACATTTGGCTTGCCTCCCCGGCAACGGCGCCAAAAACTTGACCCGCATTCCTCCACTTCAAAATCTCCTTGCCAACGACTTCCTTCATCGTAAGATTGAGCCTGCATTGGCGCTCTATAGTAGGAGTATAAGACTCCTCCATCAGTATCTTGTGCATGCAGACCGCTGGACTTATACCTTTTATATCATCCAGAGACCACCCCAGGGCCTGCTTATGCTCCATTAAGACTTCTAGTAACTATCTGGTTTCTTCTACTGTTAAGGATGCAGCTACTATCACAGGGTAACGCCCTTGTGTATCCAAAAACTGGTACCTCAGATGTTCTGGGAGTTGCTTCAGAACTGGCAAGGGTTCCGTGATTGCTGAGGATTCAGTTGAGGAAGACTGCTGCTCAGTTTGGTCTTTTAGCACTTCATAAGTCTCTTCCGGTTCCGCCTCAGCAAAATCCACCTGCTGCAATTCGTGATCCAAGCTTTCAGTGATCAAACTTTCTTCGAAGTAGCTGTGCACGAATTCAGCAATCTGATCAAGGTATGTAACCTTGTTAGCTTAGTGCTTGCTGCTTAACAGCATTAGCTACCTCCCTGTGGGTTCGACAACCGGAGTCTTAATACTCCATTTTATTACTTGACTAGTGCACTTGCTACAAAACCTTCAAACATAATTTATGCGGGTCAAGTTTTTAGCGCCGTTGCCGGGTCAAGTTTTTGGCGCCGTTGCCGGGGAGGCAAGCCAAACGTTGTTAGGACTAAGTGACATTAGGTGCTTAAGTTTATTTGTGATCTGGAATTTTACTTTCTTATAATTTTGCTAGTACGGTGTTACCTGGTATCTCTTTGTTTTTGCTACTTTGCAGGGGTGCACGATAGGTGTTTGAGAAAATTCCTTTGTGTATGCGTCACACCAGGGGTGAGTTATTACCATACGATCCCGAAATTGAACGGACGTTGTGAGAGCAACGAAGGGCTCAGAGGGTATTAACTGCAGCTGGACAGCAGTTGGAAGGTTTACATACCTTGTGTGAAGAAATCATGGCTGAAAACAGAGCAAGAGAAGATCAGGGACACAACGGCCAAGGAGGTTATCAGCCGAGGACCTTCATGGATTATGCTAGACCTGTACTATCGGATGAGTATTCAGGCATTAGAAGGGTGCCGGTCCAAGCAAATAACTTCGAGCTGAAGCCTGCGCTACTGCAAATGGTTGGGCAAGATGCATTCCGAGGCTCGGCATTAGATGATCCACACAACCATCTAGCACGATTCTTGCAAATTTGCAACACCATCAAAATCAATGGAGTCTCGGATGATGCCATTAAGCTGCGACTCTTCCCGTTTTCCCTGAAGGACCAAGCTCTTGGTTGGTTCCAGTCCCTACCTGCTGGCAGCATACACACATGGGACCAAATGGTGGAGAAGTTTCTCTCCAAGTACTTTCCACCAACAAGAGTTATTCATTTAAGGAGCCAAATAAATCAATTCACCCAGCATGGTGATGAGTCGCTATACGAGGCCTGGGAGCGATTCAAAGACTTGGTTAGGAGGTGTCCTAATCATGGCAGGCCAGAATGGTTACAAGTCGAATCTTTTTATGCAAGTCTGCACGCAAATACAAGGAGCATGATAGATGCAGCCACTGGAGGAGCGTTCATGATGATGGAGCCTTCTGCAGCAGTGGAGCTTATAGAGCGAATGGCATTGTCCAACTGCCAATGGTCCAATGACAGACGCCCTAGAGCTGAGCCAGTGGCTGCGGTATCAAATTCATCAAATTCAACTCAGTTCGATGAGTTGACAAGGAAGATGGAGTTACTGACAGAGCAAATGTCAGTGATGGTTGTTCGCATGGAGGGCAGAACTGAACAACCCAAGGCAGTTACTGAAGATGCTGCTGCATCCCAGCTATACAAAGAAGCCCAATATGTTGGGAATCGAGGTGGAGGATTCCAGAGACAATTTCAGAATCCAATCCAGTACCAGAATTCTCCTCAGCCCAGCAACTTCCAGAATCAGGGAGGACCTCACCAATTTCAACAATAGCCTTACTTATGGCAAAGGCAGAATAAGGTCCCTGCTACTGGAGCAGCACAGTATGGAGAACATTCTCAGCCACAACTTCCTCCTGGGTTCCAGAAGATGCCTTAACAAAAGGAGGAAGACAAAGAGAAGGCAAAGGATGAAGAGATGCGGAACTTCTTTTATCAATTTGCTAAGCAAGCAACTAACAGAATGAGTAAGGGGGAGACGAGGATTGAGTCCCTTACCACTTCTGTCCAGGATCTTGGGGCTGCCATGAAGAATATAGAGCAGCAGATTGACCAGCTAGCAAATGCAGTTAGGCCCTCTTCATCAAATACTTTTCCTAGCAATACGGAGGTCAACCCAAGGGAGCAATGCAAAGCTATAATGCTTAGAAGTGGGAAAGAACTACCAGCTGGAGAGAAGAAAACCGAGCCAAAGAAGGAGGAGTCGGAACAGCACGCCCAGGAGGAAGCTGAAGAAGGAGATGCTGAGCAGCGTAAGGACCAGAAAGAAAAGGTTGGGAGTAGTCAACCAACAGCCCGTCAGCCTGAAGTTAGCTCTCCCGTTCCGTATAAACCTCCTATGCCGTATCCTCAAAGGCTGAGGAAAAAGAAATTAGATGCTCAGTTCCAGAATTTTTTAGATGTATTCAAGAAGCTAGAGGTGAACATCCCATTCATAGAAGCCTTGGAACAGATGCCTGGATATGTCAAATTTTTAAAGGATCTACTGTCCAAGAGGAGAAGCTACACTGATTGTGAGATAGTGGCTCTCACAAATGACATCGGTCCCGGGGTGCAGCCCCAACCCCCCCCCAAAAAAAAAAGGGGGGGGTCCCCCCCCCCCCCCCCCCCCCCCCCCCCCACAAAAAAAACCCCCCCACCAAGGGGGGGGGGCCACCCCCCCCCCCCCCCCCCCCAAACCAACCCCCCCCCCCCCCCCCCCCCCCCCCCCCCCCCCCCCCCCCCCCAAGTATAAATCTGATGCCAATGTCCATCTATCGGCGTGGCCTTGACCGGAATAAAGCCCACTTCCATATCTTTACAATTTGCTGATCGCTCGACAGAAAGCCGCGGCATCATTGAAGATGTTTTAATCAAGGTGGATCACTTTATCTACCCAAGGGCTTTGTTTTTTTGGAAATGGAGGAAGATAAAGGAGTCCAGTAGTTTCTTGGAGGGCCATTCGATTCCGGAAGGGCCTTGAGAAACCAGTTGGCACCTCGTATGGATGAAGACATAGTGGTGTTCACCCATGTGAGTGTTAGGCAAATGATCATTGCATTAGTATAAATCTGATGCCAATGTCCAAGAAAGTTTGATCACCGAAGCTTGGATCACGAATTGGCAGTGGGGAGTGGGTTTTGCCGAGGCGGAACCGGAAGAGACTTATGAAGTCTTGAGAATAAAGCCCAACCCGACCCTCAACAATCCATACCTTGCCATGTAACGACCCATATGTGGGTGTTAGTCCCACATTGCTTGGTGAGGAGAACAAAGTCCGTCCTTATAGGAGGGGGACGGATACCTCACCTCACAGGGACGCGTTTTGGGCGGGCCCAAAAAACCGCCGGCGGGCATCATTGAAGATGTTTTAATCAGAGGTGGATCGGACTTTATGGCTGTCCTATCTTGGAAATGGACCCGTACCTTGAGTTAGTCACGGTTCCTCCCCCGGGGGTTTGTTGATTTTGACCTAGTGAATGGGCTCAAAGGAATTAGATAAAGGAAAGATTCTTACAATGATGTATTCTTAGGAAGCGCCACAGATGTGTATGTAAGGTGCACGTGAAATGGGTCCAATTCACGCTCTGAGGGTGGTTGTCTGTCTAAATGATGCAAGGAGGCTAGGGTGTGAAGTTTGAGAGCATTTGGAGTGCATATGGAGTTGCACGTGAATTGGGGATTCACGTTAAAATGGGGGAGCCACCCTTTTTTTTCATTTCCCCCCTTTTTTTTTCCCCCCAATTTCCCCCCCCCCCCCCTGAATTACGTCAAACCCCCCCCCCCCGTCATTATTTTGGTGGTTCAACATGGTGCACAACCCCAAACCCCCACCACGCTAACTTGTTTGATCAAAACTACGTCGTTTTGATATGGGATTCACTTAAGCAAAACTACGTCGTTTTGATGTTGTGTTGTTATATAAGGAGATAGAGAAGCCCCTCTGTTTTAGGTTTAGGGTTTGTTACTCCACCACCCCGTGGACAGAGAGAGAGAGAGAGGAGGGAGCTGAGGGGGTGTTGCTGCCCCCCGCCGTGGGTGGTCGAGCCTCGTGGGTGGACGGCGTTGGCGTTGGGGATCGGACTGTTGTCGCGTTGTTGCGTCTTACCTGAGGAAGGGGTTCGTTTTTCCTAAATCCTCCTCTGTCCTAGGGTTCTATGGGTTAATTACCGGTTATATATATTATTTATATGTAAATTCATATAGGTGTGACCTCCTATATGAATGTTGGCCTTCAATGGCGATTTTGGTGTTTCGGTGTTTGTGTGATGCATGAAAAGTGTTCGATGAAATGCCCGTATGACATGCCTACTACATGTTTGAGAAAATGCCCTGTTTAATTTGGGTTTCTAGTAAATTTATGTACACCAACCTTTTGCTTTCAATACCCGTGAGGCTTTGCATGCTAAGTGTTTGGTGTTTTGTCTGTAGTGACTAAGTGTGGCTATGTGTCTTGTGTTCTTGGAACCCGGTGGCTGTGGAAGCCCGGAACTTTTTTCCCCGGTGGCCGTGGAAGCCCGGGGACTGTCCTTGGAAACCCGGTGGCCGGGAAGCCCGGGAGTGTTGATGTACCAGCCCGTGTATGATTGTGTTTCGGTTGTAGCCTGTAATTATACCTGGTGGAATAATTGTATCACGAACAAAGACTTGTACACAAGGCATGTAGATGTTAGGTGCATGGGATGGGTTGGGGAGACATGATCCCTCCCTTGAGCCGTGGTTGCTCACCCCTCCTACCATGTTGTTTTCTTTACAGGAACCTACAGGCGTTAGGTGGGAACACCAAGGTGGAAGACCTTATTTTCTTTACTTTCTTGTCTACCCTTTATGTTATTTTTTTTTGGAATTGATGTAACCCTAGTGGGGATGGGATTGGAAAGGATTTCGTTGTAATAAACTGGTTTGGATTATTTTTTTGAACATTACTTTTCTTGGATATGTGTTGTGGATGTTTAAAATGTAATATTCTTGGTTTGTATCCTAACCCCTTTGCCCTCCGCGTGGGTAAAAGGGGAGTCACGTGCCGGTTTCCTCGGGTTGGAAATCCGGGGCGTGACATGCCAGTTCTGAAGCAACTCCCAGGACATCTGAGGTACGAGTTTTTGGATACACAAGAGCGTTACCCTGTGATAGTAGCTGCATCCTTAACAGTAGAAGAAACCAAACAGCTACTAGAAGTCTTAAGGGAGCACAAGCAGGCCCTGGGGTGGTCTCTAGATGATATAAAAGGTATAAGTCCAGCGGTCTGCATGCACAAGATACTGATGGAGGAGGCTTATACTCCTACTGTAGAGCGCCAATGCAGGCTCAATCCTGCAATGAAGGAAGTCGTTGGCAAGGAGATTTTGAAGTGGAGGAAAGCGGGCATCATATATGCCATTTCAGATAGCTCCTGGGTTAGTCCAGTGCAAGTGGTTCCCAAGAAGGGCAGCATGACAGTGATACGCAATGAGAAGAACGAGCTCATTCCATCCCGCACAGTAACCGGGTGGCGCGTGTGCATCGACTACCGCAAGCTGAATAAAGCCACTCGTAAGGACCACTTTCTGTTACCTTTCATTGATCAAATGCTAGATCGGTTAGCTGGCTACCCTTATTATTGTTTTCTAGACGGTTATTCCGGATACAACCAAATAGCAGTTGCCCCGGAGGATCAAGAGAAAACTACATTCACATGCCCTTTTGGCACGTATACTTTCAGGCGTATGCCATTTGGTCTCTGCAACGCACCTGCTACTTTCCAGAGGTGTATGATGGCCATCTTTCAAGGGTTAGTGGAGGACATTATGGAAGTCTTTATGGATAACTTCTTGGTATTTGGTTCATCTTTTTCCATCTGCCTCAGAAATCTGGAAACCGTGTTGATCCGATGCAAGGAAAAGGACCTAGTCTTGAACTGGGAGAAGTGTCACTTCATGGTCAAGGAAGGAGTCGTCCTTGCGCATAGAGTGTCCGCAGCTGGGTTGGAAGTAGATAGAGCAAAGATCTCCACCATTGAGAGTCTACCTCCTCCCACTAATGTGAAGGGCATCCGGAGCTTTCTGGGTCATGCAGGGTTTTATTGGCGGTTCATCAAAGATTTCTCAAAAATTGCCAAGCCCCTAAGCATGCTTTTAGAGAAGGATGTTCCTTTCGTATTTTCGGAAGACTGCCTTCAGGCCTTTACAGTGCTGAAAGAGAAGCTCAGTTCAGCACCGGTGATAGTAGCTCCAGACTGGTCGCAATCCTTTGAGCTGATGTGTGATGCGAGTGACTTTGTAGTCGGAGCGGTGCTTGGGCAGAAACGGGACAAGGCTTTCAGGGCAATATATTATGCCAGTCGCACACTCAATGAGGCCCAACTCAATTACACCATTACAGAGAAGGAGTTACTTGTTGTGGTGTTTGCTTGTGATAAGTTTCGGTCATATCTTTTGGGCACTAAGGTCATTGTTTACACCGACCACGCTGCCTTGAGATACTTGTTCAGCAAGAAGGATGCGAAGCCCAGGTTGATCAGATGGGTTTTGTTACTCGAAGAGTTTGATCTGGAGATTAAAGACTTGAAGGGGACTTCCAACACTGTGGCAGACCATTTGTCAAGGCTGGAGCTAGGGGAAGGTAGTACTCAAGGTGCTCCTATTTCTGACACCTTCCCCGATGAGCAGCTCTTTGTAGCTGAAGCAAAGACGCCATGGTTTGCTGATATAGTGAACTACCATGCATGTGACTATGTACCTACCGAGTTCACTTATCAGGAAAAGAAGAGGTTCCTCTTTAATGCAAGAAGATACATTTGGGATGAGCCTGTTCTATACAGGCAATGTGCTGATCAGATCATCAGAAAATGTGTGCCAGAAGAGGAAGTGGATAGCATACTGATGCATTGTCATTCATCTGACTATGCTGGCCATTTAGGAGTGCAAAGAACAGTGGCAAAGATCCTAAAAAGTGGGTTTTACTGGCCAACCATGTTCACGGACACATACACCTTTGTTAAGTCATGTGATCAATGTCAAAGAACAGGAGGAATTGCAAGGAAGCAAGAGATGCCCCAAACTGGCATTATGCCAGTAGAACTTTTTGACATATGGGGAATCGATTTCATCGGACCTTTCCCACCATCAGATGGATTTTCTTACATCCTTCTGGCTATTGATTACCTCTCGAAGTGGGTTGAAGCTATACCCACTAGGAAGAATGATGCTCAAGTGGTTACCAAGTTCCTTCGCCGCAACATATTTAGCAGGTTTGGAACACCTAGAGCAATTATCAGTGATGAAGGGAGTCACTTCTGCAATAAGCTTTTCGACAAGCTCTTAAACAAATATGGAGTTCAACATAGGCGCACCTTAGCCTATCATCCACAAGCAAACAGTCAAGCTGAAGTTTCAAACCGTGAGATCAAGCACATTTTGGAAAAGACAGTGGGAGGCAACCGAAAAGATTGGTCTCTAAAACTCGATGAGGCGTTGTGGGCTTATCGCATAGCATTCAAAACGCCCATTGGAATGTCTCCTTATCATCTACTATACGGAAAGGCCTGCCACTTGCCTGTTGAATTGGAACACAAGGCATTTTGGGCAGTTAAAAAGCTGGATATGGATCCCAATGTTGCTGCTGAACTATGATTGCACCAACTAAATGAGTTGGAGGAATTTCGCTTCAATGCCTATGAGAGTGCTAAGCTGTACAAGGAGAGGTCTAAGCTCAGACATGATAAGAAGATCAGCCCTTCTACTGTTGAACCAGGGCAGAAGGTGCTTCTCTTTAATTCCAGAATTAAATTCTTCCCTGGAAAGCTGCGATCTAAGTGGATGGGACCTTATACTGTTATAAAGGTTTTCCCATATGGCAGTGTTGAACTCCAATCAACCTCTGGACAAATATTCAAAGTAAATGGTCAGCGTGTGAAGCCTTACTACATTCAGGACCATGTTAAGGAGGTTGATCATTTCACTCTGAGCACAACTTGACAGAGGGGACGGTCAAGCTATAGACATAAACTCAGTGCTTCATGGGAGGCAACCCATGGTGATTTCTTTTCCTTTTTATTTTATTTTATTTTATTTTACTGGGATATTTTTATTGTGTGCTTTAACCCATAGTCTGTAGGGAGTGCATATTTGTTTTGTTTTAACTTTTATTTGCAGCATTTGAACCAGGACCTAGGCCCAAATTCCTTGATGGAGCTTATTTCTGCTTGGGCTTACTTGGGCCTGTGTATCAGAACTTTAAATAACTTTTCTAAGGCCCACATCCAAGCCCAGTTGAATTAAATCAGAGGGGCCCACTCCAATCTATTGCCAAACCAAGGAGACGAAGTTATGGATTATGAGATGGTATTTTGGGCCCACTAACTGACACGTTTTTGTCCTTGGGAGATGGGCTACTAGTCTGTCAACTTTCAACAACGTTGGGCTTCATTAAGGGTGTCAACTAGCTTGCCTGTGAGAAGGCGTTTTTCATGTGCACATGTATATTGGCTCTACAGTTCATCCGTGACCTACTGGTGCAATTTGGACAAAAAAAACCCTGACCGTGAAAAAGCTTTTCGCGTGCACAAGGGTAGAATGGTCCAATCGATCTGAAAAATTGCACGAAGGCAACTGGCATCCTCTAGACCTTTCTGAGACCTGACCATGAGAAGGCTTTTCGCGTGCACAAGGATAGAAGCGTCTATTCGAGCTCAAAATTAGGTGGAAGACAGCTGGACGTGTCTAGATTCATCCAAGCCCTGCCCGTGAAAACATGATTTTCACGTGCACACCTATAGTTGTCCAATCAATCTGAAATTTCGGTGGGAGCTAGCTGGCCTCTTCTAGAGTCTTCTTTGTTTTGCATGTGAAAACGATGGAGCACTTTAAGAGGGTCCTTTTTGTCTTTTACCCTTGTGGCGAATCACTATAAATAGGGATGGGTTCCAAGCTTCAAACTCACATCTCATACTTTCCTCTTCCTTCTTGCTGAGAGCCAATTCCTTCTCTAGTTAGTCATGGTACACACAA
This sequence comes from Taxillus chinensis, assembly GCA_023512835.1. Classification (NCBI taxonomy): domain Eukaryota; kingdom Viridiplantae; phylum Streptophyta; class Magnoliopsida; order Santalales; family Loranthaceae; genus Taxillus; species Taxillus chinensis. Next base: position 40,759,641 of record CM042084.1, read on the forward strand.
GGAGAGCCCGCCAAGGAGAAGGCTGTCCTGAAGCCTCTGCCGCCTCTATGCCTTCGGCATTGAGAGACGCCGACACTATCTTCGTGGGGAATGTGCTTGATTGGGAGATCCTGGAGTCCTCCACCCTTAACTAGACTGAAGAAGTTATGACCAAGCTGCAAGCGTTGGGACTGAGAAGGTTAGTATGCGCTCGCAGTGATTTGTATTACCCTGCCATGTTAGACTTTTATAATTTAGTGTATGTCAATGAGGAAGATGATGAGATAATTGGGGAGGTTCAAGGTGTCTTAATTTCTATTTCCCCTGCTATGTTGAGAGACTGCTTTGATCTGCCAAATCCCATGCATGCAAAGCCTGCGTTGACCTTAGGAGATTATGGTAGAGCTTTACAGTATAATAAGGAATTTGGGAAACGTCGGCAATTTACTAAAAACGGATTTCATGGGAAATACCGTTGCCTTGCCAATTTGGTAGGGAGGTGTTTACTGTTACAGACTAGTGGCATAGACTCAGTCCCTAAGTCCCATTTGGAGTTTATGTTTTGCATCGATCATCAGTTACACATTGATTGGGCTGCTGAAATTTTTAAATTGTGGAAACGGGACATTCATAAATGTTTATATGGTCGATTACTTAGCATGCTTCTGCAATATCAATATGGTCATCTTAGTGCTCAAGTAGTCCCCACTGTTTTCCCGGATAACCTGCGGTTACGAGTTCTCTATCTAGAGGGTGCCTTAGGAGTTAGCTACAAGGGCAAATGGGGAGATAGTATCCACGTCGTACCACAGCCTTCACGTCATAGCGTGCATATGGAGCGACCCACTGAGCAGTTTAGGGACACCTCCACTCCCATGAATGCCCGCCGACATCACATCTTCCAGTTGACTGCCATGTATATGCAGTTCAATGTTCACAAGGAGGAAATCTACAATTTCTTCCAAGGCGTTAGTGGCCAAGTTATCAGTGAAGCTAACGTTCTTAACTGGGCCTTCACTAATGGCCACATCACAAGACTTCAGCTAGATGAGCTACTCGAGTACATCACTCAAGATCAACAAGCAACTTCTTGTCCATCTGCCCGACCATGGGAAGCCCCAGAGCCAACTCCTGCTGCTTCTTATGAAGACTTACGGAGGCAAACTGCTCAACTATAGGAGGCACAGGCGGAAACCGTTCAGGAGATCGGGCTGCTGAAGAAAAATCAAACTCTCATCTTCAAGGAGCAGAAGGAAGTCAAAGGTCTGCTTGGTAAGATCTGGAAGGCCCTGGGGAAGAAGAAGAAGAAAATTCCTACACCTCCTGTGGCGGATCCATTTGACGCACCGTCATCTCCGGTACAGCAGCACGCTGCACATAGCGAAGAGACATCGGAGTATCCACAGTATCCGCAAGAGGCGGAGCCTTACACCGCTCCACCCTTCCCTCCAGAAGTTCCTGTTTATTTCACACCACTAGCAGGGCACAGCTCTTCACAGGCCCTAGTTCCCTTAATCCAGCCATTGCAATGGTGGTCTGGCGCATCATCAGAAGCACCCCAGGAAGATAACCTAGGGGAGCCCATCTATATTCATCTTCATCCGGCCCTCTCCACTGCTGATGCCACAGCTACTTTTCAGCAGTTTACTTATGGAGACACCTTGCAAGTGCGTTTTACGCGTGATTCAAAAGTCTTCACGTCATCTTATTTGCAGCGTATCCTAGATGATAAGTATTTATCGTCTGATGACGTTGACTTATTCTGCCGTACGATGCGACACGTGGTGGAGGCCGAGCCCAACGACTACCCTATGGCTTAGTACACTTCTATCATGCTGTGTGAGATATATGAGTAGCCGTTAGAGGAGCATATTTTCCGCCGGCGAATGAATGGAGCAGTAGAAGGACATCGCTCTTGGCACCAGGTCCATGAGGTTCTTATACCGGTCCTCCTTGATCGACACTTCGTACTCTTGCAGTTGGACCTGAGTGTGGGCCATGCTGTCCTTTATGACCCGAGCCAAGCCCATGGGTTTTCCACACGAAAGAAGAAGCTTGTCCATGGTTTCTGGAAAAAAATCAAAAATGCACTTAGAAAAGAAGGGCTGTTGACATCCAAGTTTCCTCTGGTGCACTTTAATGAAATGGAGCTTCCCCAACAACCTGATCTGTGGGATTTTTGTCTGCTATTATTTGATAGCTCTGTTGCAGCATAAGGATACTTGGGCGCTCACAGGAGAAACCTCGCTGACTTTGTCGCACATCTTAGAAGAATGGTGGCCCATGTTATCTTCTACTACAGCGTCCCAACCAACCAGTAACGGTCTTCTCCCTTTTTCCTTTTCCCCTGCTCTGAGGGCATCGCATCGTTTAAGTGTGTGGGGGGGGATTTCCCTTGAACCGGTTGCTTGTTTGTTTGCATGCATACGTTAATTTTATTTTATGTTTTTGCTATGAATGTATGTTTTGCCTGTGAGGTGCATGGCTACCAAGGTATGCAAATTCTGGTTAACTATATTGACCACCTTCGTATCTTATTGTGATATAGATGTTTCAATCGTTAAGGTGTGTTAGAAGTTAGTTGAGCATGTCTTTACTTTTTGTATGATATCACCATGATTTTGGAACTAACATTTGAATAGTAAGCTGAGCATGTTATGTTAGGATGAGCTTTGTAAACCCTGAAGTTGAGTGCAGAATAGGCATATACTTTTTGAGAGCACCATTATCTTGCCTTTGAGTGTATTTTTTGGGTTATTGGGTTATCAATTTGCTCTTAATATTCATTACTAGCTATTTAATGGTTGGAATTACTTAGGCATACGAAGTACTTGTTCGTGCTCAGTGGTGTATGATGTTAGTGATTCAAGTATTTCCGTTTAGTTCTTGTTTACAAAAAAAAAAAAAAACAAGGGCTTGTGTGAGGACAATAGCAGAGTGAATTATCCATCAAGGGAGAGCATAAAATGCAACCTTGTAAGGTTATTACTAAAAAGAAGTGTGTAAAAAAAAACAAAAACAAAAACAATAGTTTTGCAGAATAAAAGCCATACTGGCTCAGTTGTGTTTATGAAGAATGTTGAGCTCACTTCTTTGGCTCAAGATGTGTTTTATCAGTCATTAGAGTAGAGTGTGCGTTCATTGAGTAAAGCAAAGTGTATGAGGTGCAAAAAATAAAATAGAGGGTGTGTTTTCCTTGACAAGCACAATGGGGATCTCTTATGTTTAGGTGGCAAAAAACTTAATCAATAGCTAGTAGTGGGTGTAAGAGTAAATCCTTAGCCGTTAGGCATTGATAGTAAGGCATGAGAGGAGAGAAAAGAAAGTTATATTTGAGTGAGGCTGCTCTAACCTTGGTGAGGACTTTCAGGGGGAGCTAAGTTTCATTTTATCCTTGCATGTTTGCTTCTATCTGAACTGTTAGTAATGATATTACATGGTTGTTGGACTTGATAGTATGGGCATGTTTAGATTAATTTGTGATTCATTTTAGCTATTGGAATGTCTACTTCATCATGATAGAGTTGTATTCCGTTTGACTGTGTGTTTATTTCTTTTTGCTTGAGGACAAGCAAAGGTTCAAGTGTGGGGGAATTTGATAACGTGCATTTATGCCGTTATCCTAGACCTTATATAGGGTGTTTTAAAGTATGTTTTGTACCTATTTGCATGATATTTTACACATATTTGCTCTAACCCCTAGGAAGACCCTGTTTGGTGTATAGTGGCACTTTTTGAGTGTTTTTGGCAGGTTTTGGAGCAACCTTTTCCTACACACCTTTGCTAGATCACTCCATACACTCAAGAGGAAGCTATAGGAAGAAGATGGAAGCAAAATGAAGGCAAAATCAATGTGCACGTGAAAAGGCTTTCTCACGTGCATTCTCACGTGCAAGGATTTTATTGCATGGATGCCTTCTACAACTCAAGAGGAAGCTTTGGAGCAAATGTGAGTCAAATTGGAGCTGCACGTGAAAAGGGTCTTCTCACGTTCATTCTCGCGTGCAGGCATTTTTGAGCTCCAAATGATGTGTTTCGTTGTTTTAGTCATTTTCCTCTAAAGAACTGGGGTCAAATTTGGTGTAGTTTGAGTTTTATTTCGCCTAGAACGTTGAATAGTGTCACTAACCAAAACGATGTCGTTTTGGCTGCGACCACATTTATAATTAGGGCACACCTTTTGTAACCCTAATTTGGCCCACTAAATCCTATAAATAGGGTTCTTTGGAGGCGTTATAAATCATCTTGAAGGAGAGAATCCGATCTGAGTTCTAAAAAGAGTTGTAGCCATTGCTAAAAGATCAGATTGTCCTTGGTAAGGAGTGATTTTGGGCAGCAGACGCCGGAGTCTTTGGAGGCTGGAGTCCTGGTTCATCTTGGGGTCTTCCTTTATTGTCCTGGTACTGTAATCTCATGTTCTTTCTTGTAATTGTTATTGTTTTTGTCATGATTATGGAGTAGTTTTGTTAGTCTAGGGGAGTAATGTAGCCCCCAATAAATTGTATTCAGTTTGGTTATGGTTGTTCAATAAAATAGAATTCAGTTCTTGTTTAATTCACTTGCTTGTATGGAAATGCCTAGTTTATGCATAATTAGGTAATCTTAGCCCTTGTCTAGGGTGGAACACTAGTGAATTAGATTTAATATTGTATGATGGACCAAGTCTGCAACTATTAGATTGTTTATCTACCTTGATCACTTTTATTCACATGGACCAAATGGGATAAAAGCCTTAAATCTATCTTAGCATGGACCAAATGTAAGATAGGTAGGAGATAATCAATATGAACATGAACTAGAACATAAATCAAGAACAAGAGCCATAACCAGACTAGTACAATCGATTGGGTGGTAAACATTGTGACCCTAGATCCTTAGTCACTGAAATTTCTATACCAATAGCTTGCCAACATTCTGATTTAATCATTTTTTGTTCAAACTATTTGTACAACAAAAATTAATTGTCCAGACATAAAATCAACTTGTTAGCTTAGTGCTTGCTGCTTAACAGCATTAGCTACCTCCCTGTGGGTTCGACAACCGGAGTCTTAATACTCCATTTTATTACTTGACCAGTGCACTTGCTGCAAAACCTTCAGACATAATTTATGCGGGTCAGTCACACACTCTGTCGGTTCGTCTTCAGGGTCCGCGTTCTTTTCTCTGACCCGCCTCTTTATCTTTCGGATCCCCTCGTTGGAATACTCAAGTGAAAAGTCCACATCACTCCTTAAGTCGGTATGTTTTGGATTTTATGTGTACAGTGACGTGCTGACGTGTCTGCGATGCTTGAGTAGTGAGTAACTGAATCCGTCTTGCTTCGATCCTTTGGACTGCGACTCTACGAAGCTGCATTTAGGATGCTTCGAGGCTTCGAAGCAGTAGTCTTCGATCCAGCAGTTCTTCGATGCAGTTTGCTTCGAGGTCGACTACGAATTCAGCGAAAGGTGGATTTCTCTGGACTTTATCAACACTTAACAACACACATGTGATGCATATAATAATTCACATAATATTATGCATGATGAACAGTGTTGTGAGTGGAATTGAAATTGCATGTCCAGAACTTGATTTCTTTCAACCGTCCTACCTGGTTTACATGTATGGCTACTGCATCACTACCATTTAACTCTCCATTTACCTTACAAATGACTAAGTACTTCATTACACTACATCTTGTGCCAGAAAATCATCACTATGTTAACATAGCATCCAGTAAACCATGGTTTATCAAGTGCAACAACCCAGTCATGAATTTAGAGTCTCCTCACATATTTAGCAAAACTCACTCAGCGGAGGCCTCACCCTCTCACTCTCGGGATCAGCATGTGAGCATGATTCAGGAACTAGAATTACACTGTTTGGTAAACTCATGGTCAACCGAATCTTACCACAACCCTGAGCCAACAATGATTTTTAATTCATCATAGATGACTTGAGAGACAAGATGGCCCTATTGAGAATCAGAACACACACTCTATCATTGTCTAATTTACAACACAGTATAGGTAGAGTTTGGAGTTTGATCATTCAGGTTGTCTGTGTGAGTTGTCTCTTTTCTTTTGTAGAGCATCAATTTTCAATGCTTATTCATGATCCTTTTTACATGGACAGAGCTCAACACAGTATCTTTTTGAATCACATGATCATATAATTTGACCTCCAAATATTACTCTAACAGAGACACAATCGAGGGGAATAGTGAGGACTCCCCTAAGATCGGCAGTCAATCTATTGTCTATTATCATTTTGCCTTTTTCACCTTGCCTTTTTCTAGTGAAAGGTAGTGGCTCTTTTTAAGTAATAGGCTTTTTATGATTATCAAATACTACAGTCTCAGTCATCCTTTGAGCATTAAATCATTGAGGATCCTTTCCATGCAAGCCAACAGTACCATGAAAGATACAACAGTTCCTGTAGTTAATGAATGCAATGCCACACGGGGGATATTCGTCAGCGGGAATGAAAATGACAAGTAATAGGAACATCATTTAATTTAACCATAAAGGGAATTACCTCATTTCCTCAAGACTTGAGGATTCATGACAGTGCACAAAAGACCTTGAAGGTTCAAGGTGGCAAGTTTCTCCATGTGATTTCTCAAGTTCCCCAGATAGACATGCATGAATCACACTTAGTCACTACTAATTTTCATGGAGACAGAGTCATTAACGGGTGTCATACTTATGTTTATGCACGGTAATTAGGTTGAAATGAAACATAAGAATCTTGTGAGACTTATGAATTTAAATCAACATGCCAAGTTTTGTCGAAGTTCATTGAACCGACTTCTTGCAAATGGTGTGGTAAATATGTTGGCAAGCTAGTCATCGTGGAATATCTCCAGGGAAATGTCTTTCTTCACCCATGGTCTCATATGAAGTGATGTCACCTCAATGTGCTTGGTTTTTGGATGCAGTTGTTGGAGATTGCAAAGCGCTTGTATTGTCACAATTAGAGGCACACCTTCGGTAAACCCATATCGAAGTGGGCCATCCACCTCCCCTCCCCCCCCCTCACCTTCATTTGGAGGTTGAAACGAACCCCGTTCATGCAAACGGATACAAGTCGTTGCCAAGAAGTTGGCATGTTCCACTTGTGCTTTTCCTATTAATCCGCACCGCAAAGTAGCATCGATATCCTCTTAGTTTAAATCGACTCTCTTGGTACCTAGTCCCAATTTCGCCCTTGATCCGCATAATCCTCTTGACTGGACAAGTGGGATTCCTTGGTTAGCTGGTATCCGGCGGATGCATGTTGCAAACTTATGTCGGTCCTTTCTGTCGTCGCAAGGATCCAATCATGCCCCCCTTCTCCATTGCCAACCCTCCGCTTCATCCATATCCAGTTTGCATTTATAATGGGAGTTTTCATGAGTCCAAGTTTCTTAAACTTCTTAACTCCCCCTATTTCCTCCGCTACTCGATAAAAACCATCCTCCAACTACCTCCAACAAGGAAGAAGAGAGTTCTCCCACACTCATTTCATATTCACTTTCATAAGGGGAGCTTCCCTCCCACCAAACACCACATATAAATTTGGATTATCAAGGGTGATCCTTTTCCTTCCTTGAGAAACAGCGTGGGGTCAATTTTGCCTTTTCTGAACTTGTTCTTGATCAGAAACTCTGACAATGTTTCATACCACGCTCTGGGAGCTTGTTTTAGTCCATATAGAGCCTTCTTCAGTTTGTATACCTTGTGCTCTTGGTTTGGCGCTTGAAATCCGGGTGGTTGTTCAACATAGACTTCTTCTTGGAGGTCTCCATTCAAGAAAGTACTCTTGATATCCATCTAATAAACTTTGAAGTCCTTGAATGCTGCATATGCTAAGAATATGCGAATGGCCTCCAGTCTAGCAACTGGTGCAAAGGTTTCATCATAGTCGATTCCTTCTTCTTGTCTGTATCCTTTTGCAACCAGTCTGGCCTTGTTTCTGATTACAACACCATCAGCATCAAGTTTTTCTGAAGATCCATTTCACACCAATGACTTGCTGTGCTCTGGGCCTGTTGACCAACTCCCATACTTTCTGTCTTTTGAACTGATTTAATTCTTCTTGCATCGCATCAATCCAATGGTGATCCTGAACTGCATCATCAACTGATTTTGGCTCCACTTGTGATAGGAAGTACATAAACAGATTTTCATGGAGTGTGGCAGCCCTTGTTTTAACTCGTGCAGCAGGATCTCCAATTATCAGTTCAGAAGGGTGGTCCTTTAACCTTCTCCTTACCTTTGGAAGGTCTTCTTTTTCTTCATGATGAATGCCCAATTGCTCAATGTCAAGTTCTTGGGCTGGTAAAAGTGGCAGAGTCAGAACAGGTTGAATGTTAGAGTCATGATTTTCTGCTGATTTTTGACTTGGTTCCGCAGCAACCGGTTCAGCTCTTTGTTCATCAGGTTCAGGTGCATCTTCCATTATTTTTGTTGTAGTGGGGTTATCTGTGTCTTGGTCTTCTACAATGACAATATCCTACACTTCATTTACATTTGGATCTCCTTTCTGCATCCCATGGTTAGTCTCATCAAAAGAAACATGAATAGACTCTTTAACAACTTTGGTTCTTTTATTAAATACATGATAAGCCTTGCTAGTTATGGAGTATCCAACAAGATATCCATCATCTAATTTGGCATCAAATTTGTTCAAGTAGTCCTTGCCATAGTTCAGAATGTAGCAAGTACACCCGAAGATCCTTAGGTGACCAATGTTTGGTCTCCTTCCCTTCCATAACTCATAGGGTGTTTTCATGGCTCGTTTGTTAATTAGAGTTCTGTTTTGTACATAACAAGCAGTGAAAACATCTTCAGCCCATAGGGATTTTGGGAACTGAGCTTTTGTCAACATGGTTCTAGCTGCTTCAACTAATGTTCAATTCTTTCTTTCAGCCACTCCATTTTCCATTTTGTTGTGGAGTTCTTGGTGCTGAGAAATTATGCTGGATACCATGTTCAATATAAAACTCTAACATATCAGAAAATTCAAATTCCTTACCATGATCGCTGCGAATGCACTTAATAGAAAGATTCTTAACATTTGTTACCCAATTGAAGAGTTCAACCAGATTCTCAAATGTTTCAGTTTTGTTTCTAAGAAACATGACCCATGTGTATCTGGTATAATCATCTACTACTGCAAGAAAGTATCGTGCACCAGATAACGAGGACACATTGATTGGTCCACATAGGTCCATGTGCAGAAGTTCAAGTGGTTGTGTGATTGAGGTTTTATCTACACTCTTAAAGGAATGTTTAACCTGCTTACCCAGCTGACAATCCCTAAAGGGGTGTTCTTTCTCATAAACATGCTTGGGTAAGCCCTCAACCAAATGAAGAGATGCCAGTTTAGACATAGTCTTAAAGTTTAAATGGCCAAATCTCTTGTGCCACAACCAACTAATGTCAGGTGAAGCTTCGGATAGAAAACAAATTGGTTTAGTAGATTGAGCATTACCAAAGATCAACTTGTAGACATTGCCTTGTCTATGCCCATTCAGTTTCACCTCTCTGGAGATAGGGTCCATAACTGTGCAAGTGTGTTTAGTGAACAAAACCTCATAACCTTTGTCACACAATTGACTTATGCTCAACAGGTTATGTTTAAGACCTTGAACAACAGATACATTCTGAATTGAAACAGAACCATTAGAGAGAGTACCCTTACCAACAATCTTACCCTTTTTATTGTCCCCGAAAGTGACAGATGAAGCTGCAACTTCCCTTACTTCACTCAATAGGGAGGCATCATCTGTCATGTGCACAGAATAGGCACTGTCAAGATACCACTGGTTGGAATTGATCTTTTGTTTTCGGTGGCTGCTTTCAGCTTCAGGTACCTGTTCCTGCACAATGAGCAACTAAGTCTTGGGGGCCCAATTAAGATTGGGCTTTGGGTAAGTGAAAGCTGTAGTTGACAATTTAGGTTTCCAATAAGAAGGGGTAGATTTAACTTTCCATGCTAATTTACGTGATCCGTCATTAGATTTGTTAGCAGGATTGACCTTTAAACTTTCTGCACTTTTTCCTTCCTTATTGTTATCTTTGGCAGCTTTATTAGGCACAGATTTGACAGTTTTCTTCACAGGTTTAGTCTTTAAGTCCTTTGAATGGGTAGCCTGTGTGTGCCTGGATTGTTTCTTCCTATCAGAGTTGTTGTTGACTGCAGATTTTTAGAGAAATTCAGCTGTTTGAGGTTTACCCTGATTTCTGTAGCAATCTCCTTCCTAAGATACTCAGGGTAGAATCTGCACTGATAGGAGAGGTGTCCAACTTCACAACAGATGGGACAGATGATAGGTTTGAGTTGAACACTCTCTCTCAAGGGTTTTGCTGGAGTGTTAGAGGTTTCCTAGGTTTTCTCACATATCCTAGACCGTTCTTAACTCTACCACCAGGGACAAACTTAGGCTAGAAGGTAGCAGCCTTGCTGGATGAACCAGTCTCAAACATAGTAGTATGCCTACTTGGTTTTGTCTCCGGAATAACTACACCCTTACCCTTGCATTGGGATATAGAGGACAGGTTAACTGAAGGTTCAGCTTTCAGTTCTATCTTAGCAACTGCTGCATCACTGTCCTGAGATGCAATTGTACCCAGGTCGTTGAGTTCGGGTGTTACTGGTTTGGCTGGACTAGTAACAGCTATTGGTACCTCCTTTCCACAATCAAGGAGCACACTGCCAGCAGGAACAAAGCCAGCAAGACACTTGGTCTGCACAGGGTAGGTCTGGGCCTTGGTTATTTGGTCTTTAGAGAAACCTAGGCCTAAGGCTAGACCTTTAACATCTGGAGTGGTCCTAAAGTGAGCTGCAATTTCAGTGGAATCTTGCCACTTTTGACTGATTTGTCTTTCCTTTTCCAATTCTGCTTTAGTTTCAGCTAGTTCCTTTTCAAGCCTATCGATGTCTTTATTAGCCATTTTTAGTTGTCTAGCTTTGTCCAAAAGATCATCGTGTATGCTTCTCATCTCACTACTTCAGCTCTTAATCTTCTCTCCGTTCTTTCATAGTCATCTATAGAGTCTCTATATTCACATGAAAGCTATTCCAGTTTAGAATAGTATCTTTCTTTGTCAGCTTTCATAGGGAGAAATTGTTTATTTCTTTCAGTGCTCTATAGGTGTCTTCATATTCAATATAGAGCTATTCATAAGTTCTTACCTTGAGAGGAGGAGTATGGTCAGCCATGAAGCAGATTAGACCTTTCTCTTTCTTCTCATCGTCAGAAGATTCCTCTTCCTCCTCAGTTTCACTGTTAAACTTGTTAGTGACAAGAGCCTTCTTCCTCTTGTCATCCTTCCTGCTTGAGGAGCCTTTGGTCTTCTTCTTCTGCTCAGCTGCCTCCTTTTTCTCCCTCTTCAGCTTATAACAGTCGGCAGCGAAGTGGTCGGGCTTGTTGCAGTGGTAACATTGCAACTTCTCCTTATCCTTTCCCTTAAAGAAAGAAGAGGATGACTGCCTTGCTTTCCTTCTGTAGTTCCCCCTTCTCTTCAGCAGTTTCTTGATCAAAAACTCCACCTCTTGATCTGAGGCGCTATCTGAGTCAAGCTCTTCAGCTTCATCTTCTTCTTCTTCAGAAGAGAGTTCCCTTGATTCAGCAGCCTCCTTAAAGGCAACAGACTTCTCCTTTTTCTTGGAAGGGTTTTCAAATGCCTCAAGTTCTTCTTTTTGCATCTCAAATGTCTTGAGGTCCCCATAAAGTGCTTCCAAGGCACAAGTCTTCCATTCCTTCAGCTGACGGATGGCTGATGTCTTTATCAGCAGTCTCAAGGGTAGAGATCTCAGAAACTTGTCATTCTTGTCCTTTTGAGAGATCTCAACATTATAAGTCTTCATCCATTGAATCAGACCTGTGAACCTTTTATAGATACTGTCCATTGACTCCTTTGGTTCACATCTGAAGGCTTCATACTCCTGCTTGAGCATGGAGATCTTGTTGTCCTATATTTGCTCGTCTCCCTCATAGATGAGACAGAGCTTGTCCCATACCTCTTTAGCAGTCTCAAGATCCTGCACATCCGTGAACATGTCATCGTTGAGTGCAGAGAAAAGTATGGCTTTTGCCTTGAAGCCGAGCTTTACTTTCCTCTGCTCCACCTTAGACCAACTGTCTGGCTCTTTTGTCATTAACCGACACTCTGCATAATCTTTGGAGTGAAAGGTCCATTCTTTATTGTTTCCCAGAGATACGTGTCGAGCATGTCTAGGTGTGCTCTCATTCTCGCTTTCCATTTGGAAAAACGTGCGGGTGTGCACATAGGTACTTGGGAGGATGAGCCAGGCAGGACGTCGTAGAAGTCTTCGTGTTCTTTCTTGTTGCTGCAAGTACTCGGTTCTTCCTGCTCCTGGTCTCCAGTCGCTCCTTCTTCTGGAGCACGACTGGCTTCAAGTTCCTCAATAGGAACTAGAGCTTGCTCGGGAGCTGGAGCTGCACTGCTGGAATCCATGTCGTCCATTTAGGGATCTCTACGGAGTTGTAGAAAAGCTTTGATACCAATTGTAGGTCCCAAAGTGAGTCTAGAGGGGGGGTGAATAGACTTTCTTCGTTTGCGGAAGCTAGACTGTTAGCTGGTTTTGGATTCCTCTACAGATGACTATGATGGAAGTATTTATGGAGAAGACGACAGTAGTATTGTGAGCGATAACATGAGTGATGATGAACTATCAGACAAAACTAAGATAAGAGTAAATGCTCTTTTCTCAATAGATCTCAGTTGTGAAAGTGATGGTTTATGATAGATCGACATATGGAAAACAACACAGAGATTAGACTTAATGGAAGTGCTAGATCTTTGATGAACAAGAGGTTCTTGAATAATCAGATGGATTACTCTTGTTCTTGGTTCAATGCGGCGCACAACACTTTAAAGGATTCTCTTAGAGTCTCTCTCTAGCGTTGGAACTCTTATCTTGATTCTTCAAAAGATTATTTCAATTAAGTGTGTCAGAATCATTGTCTTGTGTTCTGTGTGTTTCCTTCTTTTGAGAGAGAGGTTAAACTCTTGATTTTGTCGTTGAGTGTGTGAGAGATATATCTTTTTGGTTAAAGTGCTCGTGCGCCATGTTGTCCATCCCGACAGACTGACTTTCCACCATTGAGAATGCGGAATGTCAGGGGATGGGTTGATATGCTCTGATTTGCAGATCAGATGCCCATACTCATATTTGGCATGCAGTAGATCTTGGCCGTTCATCCGTGGATGGTAGTTGGCAGCAATTAATGAGTCATTAAATGCGCTCAACTGCTCGGGACGGCGCAGGCTTACTGTACAAACCTTAGCTGAATATATCGCTAAGTGAATATGCTTAGGGTTATAAGTTTGCCTCGAAGGTAGATGCCTCGTAGGTTTGGTGACTCGAAGATTTCAGTTAGAACCTATTGGAAGTGCCGAAAGTTTGCTTCAGGCTTTACAGTGTTTCTGCGAGTCTACGACTCATATCTTCGAGTCTTCGAGGCTAGAGTTCAGGTTGGATTAGTCTTTTGTGTCACTTTATTAACTGAAGTCTGGGACTCTGCGAGTCTATGACTCTTCGAATGGCGCTTAGAGTGACTTCTTCGTAGTCCGCCTAATCTACTTGTTATCGCTACGAGTTTACGACCCTAGCTTTGCGGGTCTATGACTTTCGGGTCTCTCAGTTTACTTTATTTGACTAAGTGGCTCTGAAAATCTTCGACTCTATGAGTCTTAAACTTCGCTTTTCTTCCTTAGTCTTTCGCAGAAGCTCCTAAACTGAGTCTCCGTATGGCTACGACCCTTCAGCTATAACTCTCAACCTTCGATCTCCGAGTCTGTAAGTTTGGTAATTTCTTTAGAATAACTGTATCCCTTGAGTCAACGACTCTATGACCCTTGAGTTACAGTTTCATTTGTTTGCTAGTCTTTATAGCATCGACTCTTCGACCTTCAACCTACGAGTCTACGAGTCCTGTTTTCTTAACAGTGTTCGAAGGCTTCGACTCTACGACTCTACGAGTCTTCGATTCTAGTGTCAATTTTAAGTTCTGTTAATTGACTTAAGTGTTTTTAGGGACTCTACAGTTCTACGGGTTGTGAGTCTACGAGTCATTTAGCATTGGTTACTATTCTTTAGAATTCTTCGACTCTACGAGTCTCTGAACATATTGGTGCTCGCAATAACTCTCTCTTCCGTGCTTCGACGCTGAGACCTTCGACCCTGGATCTACGAGTTGTAATGTTCTGTCACTATTTCGCCTTGAGTCTCCAGACCCTTCAAGTCTACGAGTCTCTTGCTAATACGTCCTATGACAGTTTTACTTCTACGAACTCGACTCTTCAACCCTACGACCTTCGGTTCTTCGAGTCTCTAAACTTAGACTATATTTTGGCAGCTTCATCAAATCCTATATTCCCAACATGATATATAAAGTACGGAAAGCTTTGTACGGATTAAAGCAAGCTCCAAGGGCCTGGTACGATACACTATCAGAATTCTTGCTCAAACATAATTTCAGAAAAGGGAAGATAGACACCACTCTATTTTTACGAAAGGAGAAAGATAATTCCCTCATCGTACAAATCTATGTGGATGACATCATTTTCGGATCGTCCAATCCGAAGCTTTGTGAAGAATTTGCAGAGTTGATGATTGGCAAATTTGAAATGAGCATGATGGGAGAACTAACGTATTTCCTTGGGATAAGAAGTTAAACAAATGAAGGATGGAATCTTCATCAACCAAGCGAAGTACACATGAGACTTAATCAAGAAGTTCAGAATGCAAAACTCATCTCCTGTAAAAACTCCCATGCCCATTAGTGCCAAATTAGATCCTGATCTTGACGGCAAATCTGTAAATGTGACTGAATACAAAGGGATAATTGGATTATTGCTGTACCTTACTGCAAGTCGCCCAGATATAATGTTTGCAACTTGCATTTGTGCAAGAAATCAGGCGAATCACAAAGAGTCACACATGCTTCATGCGAAACGGATATTGCGATATTTAAAAGGGACAATGAATCTGGGACTTTGGTACCCAAAGGAGTCCAACTTCTCCTTATCCGGTTATTCAGATGCTGATTTTGCCGGGTGTTGCATCGACAGGAAGAGCACTAACGGTACTTGTCAGTTTCTCGGAAATAGATTGATTTCATGGTTCAGTAAGAAGCAGAATTCCGTATCAACCTCTACTGCTGAGGTGGAATATATAGATGCTGGGAGTTACTGCGCTCAGCTACTCTGGATGCAAAGTCAACTTACTGACTATGGTTTCAACATGACATCTGTTCCTCTATACTGCGATAACACTAGTGCCATTGTCATCAGCAACAATCCTGTGACGCACCCAATGACCAAGCACATTGAAGTCAGGTATCACTTCATCCGAGATCATGTTCTTAAAAAGCACATATCTCTCAAACATGTTGCTACGGATGATCAACTCGCAGACATACTCACCAAGCCCCTACCTGATGCAAGATTTTCTGAACTTCTTCTTAAATTAAGTATGCTTGATCTATCTGCATAATTTCTACTTTATAATTCCAACAGTACTTCTTTCAGAACTTGCATTGCATTTATAATGCACATATGACACCAACTGTTTCTCATGCTGATTATTTATACTTGTGTCATGCATTTTGTTTCTGATAATTTTCTCATATGTTCATAACGGGAGGATGCTTGCGTTTCCCGACTGAAGTCGTTAAAGCCAACATAATTAAAACATATATGAATAACCTCTTTAGGATTTCATGATTTTAATCTCCACTCATCACCACATGACGAATGTTGTTTCATATTGATTGCTCTATTAACTTGTATGGTTGAAGAAATGAAATGGGTTAGCTCGGAATGCTTGGTGGTTGTACTCACAGTCGCAGTCTGATTAGCTCCTGAAGTGTAGTTTCCTAATGGGTAGACAGTGTTGTTTCATGATCTAAATTCTTTAACAAGTAATGACCATTGAGAGGATCGCATGATCTATGGGGGAGAAAATGCTTTATTTATTATCTAAGCAATACCCCCCATATATGTCTCGTGACCTCTTTCCTGGCTGTCTATTTGAGGGGGAGTTTGACCTAAAGATTTTATGTGTGGTATAAGTATGCAGCAGGTGCACTGGCCAAGTAATAAGTGGAGTATTGAAACCCCGATTATCGATCGCACAGGGAAGGAACTAGTGCCGAAAGACAGATGATCACTAAACTAACAGATTTGGTCCATGTCTGGAAAAATGATTTAAGTTGTGCAAATAGTTTGAATTCTGAATAACTAAGCAAAAGTGATTAAATCAAATTGTTGGCAAGCAATGGGTATAGAAATTTCAGTGATTAAGGATCTAGGGTCCCAACATTTACCACCCAATGGATTGTAATAACCTGGATTATGGCTCTTATTCTTGATTTAAGTTCTAATTCATGTTCATGTTGATTATCTCCTACCTATCTTACATTTGGTCCATGCTAAGATAGATTTAAGGCTTTTATCTCATTTGGTCCATGTGAATAAAAGTGATCAAGGTAGATAAACAATCTAATAGTTGTAGACTTGGTCCATCATACGACATTAAATCTAATTCACTAGTGCTCCACCCCAGACAAGGGCTAAGATTACCTAATTAAGCATAAATCAGGCATTTGCTTTTATTCAAGTGAATTAAACAAGAACTGAATTGCATTTCATTGAACAACCATAAACCAAACTAATTACAACATATTGGGGGCTACATTGCTCCCCTAGACTAACAAAACTACTCCATAATCATAACAAAAGCAATAGAAATTACAAGAAAGAACATGATTACAGTACCAAGACAATAAAGGAAGAACCCAAGATGAACCAGGACTCCGGCCTCCAAAGACTCCGGCGTCTGCTGCCCAAAATCACTCCTCTCCAACTCCAGTGTCGCCAAGGACAATCTGATCTTTTAGTAATGGCTATAGCTCTTTTTCAGAACTCAGATCAGATTCTCTAACTCAAGATGATTTATAATGCCTCCCAAGCCCCCTATTTATAGGATTTAGTGGGCCAAATTAGGGTTACAAAAGGTGTGTGCTAATTATAAATGTCGTCGCAGCCAAAACGACGTCGTTTTGGTTAGTGACATTATTCGACGTTCTAGGCTCAATAAAACTCAAACTACACCAAATTTGACCCCAATTCTTTAGATGAAAAAGATTAAAACAACAAAACACATCATTTGGAGCTCAAAACTGCCTGCACGTGAGAAGGTCCTTTTCGCGTGTAGCTCCAAATCAGCCCAAATTTGCTCCAAAGCTTCATTAGAACTTGTAGAAAGCATCCATGCATCAAACTCCTTGCACGTGAGAAACACCTTTTCGCGTGCACCTTCATTTTGCTCTTATTTTGCTTCCATCTTCTTCCTATAGCTTCCTCTTGAGTATATGGAGTGATCTAGCCAAGGTGTGTGGGAAAAAGTTGCTCCAAAACCTGCCAAAAACACTCAAAAAGTACAACTATACACCAAACAAGGTCTTCCTAGGGGTTAGAGCAAATATAAGCAAAATACCATGCAAATAGGCTCAAAACATACTCTAAAACACCCTAAATATGGCATAGGATAACGGCATAAATGCGCGTTATCAAATTCCCCCACACTTAAACCTTTGCTTGTCCTCAAGTAAAAAAGAAACAAACACACAGTCAAACTGGAAAGAAATAATAAAATAACAAACAAGAGAGGCATGGTTTCCTACGACATACAACTTTATCATGATGATGTAAACATTCCAACAACTAAAATGAATCACAAATTAATCTAAACATGCCCTTACTATCAAGTCCAACAACCATGTAATATCATTACTAATAGTTCAGATAGAAGCAAACGTGCAAGGATAAAATGAAACTTAGCTTCCCCTGAAAGTCCTCACCAAGGTGAGAGCAACCTCACTCAAATATAACTCTCTTTTCTCTCAACTCATGCCTTACTATCAATGCCTAATAGCTAAGGAGGATGTGTGCAATCCACTCTCACACTCGCTACTAGCTATTGATTAAGTTTTTGCCAAGTAAACATGAGAGGTCCCCATTGTGCTCGTCAAGGAAAACACACCCTCTATTCTACTTTTTGCAACTCACGCACTTTTCTTCGCTCAATAAACTCACACTCTACTCTAATGACTGATAAAACACACCTTGAGCCAAAGAATTGAGCTCAACACTCTAAATAAACACAACTTAGCCATTATGGCTTTTATTTTGAAAAACCTTGTTTTTTTTTTTCTTTTTTTTCACACTTCTTTTAAATAATAACCTTACAAGGTTGCATTTTATGCTCTCCCATGATGGATTATTCACTCTGCTATTTTCCTCACACAACCCTTTTATTACACATAAACAGCAATAGGGTTTGGTTTTTTTTTTGTTTTTTAAAGCTGAAATACTTGAATCACTAACACCATAAACCAAACACCGAGCCACGAACAGGTACTTCTTATGCGTAATGAACTCCAACCATTAAATAGCTAGTAATGAATATTAAGAGCAAATTAGTAACCCAATAACCCATAAAATACACTCAAAGGCAAGATAATGGTGCTCTCCAAAAGTATATGTCTATTCTACACTCAACTTCAGGGTTTACAAAGCTCATCCTAACATAACATGCTCAACTTACTATTCAAATGTTAGCTCTAAAATCATGGTGATATCATACAAGAAGTACAGACATGCTCAACTAACTTATAACACACCTGAACGATTGAAACATCTTTATCACAACAGGATACTAAGGTGGTCAATATAGTCAACCAGAATTACATACCCTTGTAGCCATGCACCTCACAGGCAAAATATACATTCACATCAAAAACATAAAAACAAAGCATGCATGCAAACAAACAAGCAACCGGTTCAAGGGAACCCCCCCCCCCCCCCACACACACTTAAACTATGCGATGTCCTCAGAGTATGGGAAAAGGAAAAAGGAAGAAGACTGTTACTGGTTGGTGGGTACGCTGTAGTAGAAGATAACATGGGCCACCATTCTCCTAAGATGCGCAACAAAGTTAGCAGATGTTTCTCCTGTGAGTGCCCAAGTATCCTTATGCTGTAACAAAGCTATCAAATAATAGCACACAAAAATCCCACAACTGAATTGATCAGGCTGTTGGGGAAGCTCCATTTCATTGAAGTGCACCAGAGGAAACTTGGATTTCAACAGCCCTTCTTCTCTGAGTGCGTTTTTCATTTTTTTCAAGAAACGATGGATGAGCTTCTTCTTTCGTGTGGAAAACCCATGGGCTTGGCTCGGGTCATAAAGGACAGCATGGCCCACACTCAAGTCCAATTGCAAGAGTACGAAGTGTCGATCAAGGAGGACCGGTATAAGAACCTCATGGACCTGGTGCCAAGAGCGATGTCCTTCGGCTACTCCATTCATCCGCCGGCGGAAAATGTGCTCCTCTAACGGCTGCTGATATATCTCGCACAGCATGATGGAGGAATACTGAGCCATAGGATAGTCGTTGGGCTCAGCCTCCACCACGTGTCGCATCGTACGGCAGAATAAGTCAACGTCATCGGCAGATAAGTACTCATCATCTAGGATATGCTGCAAATAGGATGACGTGAAGACTTCGGAATCACGCGTAAAGCGTGCTTGCAAGGTGTCTCCGTAAGTAAACTGCTGAAAAGCAGCTGTGGCATCAACAGTGGAGAGGGCCGGATGGAGATGAATGTAGATGGGCTCCCCGAGGTTATCTTCCTGGGGAGCTTCTAATGACGCACCGGACCACCATTGCAACGGCTGGATTAAGGGAACAAGGGCCTATGAAGAGCTGGGCCCTGCTAGTTGTGTAAAATAAATGGGAGCTGCTGAAGGAAAGGGTAGAGCGGTGAAGGGCTCCACCTCTTGTGGATACTGTGGATACTTCGGTGTCTCTTCGCTATGTGCAGCGGGCTGCTGTATCGGAGGTGACGGTGCGTAAAATGGATCCTCCACAAGAGGTGTAGGAGTATTCTTCTTCTTCTTCCCCATGGCCTTCCAGATCTTACCGAGCAGACCTTTAACTTCCTTCAGCTCCTTGAGGATGAGAGTTTGATTTTTCTTCAACAGCCCGATCTCCTGAGCGGTTTCCGCCTGTGCCTCCTGTAGTTGAGCAGTTTGCCTCCATAAATCTTCATAAGAAGCAGCAGGAGTTGGCTCCGGGGCTTCCCATGGTGGGGCAGATGGACGAGAGGTTGCTTGTTGGTCATGAGCGATGTACTCGAGCAACTCCTCCAGCTGAAGTCTTGTGATGTGGCCATTAGTGAAGGCCCAGTTAAGAACGTCAGCTTCACTGATAAATTGGCCACTGATGCCTTGGAAGAAGTTGTAGACTTCCTCCTTGTGAACGTTGAACTGCATGTACATGGCAGTAACCTGGAAGATGTGCTGTCGGCGAGCGTTCATGGGAGTAGAGGTGTCCCTAAACTGCTCAGTGGGTTGCTCCATATGCACGTTGTGACGTGAAGGCTATGGAGCGACGTGGATACTATCTCCTCATTTGCCCTTATAGCTAACTCCTAAGGCACCCTTTGGATGGAGAACTCGTAACCGCAGGTTATCCGGGAAAACAGTGGGGACTACTTGAGCACTAAGATGACCATATTGATATTGCAGAAGCATGCTAAGTAGTCGACCATATAAACATTTGTGAATGTCTCGTTTCCACAATTTAAAAATTTCAGCAGCCCAATCAATGTGTAACTGATGATCTATGCAAAACATAAACTCCAAATGGGACTTAGGGACTGAGTCTACGCCACTAGTCTGTAACAGTAAGCACCTCCCTACCAAATTGGCAAGGCAACAGTATTTCCCATGAAATCTGTTTTTCGTATATTGCCGACGTCTCCCGAATTCCTTATTATACTGTAAAGCTCTACCATAATCTCCTAAGTTCAAATAAGGTATTACATGCATGGGATTTGGCAGATCAAAGCAGTCTCTCAACATAGCAGGGGAAATAGAAATTAAGACACCTTGAACTTCCCCAATTATCTCATCATCTTCCTCATTGACGTAGACTGAATTGTAAAAGTCTAACATGTCAGGATAATATAGATCACTGCGAGCGCATACTAACCTTCTTAGCCCCAAAGCTTGCAGCTTGGTCATAACTTCTTCAGTCCAGTCAAGCGTGGAGGACTCCAGGATCTCCCAATCAAGCACATTCCCCACGAAGATCATGTCGGCTTCTCTCAGCGCTGACGGCATAGAGGTGGCAGAGGCTTCCGGGCTGCCTTCTCCTTGGCGGGCTCTCCTTGTACGCACCATGACTTCTAACTCAGAAAGGAATTTGCTCTCAACAAGAAGGAAGAGGAGAGTATGAGATGTGAGTTTTAAGCTTGGAGCCCCTCCCTATTTATAGTGCTTCGCCACAAGGGTAAAAGACGAAATTAACCCTCTTAAAGTGCTCCATTATTTTCACGGTCAGAGCAAAGAAGGATCTAGATGTTGCCAGCTATCTTCCACCCAAATTCCATCTTGATTGGATTCCTTTTCGGTTGCATGTGAAAACACATTTTTCACGGGCAGGGTGTAGAAGACTCTAGACGTCGCTAGCTGTTGTCCACTAAAATTTGAAAGTGAAATTACATCTCTATCCATGTGCACATGAAAAGGCTTTTCATAGGCAGGTTACGCAAGCTTCTGGATGGTGTCAGCTATCTCCCTAAAAAATTTCAGCTTGATTTGACCTTCATAGCCTTGTGCACGCAAAAAGAGTTTTCACGGGCAGGTCCTTTTTCGTCCAAATTTCACCAATAGGTCACGAATGAGCTGTATATGAAGCCTACATGTGCACATGAAAAGATGCTTTTGGCGGGCAAGCCTTTTTCACCTCAAATGCCCTCCAAATGCTCTGAAATTTGACATGCTGGCAGCCCATCTCTTCAAGGACAAGAACGTGTCACTTATTTTGCCACAAATCTCAACTCAATTGCCATAAATGCATCTCCTTTCTGTGGCATTAAATGCATCTCCTCTCTCAAGAGCCCCTCTGGTTCACCTTAAATGGGCTTGGCCTTGGGCTGTTCTTTAGAAAAGGCCCAAGTGAAGTTAAAACAAACCTTAGCCTAGTACTGCAAAATAAAAATTAGAAAACAAAACAAAAACACTCCTGCAAAAGAAAGGTGAAAGCAAAATAAAATAAAATAAAAATTAAAAGGGAAAGAATTCACCATGGGTTGCCTCCCATGAAGTGCTGAGTTTAGGTCTTTAGCTGGACCATCCTGGTCATCAGACAGCACAGAGAGTAAACAATTCAATTTCTTTGACCTCGTCGGGCGAAAAGTAAGACTTTATCCGCTGCCCGTTGACCTTGAAAATATGACCAGAAGTTGATTGCAGTTCTACACTGCCATAGGGAAACACTTGGGTCACTGTGTATGGCCTCATCCACTTTGATCTCAGCTTCCCTGGAAAAAGCTTCAGTCGCGAATTGAACAACAGCACCTGCTGGCCTGACTGAACTAAAGAGGGATTTATCTTTCTGTCATGCGCAGCTTTGGTCCACTCCTTGTATAGCCTGGCACTCTCATAGGCATGGTATCTGAACTCATTTAATTCATTGAGTTGATACAAGCGGAGCTCCTTAGCAACAGTAGGATCCAGGTTCAGCTTCTGAACTGCCCAGAACGCCTTGTGCTCCAGTTCTACTAGCAGATGACAGGCCTTTCCATACAACAGGCAGTAATGAGACATTCCTATAGGTGTCTTATATGCAGTCCGGTAGGCCCATAGAGCCTCATCCAATTTTTGAGACCACAACTTCTGGTTGCCTCCCACTGTTTTCTCTAGTATTTGCTTGATTTCGCGATTAGAGACCTCAGCTTGCCCATTTCCTTGTGGATGATATGCAAGTGTTCGCCTATGCTGCACTCCGTACTTCGTCAACAGTTTCTCAAACTGTTTGTTGC
The DNA here is from genome assembly GCA_023512835.1 of Taxillus chinensis. Taxonomy (NCBI): domain Eukaryota; kingdom Viridiplantae; phylum Streptophyta; class Magnoliopsida; order Santalales; family Loranthaceae; genus Taxillus; species Taxillus chinensis. The sequence continues at coordinate 40,782,509 of CM042084.1, forward strand.
AGAAGTGACTTCCCTCGTCACTAATGATAGCTCGCGGTGTACCAAATCGACTGAAAATATTCCGACGCAAGAATTTGGTAACCACTTGAGCATCATTCCTTCTAGTGGGAATCACTTCAGCCCACTTGGACACGTAATCGACGGCCAGTAAAATGTATGAGAACTCCTCTGATGGTGGAAATGGGCCCATGAAGTCGATACCCCAGATATCGAAGAGTTCATCTGGAAGAATTCCAGTTTGGGGCATCTCTTGCTTTCGTGTTATCCCCCCTGCTCGCTGACACTGATCACAGGCCTTAATGAAGGTATACGCATCGCGGAACATGGTGGGCCAGAAAAAACCACTTTGCAAAATCTTGGCCATGGTTCTCTGAACTCCGAAGTGGCCAGCATAGTCAGATGAGTGACAATGCTTTAGGATACTGTCCACTTCTTCTTCTCGTACACATTTTCGTATCATCTGATCATCACATTGCCTGAACAGATACGGATCATCCCAGACATATTTTTGAACATCAGCAAGAAACTTCTTCTTCTGCTGATACGTGAACTCTGTTGGTATATAGGAACATGCATGAAAGTTCACAATATCAGCATACCATGGAACATGAACTTTTGCTGAAAATAACTGCTTGTCAGGGAAGGTATCAGAAGTTGTTACTTCATTGGACTGCTCTTCCCTTGACTCCAGCCTTGACAGATGATCTGCTACAGTGTTGGATGTGCCTTTCAAATCCTTAATCTCCAAGTCGAACTCCTGGAGAAGCAGAACCCATCTGATCAATCTGGGTTTAGCATCCTTCTTGCTAAACAGGTACTTGAAGGCCGCATGGTCAGTATAAACTATCACTTTCGTGCCCAGCAAATACGATCTGAACTTGTCGCAAGCGAAGACAACAGTTAGCAATTCTTTCTCCGTAGTTGTGTAATTTAACTGTGCATCATGGAGTGTTTGGCTAGCATAGTAAATCGCCCGAAATACTTTGTCCTGCTTTTTCCCGAGAACTGCTCCAACTGCAAAGTCGCTGGCGTCACACATCAGCTCAAAAGGTTGCGACCAGTCTGGAGCTACTATTATAGGTGCTGAACTTCTCCTTCAGCATTGAAAATGCCTGAAGGCACTCTTCTGAAAAGACGAAGGGTATATCCTTCGCTAAAAGCATGCTGAGGGGCTTGGCGATCTTGGAAAAGTCTTTCATAAACCGCCGGTAGAACCCTGCATGACCCAGAAAGCTCCGGATGCCCTTCATATTTGTGGAAATCTTTGCTCTGTCCACTTCCAACCCAGCCACTGACACTTTATGCCCAAGGACGACTCCCTCCTTGACCATGAAGTGGCACTTCTCCCAGTTTAACACCAGGTCTTTTTCTTCACACCGGATTAACACAGTTTCGAAGTTCGTGAGACATATGGAAAATGAAGAGCCAAAAACGGAGAAGTCATCCATGAAAACCTCCATAATGTCCTCCACTAACCCCTGGAAAATTGCCATCATGCACCTCTGGAAGGTAGCAGGTTCATTGCAGAGGCCAAAAGGCATTCGCCTAAAGGCATACGTGCCAAAGGGGCACGTGAACGTTGTCTTCTCCTGGTCCTCAGGCGCAACAGCAATTTGGTTGTACCCGGAGTAGCCATCTAGGAAGCAATAATAAGGGTAGCCAGCCAGGCAGTCCAACATTTGATCGATGAATGGTAGTGGAAAGTGATCCTTTCGGGTAGCCTTGTTCAATTTCCTGTAATCAATACAAACTCGCCACCGGGTAACAGTGCGAAAAGGAATGAGCTCGTTCTTCTCATTGCGTATCACCGTCATTGTCACACCCCAAATTTCCTTCTCCCTGGAAATGGGTAATGACTGCCCATGCCCGCACCCGAAGGGTCAAGGGTTCGGTGTAAACACCAAAGTGAGGACACCTACCGCGGGTGCTGTCCTATCCCTGTAACACAAGTCAACATGCCAAGGGGCACGTACCTGTTTCCATGCCAACCACACCACCACAATATACATACATACGGTATTCACAACCCAAAACATCAATTACATTGCTCAGAGGTTTCAAGCTCTTTTACAACCCACTAGGGAACAAGCTCCCAATAATAAAACCAGGGTACACAGTTCAAGCAAACAGAATCTCAAATACAACGAAATAACCAAATGTATATATATATAAGGTCATACAGCCCCAGCGGCCTACCACTCAGCTCTTCCGCCTATCGCCTGCTAGGTCCTGCAAAGAACAGTTCATAGGAGGGGTGAGCACACCACAGCTCAGTAGGGATCAAGTCTCCCCAAATCCCGTCCCACTCTAAAACTATGCATGTCAAGTGGATGCATGTGCTCGTGTAGTGACTTAAGCTAAAACAATAATCATCACCCAGTAAACACGCCTCATACCTCTGCCTGCACAGGAGGGCAGAGGACACCCCGCCACCACGGCGATGTGACATGCCACACCAGGCAAATGTGAATCTCATCTCGAGGGGTACAGTATAATGACTGTCCCATACTCAGCTCAATTCCCCGCGTTTCTGGGGTTCTTATCTCAACTCCCCGCGTTTCTGGGGTCCCCAGCATACACATTTTAACATATACAACTCAATAAACATAACCCAACAAACACAGTACAAACATGCAACTTATTTAGCATACAAAAACTCAACTCAGAATATAAAACAACAGATAGTCTCAGAACAATCAAATCATTACACATAACATCACCTAACCCCTCATGGTCCCTGAAGTCCACTCGTTTCTCACTCTCATAGTCTGGATCATCAACAACCTTTCAAAGGAAGCTTATCCACCTCAAGGGGAGCCCAAAACAAGCTGCACGTGACAACCTATTGTCACGTGCAGAGGCAAATCAACTCCAAACATCATTCTAACCATCCCAGAAGGTTCAGGGTCGATTTTTAGCCAAAAACAAGGTTGCATGTGAAAAGGTCATTCTCACGTGCAGGGGTATTTCAACTCCTATACCTCTAAGGAAGCTCCACCTAAAATTTAGGGCTATTTGGAGCAAGAATGAATCTGCAAGTGAAAAAGGCTTTCTCACGTGCAGGTTCCAAAACCTTCCTTTTGTCATTCTAATCATTTTTCCCTAAAGAACCATCCTCAAATTCGTCTTAGTTTAGAAGTTATTGAGGTTCTAAGCCCATAAACCGGGTCTAAAACCAACTCTGGCCTCACTCTCATATGATTTCCCAATACCAGAGGCCTTAGCCAAGCCTAATACAGGGTTTTTCATCTAAATAGTTTCAAGACAATGGGTATACAAATGACCCCTAACCCAAAAGCATAATTAATCTCTCACAGAGATTCAGAAATATAGAAAAACTCAGACAAAAACCCCAGATCATCCATAGGCTCAAGGTAGAATTTAGAAACTCAATATATATATATATAAAAGTCCCTTCTCAACATCCCACATCATCACATAAATTTTATTCTAGAAATCTAAGAGAGAGACCACAAATAGAAAAACTTGAAATCCCTACCTCGTATTGCAGAAAAAGAATTTTTCCAGGAATTAGCTTCCAGCCACCAGAAAAGATCCTTGATTGCCAAAAATCTCCCTTCCAGCCTCCGGATCGTCTTCTCCTTCTCTTCCTCAGGCCTCAGGCCCCTTTCCCTTGGCCGGAATTTGCAGATCCCCTCTCTCTCTCTCTCTCTCTCTCTCTCTCTCTCTCTCTCTCTCTCTCTCTGGGTCGGCTGCCAACAATGAGTAGGGTTTGGTTTCTCCCCTTTTTTTTTCTTATTATTATTATTTTGTTTTTAATAGAAGCCCAAGACCAAGTGCAGCCCAATGGTTAAGTAAACCTAAGAAGAAAGGCAAAACAGCCCACTCTCTCTCATATTGGGTTTTTCCCTTGAAGGGAGGCCCAAAGCTCAAAATACAAACCAAGGTAATTTAAAAGGGAATATAAAATTATTTGTGAAATCCCGAAAATACCCCTCAGGGCCTAAAATCCCAAATTTAGTCCAAGTACAGTCAAAATTCTCCATTTGACGAGCACATCATTGTGCTGATATTCATTTGTTAAAATAAGGTCTCTAACTCAAGGCTATCTCTAAGACCCCTCAAATACGGGTCCTGTAATGACCCATGAGTGGGTGTTAGTCCCACATTGCTTGGTGAGGAGAACAAAGTCCGCCTTATAGGAGGGGACAGATACCTCACCTCACAGGGACGCGTTTTGGGCGAGGCCCAAAGACAATACCTCGTGCGGAGCAGGCCATGAGGGCGAGGCCCAAGACCGGTTGGCCAAAGCGGACAAAATTCTTGTGACGGGTATGGGCTGGGCTATCTCGGATGGTATCGAGCCAAGACCCGGAGCGGTGTGCCATGGTCCCACGGGGACGTGGGCCTCCTAAGGGGGGTGGATTGTAACGACCCATGAGTGGGTGTTAGTCCCACATTGCTTGGTGAGGAGAACAAAGTCCGCCTTATAGGAGGGGACAGATACCTTACCTCACAGGGACGCGTTTTGGGCGAGGCCCAAAGACAAAACCGTGCGGAGCAGGCCATGAGGGCGAGGCCCAAGACTTGTTGGCCAAAGCGGACAAAATTCTTGTGACGGGTATGGGCTGGGCTATCTCGGAGATGTAAGGACCCGTACCTTGAGTTAGTCACAATTTTGCCTTCTGAGTAGTTTTTCTAGACTCTGACCTAGTGAATGGGCTCAAATGAATTCACGTGCAAAAGGAAAGATGCTTAGAATGATGTCCTCTATCTACCACAGAAGTTTCAGGCCAAACGGACGTGTATGTGAGGTGCACGTGAAATGGGTCCATTTCACGTGCAAGTGTGGTTGTCTTCTACATGATGCAAGGAGGCTAGGGGTGAAGTTTGAGCGCATTTGGAGTGCATTTGGAGTTGCACGTGAATTGGGGAATTCACGTGCAAATTGGCGTGCAGGCATGTTTTTGCATGGTTACCTTGGTTTTGTCATTCTAATCATTTTTTTCCAAAGGACCATGTTGGAATTGTGACTATTTTGGTGTGTATGGAGGTGGGAAGGTCATAGCTTGTTCCATCAAAACTACGTCGTTTTGATGCTGGGATTCACTTAATCAAAACTACGTCGTTTTGATGTTGTGTTGTCTATATAAGGAGGAGAAGCCCCTCTGTTTTAGGGTTAGGGTTTGTTGCTCCACCAGCCGTCGCAGAGAGAGAGAGAGAGAGAGAGAGAGAGAGAGAGAGGGAAGGAGAGCTTTTGGTGGCTGCCGGAGCGTCTTGCGTGGTGGTCGGAGTCTTGCGTGGAAGCGGGAGCAGGAGAACATACAAGGTAGGGGTTTTGTTCTTCCTAAATCCTCCTCTGTCCTAGGGTTCTAGGGCAGATAGTAGAGTTATATCTGTTTCTATATACATATGTAATCCATATAGGTGTGATCTCCTATATGGATGTTGGCCTTCAATAGCAGTTTTTGGTGTATTCTGGTGTTGGATGGTGTGCATATTAAGTGTTCGATAGAATGCCTGTGTGGATATGTCTGTGTGAATATGCCTAGTATGTGTTTGATTTTATGCCTGATGGGCTGTGTGAACTAAGTGTTTGGTATTATGCCAGTGAAAGTGTGTATGCTACGTGTTTGGTTTAATGCCTGTGTGACCTTGTATCTTTGTCTTGTGGAACCCGGTGGTGTGGAAGCCTGGTAACTGGTATGCTGCTCTATATGGTTGTGGATATGTTAGTTCGTGTGGCTAAGCCTATATGGCCGTGGATATGTTAGCCCGTGGCTGGGGGTGTATGTCGGGGTGGCCTATGGATGTACCACCTTGAGTTAGCTGTTTGCCCTGAGAGGTGTTATCTGTTTTTGTAGCCTAGTAAATGGACTCCAATGAATTCCGTGCAAAAGGAAGATGCTTAATGGTGTCCTCTCCCCCCCCCATCCCCGACCTCTGGCCAAGCCATGGACTTTGAGGTGCACGTGATATGGGTCCATTACTGCAAGTGTGGTTGTCTTCCAAATGATGCAAGGAGGCTAGGGGTGAAGTTTGGAGCATTTGGAGTCCATATGGAGTTGCACTGAATTGGGGAATTACGTGGCTAAGCATATTTTTGCATGGTTCCCTTGGTTTTACATTCTAAGGAACTTTCTCAAAGGACCATGTTGAAATTACGGGTTTTGATTTTGGCCCTATATGGGTGCGGAAAGGTGCTACTTGTGTGATCAAAACTCGTCGTTTTGATCCTGGGTTTCACTTAATCAAAACTAGTCGTTTTGATAGTGGGAGGCCTATATAAGGATGGGAGCTCCTTGTTCTAGGGTTAGGGGGGTTTTTAACCCCCCCCCCCCCCCGAAAAAAAAAAAAAAAAAAAAAAAAAAAGGGGGGGGGCGCCCCCATATGCCCCGGGCATCTTGCGTGGGGAGGACCATCTAACGCGGGAGCGGGGATCTTCTTTAGGTAGGGGTTCTGCTTTTCTTATACCTGATCCGGGGTTAGGCCCCGTGGGGAATTTCCGTTGGATATTGTCCTTGTTATCTCTATTTATATGTAATCGGGTGATCTCCATTTGAATGTGGAATACAACTTGTTTTACATTTTATATGTCACTGACATTTGTGCATGTTATGTTTTGGGTACACACTCTGTGCATGTTATGTGTTTGGTAGACGCTAGGAGCATGGGATGGGTTGGGGAGACATGATCCGTGTGACTGCTCTAGTGTTTGATGTTTGCTCACCCCTCCCTCTATGTTGTGTTTTCTTTGGACGGGACTGGGGACATACCAGGCGTTAGGAGGGACCCCAAGGTGGAAGACCTTATTTACTTTCTTGTTTATTTATGTTATTTTTTATGAGAATTGATGTAACCCCAGTGGGGATGGATTGAAAGGAGGATTTTGTTGTAATAAAGACTGGTTTGGATTGTGGATTGCTTTTATGATCTTTACTTGTCTTGAATGAGTTGTGGATGTTTAAAATGTTATGTTCTTGGGTTTGCACCCTAACCCCTTTGCCCTCCGTGGGGGAAAGGGGGTAGGTTTCCTGGGTTGCAAATGGGGGAGTCACGTATGGCTAAGCTTCCTTTGAGTTGGAAATCAACTTGTTTACATTTTTGGGCGTGCACCTGTACACCTCATGTAGCCTGGCGGATGGTTACATGATCAGTTCCTCCCTCTAGTGTTTTCTTTGGGACATACCGTGTTAGGAGGACCCCATGAACCTGGACTTTCTTTTACCATTTTGTTTTTTGATGTAACCCCAGGGGGGAGGTGAGGGGTTGTTGTACTAAAGATCAGGATATAGTTTTCTTGAATATTATTTAAAATAATCCCAACTTTCTCTCCTACTTCCCGGGTTGGAATCCGGGCCTGACTCCTTCATTCCTCCCTTCTTCCCCATAACCGACTCCCAGGGGCTATCGATGCAAATAATCCCAACTCCCAGTATTTCCTTGCCAACTACTTCCTTCATAGCAGGATTAAGCCTGCGTTGGCGTTCCACAGTAGGAGTAAAGGACTCCTCCATCAAGATTTTATGCATACAGACCGCCGGGCTAATACCTTTAATATCATCAAGTGACCATCCCAGGGCCTGCTTATGCTTCCTTAAAACATCAACTAGCTAATTGCACTCTTCGATCGTTAAAGAGGCAGCTACTATCACAGGATATCTTCCCTGTGAATCTAAAAACTCATATCTTAAATGATCTGGGAGCTGTTTCAGAACTGGCAGTGGTTCCATGGTTGCTGAAGAGTCAATTGATGAAGAGGGCTGTTGCTCAGCTTGCTCAACCAGAACCTCAAAGTTCTCTTCTGGATCAGCCTCAACAAAATCAACTTGCTGTAATTGGTGGTCCAAGCTAGCAGTAATCAGACTCTCTTCAAAGTACGCATCCACGAAGTCTACAATGTGATCATTCCAAAAGCAACTGGAATGATCATTCACCCTGCGCATTGATCTTTCCATATTAAAAACCACAGCGTCCTTATCCACACGCAGAAACAGCTCCCGTGAGTTAACATCAATCAAAGCCCTTCCTGTGCTAACGAAGGGCCTTCCAAGAATCAGCTGGACACCTTTGTCTTCCTCCATATCTAAAACTACAAAGTCCACCAGGAAGATAAACCTGTCCACCTTGATAAGTACATCTTCAATGATGCCAGCCAGTTTGCCTATCGAACGATCAGCAAACTGCAAAGAGATTAATGTAGGCTTCATTCCCGTTAAGCCCAATCGTCGATAAATAGTCATTGGCATCAAGTTAATACTAGCCCTTAGATCACAAAGGGCTTGCTCCAGCTGAGAGGTACCAATAGTGCAAGTAAGAGTGAAGCTACCCAGATCTTTTAATTTGGGTGGGAGCTTATGCTGTAGCACTGCACTTATATCATTTATGAGAGCCATAATCTCACAATCAGTATAGCTCCTCTTCTTGGACAGCAGATCCTTCAAGAACTTAACATATTTTGGCATCTGCTCCAAAGCTTCTATAAATGGTATGTTCATCTCCAGCTTCTTGAATATCTCTAAAAATTTTCTGAACTGCACATCCAACTTTTGTTTCCTCAATCTCTGAGGATATGGCATAGGAGGCTTGTATTGTACAGGAGTACTGGCTGCAGGTTAGCTGACTTCAGCCTTGTCTTCCTCCTCCTCTTTCTGATCAACGCTTCCTCCTTGTTCCTCATGCTTATGCTATTCAGTGTCCTCCTTGCTTGGCTCAGCTTCCTTTTCTCCAGGTTGTAGTTCTTTCCCGCTTCTAAGCATAATGGCTTTGCACTGCTCTCTGGGATTTACTTCAGTGTTACTGGGAAAGGTGTTTGATGAAGATGGTTTGACTGCATTTGCTAATTGGCCAATCTGCTGCTCAATATTCTTCATTGCAGCTCCAAGATCTTGGACAGAAGTGGTAAGAGACTCGATCCTTGTCTCACCCCTATTCATTCTGTCAGTTGCCTGCTTAGCAAACTGATAGAAGAAATTTCTCATCTCTTCATCTTTAGCTTTCTCCTTGTCCTCCTCCTTCTGTTGAGGCACCTTCTGAAAACCGAGAGGAAGTTGTGGCTGAGTAGTCTCTCCGCATTGCGCCATTCCAGCAACAGGGGCCTTGTTTTGCCTTTGCCATAAGTAAGGTTGTTGTTGAAATTGTGAAGGTCCTCCCTGATTCTGGAAATTGCTGGACCAAAGCGGATTCTGGAATTGGTTTGGATTCTGATACTGTCGCTAGAATCCTCCACCTCGATTCCCAATGTATTGGGCTTCTTCATACGGGTGGGCTGGAGCAGCATCTCCAAGAACAACCTGCTGGTCAGTCCTTCCCTCCATTCTCACAGCCATGACTGACATCAGCTCAGTCAACTTCTCCATTTTCTTCGTAAGCTCATCCAGCTGATTTGAATTGGACACTGCTGCAACTGGGTCAGCATTGGGTTCCATCATCATAAATGCTCCGCTAGCAGCAGCGTCAACCATGTTTCTGGTGGATGGTAGCAAGCCCATGATGAATGATTCTACTTGCAACCATTCAGGTCTGCCATGGTTAGGACACCTCCTAACCAGATCCTTAAATCGTTCCCAAGCTTCATATAATGACTCATCGCCACGCTGGGTAAATTAGCTGATTTGACTCCTCAGATGCATCACCCTCGTTGGTGGAAAATATTTGGAGAGGAACTTCTCTGCCATCTGGTCCCACGTCGTTATGCTCCCAGCTGGTAATGACTGGAACCAACCAAGCGCTCTGTCTTTTAGTGAAAATGGGAAGAGCCGGAGTTTAATGGCATCATCGAAGACGCCATTGATCTTGATGGTGTCACAAATTTGGAGGAACCTCACTAGATGATTGTGTGGATCATCCATTGCTGAGCCTCTGAATGCTTCTTGGCCAACCATCTGCAGCAATGCTGGTTTTAGCTCGAAGTTGTTAGCCTGAACTGGCACTCTCCTAATGCCAGAATACTCATCAGATAACACAAGCCTCGCATAATCCATAAATGTTCATGGCTGCTAGCCACCTTGTCCATTATTGTTCAGCTGACCTGCATTGTGTGCTTGGTCTTCTCGTGCTTGGGTGTCAGCCATGATATCTTCGCATACATTTTGCAAATTATCCAATTGCTGCTCAGCTACTGCTAATATCCTATTAGCTCTTCGCTGTTCTCGTAGAGTTCTTTCAATTTCGGGATTTAATGGCAGGAACTCGCCACGAGTGCGACGCATGCACTAAGGAATTTTATCAAACACTTGGCGTGCGCTACAAAAAGTCAAAAACAAATAATACCAAGCAGCACCGCACCAAATGAAATCTAAACAAAAACAAAACAAAAAAGAAATGCTTCCAGATCACAAATTAATCAGCTCGCTAAATGTCACCTAAGCCTCACAGCAGATTGGTTGCCTTCCCCGGCAACGGCGCCAAAAACTTGACCTAAATATTTTATGTGTGGTATAGGTATGCAGCAAGTGCCCTGGCCAAGTAATAAGTGGAGTATTGAAACCCCGATTATCGATCCCACGGGGAAGGAACTAGTGCCAAAAGACAAACGATCACTAAACTAACAAATTTGGTCCATGTCTGGAAAAATGATTTAAGTTGTGCAAATAGTTTGAATTCTGAATAGCTAAGCAAAAGTGATTAAATCAAATTCTTGGCAAGCAATGGGTATAGAAATTTCAGTGATTAAGGATCTAGGGTCACAATGTTTACCACCTAATGGATTGTAATAACCTGGATTATGGCTCTTGTTCTTGATTTAAGTTCTAATTCATGTTCATGTTGATTATCTCCTACCTATCTTACATTTGGTCCATGCTAAGATAGATTTAAGGCTTTTATCTCATTTGGTCCATGTGAATAAAAGTGATCAAGGTAGATAAACAATCTAATAGTTGTAGACTTGGTCCATCATACGATATTAAATCTAATTCACTAGTACTCCACCCTAGACAATGGCTAAGATTACATAATTAAGCATAAATCAGGCATTTGCTTTTATCCAAGTGAATTAAACAAGAACTAAATTGCATTTCATTGAACAACCATAAACCAAACTGATTACAACATATTGGGGGCTACATTGCTCCCCTAGACTAACAAAACTACTCCATAATCATAACGAAAGCAATAGAAATTACAAGAAAGAACATGATTACAGTACCAGGACAATAAAGGAAGAACCCAAGATGAACTAGGACTCCGGCGTCTGCTGCCCAAAATCACTCCTCTCCAACTCCAGTGTCGCCAAGGACAATCTGATCTTTTAGCAATGGCTATAGCTCTTTTTCAGAACTCATATCAGATTCTCTAACTCAAGATGATTTACAATGCCTCCCAAGCCCCCTATTTATAGGATTTAGTGGGCCAAATTAGGGTTACAAAAGGTGTGCCCTAATTATAAATGTGGTCACAGCCAAAACAACGTCGTTTTGGTTAGTGACATTATTCGATGTTCTAGGCTCAATAAAACTCAAACTACACCAAATTTGACCCCAGTTCTTTAGAAGAAAATGATTAAAACAACAAAACACATCATTTGAAGCTCAAAACTGCCTGCACGTGAGAAGGTCCTTTTCACGTGCAGCTCCAAATCAGCCCAAATTTGCTCCAAAGCTTCATTAGAACTTGTAGAAAGCATCCATGCATCAAACTCCTTGCATGTGAGAAACACCTTTTCGCGTGCACCTTCATTTTGCTCTTAGTTTGCTTCCATCTTCTTCCTATAGCTTCCTCTTGAGTGTATGGAGTGATCTAGCTAAGGTGTGTGGGAAAAAGTTGCTTCAAAACCTGCCAAAAACACTCAAAAAGTACAACTATACACCAAACAAGGTCTTCCTACGGGTTAGAGCAAATATAAGCAAAATACCATGCAAATAAGCTCAAAACATACTCTAAAACACCCTAAATATGGCATAGGATAACGGCATAAATGCGCGTTATCAGAGTCTATCACTGAGAGGATCGCATGATCTAACGGGGAGCAATAGTTACCTTTGTAATTATCCCCTAATATGTCTTGGATGCTCTTTCCTCTAAACTTTCACCTCCGGATCTAACTGGACATGCATTGTTGAATCAGAATTGTGGCATGCAATGATGTTTTTCTTTCTTCAACCGTGCATTTTAATCGGATACTCATCTGCCTGCTTTTGACATGTGTTCATTTCTCCAGTTTCACTCATGAATCCTAATTTGGGAAAATCATATAATTTTTAATTAATCTTAGCTACGTCGTTCAGCGGGAAGGTTTCGCTATGTTGATCAATTTGAACTTGTGTGATTATTATCTGACATATGCCTTGATTCAGTAACAATGATCATTCTCTTGTATGTATGTGTCTATTACATTCTTTCTCAATGCATTAAGTTCTGTTACTCATTAGTTCGGATTATGTTGCTCTTCCATTGACTATTTGTTCATATCCGTATGAATTCCTTCCTGCGCAGCTTCCTATTCTTTTAGTTTATTTTCGTGAAGCTAAGGTTCAGATTCTCTTTGCACCTCTATCGATATATCTTGTCTATAGTCTCGGATTTGAAGTGTTGTGGAACTTCTCCTCTCTTTGACTTCACGACAGCAAAGGACTCTACTTTTTTCCTACCGCACTCTGTTTCTCCGGACACGGTCTACTTTTCATCCGAATGATCTTATCTCGGATATCATATCCTCCGGATGGTCGTCGGTTCATTCCTCCGAACTCTTAGAACTCTCAAATAGCGATAATCCATGTCTTATTATATATCACGTGCTTTTGAGGAGGAATAATGATGGTCCATTAAATGCATGTCTCGGGATGCACACACTTCCCAAAGAAGGCAAACAGCTGTTATCATTCGTTGGTCATGCTGTCTCCATGTCATCTCTATATCCGGAGGCGCGCCGCTCTCAAGACTAATGACATCAGCTTGTCAAGCGGTTCAATGTTCTACTCGCTTAATCCCTAGACCCGCTGACATTCACAGACTCGGTCTTATATATCCTGGACATTCCTGCGCAGCGCGAGTTTCACATTTTCCAAATCCCTAAAACCCTCGTCGCTCCTTCAATCCCCAAGACCTTGCCTCCTTCTCCTCTCAATCTTTCCCTCCAATGGCACCCAAAACTTCTCTTTCCGACGTTAAGCCCGGCCATTTAGTTGATTGGCGCGCTGTCTCCGATCCTCCGACTTGGTTTTTGGAACTCCGCCCACTCCTGGAAGCCTCTCACATCCTGAACCTGATCTCCAATCTTGTCGATATTCTTATTGAAGACATTCTTGAGTTCTACAAATGGATCCGCTACACCACCGACTCCATTATCTCCTATGTCCGCGGTGAATCCATATTGATCACCCTTGCCATCCTCCGCGCCGCTCTCAATCTACCTCCTGGTGATCCTCAACGCCCGGATGCTGAAACAATGGCTACTTTCATGGGCTGCTCCTATAAAGGGAAGGAATACAAAATGAAGTCTTTCCAAGGTCGCTACCGATGTATGGCGACCATATTGACTCGATGCCTCTTGGCTCATACAACTGCTCTGGACTCTGTCCCGTACGACCTTCTATTGGCTATGTACGGCGTCTTTGAGCGTCTCCCGATGGACTAGGGGACATTCTTGTTCCGACTGCTGAAGAAAGGTCCAAAGAACCATTCTTTCGGGTGGATACTCAGCGCTATCTTCCGGCATCTACATCCGGACCATTTTGCCCGATATGATGTTATCCCTTTCCCTCAGGCTTATTATCTTCGCCACCTTACGCCTGATGGGAACATGACGGCCCACCGTCCCTCTACTGCTCTCCGCCTTCTTCCTACCTCGGAACAACAAAGCAGCTCGGTTGGTGACCCCTCCGACAGCGTGCCCCCAAAGTCAGCTCTGCTCACCAGTCCTCACGGATTCGGTCCGTTGCTGCCGCTTCCATCTCTCGAGCCTCCCAACACAGCGTCCGTGCCAACCCCTCTGAGGTTGTGGGACCTTCTCAGCCCAGTTTAGCTAAAACTGTTTCCCTAGCTCCTTCTGTTGTGGATGTCCCCACTCCCACTACTTCCATTGTTGCTGCCATGGTTGATATTGTCGTTGCCACTGCCATCATTGATGTCCCAGAATCTCTTCCGGAAGCTCCTATGCCTCCCCTACCTCAACCCCAAGACTACCTTGACCATCTCTCCGCCGACACCTTAACGGACCTATGGTTCCGTTTTAGCCTCGCCTACACTGTCTCCATCCTCGACAACGAAATCAAGGTGTTTTATGCTAAACACACCCGCACCCCGGAGGATATGATCGTCTGGAATCTGGACCATGGCTTTCTTACGCCTGCTCACATTCTGGACTTTCCCTTCGCTGTCTCCTCCGAAAAGGCCTACGACGCCGGGTTCCCTCCCTTACTGAGGCTCAGTCCGCCTCTCCTGCAAGTGTCATCCCTATGGTTGACCTCTCTGGTCAAAGTGGCTCTACTGCTCCAAAAGCCTATGATGCTCTGGATGCCCCCTTTGTTGTTGTTGCTGACGTCCCTTCCACTCCTGCTGACTCCTCTGCCCAGCGCACACCTGCACCTATTCCTGCCGGGGAGTCCTCCAAAGCTCCGGAGTTGGCGCTTGGACGTGCCTCATTTGGCACGGTTCACTCCAATGTTGTGCTGTCTGCTCAACTGGACCGTCACGCCCAAGCCCAAACCGCCCAAATTTCTGCCACAACACTAAGGTTGATGCCCTCGGTGCCCAACTCCTCTCTGCCTTAACCGACTCTTCCACCTCCATCAAGCAAAAGATGGACCTTGTCCCCTCATCCGTCCATTCCCTGTTTACCTCTTTTGCGAACTTGGCCCACACGATGGCTGACAGACAGATTTTTAGCCTCTCTAAAAGAGCTAGCTAATGTCGTTAAATCTCTATTCAAGATAATAAATTCCTTAAGTTTGCACTAAAATAATAGCAACAAGCAAGGAGTCGAACCCACAGGGATTAGCCTAGTTCTCTAGTTCTCAAATCAAAACACCCAATTACTCTTGTTCTATAAAATGTCTTGGCAAAAAGTTTTCTTTTTTAAACTAAAGATCTAATTTTTATTTGGTTTTCTAAATAAACAAAAAAAGCAAATTGATTTTAGGATTAAGATTCAAGGATTAAAAGCATCTAGGGTCACAATTTCACCTCCCTATGTTATCTCTACTGGTTCATGGTATTAGGGTTGTCTGATTGAAAACATGTTAAACATAAGCCAAGGACAACAAATGGTCATTGAGGTCCTTTTAAGAGTTGTATGCCAGAATGGTCATCTAAACACACAAACATGCAAAGCCAATAAATCATACTTGCAAAAGGATAATGATCACACCAATTACAAATAAGTTATGAATCTCAATCCGCCCCAGACTAGGGCTAAGAATACCAAGGTGTACATCCAAAGATAGAGATTAAGAACAGATTCATAAACACATGCAAAACTCAATCATTCAAACCCAATATTCATAAACACAGCAAAGTAACAAGAGGGCTACATTGCTCCCCTAGATTATAAGAACTACTCACGCATGATTACAAGCAAAACCATAGCAGTAAAGCTAAACATCTTCTTTGATGGTCCTTTGGAGCCTAAAGGGGGGGTGAATAGGCTCTTATTCGAACTCTTTCTTTTCTCTCAAGACACAAAGACTTATCTAGTTTAAGTGATAATATCACTGCGGAAGATAACCAGATAGTGGAAGTATTTTGTTTTATTATCACAAAGTGATTACAACAAAATAGAAGCAAACACTCTCTTACACTCTGTTTACAACTTTTGAATTCACACACTAGCCAAGTGCCTTTTCTATTTTTGCACTTCTTCGCTCTAGCTCTCTTTTTTTTTTAGCTGATTATACAAGAAGTATAAGTATGAATATTTATACAAAACATTCCTAGGAGACAACCTTGGAACTTGAAGTTCCGGAATGCGTTCCGCACTAACTATCCCTCGGTATCTGTCCGCCTTGATCGCTGCGGATTGTGGAGCTCAAGATCTTGGATTTGAAGAGTATAAGTGTCTTTGTGAGTTCCGAGATACAATTAAGGTTGTGTCCACATATCCGGATGATCCACGTGTAAGATTCTTCTTGATCTAAATGCATTCTTCTTACATCGGGACAGACGAGCCGATAACTTTAAATGCGGTTTCATTGGAGCAGTGTCTTCTTGGTCCGGTGTAATTTTCCTTACTCCGTAGTTAATGAAGCTGAACCTTACTCCGTGTCGGTGGTTGCTTATCCGTATCTATTCAGATCGGAATCCTTAGTCCGTGTCGGCGCTTCCTTACTCCGCATGTAAGTTCCTTACTCCGTATGTAAGTTCCTTACTCCGCATGTAAGTTCCTTACTCCGTATGTAAGTTCCTTACTCCGTATGTAAGTTCCTTACTCCGTGTGTAAGTTCCTTATCCGTGTGTAAGTTCCTTACCCGTATGTAAGTTCCTTACTCCGTATGTAAGTTCCTTACTCCGTATGTAAGTTCCTTACTCCGTATGTAAGTTCCTTACCCGGGCGAGTAATAAGTCCGGATTCCTTACTCCGCATCTATTTTCCTTACTCCGCACTTATTTTCCTTACTCCGCACTTATTTTCCTTACTCCGCACTTATTGTTACTTGGTTATTTACCAAGTGTTTGACGACACTAACTCTTGTCCAGGATCGGGATTATGTATCCCGTCCTTAGCTTTGCTCTCACGAGTGCATCTTTGGATTAGTGACATACCTTCTGCAATGATCAAATAAACACAAAGATCTCGAGATCAAATTACATAAGGCTTTAACGGCATTATCCAAATTCCGGGTTTGATCCAACAATCTCCCCAATTATGGATATGCCTAAACCCTTTGTAATCCGATCTGTAAGCGATGCAAACGAATATCATACAGAATATACACCACAACCAATTTCATTGATCAGCAACTAAATACAAATCAGCCTTAATCAGATTTTTCACTAAGGTACATAAGGCTTACTATACTTGAAGATCATAGTTGCCGCCTTCTCTCTTAGCTCCATTGTCTGCGCATCGTAAAGGTGGAGGTTGGCTCCAATGTTTGTCCACAGTTAAGAACGATTTGATGAAATGACAAACAAAGGCTCCGCGCCTATTCCATCCGGTTGTTGTGGCACTTGCTTCTTGCCCCGGAATGTCGCCTTGAGTTTCTCAAGAGAGCGCGGGTGTGATACCCAACTCTTCATATAGTCCGGCTTTCTTCACGGCTTCGGTTAGTCCGAGACACGAGGTTCCCATTGATTCTTCCTAACGAAGTGCTCCACAATCGATGAGAATCAATGAGAATCATCGCTTGGATTGAATCATGAAGACAGCCATCATGAAGTGTGGCGACATGATCCGGTACGAATGAGGATGGTTGAGAGAGTTTTCCATGGCTTGCTATCTTCAGCGTCCGTCGATGTAAGTCCGAATTAACTCCACACCGGGAAGATAGCCCTCATTCCAACATGGCAGAACTTCAAACAAGTGCCCATCTTCGTAAAGAGATGGAAACGCCTATCTCCATCTTACGCCCCTCGAGAAGTTGTCAATGTCTTCCGTAGTAAAGAGTCCTTTCTCCGAACAAAGAGTCCGAATGTCGGCCGGAGAGAAAGGATACATTTCGAAAGACATCTTCTCTCGGCAGAAGACGCAGATAGGCTTTCATTGCCTTGCGCAAGCTTCCATCCGCATCGAGGGGTCAAACCCGCATAGGATGGGAGGAAGGTATACTGCGGACGAGGAGGACGGAGGAGGAGCCGGAGGTGCGAAGAGGAGCTTGGTTGAGAGAAGCGGCTTCGTTTGGGAATTTGAACTCCCCGAAGCACCGAAGTGGCAGGCCGCTTCTCGGCCCGGGATGATGGTTGTGGCGAAGGAGTAGACGGATCGGATGACACTTTCTCCCCGGTTTGGCGATCGCCGGGAAGAACGGGAGGACGAGCCATCGATGCGCCAGATCCGCGAAGGAAGTAGACGGTGAATGAACGGAGGTGGCAACAAGATCCATTTTCCGCTCAATGGAAGTAGAGGAGTCGGTGAGGGCCGAGAGGAGTGGGCGCCGAGGGCATCGACTTTGGCGCTATGGCGGAGATTTGGACGCTTTGAGCGTGGGCATGGCGGTCCAAGCGAGCGGAAAGACAGACGAGTGGACCGTGCCAAAAGAGGCACGCCCAAGGGCTAACTCGGAGCTTTGGAGGACTCCCCGCATGAACAGGAGCAGGAGTGCGGTGGGCGAGGAGTCCGCAGGAGTAAGCGAAGCAGCAGCATCCAGGAGCATCGAGGCATCCGGAGCTGCGGAGGCATCCGGAGCGTTGGAGGCATCCGGAGCAAGAGACCCGCCGTGACCAGACAAGTCAACTACGGGAATCGCGGCGGCGGGGAGAAGAGGGCCCACCTTAGCGGTGAGGGACTTCGGGTAGCAGGGACGGGCCGGAGGGTGTAGGGAACGACACATCGGGAATGGCACCGGCGTAAGAAAGCCGTGGTCCGATTCCAGATGATCATAGTCTCCGGGGATTGGGTATTCGGGTGTAAAATACCCGGAGATCGGTGTCGGAATGGAAGAGGTGTGGGCTAGGCGAAACGGAGCCGGAGGTCCGTTAAGGTGACGGCGGAGAGATGGTCAAGGTAATCTCGGGGTCGAGGTAGAGGAGGCAAGGGGGCTTCGGGAGAAGCCGGGACATGCGGTGGCGGCGGCAACGGCGGTATCAACCGCAGCAGCTATAGCGGATGTGGAGGGAGTGGGGACATCGCCAAAGCAGGGGGCCGAGGAAACCGCTCTCGACGCACCGCGCCGAGAGGGCCCCGCAACCTCGGACGGTTCAGACGGACGCTTGGCCGGGAAGCCCGTGAGTGGGAGGGCGCGCTACGGACCGAATCCGGGAGGATCGGTGTAGTAAGCCGACCTCGGGGGCTTGGCCGTCGGAGGGGTCCAACCAGCCGCCTTGTTGTTCCGCGGCAGGGAGAGTGCGGAGAGCTACGATGGGTCGGCGGGCGTCATGTTTCCATCCGGCGTAAGGTGACGAAGATAAAGAGCCGAGGGAAACGAGACAACATCAACTTGGGCGAAATGGTCCGGACGAAGATCCGGAAGACAATGCCGAGGATCGCCCATAGGAATGGTTTTTGTGACCACCAGCAGCAAGCGAAATAAGAACATCCCCCAATCCATTGGAAGACCTTCAAAGACGCCGTACATGGCCAGTAGAAGATCATACGGAACC
Organism: Taxillus chinensis; assembly: GCA_023512835.1. Lineage (NCBI taxonomy): Eukaryota > Viridiplantae > Streptophyta > Magnoliopsida > Santalales > Loranthaceae > Taxillus > Taxillus chinensis. The sequence continues at coordinate 40,801,664 of CM042084.1, forward strand.
GAGTCCAGGGCCGATGTGCGAGCCGGTAGGCATCGACTTAGAATAGTCGCCATACATCGATAGCGACCCTGGAAGGATTTCACCTTGTATTCCTTCCCCTTGTTCGTGCACCCCATGAAGCCGCCATCGGATCGGCATCCGGACGCTGTGGTTCACCAAGAGGAAGGTGGAGAGCAGCGCGGAGAACACCGGAGTGATGACGATGGATTCACCCGGACAAAAGAGGTTATGGAATCTTTGGTGCAATGGTGCGAAATCCGTTGGTAATACTCAAGAATGTCATCGATAAGAAGATCGATGGGATTGGAGACCAGGTTGAGTATGTGCGAGGCTTCAAGAAGAGGGCGAGCCGGAGAAACCAACCGGAGGATCGAAACAGCATTCCAATCAACTAGATGGCCAGGAGTAACGCCGGAAAGAAAGATTTCGGGTGCCATGGCGGATTTGATGGGAAGGAAAAGAGGAAAGGTGAGGTCTTGACAGTAGAAGGAGCAACGAGAGGGTTAGGGATTTGAAATGAGCAATACTCGTGCTTCGCAGAATGATCGAACATATAAGACCGAGTCCGCAAATGTCGGCGGGTCTAGGAATGTGGGAGTGAGGTGGGGACCCGCGCGACATGCCGATGTCATTTGTCCGGGATATTGAGGCGTCTCCGAATAAAACGATGTCGTGGAGACCGCATGACCAAGTAGAGATTACAACTGGTTGCCATCCAGAGAAGTGTGTGTGCAACCCGAGATATGCATTTAATGAATCATCATTATTCCTCCTCAAAAGCATCGACATATGAGTATACGTGGATTGTCACAATTGAACAAAGTCGGAGTCCAGGAGGAAAGAGCCGACACTCATCCGGAGTTAATAGTATTCGTGAAAGAGTATCCAGGATGAATAATAGACCTTGTCCGTCGTAACGGAGTTTGGTGAGAATGTAAAGTAGATTCCTTTGCGGTCAATAAGTCAAAGAGAAGAGAAGTACCACAACACTTCAAATCCGAGACTATGGACTGGATTTATCAATATGGTTGCAAAGAAAATCTGAACCTCGTAGCTAAATAAAGATATACCTGAAAATACAAAAGCTTAACAGGCAAGGATTAGTACGGATTAGAGAAGATAATCGGTGAAAAACAACATAATCCGAACTAATAAGAAACGAACTCATGCATGGCTAAGAATGTAGTAGACGTACGCAACGTGAAAGTGATCAATATTCCGAATCGGGGCATATGTCGAATAGAATACACAGGTTCATATAGGTCAACATAACGAAACCGTCTTGCCGATAAGCAGTAGCTAAGATTAATTAAAGGTCAAATGATTTGGCTTCATTAGGATTCATGAGTGTGAGATGAAAAGGTGAACACATGTCAAAAGAATGCAGATGATTAATCGATTAAAATGCATGGTTAAGGAAGAACATACATCCACACATGCCACTTTTCCGATTTAAAACAGATGTCCACAGATCCAGAAGTAATACGTAGAGAAGGGAGAATCCGAGACATATTAGGGGTTCATTGCTGCTCCCCGTAGATCATTTAATCCTCTCAATGAAAAGCTCCCCTCGGATAGACGTCAAGGAAAAAGGTCATGAGACATATACGGGGGTACTTGAATAAAACATAAAGCATTTTCTCCCCGTAGATTGTGCAATCCTCTCGGTTGACGTTCCAATTTGTAGTTCAAGCCCCGTCTATCTTATTGAAGACTATACTTGTAGCCGATCGGTAATGCGTTTGTGTATTCATCCACCAGGCATTCCAAGCTAGCCCATTCACTCCTTAACTATGCACGTTAATGGAGTAATCTAAATGAACATGCTTTGATCATGTGGTGATTAATGGATATGAAGATCATGAATCCGACCGAGGTAAATCATATAAACCGTAATTATGTTAGCTTTAAACGACTTCAGTCGGGAAACGCAAGCATCCTCCCATTATGAGGTTGAGATTAACATCGAAACATGGAACCGTGGAGTCGTAAGTATGATCAGCAATGCGGTCTTTCTACTACTTTCAAGAAACATACAATGCATGGTTTGTGAGAGAATATACTGTTGTGAAATTTAAATGAGAAACTATGCAGAGAAGTCGAGCATACCTAGTTGGAAGAGTAGTTCGAAAACCTCGCATCGGGGAGAGGCTTTGTAAATATGTCCGCTAATTGATCTTCAGTGGCAACATGTTCCAGATGAAATATGCTTTTTAAGAACATGATCGCGTATGAACCGATACCGACCTCAATGTGCTTCGTCTTAGGATGCATGACGGATTGTTGCTGATGGCAATTGCACTAGTGTTGTCACAAGAAAGTGAATAGAGGACATGTTGAATCCGTAGTCGGTAAGTTGACTTTGCATCCAAAGTAGCAAAGAACTTCCAAGAACGATATATTCCGCCTCGACGAGAGGTTGATACGGAATTCTGCTTCTTCGAACCATGAGATCAATCTATTTCCAAGAACCGACACTACCGCTTGTGCTTTTCCCCGCCGATGCGACATCCAGTGAGTCGGCATCGAGTACCCTGATAAGGTGAAGTTGACTCCTTTGAGTACCGAGTCCCAAATTCATCGTCCCTTTGAGATACCTTAAGATCCGTTTTACATGTAGCATATGTGACTCCTTGGGATTCGCCGATATCGTGCACAAATGCAAGTTGCAAACATAATGTCCGGGCGACTCGTCGTAAGGTAGAGCAAGGATCCGATCATCCCTCCGTAGTCGGCCACATTTCCGATATCCGTCCATATCCGGATCTAACTTGGCACCGACAGCATTGGAGTTTTGACGGGAGATGAACCTTCCATACCAAACTTCTTAATAAGATCGCGAGTGTACTTAGCCCGATTGATAAAGATTCCTTCCTTTAATTGTTTGACTTCAATTCCAAGGAAGTAGGATAGTTCTCCCATCATGCTCATTTCAAACTTGCCGTCATCAACTTAGCAAACTCTTCACAAAGCTTCGGATTTGTTGATCCGAAAATGATATCGTCCACGTATATTCGTACGATCGAGTGTGTCCTTTTTCTTGTCGTAGAAATAGGGTGGTATCTATCTTCCCTTTTTGGAAGTTATGAGCAAGTAGAATTCCGAAAAGGTGTCGTACCAGGCTCGGGAGCTTGCTTCAAACCATATAGAGCTTTCAAGTTTGTAGACAAGATTCCCGCCTTAGGTTCAATGAAGCCGGGAGGTTGTTCAACATACACCTCCTCTTGAAGGTCTCCATTCGAGAATGCGCTCTTGACGTCCATTTGATAAACTATGAAGTTTTCATATGAAGCATACGCGGAAACATTCGGATTGCCTCAAGTCTTGCGACCGGAGCAAAGGTTTCATCATAATCTATTCCCTCTTCTTGACGATATCCTTTGGCTGCGGGCCGGCTTTGTTCCGGATTACTATTCCATCCGTATCAAGTTTGTTCCTGAACACCCATTTAACGCCAATGACTTGCCGAGACTTAGGCCTTGGTACTAAGGTCCACACATTATTTCTCTTAAATTGATTCGCTTCTTCTTGCATGGCTTTATCCGGTTGAATCCGAAGAGCTTCATCTACCACCTTTGGTCTATTTGAGATGAAAGCATGAGTGAAGACTCATGTTTGAGGTGGCCGCTCTTGTTCTTACACCAACAGTAGGATCACCAATCACTTGATCCGAGGGATGGTTTAGTCCATCTATAATTACGTGCGTGTGTTGGTTGTCCTTGAACATTTGAAGCTCTTCCAGATTGGGTGGTTCGGTTGTATCAACCGGTTGGGCTTCGTCCGGAGTAGATGTTTCCGTATTTAGAGGTACGGATGAACGATTGGTTCTTCAACACTGTTTCTTTCAGGTGTTAACTAGTCCGGACGGACTTGAAGGTGCTCCGGAATTTTGTGTATCTGCAGGAGTTTGTCCGGAGCTAAGTGGTAGTCCAGAGTTAAGTGGTAGTCCGGAGCTAAGTGGTAGTCCGGAGCTAAGTGGTAGTCCGGAGTTAAGTGGTAGTCCGGAGTCCGAGTCATCCGTAGCATCATCCACAAAATTCCGTTGTGTTTCGCGGATGCCACTGGTTGGTCGGATACGGTCGGGATGTGTGGCGGAATATTCATAAACTTTGAGTAATCGACGTTTACGTTTATGACTGCAGATTAGAATTTGAAGGACCGACTTTTGACCAATCGAGATTAGCTTCATCAAAGGTTACATGGATAGATTCTTCAACTTTAAAAGTTTTCTATTGAAGACCCGATAAGCCTTGCTATGAAGTGAGTACCCGACAAAAATCCCATCATCGATTTTTGGTTCAAATTTATTTCGGGTCTCTTTGCCATTAATCAGTATATAGCAAGTACATCCGAAGGCTCGAAATGTGAAATTGAAGGTTTTCGACCCTCCACATCTCATAGGGTGTTTTCATGGTAGATTTATTTATTAGAGTTCTGATTCAACATAGCGGCGGTGGACACACTTCAGCCCATAGGCGAGAGGAAGCATTGCCCCTCGCTAACATGGATCTACCAGCTTCAACTAAAGTTCGATTCTTGCGCTCGCCTACCCCATTTTGTTGTGGGGTTCGGGCGCGGAAAAGTCATGTTGTATGCCCCGTTCGGAACAATATGATCTCATTTCGGAAAAATCAAATTCTGTACCATGATCACTCCTAACGCTTTAATGCTCGGTCCTTGTGAGTTGCTTATCCAGTTGAAGAGATCTACAAGATGTTCAAAAGTTTGATCCTTTGATTTCAGGAACATCACCCATGTGTATCTGGTGAAATCATCGATAACCACAAGGGTATATCTCGCACTGCCTAGTGATGAAACAGATATAGGACCACATAGGTCCATATGAAGAAGTTGCAGAGGAGCGATTATTGAGTTAACCGATTTGCTCTTAAAGCTATGTTTGGTCCGTTTACCAAGTTGGCATTCTCGACAGAGAGTGTCTCCGGAGAACTTGAGTTTGGGTAACCGGTGACAAGATCAAGTGATGCTAATTTAGACAAAGTCTTAAAGTTCAAATGTGCGCATCGCTTGTGCCATAACCAACTATCTTCATCTGTTGCTTTCGTGAGGAAACATACAGGTCGAAGAATTATTTCTTAAGACCACCGAGTATATGTCCCCATCTCTTGATCCGGATAACTTAACATCTCCTGGGATAAGTTTTCTCTTACCGTAAGGTGTTGGACAAAAAAAAAGAAATCCTTTGTCACATAGTTTACCGACACTTAGCAAATTATGCTTTAAACCTTCGACAGTGCAACTTTAGTGATTGATACACCCGTTAGTTAAAGTGCCATACCCGACGTCTTACCTTTGTCGTTGTCGCCATATGAGACGGATGGACCTTGTTTATCATTAACTTCTACAAGTAGAGTCTGGTCACCCGTCATATGTCCGGAGCATCCACTATCAAGGATCCACTTGCTTTGATTTATCTTTAACTTCAAGTGATCCGGCAATTCATTCCAGAGATGCTCCCGAAAGACAACAATTTACACTTTTTGGTGCCCAAACTTGTTTCGGGCGGTTAGAGTGAGCAGCAGATTGTCAACATTTACGGATTTGATTTTGTTAGGACTCTTAGCTTTCCAAGTTGACATTAACTTGTTAGTTTCAATTGCTTCTTTTATTTGGGATTTCTTGGGAGAGACACTCCTTTTTAGATTTAGATTTTGTTTTGCTCGAAGAACCCCTTTTATAAAGCCGATCTTTATTTGATTGAAATTGATTACAAAGCCACTATCGATAGACTCCAACATTCATAGTGATAATGACCCATTTCCCTACGGATGGAACAGACACTATAATGTGAAGTACAAACAGGGGATACAGGTCTCTTAGATTTTGCTGATTTTCTACTGTTCCACGTGGCCTAATCCATTACGTTTGGGTGACGCGCTCTTGGCCCTAAATGCGTCAGCCTTAGCCTTGTCTTTCTTTTTGGGTGCTACGGCTTTGGCTTTACTGCAGCCGCCCTTCCCTTCATCTTTAGTTACGGGTGCTCCGCTTCGGGAAGTGCGAATGACCTCGGCCCACACGGTCATAAACTATGGTGCCACCCGAAATGAAACCATCCAACGGTTTAGATGTACTAACGGATATAAGTTGGTTAGTTTAGGAGTGAAATCCGGAGGACACCAGTGGCTTTAGCTATGGAGGTTGATGGTTAGAACCTAGACCAGGTTTGACTCGAATGTCGTCGGGATCGGTCCTAAAGGTGAGGCTATTTCCCGGATTTTAGCCACTTACGATTTATTTCTTTTTCCCTGTTCCAATTCATTTTCGAGTCTTTTAACTATAACTTTTAGGCCTGAGAGATTGGTATTTAAGAGATGATTTTCAGCTCTTAGATCATGATACCAAGCTTCCTTTCCCCTGAAGTCGCCGACGTCCTTTTCGAGTCTATTAATGGTAAATTCGAGACGTTTATTCCGACTTTCCATATCTTTGTACATTTGAGTTATTATTAGTCTCTCATTCTTTTTCATGATCACATGCAATAGTAAGAGATTCTAATTTACTCGAGAGCTCGAGAGAAGAGGGTACCTCAGCATTTGCCATGAGGCGGACGTTCGGCAATGGTCGGCTCATCATCCGAGGATTCCCCTCTTCTTCCGAGCCACTCATGTATTTTGTCACGAGCGCCTTTCTCTTGCTCTTGCCGTTATCCGAGGTGGAGCGCCGAGAATTTACCTTGTCACTTTTCTCGGCCACCTTTGCTTTGGACCCGCATTCCTTGGCCCAAGGCCGCTTTTCCCACGGTTGAAACATTCCCGGGAACTAGACTGGGTCGCTCCTTCCGTTGGAACGATGATGATGAGCGTCTTCGACCCTTTTCTCGCTTTTCCGTAGGAATCGCTCAAAGGATTTGACAAGAAGGGCTATCTCCTCCTCCTCGTCGAATCGGAATTGTCGGATACGTCCGTATCATCATTCCTCGGCATGTTTAGACATTCAGTAGCTTTGAGAGCTACCCCCTTTTCTTTCCGAGCTATTTTTTCATCTCTCGTGAGTACTTAAACCCGACTTCGTGAGTCCGCAGCCTCTCCATATAGTTCTTCAAGGGGAACATCCGCGCTTTTGTCCGATTGCATCCGGAGTTGTTTGGAGTAGTAGCGATCCGGCAAGGAGCGAAAGAACTTGTCATTGATCCGGGATTGAGAGTAATGCTCATTGACGGCCTTCGGCTCAAGTATGAGCTTGCCGAATCTCCGATAGATGCTTTCAAGTGATTCGCCCGGTTTATGATTAAAACTCTCAAAGTTCCGTCCAGAGTACGGATCACATTTCGCATCCGGGACCGACTCCCCTCATAGAGGATTGTCGGCTTGTCCCAAACGACTTTTCGCCGTCGTGCAGCCCTGGACGTCCGTGGAAGCTTCGAATCCAAGGACGATGTAACATAAGCCGAGCCTTTTCACTAGCGCTGCCAGGCTCTTTCATCGTTGGTAAGTTCAAGATCGCCTTTGGCCTCCTTACGCCATGTTCTCCGATAGTCATCGGAATTGGAATCTCCCGATGAAGACATGGCCACATAAGATGATCATGGCAAACCATAAACATCTTCATGCGAGCTTTCCACCGGGAGAAAAGCTCAGGTGTGAATTTGGGCGGTTTCGTTAGAGTAAACCCGGAACCCGTGGTTGAGAAGCGGTGGCGCCGGGTTGTGGTGGATCGACATTTTCACCGCCGCTTCGATTCGGGATGGGCTCGTGCACCTCCGGAGTTAAGGCGAGTGTTGAAAAGCATACCGCTTTCTTCGGCCATTTCGAGATTGAAAGAGTGGGATCTCTACTTAGAACGAAGTAGAACTTGCTCCGATACCACTTGATGGTCCCTTGGAGCCTAAAGGGGGGGTGAATAGGCTCTTATTCGAACTCTTTCTTTTCTCTCAAGACACAAAGACTTATCTAGTTTAAGTGATAATATCACTGCGGAAGATAACCAGATAGTGGAAGTATTTTGTTTTATTATCACAAAGTGATTACAACAAAATAGAAGCAAACACTCTCTTACACTCTGTTTACAACTTTGAATTCACACACTAGCCAAGTGCCTTTTCTATTTTTGCACTTCTTCGCTCTCGCTCTCTCTGTTTTAGCTTGCTATACAAGAAGTATAAGTATGAATATTTATACAAAACATTCCTAGGAGACAACCTTGGAACTTGAAGTTCCGGAATGCGTTCCGCACTAACTATCCCTCGGTAACGTCGCCTTGATCGCCGCGGATCGTGGAGCTCAAGATCTTGGATTTGAAGAGTATAAGTGTCTTTGTGAGTTCCGAGATACAATTAAGGTTGTGTCCACATATCCGGATGATCCACGTGTAAGATTCTTCTTGATCTAAATGCATTCTTCTTACATCGGGACAGCACGAGCCGATAACTTTAAATGCGGTTTCATTGAGCAGTTGTCTTCTTGGTCCGGTGTAATTTTCCTTACTCCGTAGTTAATGAAGCTGGAACCTTACTCCGTGGCGGTGGTTGCTTACTCCGTATCTATTCGATCTTGGAATCCTTAGTCCGTGTCGCGCTTTCCTTACTCCGCATGTAAGTTCCTTACTCCGTATGTAAGTTCCTTACTCCGCATGTAAGTTCCTTACTCCGTATGTAAGTTCCTTACTCCGTATGTAAGTTCCTTACTCCGTGTGTAAGTTCCTTACTCCGTGTGTAAGTTCCTTACTCCGTATGTAAGTTCCTTACTCCGTATGTAAGTTCCTTACTCCGTATGTAAGTTCCTTACTCCGTATGTAAGTTCCTTACTCCGGGCGAGTAATAAGTCCGGATTCCTTACTCCGCATCTATTTTCCTTACTCCGCACTTATTTTCCTTACTCCGCACTTATTTTCCTTACTCCGCACTTATTGTTACTTGGTTATTTACCAAGTGTTTGACGACACTTAACTCTTGTCCGGCACGGGATTATGTATCCCGTCCTTAGCTTTGCTCTCACGAGTGCATCTTTGGATTAGTGACATACCTTCGCAATGATCAAATAAACACAAAAGATCTCAGATCAAATTACATAAGGCTTTAACGGCATTATCCAAATTCGGGTTTGATCCAACATTCTTCTAATCCACGCGCGCAACAAGGCTTCAAATCCAGGCTCCAAAATCCGCGACGGCTGCTACGACGGCTGCTCTCCTAGGTCAAGGAGCAACCTCCAAGTCGTGAAGCCTCTCTCTCTCTCTAAAAACGTGTAGGGGGGTCTAGGATGTCTAGCAGGGGGCGTTGAGGCTTTATTTATAGAGGTTGGATGGGCCTTGAGGTGTGTAACCTAGCCCATCTATCAAAACAACATAGTTTTGATAAGTGAGACTTCAAACTTTAAAATCTCTATCTTCCATCCACAATTTGGACATGGGCCTTCAGAAACAATTGATCAGCACGAAAAAACGATAGGATCGGTCCAAAAATATCTCTGCACGTCAATTTGCACGTGATATGGTGAATTCACGTGCAACTCCAAATCAGCTCAAACTTCTCCCCAAGCTTCCTTGCATCCTGTAGAGGCCTGAGAAGCAAAAATATGCTTGCACGTGAAATGGGTGAATTCACGTGCAGCTCCAAATGCTCTGCAATTTCTGTGGTAGGTAGAGGACATCATTCTAAGCAACTTTTGTTCTTGCATGCCAATTGTTTGAGGCCATCTACTATGTCAAAAGTGAGCTCCAAAATCTGCCAAAACAGCTTAAAAACGCATGTATTTGCAAATAGCATCTTCCTAGGGGTTAGAGAAAATATATATGATATATGAAGCAATAAGGCTCTAATCATGCTCTTAAACATCCTAAATAAACACTAGAATAACGGCATAAAATGCACGTTATCAATGGCTCATCCTCCTCCCGTACCTCGCCGATCTGCCCAACCGGGGGAGAAAGTGTCAACTGATCCTCCTGCACCTTCCCCAGCTCGTGCTGAAAAGCGGTCTGCATCCTCATTGCTTTCGGGAGTTACCATCCCCAAACGCAGCCGCTTCTCTTAGCCTAGCTCCTCTAGTGCAGCTCCTCCTTCGACCTCTCCATTTGCAGCGGCTGACACCTTCCTCCCATCATACGCGGATCTTGATCCTCTTGATGAGGATGGAAGTGTTTTTAATGCTATGGCCAGGTATGCCACGTCAGATGCTGAGCGAAGATGTCTATCCGAGTTGTACCCCTTCTCTCTTCAAGACATAAGGACTATTCATTCTGAGACGGGTTTGCTCACCATAGAAGACATAGATAACTTCTCTCGGGCAGTTAAGATGGAGATAAGGCTGTTATCGTCCCTATACAAGGACAGGCACATGTTTAATATCTCGCCTTGTTGGAATGAAGGGTATCTTCTAGATATTGCCGATATTCATACCTTCATACATCAAGGGTATTCATGTACAGGTTTGTCTCGGACAGCACCCGATGTATAGTCCATATCAGTGCTAGTCACCAACCCCTTGACCCTTTAGGTGCGGGCATGGGGAAGTCACACTCTTAGTTCCGGTCCTTTTGGGATTTGGGGGCGTGACAAGTTGGTATCAGAGCGGTCGATTTAGTGGACCTAGCATAGTAGGGTGATTGAATGAAACTTTGGAGCTTGGGAGACATTAAAGAGGGCGCCTGATCAACGCAGTCCTTAATGGTGTCCTTGGTTACCTTAGTGTCAGTCAGATCATCATAGGATGCATTGGGATGGGTGCATACATGACATTGCTTGTGCATTTAGGGCACTAGAATTGATTTTGCATGCGACTCTGATAGAATAAATAGCCACCAGTTGGCAATATGATTGTTCTGATAATATCTGCTGATTAGGACAACTATGTTCAATTGATTGTTTGTTGCTGTGAACCTATGGGTTATGATTGATTGATTGATGGATGTGTAAGGTGAGGAGTAATGTCCCATGGATGACAGTTGAGACTTATGAGTTCTATGTGGTGTAGACTTATGGGTCACCGATTGGGAGTGATAATTGCATTTTATTTGTGCTTAATGATAAATATTTGTGCAATAATTTGAACTTAATTGATTATTTTAATTGCGCAAATTTTATTCATTGGTATTTTGAGCTTTTAGTGTAATTTTTTTAAAAGTGCAATTTTAGATAAATTTAAAATGTACTTTGAGTGATTTGGATTGTGTGGCATAATTTAATGTATTTTTTTTTAAATTCTCTTCCAAATTTCTTATTTTACCATCTTTTTAATTATTTTATAGAATTAATATTAATTTGGTGAATTTTTACTGTTTATTTATTTATCCATTTTAATATTAATTTTTTTGGACTAAGGAAATTTTAGGGAGAAGACCTTTTGCATGTGGAGATATGATTAATTTATTCTGGTGAGAGTTAATGAAAAAAAATGTGTGTGAGATTTACTTAGCGTGAATTTATGGAATAAATTGATGGGTGTGTGAATTGAGAGAATAAATATTTAAAAAAAGAAAGAAGTGAGATTAAAGATGATTTATTATCTTGGTTTCCTTTGTCTTGTGATTTGGACCGTGAAAAAAAGGGTTGAGAGAATAGATTAAAGAGAGAGAGTTGATATGGGAAATTGGAAAAAAAAGAGGAAAATCGTATGGGGTCACGAGTGAGGCAGAGTAATTTGGAATTATCTCTTGAAAAGGGTGTTAGAGCCTACTTGTTTACTTGTTATGGACCTACAGGTCATGATTATTTTCCCTATGATGTGAATTGATGTATCATGTTTGTCTAACGTATAGTATATAAAGTAGTAGCAAAAGGATTGGATGGTTGGAAAAATGTAACTTAATAAAAGTAAAACATGAAGTTCAACAATGGTAAATGATGGAATAAAATATTCAAGGATTAAATAGTACAGTGAATATAATAATACAGCATAAACTAACAACTGTTATGACTAGCAATATATACTGATCAAATATTAGGCTTAAATATTATAAGAAAACCATGATGGGATTGGTAGATTCAATAATGGTTTATTTTTGTTTTATGGCAATTGAAGGATAGACGTGCCAACGAGTGGGGGAGATAGTGATAACATAGTCTTTTGGAATGGGAGTGAAGAATTCGTTTCCATCAGATAAAATATTTCAATAATTTTTTTTAAAAGTGTTAGTAAGTGATTTAGAAGGTGATAAAATAATCTGAGAATCAAAGGGAATTATATTTCTTATGACTTTATAAGAGGTTTTGGAAATGGTCTTGGAGAAACACCACAAGAGGAAAGTAATGCCCTTTTTTCCTAGATTTAAATTGTGGAACTTGTTAAACATGTGATGATATCTTTAAGATATAGTTAAATGTTGAATATGTGTTATAAAATAAAATTATAATAGTAAAATAAAATAGCAAAAAAAGAGCATGTTGATTGATATAGTTAGTTGTATAATATGATGTTGATGTGACCTTGTTGTATATCATTAGTTGGTTTACTGTTGTTATGAATTGTTGGTTGGCACTGGCGAATGATGTTCGAAATATTCATTTCCTTGTAACTTGTGAAGGTGATTATATCGATTTTCAGTCGTCGTATGTTGACTGTGTTGGTTTTATGTCGACTTGGTTACATGCTACTAGTTAGTTGAAACGTTATATGGGATTTTTATTGAATGTTAGTGAATGGTGTTGATTTTTCCTTGGACCGATTGCCATTGTAATTGTGTTTGTTTGCCCAGTAAATATTGATGGGTTATTGGCCTGCTTGTTTTTTAGTAGTTGCTCATTGTTGGTTGCATGCACCTTGTGTGGTGTTGGCTTGTGGTGGACTATGTTGGTGCGTGTAACCAGTTATTGATAAGAATGGTAAATGTACAATAAAATTAATAAAAAAATCATAAATAATATACTTACAACACTAGTAACAATAGAAAATAAATGAAGAAATAATAATGACCGACTCTGTGTTAAATATTATTGTGATTCATGTCGACTAATGTCAATGTGGATTACCATGCTGTATGATTGTTTGGATATTATTCATATGATATGGCGTGCAAATGACATGTTATGGACTTTTGCCCTGTTTTGGGTATAGTTGTGTAATACGACTACATGTGTTATTTGATGTAATGTGAATGCATATTATTGTGTTGTGCTCGAAAGTGTGGCTATGGTTATGGTAGCCTGTGTGGCAGTGGAGCCCGTGTGGCTGTGGCTGTGATTGTGCTTGCTTGGTTGTCTTAATTATAAATGTTGTTTTTAACCTATTTATTTATTATGATGAGTGATTGATATGTGTATCGTGTTATATATCTATGCCTGAGTGTGAGCATAATTGTATTTCCTATTGCTGCCTTGTTCCACCTTGATTGGGTTGTTAACAACTACATACATTCTTATTTTGTGTGGTGACCCGTGGTGAAACCAAGATGGACCTTGTTTCTTGATTGTTTGGCCTGATTGGTTAGTAGTAAGCATGCTGATGTGGAATTAGTGAATGATTTATGGTGGGACTAGTGTGGTGAGCTTTCCCTCGGTGAGGTCATTGTGACATGTTGTTGTGGTAGTCGAGCTTGTTGTTTGGTTATGAAGCCCTCTTTGTAAGGGGACTTGGCTGTGATTCAGCGGCATCTTACCTTGTTTGGTGGAGCCTACTTGGGTGTGACCTTCCTTCCGTGCATGAGAGTAGATATTCGCATAATTGTTGATATGTTGATGTTGTTTTGTTTTGTGCTCTGTTTGTGATTGTTATATGCTTGATATATTGTTTATAATATGTGATCATGATTTGTGAGGCAATGTTTCCTTGTTGCACTTGTTATAGGCTATTGGTTAATTGGGAATAGGTTGTTGGACTTCGGTTATACAATGTTTAATTAGGGTGGCGAGTTTGTCCTGTTAATTTGAGATGATAGTTCTTTGATTGATTTTTGGGCTCTAGTGTTAATCCTTACTGTTTGGGTTCAATTAGATTGGTTAGTTTGGGTGGTGATGTTAGCATTCATTAGTATAATTTTAAGGTGATATGTGGTCAGTTGGGGTGTTGTTTGTACAATATTGTTTCATTAACAGTTCGTTTATGATGGTTATATAGCGGGTTAATAAAAATTGGTTTATGGTAGTGGTTCGATATTGGGTATTGAGCATGCAGTGGTTGTGCATGATGAAATTTGTTGATCTGATTGATTATTGGATTTTGATAGGTGATCATATTGACTGTGATCCGACGATCTATGTTGAGGTATTAGTTTGCCCATGTTTAGCCTTGTTGTTGTGATGGCTGGGTTTATGCTGCATTCCAGGTGACTTAGCCTTTTTGCGTTGGCAAAGGATCATAAATAGTTTACAAAAGGATGATAACCCCCTCATTATGTTGAATGGTAAGTAGATGCGTTGTAAGTTCAAGGGAATGTAAATCGGTGAATGTATTGTTACTTCATAATGGTTAATGGTATGTCCTCAAGCATTGGATTGGTTAATGTTTGGTGGGCCAAGCGTTGCCTTAACAGTACAATGGTTAATGGCTAGGTGGGGTTCTGGAATCCTATCATTGAGATTAGAGATCCTTATCATTAGGATTGTTAGTTGGTTCAATCTTTTTGGGGACGAAAAGTCCTAAGGTGGGAAGAATGTGAAGATTTTTTTTCTCAATGATGGGAGCAAGTTAATTATGATGTGTATGTTGAAATAATTACTCATGGACATATGGTGGTTTTTTGTGAGGCGCATGATGTATGGTTGTTGCTATGTGTTGCTTGTGTACAAAATATGATAGGCTATGTAAGAATTATGCTAGTGAAAGGAATTGTGTTCATTAGTGAGGGAAATATGTTAGATATTGGCTATGTGTAGTAGCTGTGTGTAGGTGTAGTATCTATAAAGATGTTTTATTTTATTTTATTTTATTTTTTCGAGGACGAAAAAACCTAAGGTGGGAAGGATGTAAGGATCCGTATATGTGTTAGCATAACTTATAATCTATATTTGATGTTAAGAATGTTATTTTGAGAATGTAGCCATTAATACGATCGTTTTGATAATATTTGGGCCTAATTTGAGGTCTAGAAGCCTCCAGGAGTTATTTAATAAATTTTGGGAGTTAAATTGAGAGTTAATAAGTGAAAATTAGAATTTTTAAGGACTTTTTGGAAATTATTAAGGAATAGGATGAATTTTAATTAAAAATAGGGTTTTGGGGTTTTATTATTTATTATAACTTTGTTTTGAGAAACCCTAGCCGTCGGAGGAGAGTTCTTAGTGTTCTTCGCGTTCTTCATCGTTCTTCGCCGATTCTAGACCGTTCTTGCGAGTTTAATCCCTTCGGAAGGCAAAAGGTAGGTGATTATTGATTCCTCGTTATTCTATTGCACAAACACAAACTGTTAGTATATATATATACACATAAACATTTGGATATGTATGTATTTATATAAATATATTCATTTACGTGTATATACATACGGCTGGGCGATTGTTGCAGTGCGGCGTGATTCGACCGGTTCCAAGTCCTTGGACGAGCTACTACACCCGTTATCCCTTTTATCATATTCTAATTAGTTATTATTAATTTCTACCCATACCAGGCCAGTTGGCATAGTTTCTTCCGCGCGGCAGCAGCAGCACACTAGGCTGTCATTCGACAGCCTGGTTAGCGTCTCCATGACGGGGGGCGGCGGCCTATACGTTCCTGCCTCCACAATCCGTTCGATCCAATGCAGCACAAGAGTTTTGTTTTATTTTATTTTATTTTCTCTTAATCAAAAAAAGGGGGCATCTTTACATGCGTGGTTTCGTGGCAGTGAAAGAAAAGGGGCATCTTTTTTTTTAGTGTCAGATTTTTTTAAAAAAGGGGGGCTTAATTGATTATGGGAATTAAGTCGTGCGTGTCAATAGTTAATATATGTGGGTAATAAATTCATGCATTACATCCGTGCATTATTATGAAGTCATGCATGGTATTATATGTGTATTTTGATATCAAGATATATAGATAAATTTAATTTAATTTGATTTAGTAGTAAAAATAACATATTCATTGATACCATTCCAATAGCAAGGTCAAACAAGAATTATGATATTGTTAGTTTAATAATGAAAATAGTGCTTGGGTTTGATATTATAGTTTAATAATATGAAGTATTACTTGAAGCTTGATACTATTAATTTATCATCTAAAATATTATCGGAGGCTTGACATTAATAGTTTGATATTAGAAACATTGTTTGTGGCTTGATATTTATAGTCTGACACTAGAAATATTGTTTGTAGTTCAATGTTAGAAATTTGGCATTTAAATGTTACTTGTACGTAGCTTAATATTATTTAATTGATATTTAAGGTATTGGATGTTTGATGAATATTTATATATGTATGTATATCTATATATATTATTTATGGTTAGCACCGGATTGATGAATTAAATATTTTGTAAGACTGTTGTATTGAATTTTGACTGTTGGAATATTCTATTTATAGATTATATGTGGAATTGGTGGTGGAGTTGGTTCGGTTAACCGCAGGTCCCACATAGGGCTGGCAAGAGGCCGCAGGTCCCCTATGTGGCTGGTTAACTGAGGTCCCATATGTGGCAGGTTGTCGTTAAGGACACCACAGGTCCCACATATGGCTATCTGGTAATGACTGGGATCCTTAGAGCTGGATGTAGGAATCTCCTGGATGGTTGGATTGTTTGGTGTATACCCTTAATGAATGAAATGTAATGTGTGTGATATTATATTTTGTGATTAAATGTAAGCTTATTGTGATAAAGTAGGACACTATACTGGCACAAGCATACACCGATCATGTAGACTTAGGAATTTATGTTATAGGATGGTGAGGAGATGGAGATCACCTACTGGGCATTTGTGTTCACCCCTACTTTGTTGACATGTTTCAGGTATCGACTCATCCGCTAGAGGCTGGTCCGAAGCTAATTTTTGTTTGTTTTTAAATTTTGTAATAACTTGGTTTATAGATTTTGTAAAACATGATTGATTTTATTATTTGAATATCCGGACGAGGGTCCGTGGAAGTTGTATTGGAATTATAGCATGACTCTGTTATTAATAAATTATTTTCCTTAACTTCATAGCATGTGGGAATGTACAGGTTTATCTCGGACAGCACCCGATGTGTAGTCCATAACGGTGCTAGTCACCAACCCCTTGACCCTTCAGGTGCGGACATGGGGAAGTCACACTCTTAGTTCCGGTCCTTCTAGGATTTGAAGGCGTGACACTAATTTATTCTCATCAAATTGTGGAGCATAATGTTAGAAGGAATCAATTTGAGCCACTGCGTATTCATCTGACGAAAGCCATAAAGCAATCGGGGCTTTATGAAGAAAGGGGCCTGACTCCGTTGGGTCCAACTGAAAAGCTGAAGGCGATAATCCGGGGCAAGAAGCTAGTGCCACAACAGCCCGATGGAGATAGCTGCAGAGCCTTTGTCTGTTTCTTCATCAAATCCATTGTCAAGGTGGATAAAAACTGGAACAGCATCCAAGCCTACACAATGGAGCAGACAATGGAGCATAGAGAGAAGGCTGCAACGATGATCTTCAAGTATAGTAAGCCTTATGTATCTTAACGAAAATTTTGTATAAAGGCTGAATTATACTTTGTACTGGTTAATGAAAATGGAGTTTTTTCTTTTCTGTATGTTATCTCTTTGCGTTGCTTACCAGATCAGATTACAAAGGGTTTGGGCATATCCATAATGCTGATAAAGCCCTATATAATTTGATTTGAGACCTTTGTTGTTTTGTCTTAAGTCATTGCAGAAGATATGACCTTCATCTGGATCTACACTCGTGAAAGCAAAGCTAAGGATAGGATACATAATCCTGATCCAGGTGAGAATGAGTGTCGTCAAACACTTGGTATATAACCAAGTCTTTACTTCATACGGAATAAGGATCATTTGTGTGGACTAAGAACCTAAAAGCTATGGACTAAGAAATCCGCACCTAATACTTCAAATGGACTAAGTCAAATAGATGCGGAGTAAGAATCTTAGTCTACAAAGTCGCACAGAATAAGAGAGTCATCACGGAGTTGAAAAGTTAAGTCTTCCACTCAACCGGACTAAAGTAAAGAAGACACGGAGTAAGGAATCCGAGTCTTCCATACATGCGGAGTAAGGAAGCACTTCTACGAAATAAGGACTTGAGTCTTTATTCGCACGGAGTAAGAAAACTAGATGCGGAGTAAGGAATCTGAACTACTCACTCATGCGGAGTAAGGATGTGTTGATACGGAGTAAGCCATCTATTCCTTTAATTCATGCGGAGTAAGGAAACTAGATGCAAAGTAAGGAAGCGCTGATGCGGAGTAAGCACTCCAACCTTCTCTTTCATACGGAGTAAGGAAGCGCTTACACGGAATAAGGATTCCAATACCAAATTGATATGGAGTAAGCAATCAGTATGGCGGAGTAAGGATCCGAGCTTAGTTTAGCACGGAGTAAGGGACCTTACACCGGATTCAAGAATACGCTACTTCAACTTATCTCTTCGTATTCAAAGTCACCAGCTCGCTGCTTCCCGATGTAAGACAAACTTGTTGAAAACCTAAAGCACCTTACACGTGAATCATCCGGATATGTGGACACAACTTTAACTACACTTGGGAACTTACGAAGACTCTTATGCGTTGCAAACCCAAGATCTTGAAGACCATATCCGCAACAATTGAGGCAGATAGATTTCCAAGAGATAGTAAATGTGCACAATATCCGGAACAACAAGTTCCAAGGTTGTATCTTGTGGATGTCACTATAAATAGCCACACTTGTACATTTTATAAGATGATATAAGTGAACAAGTTATAGTTTAGTGTATGTACTAAAGCTCATTGAGATCATAGAGGCTAGCGTGTACGTACTTGTAAACAGAGTAAGCCATCTATTCCTTTAATTCATGCGGAGTAAGGAAACTAGATGCAAAGTAAGGAAGCGCTGATGCGGAGTAAGCACTCCGACCTTCTCTTTCATACGGAGTAAGGAAGCGCTTACACGGAATAAGGATTCCAATACCAAATTGATATGGAGTAAGCAATCAGTATGACGGAGTAAGGATCCGAGCTTAGTTTAGCACGGAGTAAGGGACCTTACACCGGATTAATTGCGATAATCCATGTCTTCTTATATATCGCGTGCTTTTGAGGAGGAATCATGATGATTCATTAAATGCAAATCTCGGGATGCACAAACTTCTCCGGATGGCAAACAACTGTTACTCTTATT
Source organism: Taxillus chinensis (assembly GCA_023512835.1). NCBI lineage: Eukaryota > Viridiplantae > Streptophyta > Magnoliopsida > Santalales > Loranthaceae > Taxillus > Taxillus chinensis. The sequence goes on from CM042084.1 coordinate 40,820,827, forward strand.
TGGTCATGCCGCCTCCACGTCATCTTTTAATTCGGAGGCGCATCGATATCCTGACGAATGACATCAGCCTGTCAAGCGGTTCCCTATTTCACTCGCCAAATTCTTAGACCCGCTGACATTTACGGACTCGGTCTTATATATTCTGACCATTCCTGCGAAGCACGAGTGTTACCCTTTCAAAATCCCTAAACCTCTCGTTGCTCCTTCAATCGCCAAGACCTCACCTTTCCTCTCGTCCTTCAACCTTCATCTACAATGGCACCCAGAATCTCTCTATCCGGCGTTAATCCTGGCCATCTGGTCGATTAGAGTGCTATCTCTAACCCTCCGGACTGGTTTTTCCAACTTCGCCCTCTACTCGAAGCCTCGCATATACTCAACTTGATATCCAATCCTGTCGATCTTCTTATCGACGACATTATTGAGTATTACCAAAGGATTCGCTGTACCACCGACTCCATCATCTCCTATGTTCGCGGTGAATCCATCATCATCACTCCCGCCGTTCTCCGTGCTACTCTCCACCTACCCCGCGGTGAACCACAGCGCCCAAATGCCAATCCAATGGCGGCTTCTATGGGTTGCACCCAAAAAGGCAAGGAATACAAGGTGAAATCCTTCCAAGGTCACTATCGCTGTATGGCGACCATACTGAGTCGTTGTTTACTGGCTCGCACTTCAGCTCTGGACTCGGTTCCTTACGATCTTCTCCTGGCCATGTACGGCGTTTTTGAAGGTCTTCCGATGGACTGGGGGACGTTCTTGTTTCGACTGCTGCAGAATGGTCCCAAGAACCATTCCTTCGGGCGCATACTCAGTATTGTCTTCCGGCATCTTCATCCGGACCATTTCGCCCGCAATGATGCTATTCCATTTACCTCGGCTCATTACCTCCATTATCTTACGCCGGATGGGAACATGACAACCTTCCGTCCCTCTGCAGCTCTCCGCATTCTCCCTGCCTCGGAACAACAAGGCAGTTCTGTTGGTGACCCCTCCGACAGCCAAGCCCCTGATGTCAGTTCTGCACCCCGATCCTCCCGGATTCGGTCCGTTGCAGCACCTTCTCTTTCTCGGGCCTCCCAGCACAGTGTTCGTGCCGACCCATCCGAGGTTGCGGGGCCATCTCAGCGCAGTGCCCCTAAAGCTGTTTCCTCAGCCCCCTCTGCTGCGGATGTCCCCACTCCCTCCACCTCCGCTATTGCTGCCGCGGTTGATACCGCTATTGCTGCCGCCACTGCTGATGTCCCGGCCTCTACTCCAGAAGCTCCCTTGCCTCCCCTCCCTCAACCCCGAGATTATCTTGACCATCTCTCCGCCGGCACATTAATGGACCTATGGCTCCGTTTCAACCTTGCCCACACCGCCTCCATTCCTGACAACGATCTCCGGGTGTTTTACACATGCCATACCCAATCCCCGGAGACCATGATCATCTGGAACTTGGATCATGACTTTCTTACGCCGGCCTCCATTCCAGATGTGTCGTTCCCTACCCCCTCCAGCCTGGTCCATTCTGCCCGGGGTCCCTCCCCTGCTAAGGCTAGCCCCTCTTCTCCTACTGACGCCATTCCCGTGGTTGACCTCTCTGGTCAAAGCGGGTCAGCTGCTCCGGATGCCTCTGCTGCTCCGGATGACCCTTCTGCTGCTGCTGCTGATAATCCTGCGAACTCCTCTGCCCAGCGCACTCCTGCTCCTGTTCATGCGGGGGAGTCCTCCAAAGCTCCGGAGTTGGTCCTTGGGCGTGCCTCTTTTGGCACGGTCCACTCCGACGCTGTGCTCTCCACCCAGCTGGACCGACACGCTCAGGCTCATAGCGCCCAAATATCCGCCATCGCCGCCAAGGTTGATGCACTTGGCGCCCAACTCCTCTCCGCTCTCACTGATTCCTCCACTTCCATGGAACAGAAGATGGATCTCGTTGCCTCGTCCGTCCATTCCTTGTCTACCTCCTTTGCGGACCTGGTGCACACGATGGCTCGCCCTCCCGTTGCTTCCCGACGATCTGCCAAACCAGGGGAGAGAGTGTCATCTGATCCTGCTCCTTCTGCACCACAACCATCCACTCGTGCTGAGAAGCGGCCTGCCTCTTCATTGCTTCAGGGAGTTCAAATTCCCAAACGTAGCCGCTTCTCTCAGCCAAGCTCCTCGACTGCAGCTCCTCCTCCAGCCTCTTCATCCGCAGCTAACACCTCCCTCCCATCATATGCGACGTATGACCCTTCTGATGCGAATGGAAGCATGCGCAAGGCAATGAAGGCCTATGCTGCGTCTTCTGCTGAGAGAAGATGTCTCTCTGACCTGTACCCTTTCTCCCCAGCCGACATTCAGACCCTTTGTTCGGAGAAAGGACTCTTTACAACAGAAGACATTGACAACTTCTCTAGGGATGCTAAAATGAAGATGAGGCTGTTTCCATCTCTATACAAGGATGGGCACTTGTTTGAAGTTCTGCCGTGCTGGAATGAAGGTTTTCTTCCCAGTGTAGATCTCATTCAGTCCTTCATCGACGGAACTACTGAGGATAGCAAGCCATGGAAAACTCTCTCAACCATCCTCATTCCGTACCGGATCATGTCGCCACATTTCATGATGGATGTCTTCATGTTTCAATCCAAACAAATGATTCTGATTGATTCTCATCAAATTGTGGAGCATTTTGTAAGAAAGAATCAATGAGAACCACTGTGTCTCGAGGCTGACTGAAGCTGTGAAGAAAGTTGGATTATATGAAGAGTTAGGCATCACACCCTTGAGTCCAACTGAGAAGCTGAAGGCGACATTCCGGGGCAAGAAGCAAGTACTGACAGACAGATTTTTAGCCTCTCTAAAAGAGCTAGCTAATGTCGTTAAATCTCTCTTCAAGATAATAAATTCCCTAAGTTTGCACTAAAAAAATAGTAGCAAGAAAGGGGTCGAACCCACAGGGATTAGCCTAGTTCTCTAGTTCTCAAATCAAAACTCCCAATTACTCTTGTTCTATAAAATGTCTTGGCAAAAAGTTTTCTTTTTTAAACTAAAGATCTAATTTTTATTTGGTTTTCTGAATAAACAAAGAAAGTAAAGTGATTTTAAGATTAAGATTCAAGGATTAAAAGCATCTAGGGTCACAATTTCACCTCCCTATGTTATCTCTACTGGTTCATGGTATTAGGATTGTCTGATTGAAAACATGCTAAACATAAGCCAAGGACAACAAATGGTCATTGAGGTCCTTTTAAGAGTTGTATGCCAGAATGGTCATCTAAACACACAAACATGCAAAGCCAATAAATCATACTTGCAAAACGATAATGATCACATCAATTACAAATAAGTTATGAATCTCAATCCGCCCCAGACTAGGGCTAAGAATACCAAGGTGTACATCCAAAGATAGAATTAAGAACAGATTCATAAAACATGCAAAACTTCAATCATCCAAACCCAATATTCATAAACACAGCAAAGCAATAAGGGGGCTACATTGCTCCCCTAAATTAAAAGACTACTCACACATGATTACAAGCAAAACCATAGCAGAAAAGCTAAACATCTTCTTCTTAACCACGCGCACAACAAAGCTTCAAATCCAGGCTCCAAAATCCGCGACGGCTGCTGCGACGACTGCGACGGCTGCTCTCCTAGGTCAAGGAGCAACCTCCAAGTCGTGGAGCCTCTCTCTCTCTCTAAAAACGTGTAGGGGGTCTAGGTATGCATAGCAGAGGGCGTGGAGGCTGTATTTATAGAGTTTGGATGGGCTTTGAGGTGTGTACCCTAGCCCATTTATCAAAACGGCGTAGTTTTGATAAGTAACACTCGAAACTTTAAAATCTCTATCTTCCGTCCACAATTTGGACACGGGCCTTCAGAAACAAATGATCAGCATGGAAAAACGATAGGATCGGTCCAAAAATATCTCTGCACGTCAATTTGCACGTGATATGGTGAATTCACGTGCACCTCCAAATCAGCTCAAACTTCTCCCCAAGCTTCCTTGCATCCTGTAGAGGCCTGAGAGGCAAAAATAGGCTTGCACGTGAAATGGGTGAATTCACGTGCAGCTCCAAATGCTCTGAAAGTTTTGTGGTAGGTAGAGGACATCATTCTAAGCAACTTTTGTTCTTGCACGCCAATTGTTTGAGGCCATCTACTATGTCAAAAGTGAGCTCCAAAATCTGCCAAAATAGCTTAAAAACGCATGTATTTGCAAATAGCATCTTCCTAGGGGTTAGATCAAATATATATGATATATGAAGCAATAAGGCTCTAATCATGCTCTTAAACATCCTAAATAAACACTAGAATAACGGCATAAAATGCACGTTATCAAATACACCACACTTGAACCATTGCTTGTCCTCAAGCAAAAACATACAAGCATGCAAAAATAAAATAAACACGCAGTCAAACGGAAGAAAAATAAAATAACAATCAAGGAGAATCATGGTTTCCTAAGCATGCAACTCTATCATGATGAAATGGGAATTTAAGCATCAAAATGAGTCATAGCTTAGTTCCTTCATGTCCATATCCCTAATCCAACAACCATGCAATATCACCACTTAAATTTCAGATATGAGCAGGCAATCCATGATAAAATAGCACCTAGTTTCCCTTTAAGTTCTTACCAAGGATAAGCAGCCTCACTCAAATATAATAATTCTCAAGCCCAATACCTATCAATGAACAATGGATGGAAAACTCTATCTCTACACTCGCCATCAGCTATTGATTAAGTACTTGCCAAGCAATCATGAGAGTTCCCTATTGTGCTCATCAAAGAAAACACACTCTCTATTCTACTTTATTTGAACTCACACGCTAGTCTAAACTCAATAAACTCACACTCTATTCTAATAAAACAAGACCATGAGCTAAGGGTTGAGCTCAACACTCTCAAATAAACAAAACTGAGCCAATGTGGCTACAAATCTAAACAATCACACATAAACATCAAGCCAGTGTGGCTTTTATTCTGAATCCCTCTTCTTCTTCTTTTCTTCTTTTTTTTTTTTTTTTTTTTAAGTAATAACCTTACAAGGTTGCATTTTATGCTCTCCCTTGATGGATTATTCACTCTCTTTTTTTACTCACTTAACACATAAATAAGACTGAATTTTTCTAATGCATACCCCTTTTCAAAATGAGATGGGCTTTTTCCACAATGTGCATCACAGCCTTTTCCAATAATATCACACAATAAAGAAAAGAATGCAAAGACAGTCACAATGACTTAGAGGTCTTGCATCCTAACTCCACACACCAAACACTGAGCACTAATAATTAATCACATGCTTACTTGACTCCTACCATTAAATAACCAATGTTGAATGCAAGAAGAGTAGCAATTATTACCCATACCCTAAAATGGCACTCAAAGGCTAAAAGAAGCTGTTCTCATTTTTCATTTCTTTTTCACTCAACTTTAAGGGTTACTTAGGTCTATCATAGCATTTCATGCTCAGCTAATATTCAAAACTCAGCTCCAAAAACATGGTGATATCATTTAAAAGATAAAGACATGATCAAACTAAATTAGAGCACATTTTAACTATTCAAAAACCCTTATCACAACAAGATACTAATGTGGCATAAAAATTAAATTTTAAGCCAAAATTGCATACTTAATATCCATGTCTCCACAAGCAAATCATTCAAGCAAACAACTCAAACAATCAGGCAAAATAAAAATAAAGGATAACAAAAACACTTAAACAAAAACAAGACATGCAATCACACAATATAAAGGATAAACAAGTGGCTCAAGTCACTCCCCACACCACACTTAAAAGTATGCTATGTCCTCATGGCATGAAGTAGAGAGTAGGAAGATACTTACCTGTCGGTGGATTTCCCATTTCAAGGTGCAAAATGTGTCAAATGCCCTTGCATGATTCCCACTTGAAAATCCTTGTGTTTTTGAGTTGCAGCTTTGAAAAATCCAGCTTTAGCTTGGCAGTTGAGCCAGTACTTGAGCTTTATTGAGTAGTCCTAAAGTCCAAATCCTAATAGAAAGGCCTACAAAAGGGTTAATGAAGACCAAACTATATCTCCTGCACCATGGTTAGCTTGCAAACAAATTTATTGAATGAAATAAATAAAGGAAAATAACATAAAATAAAACATAGCAATAAACATTGGGTTGCCTCCCAACCAGCGCTTTATTTAAAGTCTGTAGCTAGACTTTATCATACTAAGCTCAACCAATGTATGAAAGGCTTTTATCCTGGCATTGTAAACCTCAGCAGTCTCATAGACCATAGCAATCGGATGAATGAACTGCTGTGGGAGCCACTTGAACTCCTGATTCAATTGTTGATAGGGAGACACCTCCACAAACTTATGGTTCTCCTTCCTCTCATTCCATCGAGGTGGTAACACAAATTCAACATACTCCACAATTGGAGTAGTCATGATGCACGCATGGTTACCTCCCTTGTCAAGCACTTCCTTCTCTTGTATAAGGGAAGATGATTCCAAAGCAAACATAGTAGTGGTGGGCTCATGTAGCTTGTCTTCATAAAGAGTACCTTGGTTTGATGTGCCTTCAGATATGAGAATTATAGCATCATCATCCAAGATTTGTTGTTGCATCCTTGGGTTATCATTTATTGGTTTCTCATGTTCTTCTAACACCCCAGAACAATTCAAGTCTTCCTCTTCTTCTTGGATGGAAAAATTGTCCTCATAAGCTCCAACCATGGGAAGAGTTGAAGTGGATACATCACATGGGCTATTAAATTGTGGTGGAGGGACAACCTCATCATAATGAACCATTGCCCTTGTATCCACGTCTTGGTCTATAGCATCATTAATGGTTTGACTAGCTAGAATGCGAGCTTCATCTTAGAATCATTATTAGCAGAAAACTCCCATTCTTGTGAGGCAGATGTCAAAGATTGATACATGGAAGTTGGAGTGATGGCTTTGCAATTCTCTTCGGTCTCTATCTCTGTGTCACCAAGCAAAGGAGTTAGATGAGACTCCATTATCTCGCATTTTGAACCATACTCATCAATAATTGCTCTATATTTTTTATGGTAGTCTCTATACTTCCTAGCCTTTCATTCAAATCCTCTCCCTCTCTTCCTGGTTTCTTCATCTTCAACTTGGGGCTGCCACTCTTGTTGTTGATATGGACAATAATTGCCATAGAGTGGGGCTTCAGAGTAAGCTTCATCTTGATATTGCCCAACCCATATGTTCTCAGAATATCCATTGAAGAAACCATTAAACTCCTCAGGTGGTGGCTCTTGTGGATAGTAGTCACCCTCAGGTTGGGTGTAAGTTGGCCATACTTCTCTACCATCTCCATTAATACTCCCACCATAACAAGGAGGCTCCTGGTATGAATAACTGTTTGTGGGAGGATCATAGACAGTGCAATCCCAAGCACTATATGAAAATTGATCTGCTGCATGGCCTGGAACATAAACATGTTGGTCTGCCATCATTGAATTCTCCTCATCTCTCCCTTGGTTTTCCCACAAATATTTGTTGCCCTGGATCATCCTTTCCAAACATTCTTCCATGGTTAGCTCCTCCTCATCTCCAAACTATCTATCCATTGGAGTGTTGTTCAGGTTCTGGATTAAAGGACACAAGTTCCCCTCGTCGCATACACAACTAGCAATGCCTCAAACACTTTGTGTATGTTCCTATAAAACAACAAGAACTCACCTAGCAGCTCCGAACAATGCAAAATAAACAAATAAAAGAGCTAGCTAATGTCGTTAAATCTCTCTTCAAGATAATAAATTCCTTAAGTTTGCACTAAAATAATAGCAGCAAGCAAGGGGTCGAACCCACAGGGATTAGCCTAGTTCTCTAGTTCTCAAATCAAAACACCCAATTACTCTTGTTCTATAAAATGTCTTGGCAAAAAGTTTTCTTTTTTAAACTAAAGATCTAATTTTTATTTGGTTTTCTGAATAAACAAAGAAAGTAAACTGATTTTAGGATTAAGATTCAAGGATTAAAAGCATCTAGGGTCACAATTTCACCTCCCTATGTTATTCTTCTTGGTTCATGGTATTAGGGTTGTCTGATTGAAAACATGCTAAACATAAGCCAAGGACAACAAATGGTCATTGAGGTCCTTTTAAGAGTTGTATGCCAGAATAGTCATCTAAACACACAAACATGCAAAGCCAATAAATCATACTTGCAAAAGGATAATGATCACACCAGTTACAAATAAGTTATGAATCTCAATCTGCCCCAGACTAGGGCTAAGAATACCAAGGTGTACATCCAAAGATAGAATTAAGAACAGATTCATAAAACATGCAAAACTCAATCATCCAAACCCAATATTCATAAACACATCAAAGCAACAAGGGGGCTACATTACTCCCCTAGATTATAAGAACTACTCACGCATGATTACAAGCAAAACCATAGCAGAAAAGCTAAACATCTTCTTCTTGTCCATGCGCACAGCAAAGCTTCAAATCCAGGCTCCAAAATCCGCGACGGCTGCTGCAACGGCTGCGACGGCTGCTCTCCTAGGTCAAAGAGCAACCTCCAAGTTGTGGAGCCTCTCTCTCTCTCTAAAAAAAATGTGTAGGGGGGTTAGGCATAAACAAATAAAGAACACAAAATAACAGAAAATAAAAGACAAAATAAAACACCAAGATCAGAATTCAAACGATTTCACTCAATGTTGATTTCTAAAAACTAGTTAACCGTTGAATCCCCGGCAACGGCGCCAATTTGACAGACAGATTTTTAGCCTCTCTAAAAAAGCTAGCTAATGTCGTTAAATCTCTCTTCAAGATAATAAATTCCCTAAGTTTGCACTAAAAGAATAGCAGCAAGAAAGGGGTCGAACCCACAGGGATTAGCCTAGTTCTCTAGTTCTCAAATCAAAACTCCCAATTACTCTTGTTCTATAAAATGTCTTGGCAAAAAGTTTTCTTTTTTAAACTAAAGATCTAATTTTTATTTGGTTTTCTGAATAAACAAAGAAAGTAAAGTGATTTTAAGATTAAGATTCAAGGATTAAAAGCATCTAGGGTCACAATTTCACCTCCCTATGTTATCTCTACTGGTTCATGGTATTAGGATTGTCTGATTGAAAACATGCTAAACATAAGCCAAGGACAACAAATGGTCATTGAGGTCCTTTTAAGAGTTGTATGCCAGAATGGTCATCTAAACACACAAACATGCAAAGCCAATAAATCATACTTGCAATAGGATAATGATCACACCAATTACAAATAAGTTATGAATCTCAATCCGCCCCAGACTAGGGCTAAGAATACCAAGGTGTACATCCAAAGATAGAATTAAGAACAGATTCATAAAACATGCAAAACTTCAATCATCCAAACCCAATATTCATAAACACAGCAAAGCAACAAGGGGGCTACATTGCTCCCCTAGATTAAAAGACTACTCACGCATGATTACAAGCAAAACCATAGCAGAAAAGCTAAACATCTTCTTCTTAACAATGCGCGTAACAAAGCTTCAAATCCAGGCTCCAACAACACCGCTGCTCTCCTAGGTCAAGGAGCAACCTCCAAGTCGTGGAGCCTCTCTCTCTCTCTCTCTAAAAACGTGTAGGGGGTCTAGGTATGCATTGTCACGCCCCGGCTTTCCAGCCCGAGGAGACCGGAACGTGACCCTCCCTTTACCCAAGTTGGATAGAGGGGTTAGAATACAACATATAACTCACACTTTATATTAAGAGAACAATCTTATATTTATTGAATCCAAACATAGCAAATACGTCCGAAACATACTCTTATTACATTGAACTCCACATTACAATCTCCCCACTGGGGTTACAAAACTTACATCAACAAAAACAGTATAACTCGAATAATAATAAGCAAGCCAACAAGCAGGACTTCCACCTTGGTGTTCCCACCTAACGCCTGTAGGTTCCTGTAAAGAAAACAACATGGTAAGAGGGGTGAGCAACCACAGCTCAGTAGGGATCATGTCTCCCCAACCCATCCCATGCACCTAATATCTACATGCCTTGTGTACAAGTGCGGTGTTATGATACAATTATTCCACCAGATATAATTACCAGGTTATAAAGAAATACAATCATACACAGGTGGTACATAAACACTCCCGGGCTTCCACAGCCACCGGGTTCCAAGAATATTCCGGCTCCACCGGGTTCCAAGAACGATCCCGGGCTTCCACGCCACCGGGTTCCAAGAGTCCCAGGCTTCCACACCACCGGGTTCCAAGAACAAGAACGACACATAGCCACACTTAGTCACACAGACATAACATCGAACACTTGGCATGCAAAGCCTCACAAGGTATAAAACCAAACAATCGGTGTGCATAAATTCCATGACCCATACACCCAGTGCACAGGCATTTTCTCAAACATGTAGCAGGCATGTCAAATGCATTTTATCGAACACTTTTCATGCATCACACGAACATCGAAACACATCAAAATCGCCATTAAAAACAAAAATAAAAAATAAGGAGATCACACCTATATGGATTACATATATATATATATATATAAAGGTTTAACTCATAATAAGGCCCTAAACCCAGGACAAAGGAGGACTTAGGAAGAACAGAACCCCTACCTTGTGTGTTCTCCTCCTCCCCCCCCCCCCCCCGGCCCACGCAAGACTCCGACCACCCACGCAAGATGCTCCGGCAGCCCCCAGGCCCCTCCCCCCCCCCCCCCCCCCCCCCCCCCCCCCCTCTCCCTCTCTCTCTGACCTGCTGGTGGAGCAACAAACCCTAACCCTAAAACAGAGGGGCTTCTCCTCCTTATATAGACAACACAACATCAAAACGACGTAGTTTTGATTAAGTAAATCCAAAAAAAAAAACGTAGTTTTGATTACACAAGTTACAACCTTTCCGCATCCATACACACCAAAATACTCACTATTTCAACCTGGTCCTTTGGGAAAAGATGATTAGAATGACAAAACCAAGGCAATCATGCAAAAACTGCAAAAACATTCCAATTTGCACTTTGCCCCAATTCCCCCAATTGGCGTGCCGCTCCAAATGCACTCAAACTTTACCATAAGCCTCCTTGCATCTTGTAGAGGCCTGAGAAGCAAAAATATGCTTGCACGTGAAATGGGTGAATTCACGTTCAGCTCCAAATGCTCTGAAATTTCTGTGGTAGATAGAGGACCTCATTCTAAGAAACTTTTGTTCTTGCACGCCAATTGTTTGAGGCCATCTACTAGGTCAAAAGTGAGCTCCAAGATCGCCAAGCAACTAAACCCCCGTAAACGCATAGCATCTTCCTAGGGCATAAATGTACGCTATCGCTTGACACATGCACCTCCCAAAAGTCCCCTCTTGGGCTCATCTCTTACCTCAAACTTGTGCACCAACATCCAAGGTGTTTGTGGTTAACTCCTTACACACGGGTTACACACGGGTCATTACTGCAAGCAGAGGGCGTGGAGGCTGTATTTATAGAGTTTGGATGGGCTTTGAGGTGTGTACCCTAGCCCATTTATCAAAACGGCGTAGTTTTGATAAGTAACACTCGAAACTTTAAAATCTCTATCTTCCATCCACAATTTGGACACGGGCCTTCAGAAACAAATGATCAGCATGGAAAAACGATAGGATCGGTCCAAAAATATCTCTACACATCAATTTGCATGTGATATGGTGAATTCACGTGCACCTCCAAATCAGCTCAAACTTCTCCCCAAGCTTCCTTGCATCCTTAGGCGCTGGAGAGGCAAAAATAGGCTTGCACGTGAAATGGGTGAATTCACGTGCAGCTCCAAATGCTCTGAAAGTTTTGTGGTAGGTAGAGGACATCATTCTAAGAAACTTTTGTTCTTGCACGCCAATTGTTTGAGGCCATCTACTATGTCAAAAGTGAGCTCCAAAATCTGCCAAAACAGCTTAAAAACGCATGTATTTGCAAATAGCATCTTCCTAGGGGTTAGATCAAATATATATGATATATGAAGCAATAAGGCTCTAATCATGCTCTTAAACATCCTAAATAAACACTAGAATAACGGCATAAAATGCACGTTATCAAGTGCCACAACAGCCGGATGGAGATAGCTGCGGGGCCTTTGTTTGTTACTTCATCAAGTCATTCCTGACTGTGGACAAATCTTGGAGCCAACACACCACTTATACGATGAAGCAGACAATGGAGCTTAGAGAGAAAGCAGCAACTATGATCTTCAAGTATAGTTAGCCTTATGTACCTTAATGAAAATCTTGTATAAAGGCTGAATTGTATTTTATTGCTGATAAATGAAATTGGTTGTGATGCGTATTCCGTATGATATCTTTTTGCTTGCACTGCTTACCAGATCAGATTACAATAATTGGGGGAGATTGTTGGATCAAGCCCAGAATTTGGATAATGCCAATAAAACCCTATGTAATTTGATTTGAGATCTTTTATGTTTCTTTAGTCATTGCAGAAGATATGTTATTAATCCGGAGATACACTCGTGAGAGCAAAGCTAAGGACAGGATACATAATCCTGATCCGGACAAAAGTGAGTGTCGTCAAACACTTGGTAAATAACCAAGTTTTCATTACATGCGGAATAAGGGACATTCGTGCGGACTAAGTCAAAGTAATGCGGAGTAAGAATCCTGGTCTACAAGGTCGCACAAAGTAAAAGAAGATACGGAGTAAGACATCCGAGTCTTCCATACATGCGGAGTAAGGAATACTAATGCGGAATAAGGACTCAAGTCTTTATTTACACGAACTAAGGAAACTAGATGCGGAGTAAGGAATCCGGACAACTTACTCATACGGAGTAAGGAAGCGCTAGTACGGAGTAAGCACTCCGATCCCTTAGACTCGCCCGGAGTAAGGAACTTACATACGGAGTAAGGAACTTACATACGGAGTAAGGAAGCGCTGATACGGAATAAGCCATCCGACTTTTTAAGACTCGCCCGGAGTAAGGAACTTACATACGGAGTAAGGAACTTACATGCGGAGTAAGGAACCCGACAACATCAGGTACGCAAATAGATACGGAGTAAGCAACCACCGACACGGAGTAAGGTTCCGAGCTTCATTAGCAACGGAGTAAGAAAAATTACACCGGACCAAGAAGATGCTACTTCAACTCACCGCATTTAAAGCTGTCAGCTCGTGGCGTCCCGATGTAAGACAAACTCATTGAGAACCTGAAGAATCTTACACGTGGATCACCCGGATATGTGGACACAACCTTAATCATATTTGGGAACTCACAAAGGCACGTATACTCTTCAAACCCAAGATCTTGAGCTCCACAAACCATAGCAGTCAAGACAGAGAGATTACCGAGGAATAGTTAATGCTGAACGCATTCCGAAACTACAAGTTCCAAGGTTGTCTCTTAGGAATGTTTGTATAAATATTCATACTTGTACATTTGTGTGGCAGAGTGAACGAGCCTGAATTAACCCTGTGTATGCACAAGAGCTCAAAGATATAATCTAGGCTAGTGTGTGAATCTGTTTGTAAACAGAGTGTAAGAGAGTCTTGCTTCTATTTTGTTGTAATTATCTCTTGATAATAAAACAAAATACTTCCACTATCTGGTTATCTTCCGCAGTGATTCTATCACTTAACTAGATTAGTGTGGTGTCTTAAGAGATTAAAAAGAGTTTCGATAAGAGCCTATTCACCCCCCTCTAGGCTCCAAGGGACCATCACAATGGATTGTCATGGGAAAAAGGATTGACTACCTTCGTAGGATTATCTGAATTGACAGCCATTCCCGTAACATGCAGTGTCGCCCTGTTCTTCTGAGTGTCTGGTGCTTTGATGAGTGATCTGATCTGGGAGCTGCCAGAGGTTGAGGCTTGGCTGGCTCCATCTTTTGAGATCTTCTGTTGAAGGTCTACCAGTTCTTCTTCAAGCAATTGGATTATGGTGTCTCTGGTGGTAAGTTCTGTGGTGATGTCATCACAAATCTTGATCTGCTCCTCTAACTTGAGCTTTAGATTGACAATCTCCTCGCAAAACGCCTTGGAGTCCACCAACACCCTATCCTTCTCACCTCTGATTTCACCAAGCTCTCCCTTGGTTAGCTTGAGCTCTCCCTTGAGCTGCTTTATCCCCCAACCCCCCCTGGCGGCCCCCCCCCCAAAAACACTCCCGCAAAAGCTCCTCCTCCAGATCTACTTCTTCTTCTACTGCCTCATCCTCCTCAGAGGCAGTGCTACCATTGTCTACCTCTATCTTAGCGACAAAGGCACAATCTGATGAACATTCCACTTCATCATCAGATTCAGTAATCCGGCTCATGTAGTTCTTGTGTGAGCCCTTCTTCTTCTGTGGAGCTGCTGGTCTTCTTGTGGAATAGCTTCTTCGGTATGATGACTTCTTCCACTTTGTATCCTCTTCATCCGAGGCTTCATCATCTAAGTCATTAGCTTTCACTTTGCATTGAGATGTAAAATGTCCCCACTTTCCACATTTAAAACATCTGAGGGAAAGCCCTTTTCCTCTAGCTTACTTTCTTGCTCCATTCTTTCTAAATTTTCTAGTGAAGTAGGCTACCACCTCATCTTCACCATCTTTACTGTCACTGTCCTCTTGTTCGTCTGAGGACTCAGCTTCCTTTTTTAATTTTAATTTTCTCATAGCCTTGAAGGCTACTTCTTTTGATTCCTTAACTGTGGGCTGGGATGTAGATGTAGATGGTCTTCATAAGAGTGCAGTTTCATCTCGAATGCAGTCAGACTGCATTGAAGCTCCTGCAGTGACATTGTCTCCAGCTCTCTGCTATTCTCTAAAACTTCCACCCTTGGAATGAATCTTTTGGGTAGAACTCTTAACACCTTCTTTATTATGGAAAAGTTCTTTTTGTTTTTGCCATGACTTCGCATGTCATTGACAATTTCTGTTAATCGTACAAAGAACTCCTGTATACTCTCTCGCTCCTCCATCTTGAGAGCTTCGAATCTCTGAGAATACAGTTGCAGCCTGGTTTCCTTTAGTCTGTCATCACCTTGATAGACACTTTCGAGTCTATCCCATAAATCCTTCGTAACCCTGCAGTCCATCACCTTTGCATATTCAGAGTCTGTGAGTGCTGATGTAATGACACTCAGAGCTCTGCCGTTTAGCTCATAGGTTCTTCTTTCAGCTTCTGTGGGTTCTCTGTCGTTGGCTGGTTCTATATATCCGCCTCTGATTACCCGCTCAACGTCCATACCCATGGACATAAACACAGTCTCCATTCTCGCTCTCCACATCTTATAATTCGTGCCATCAAAGATAGGCACTCTCTTAGCGTAGTTGGAGCTGGTACTCGATCCGCTGATTAGAATCTCTATTTAAAGACTCTTGCTTGGTCACTAAGCTGTTAAACTATAGATCTCAAACAACACTAAATTATCAAGCTGTGTGATCACTTCTCCCCAGGTTCCAAGCACAGTTATCTTTAAATAAGGGTTTGTATACAGAGAGGGGAGTGAATCTGTATACTATAAAACTTTCCTTAAGTTTTATGAGTAGGATACTTAGGAGAGTTCTTTCACAGATGCAGTTTTCATTTGGGTGATGTATTAGTGTCTCATGCTAAATTAGTCACAAGCAGGCATGTATGGGAAAGAAAGACAGAGACACACAATATACGTGGTTCGATCAATATGATCTACTCCACGGTGGTGAGGGTTCTCTTGTGAGGAAGAAAGATGGATGAACTCACTGTTATCTTTCTTTCAATCTCCCTCTCTCTCTTTTTGTTTGTATGAACTACTCTACGTCGCCTCTTGTATCTCTAAAAATACATTTCTTCACTGCACAAAGAATATTATTCAGTGCTCTTTTACGTCAGGCACATTCCTTGCTTTTTAATAGGCCGGCCGAAGTCCGAAACCCTCTAGCTAGGGTTAAGCATGTTTCAGCCTGTGATCTTCACCGTAGAAACAAGTTAAACCCCTCTCGGATGACGTCCACGTGTTTTGCAGTACTCAGTGTACTTAAAACCACTGCTCGGGTAACGACTTACTGAAATGATGAGTGTCCGCGTGTTTCACTCCTTCGTAGCGCGCTCCGTTCCTTTCATAAGCCAAAGCCTCGAAGATATTGCCTCGTAGCCTTCCTATGAGTCTACAAGTCTTCCTCTTCGATTCTCTACGAGTCTGAGTCTTTGAACCAAGGGCATTCATCTTCCAATACTTCTGCTCTCTGGCTTCGAAGCTAAGTCAGAATCAGTGCTACGAGCTTTTAAGCTCTATGAGTCTTCGAGTTGGACAACTGCATTCTGCCTTGGCTAGTAGCTACTTCCGGGTCTGTGCAACAGGTCCTACTACCTTGTGAGCTTTAGTCCACGACCCTACGAGCTACGACTCTACGAGTCTTAGCTTCGAATCTGTGAGATGCGGTTGTGCATCTGTCTGCACCTTGAGTCTACGACCATACGACCCTGTGTCCCTTCAAGGCTTCGACCCTGTACCTCTATGAGGCTTCGACCCTATGGTCCTTTGAGGGTGCTACGAGCCTCATAGTCTGTCAGTCTACGTCCTGCGAGTCTTCGACCTTCGAGTCTTTGGGTCTACGACCTTCAAGTTATGACGTACATAGGTAGACTCCCTCTATGAGCTCACTCTAAGAGATCACTCTACGAAGTTGTCCAACCAAGTACGGCGGATCTTCGACCCAGACCGTCGAGCTTGCGCGTTCCGTTTCCTGCAACATGTTGACAACAATGACAACGTAACCTTGCGGGAACAACATGGTCGATGTAGGGACTCGACGTGAGATAAGTGATTGACATGAGTGCTGGTCGACCCAAGAAGCTGATCGATGTGATGTGTTATGTGGTCGATGTGGGCTATCTGTGCTCGACTCGGGCTTTAATTCTGTAAACCCTATTATTTAAGACCAAAACTTAATGTTTTAGGGTGTGTGGTGTGACGGCAAACAATTTCTCTCTTCTTGAAAGATTGTTTTCTGTATTTTTGTAGGAGAAGAACATTAATTGATTGTAAGAGCAGTTTATGTTATTTGAAGTTTGTACTTTGATTTCTTAAAGCTTTTTAACGGAATATATGCTTATTTTGATTGTTGTTATGACAAGCATGAGAGGCTAAATCTCCATTCTAGGAGGGAAGTCCTAGGACTGGATTAATCTATGCCATGAGTTAAAATGTTAAATATCTTCATAATATTTATATTGTTAGATTTGTTTAGTTGAATGTGTAATGCTTTTCTATTACAAAGAGTGATGGAGAGAATTAATTTTAGCGTGATTAGCGGAATTACAACTAAAACATGGTAAAAAAGAGTGAGGAATGAACAAACCCATTTAACTTTATCAAATCAACCTTAAAGTGTGTATCACAGGGAAAGGATATTATATTTAAAGGTAAGATTAATCTAAATGTGAATGAATAGGAAGATAACCTGTTAGTAAGGCATAGGGAAATTCTGTTCTAGTGGCTTCACTCCTAGACTTTCACATTATTGTCTTTACACTATCTCTTTAGTTTAACTGTTATTTGAAATTATTTGATTTTAGTTTTATTATTGTTTTGAATCAAAAGGAAAAGATTTCCCAAACATATTTGGAAGTTGCCAATTTTAGTGCTTATTAGTTAGCATAGTTATTCCTCGTGGGATCAATACACTGTGGTTGAAATATACCTCCCTTAATTACTTGACCTGTGCTCTGTAGTAGCCGTATAATCTGTCGGTCAAGTGTGAATAAATCTCCAACTTGTAAAGAAGAAAGTCAAACTAATCCCAACCCAAAGCTTTAGCGAGAATGTCAGCCAATTGAGCATGACTTTGAACATAAACCAATTTGATTAGGCCCTGTTGTAATTCATCACGAATAAAATGACAATCAACTTCGATGTGTTTAGTCCGCTCATGAAAAATAAAATTCACAACATGATGCATCGTGACATGCCTATCACAATAGATCCTAGCATATTGATCATGGCACAAGCCTAGTAACAATAATAAACCTTTGGGCCATTTTAATTCACAAACTATTATAGCTAAAGAGTAATATTCGACTTCAATTGAGGAGCAAGAAACTGTATGTTATTTTTTGGTCTCCAATTGAGTTACAATAAGCAAGTAATTCCAAATTACAAGTATCTTTGAGGAGGATGCCTTGACCATGACTCCTTTTCAAGTAGCGGATGATGCGTAAGGCGGCCTCCCAATGTTCTTTCTGTGGTTGCTTCATAAATTGGGCTAGAATATGCACCCTATAACACAACCCAGGCCACGTAAAGCACAAGTAAATCAAGTTGCCAACCAACCTGCGACATTGGTCAAGATCTACAAGAAAATCCCCCTTGGCTAGAGCAAGATGATGATTTTGCTCCATAGGGTACAACGAAGGCTTAGCACCCAATAAACCTGCTTTGTGGAGGATATCTAAAGTATATTTATGTTGACACAAAAACTTCCATCAGTATTTGAAGCGACTTCAATACCCAAAAAATATTTTAAAACAACTAAGTCTGTCATGTAGAAACACTCACTCAAATATGATTTGAAGTCAATAATCAAATGAGGATGACGGCTAGTGATGATAAGGTCATCCACATAAACTAAAACAACCGATTGGAGTTCACCTTGCACCAAAGTAAACAAGGAATAATCTGACTAAGATTGAAGAAAACCATACCGTTTAAGAGCCGCATCTAGTTTGGTAAACTAGTAACATGAGGCTTGGCGTAAACTATAAAGAGATTTCCATAACTAGCACACCTTCCTAGGTTGGGTTATCTAAAATTCAGGAGGTAGCTTCATGTAAACCTCTTCATCCAAGTCTCTGTGGAGGAAAGCATTATGTACTATGTACATCCATTTGATGGAAGCCCCACTCTTGAGTTGTAGCCACAGAAAGAAAAGTGTGAACCATAACCATTTTCATGATGGGTGCAAATGTGTCAGTGTAGTCAAGCCCTTCAACTTGATGATTGTCGAGAATGTGAGGAGAACTATCCGTGATGTGTGATACATACATCGTTACGTGCATGTATCGTATTGCGCAAGATATCTTCTACTGTTAGGACTCTTCTTATATTTACTTTCCTTTGTCTATTAAAAGTCTTTACTTTTTATTACTTTCTTTTATTTAATTTGTATGAGGGTATTTTGGTATTTTACTTTAGTTTCCTAATTGTATTAGGTTTCCAATTCCTAGTTACTAGCTTGCCAAAATCATCAAATTAGGTTTTTACCAATTATAAACTCTCATATTAGAGGTTTATTCTTATTTTAGCTTTTTTAGTTTAATACTTGAATCGCTTAGGCTAGGGTTTGGGTAAATTCTATTATCCATCTCTAGAGTGTTATTGGATTCTAATCAATGTCCTCAACAATTTGGTGCTCTCATTGAGAGATCCTCATTAAGATTTCTCAATTTTATCTCACATTCTTCATCAGCATTGATGGAGGAGGCGTCAAGGACGGAGAGGTAGCAGTTTGAAGCCCTACAGAATTCCATGACAAAGCTTTTGCCTGCAATGATAGAGATGGTTCGATCACAAGGCAAGATGAACGAAAGTCTCGACCGTTTACTTACTAGCAAGGGCAAGGAACCGGTCGGAGGAAGACGAACTCATAGAGACGATCATAGATTACAACGATCTGTGTAGGAGGTTGATGATACATCAGGAGCCGAAGACATACCCTACCATGGCTGGCCTAGGCATGGTGGATGTGTGGAGAGAGGTCTGTTGGTTGTTGAGCGGTGGTTACGAGATGATCCAGTCAGTGGAGAGAACATAAACGGCTATGAATCTAATGGGATGTCCAAAAGGACAGACCATGGATGAAGACTAGTCTACGAACATCGAGGGGGACAGAGGCATGGCGCTGATGATTCTGATGGTGATAGACAAGACAGCCCACTACTTTCGGGTATTCGAGGTGTCTAGAATTGACCGAGTTGAAGTGGCTTGTATGTATTTAGATGCAAAGGTCAACAGTTGTTGGCATTGGACTATAATCTAGTTTAATATCAGTGCTGTCGGCAATTATATAGGCTGAAGCAAGTAATGCCTTGCCAAGGCAGCGATCAGCGAGCTTATAGTCCAAACCATTCGCAGTTTTAGACCCCCATTTGTGTAAAACAAAAATGCTATTTGGAACCAGCGTTGCATCCCCTTTGCGTAACCGGCTGACGTGGCAGTTGCCATGTCAACAAAAATACTTAAAACTTAACGCACAGTGCACCAAATCTGAGAGAGAGAAAGAGAGCAGAGGGAGGAGGGGGGAGGTAGAAATATGGCACAAAATCAGGTTTTGGAGGTGATAGAGGGCTTTTTTTGGAAATCCGAGAGCAAAAAATCTCCTATGAGAATTTTTGAGGCGTAGCTCTCATCGATACCTACAAATCAAAAAAAATGGGCCTAAATCGGACCATTGTACGCAAGTTTATGGCTATTTGAAGTTTTCGTCAGCAATTATAGTCAACGGAACCTAGAAACCCATAAATCTGAGCGTGAGAGAGATGATCGATACCTGCTCGAGCCCCTGCTAGATGCCTGCTTGAGCTTGAGGCTCGAGCAGATCTGCTTGAGCCCATGCTTGAGGCGAGGCTCAAGCATGCGTTGAGCAGAGGCTCGTGCAGATATGCTCAAGCGCGTATGCTCGAGCCTCGCCTCGAGCAGCGATTCGAGCATGCCTCAAGCAGATATGCTCGAACCTCTGCTCAAGGTGAGGCTCGAGCACGCCTTGAGCACAGGTTCAAGCAATGATTTGGAAGCGCGCCGAATCATGGAAAAAAATGTTAAGGTGGCTTACTCCACATTAGCCGGGGACTCGAAAGATGCCGCAACACCGGTTGTACCTAGCACTACTCTTAGGTAAAAAGACTAAGGAATGCTCCTACCAGCAATCCCTGTTTGTGGAATGCCCATTTCCACAAAACCCATATCCCAAATCTAGTGACCCAACAAACCCTTTGGCGGTTCTCGCGGCAATCACTTCCGAAGTGCCAAGAATCACCCAATTATCAGTGTAGACCCGAAATCAACCCTGCACTTCAGAAGCAACCGCTCATCAATCCCCAACTCGCCACTGAGGAGCTCGATCCGGAGGACCCGGATTTACTTAAAGTTCCTCAGGACATGGGTGGGTGAATGGTCGGTCACGCCACTGTTATCTGAGTCATCATCCTCTCTGCCTCCACCTCCACCGACAATGAACATCGAGAATGACGAGGAAGATCGCTTCGGACCCAGATACAGTCCGAGAGCCTGGAAGAGTTTGGTGACGCTAATAATGATGAGGCGGAAGATGCTTGAGAAGGGTTCCGTGCTAGTGGCTGCCCCACCTACACAGAAATTAGCTATGGCGGAGGCGGCAGAAGCGGAGAAGTCATCATCAGAGATGACGCAATCAACGCGGGCCATCAACTCCATATTATTCTCCTCGTCCTCATCTTCCTCTTCGTGGCCGTCGAGGTTGTCGGTAGAGGCTCGGATCCGACATTGTTATTAAATTTAAGGAGCAACTCCACTCTATTCTCCTCTCCAGATCTGGAGAATATGCTCTCTTTGGGGAGAAAAGGCAAGAGATGTTTTGGTGACAGAGGATCTGGGAGAATATACAATGTGCATCAAGTCTAACATCGCCAACCTACCAACTGAGAAAATATGGAATGGTGTTTTCTTTTATTTTGTTATTTTGTTATTCTTTTTTACTCTTCAGTGAAATAATTAAATTTCAAAATATTATTTTAAAATATTTTTTATTTTTCTCTTTAAATTTAAAAATTATTATAATTATTTTTTTATTTATGTAAAATAACTATTTATTCTCTATATTATATAACATTAGTTTTTTCTCTCTTTTAATATTTATTGTCTCATCACATGTATTAATAAAAGAAGTAAAAAAGATTAAAATAAATATTATTTTAATAAAAATAAAATAAAATAAAGAATATTATTGGAATTAAAATTGTAAAATAACTTTTTCGCATGTGACAACTATTTATATGTAAAGAAAAAAATAAATAATAATATTGGAAAAATTCTTATGAGTTGGATTGAGTTGTTTGGTAAAGTTTTTATTGTGTTTTCATTTTATAATTTTTTATTTTATTGAAGTTAGAAATTTGAATTCTGATAAAATAAATTCTTTTGGTAAGAGTAAGAAAATCAGGTATATAAAATTAGGAAAAAAAAATGATGAACTCGGGTAATAATGTACATGAAAAAAAACAATAAATTAGATTTCATTAAAAAAAAATAAGTTTGAATTTGAAAATAAAAATATCAAAAAAAAATTCTAAAAATAATTACTTTATTTAAATCATAATTAAAATAAAATATCAACAACCAAACAAAAAAAAATGTGTGTCAAACATCATTTGTCAATTGGATTATGTGTTTGAATACAAAATTTCATTTTTGTGATTCAATTGCCAAACAAGCACTTAATTTTCTTCTATTCTTACTCTTCGTAATTAGAATTTCACTTTAAGTCATCAACTCGTGAATCTCCAATTTCCATAGTGCAATCTCTCTTTCTCCCTCTCCCTCCTAGTTTGTTGATCGTCATGCCCCGTCACTCTCACCTTGTGGACACCACCCTATTATTATGTTGGAAAATTGTATTCTTAGAAATGGCTCTAAGCCATTGCAGAGGAAGACCATCCATCCCCCCAGGAATAGTTAGTTGTTATGGATGGTTAAGTTCATGCTTCGCCGATGCCAAGGTTGTTGTGGTTCATGTATATGGTTGTGGTTGTGAATGTGAATGTGATTGTGGTCAGGATCCAAATTCAATGATGTCGTTGGTTGTGAATGTTAATATGATCCAAATCAAGTTTGGAATCTTATATTGTCTTTTGTGTGGTCCAAATCTAGAGATGTTGTCATTGGCTTACGGTATCGTGGCCATGGGGCAAGGGGAGAGGATGGTTGGGCATGAATGGGATAATAGATGTGGATGTAGATGGGGTTTGGTCCATTTGGAACAATCCCAAAATAAGCAACAAGAGTAATGTTATATATATATATATATATATATATATATATTCATTATCCCAATTTTTTAAGATCATTATGCTAGATATTATACATATGATGTAGTTAAATATGAAAGTAAGAGAATGGAAATTCTACATCATATATGGAAAGAATTGAGTAACTTACTTAAAGGATTATAACTTCTCCCTATTACAAGGAGATAACAATACTCTCTTCAAAGGAGAATACATTTACTTCTTATTTTATATATATATATATATATATAAGATACTTCTTATTAATACGTACCTTATTAATAAGATATATATATATATATATATATATATATAAGAACACCTCTCAAAGAAACTCTTATGTTTTTCCCTTTAGATAACTTAATCATATGAGAAAGAATGGGAGCTGAATTTATAGGAGAGTTTCTATATTATTATCTATCTGAAATAAGAGAATGAAAGTAATTATCTCTTTTTGTAGAAAACCTGTGGTAACACCAATATAGGAGTTGTAGTATCTCTCCTTCATTTCTACAAGAATAGGCAACTCTTGTCATTCATTTGAGGACTGCCAAAAAAAGCTTTAGCTATTTTCACATTCTCCCACTTAAAGCTAATTTTGTTCAGCTTCCTAAAAATACTTCATTTATCCAATAGACCATATGAGGATATGCACCATTTAAACTTGTTAGTGTTAATTGGTTTCATCATGATATCTGTTGGGTTATCTTTAGTGTGAATCTTCTGTATATCCACAGTGTTGGTCCCGGAGAGCCAAGAGGAGAGTGAATAGGCTCTTTGAAAATTCTTCTCTTCTCTTTGGCACAATACTAATTTTAATTGAGAGAGTAAATCAATGCGGAAGATAATCAGATAGTGGAAGTATTTTGTATTACTATCAAATGAAAATTACAACAAAATGTATTACAGATTAAGTTATTTGCACAAACTTTGTATCTACTGAAAGGATGTATCTCTCTTTAGCTTACAGTAGCACTCTAAAACTTATTTATTACGCACACGCTATCAAATATTACAAATTAAAAGCACAAGCACGCGTTCACCAAAAAAGCACATCTTACAAATATACATGACTGTGTATTTATAGGCATTCCTTGAGGGACTTTCTTGGAACTGATCATTCCGGGTCTTGAACTGCATTTATGATCTTCTCGGAAAATATCTCTTCTTAAATGCTGGGGATGTGGAGCTCGAGATGTTCGAAGCATGAGTGAATTAAATCTGTTTTGCATAGTTCCAATTCCATTAAAAATTGTGTCCACGCATCCAAGTAATCCACGTGTAAGATGATATAAATGTCTTCAACAGATCTTATCTTATATTGGGAACCAACGAGTGATGAGTTTAAATGTGTTAAACTAACATAGTGAGTAAATGGAGCAATATCATCTTATTCAGTTGCAAAGTTCCTTACTCCATGTTAATGAAGTGCTCGGATTCCTTACTCCATGTCAATAGTTGCTTACTCCGTGTCAATTAATTACTCGGACCCTTATTCCATCACAAGGTTCCTTATCCGTGTTAATGAAGTGCTCGGATGTCTTATTTCGTAGCAAGGTTCCTTACTATGTGTTAATTGAACACTCGGATCCCTTATCCAGTATCAACGCTTCCTTACTCCGTGCAAGTATAAATCTCAGATGTTTATTCTGCGTCTTTTCTCCCTTACTCCGCGTGAGTAAAAAAACTCGGATGCTTACTCTGCGTCTTCTTATCCTTAGTCCGTGCGAGTGGAAGACTCGGATGCTTACTCCGCATCTTCTTTTCTTTAGTCCGCGCGAGTGGAAAACTCGGATGCGTGTTTTCTTGTCCTTAGTCCTCGCTAATGTCCTTACTCCGTAAGGGAGAAAAGACGCGGAATAAGCATCTGACACACACTCCCTGCTTCTACTACTTCATGAATAAAATAATATTAAACACCTATATGCTTTGTCCTTGAGTGAAAAGCTGAATTTTCTACAATATGCAAGGCACTTTGACTGTAACAGGATATAAGAATTTTCTCTTATTTATGCCCAACTTCTTCCATTAAACTTTGCACCAAAATAGCTTCCTTACATTCCTAAGTAGTATCCATGTATTTAGCTTCTCTAGAAGATAGTGCTACAATAGTTTGTAACTTAGACAGCCAGTTAATAACTCCACTTGCATGTGTAAACACATAGCCTGTAGTGGACTTCCTTTTATTAAGGTCACTTGCGAAGTCTAAATCAACGTATCTTTTGTCAGTAAACTTTGATCCTCCAAATCATAGCATAATTATCACGCCCTCATATTTCAGAAGACCCTAAACCGAGAACATAACTTCTCCATGCCCGCACCCGAGGGGTCAAAGCGTTGGTGATAAGAACCGATATGGACTATACAACAGATGATGTCCTAAATATACCTATACAACCATACAGCATAGGTTTATTTATACATTATTTCATGATATATAATCAATATAAATTAATGTCATTAAATATAAACATGTTAATTCATTACAAGTTTCATAGACCCTTGTTCTGACAACAAATAAACCAACAATATCATGTCATTACAACAATCATATTATGAAATAGGGTGTAACTAGCAGCTAGCTCCTGGAACTGCCTCCAGCTAATCAATCAGTACCTGAAAAACATGTTAAGAATACAGGGGTGAGCATGTATACTCAATAAGTGACCTACAACTCCATACTATCTCACAAACACCAAATCCTAGTACTATATGCTTAGGTGTATGCATGTGTCAATGTAGTGTTCTAACCAACCATATTACCATTAATTGTATAATTCAACACAACTTAATCATATATCACGACATGTCACACCCCGAATTTTTGACCCGTAGAAACCGGTTAGTGAATCCCTGTAATGACCCGTGTTTTGGGAAGAACAAGCTGGAACGAAGATGAACAATATCCTGGGCGAACGCTTGGGTCGAAAGGTGGAAGACTCAAAGATTTGGGTCGTAGGGTCGAAGACCGAGGGTCGAAGTTCGAAGGTTTGAGGGTCGAAGGTTTAATCTTCGAGACAGATCTTCGAGGCTGCGTTTCCAGGAAGTCTTCGAGGGAGTGTTTCTACGAGTCTTCGAGGCTTGGTTGTTAGAGAGTGTAACGAGCTCAAGTGGGAGCGTGTAGGGGCTGCGTGTGACAATGACCACGTTCGGATTGTGGGTATTTTGTCCTGTGTGGAAGCGGAGTGGTTAGTTCATGTTTCATTTATCAAAACTACGTCGGTTTGATGGTGTGTTTCGTTTATCAAAACTACGTCGTTTTGATGGTGTGTTTCATTTATCAAAACTACGTCGGTTTGATGTTATGCCTGTGTGGCTTTGTGTGTTGTGTGTTTGTTGGAACCCGGTGGCTGTGGAAGCCCAGGACTATTTATGTTGGCCTGTGTGGCGCCTGAGAGGCTGTGGCAATATTTGGAACTGTAAATATGTTGGCCTGTGTGGCACCTGAGAGGCTGTGGTAATGTTTGTAACTATGGAAATGTTGGCCTGTGTGGCGCCTGAGAGGTTCTGGATATGTGAGCCTGTGTGGCTGTGGCAATGGTTGTACCTGTTCTGTGACTTGTGGATTGATACTTAACTGTGGAATATAACCTGCTTTTATCTTGTCACTACACTACACATGCGCACATTCTCATGTAGATGCTAGAAACATGGGATGGGTTGGGGAGACATGATCCCTACTTAGCTGTGGTTGCTCACCCCTCCTACTGTGATGTGTTTTATTTCAGGAACCTACAGGCGTTAGGTGGAAGACGGTTCTGTTTTGTGGCTTGTTTAATGTTATTTGTAGTATGTGATTTTTGTGAGACCTTGTAACCCCGATGGGGAGATATTGTAAAGGATTTTATTGTAATAAAGATTTGTTTGGTTTGTAAATGTTACATGTATCTTAATTTTATTAAATGGTGTCCTGTGTGGGAATGTTGTGCCCTACCCCTTTATCCTCCTTGTGGGTAAAGGGGAGTCATGAACCGGTTTCTTCGGGTTGGAAATCCAGGGCATGACAATCCCCCACACTCGAAGGGACAAAGGGTTGATGATAACATCGAAAAAGGAACCGTAGTACGGGTGTCGTCCCTAATCCATACCACACATATAACACACAAATATAGAAATCTCATTTCAATCCACAATACAAACATATACATATATGTTCTTTCCCCCATGAGGTTACATCATAGTTTTATAATCGCACAAAACAAACAAATATACACAAGACCTTCACCTTTGTTAAACCTCCTAGCTCCTGTAAGCACCTGGAACAAACAAAGACAAACACAACAAGAGAGGTGAGCAACCACAGCTCAGTAGGGATCATGTTTCCCCAACCCATCTCAACTCATAGACTATCCATATGTAGTATATGCATGTGCTCATGTCATGTCACATGTACATCACCAACTCAATCATAAACTCACGCTTTAAAATATAATGTAAGCCTCCCAGGTAATCCCAAACATTGTCCCTCATGCACCGTGTTTCCCCCTAGGCACAATATTGCCTCTCAGGCATAGTATTGCCTATCGGCACAATAGCCTCTTAGGCTCTAAATAAATCTTGCCTCCTAGGCCCTCAATAGTAGCCTCCCAGAGTTATCAAGGTAGCCTCACAGGCCCACATGATCATTAGGTACCATAATTCACGCAAATATAGTATCTTATGTCGTTACCACATATAAACAGTTAATTCACAACATTCATGACATCTCGTACACATTCCAAACATGTGAAAACAAACAAAACATACATGCAAAACAATAAGACAAGTTAAACTTCTCAAGTCCCCTCAAACTCATAGGCTCACAGTCCTAAATCCCCTCATTGGGCTATCCATAAAGCATGGGGATCAAACCCCGAAGAAACCACGAAAAAACGGCTCAAAACAAGCTTTGGTCGACCTAAATTTAGTTAATCATATCTCACATGACCACTATGGTTCACTTGACCACTTTGGTCAATCAAATAGTCAATCAAAATGATCGATCAAAATTTTGGATCGACTAGCTAGTTAATGGTCTATCAAAATGTCATGTTCAATCAAAATACCCAGTTCAGTTTGACCAACCCATTTCAATCGATCCAACCACTACATAAGTCGGGAATTTATCATTTCCGGCCAAAATCCACATTTTTAAGCCCTCAAATCACAAAAACTCATACCCAAACACTCCATACCATTTCTTAACCTCAATTTCTCCGCTTTAGAAGCATTAAAACACCAAAAATATGAATTTCTACACTTAGGGTTCATACATCAAATTTCATGAATTTGGCGGGAGCGGAACGCGCGTGTTTTTGAGGATACGGAGCGGCCCGCTACTGAGCTTTCTTGTACTTTTTTTCGTTCTTTGGGAGATTGGTTGTATGCTTCGGGCGGGATGTGTTATTCTTCCTTTTGGGATGTGGTGAATGGTTGCTCTTTTTGATTGAGTTGTTTTCGTTTTTGTATTCTCACCTATCGTGACTTCTTGTGTGCGTTTTGATTCTCGTAAATGAATAAATTCTCTTACTTATAAAAAAATATGAATTTGGGGTTAATTTTCATGTTTTAGCTACTCTAGCCAGCATAATTAACAACATATGAGTGAAAAGAATAAATTTCTACCTCGAATTTGGTCAATTTGAGTCTGAATCACCAATTCCCTTTGTAATTTCTTTGTTCCTCCTCAAACGTTCTCTCTCTTCACGTGCATGCTCTCTCTATCTCTCTTCATGTACATGCACACATAACAAATTAAAGTTTCTCTCCTCTTTTGTTTATTTATATTTTTCTTATTTAAACACCTCCTCCCAGTCGTTGTTATTGCCACCACCACCTACCACAAAATCTGATAAAATCATCTGCTACCACTACCTCCTACCTCTAATTGCCACCGCTTCTGTCGCCTCCTCCCATGTCGTTACCTCCTCCCTCTAGTGTTCCATATATGAATGAGTGTTGCAATTTTTTATAATTTTTCATATAAAAATAATTATTATTTTGAGTAAAAATAAAAATAATTTAAAAATTACTATTAAAATACAAATTAGAAAATAACTTTCACGTCTGAAAAACTCTCCACCTAGAATAATTTTAGAAATACTCTTAGTGGGTTAGAATAATATTAGAAATACTCTTTGTGGGTGTAAATATTCCTTCCCCCACAATAAATATGAGCTCTGCAATATACATACTGAAAAAGGCATTTGTGTACCATGGTAACATGTACATTGGTGCGTGGATTTAAAAAATAAAATGGAACCCATAAATTTTATAGGTGCAGTTCATGCTTGCATTTTTTGCCTCCAACATTACATAGGTAGTGATATTATTACTTGCATAGGGAGGAAAAGAAGTTCCGAAGCAAAATGAGGTAGAAGTGCGCTGGATATTATTTGAAAAAAATACAAAAAAATTGCATGCTTCAGTACAAGTTACGCCCACAACGATCACATATATTATCGCAAGTTGTTGAGGGTGTTTTAGGCTTTGTCTTCTGCATGGCAGGTACATCGCATTCAAGAACATTATGCAGCGCCTTTGAGCCTTCTTGGAGTTCATCCAAACTGAAAATACATGAACATCATAACAACTCCTGATACAAACAAAATATTAACTCATCGTGTTCATGTGCATGGAATGATGACATAAAAAAGAAATAATTATTCAAAACTTGTTATTTTGTAGAAAGCAGTATAGATGGCTAACATGAAATCCTAATTAGAACAAACACTTGTTTACTAAGTTTTAACTGATTCCTGGGGTTCTTGTCTCCAGTTTCTTATTATGTTTTCCTACTCCTGGGCAATAATTCAATTGCGTGGTATTCAATTTTGTGCCTTCCCATACCAAGATTTCTCTATTATTTGCAAAACGCTAAATACTTAAATTACTATCACTTCGTAAATTAATGAGATTTAGATCTTCATCTTCATCCCATTTATAGTCGCACCCTCTCAGCATTGGTGTTACAGAAAAAACCAGCAGCATATTCTCAATAAAATATGGAAAATACATTGTATATGCTATATAGCGAGATATGCATATAAGTGATATAACAATAATTCCAAAAATAATACTCCAATTTAGGGATTATGGAAGTTATTCTAACATAATCCAAAATGATAAACATTCCAAAAACAAAATAATATTCAAATATTAATTTGAAACATCAAAACCTTGGTTAGGAACTTTAATCCATTTGGGATTTCATTGGATAGTTTATAAACCAAATTTAGCAAGCCAGTCTAGCCTTGCTAAAATACAGTGGTGACCATAACAGGTTATTTGTAAAAGGCTTAAAATCACATTAAGCATTTTTATTTACCGTATTGAAAGTGGAGGGCTAAATCTGATGATATTGTCATGTGTGGGCTTTGCAAGAATTCCTCTCTCCTTAAGCTTTAGACAAATATCATAAGCAGAGACAGGGAACAGAGCCTTGTGGTTCAGCTCCACAGCATTAAATAATCCTTTTCCTCGCACTTCCTTTATGATGTCAGGAAATCGTTGCTGAATCTTCACAAAATGATTCCTAAGCTCCAGCCCCATTTGAACAGATCTGTACAACCAAATATCAAGTATTATTATCATTAATAACACAATAAAAATAAATAATAACTACATTTTCCTAGTCCTCAGACTTTAACTGCTACTGTAAATAAATTTTTACTGCAGTTCTGAACAGTCAGTTGCGTAATGCTTAATCTAGCTATCACTGCTCATTATGAAATTGAACCTTTCTGCAAGTTTCTCCTCTCTGATTACTTCTAATGAAGCAATAGCAACTACACTGGCCAAAGGATTTCCACCGAAGGTGCTGCAAACAATAAAAGATCAGAAGCATAATTACATTGTTAGAGAGAGAGAGAGAGAGAGAGAGCATCTAGATCCTGAAAAGCTTTCACCAAGAAAAAGGATCGAAGGAGCAAAATCATAAATTTCTTGCCCATGGGTCCAGTTATCAGATTCTCTAATTAGGCCTGAAAACACTTCACAGAATTCCTTTCATAAATTGTATATGAAGTTGCATTCTTATAACCCTGATCAAAAACCCCACGATGTTAGATTGAAAGTACTTTTCAGTTGTCCACTTGTAAGTTGTGCACAGTTGAGCCCATCTAGAAATTCCTACTCCGGGAGAAGATTGCATCTTGACTGTTAATTGATCATCCCAAGTCCTGAATGCTGGAATCCTTCTACCCCGTATAGAACACCAACATGCGAATGGAGAGAGAATCACTGACTCCCAAAGGGTCCCTTCTAGAATTGCTGAAGTATTCATTTCCTTTTCTTGGTCTGGTTCAGCTAATCTAATTTTGGAGAAAGCAGCATCATATACTCATATGAACACAGATTGAGTCAATTCACATCTGTCGAGTGTGTTGTCCTTGTTGACAACATGGACCATGAGGCACTAGTGGAGCTGCTTTGAGTGGAAGAAAGAAGAATCTGGATGAGTTAAGAGCAGATTTGCAATGGACCTATACAGTAAAGTGGGTTAGAAGTCTAAATTGTAGCTTTTGAGTCAACAGTTAGAGAAGAACCACTATTTACTTAGACACCAGAAATGCTATAACAATGTCACAGAAGGAGAGAATGCCCAGACAAAGGTTACATTCAGTTTTGGTCTTTCAATCATTTTGTAGTCCAACTGATTGGGGTTCAATCCCCAAGGGGCTCACACCTTGGGCATTTAATGTATATGGGGGGCTTGTGTTACATTCACCAAAGCTGAGGCCAATCTAACCAAAAGAGAGAGAAAATGGTTCTGGCATTTATTGTCAATTTATACAAGGATGGAAAATTGTACTGGGCTAGAGCTTCTGAATTTTGGTACACAAGCCTCTTTTCTCATATGGAACATGTCAGGTGTTTTGATGAGTTGGTCAGATTCTAAAAGGATCGATCACATCCTTTGAAAAGCAATCAGTTCAATTGTAGAGAGAATTTCTCTAAGAGTTGAGAACTGGATCATGTTGAGAACTGAGGTCTGATATTTTGGAAAGTGATGTCTTTCTGGAAAGGAACAAGTGTCACTTCGGTGACTTTTTCAGAAAGTAATAAGTTCCATCTTTAGCTTGAAAATTTACCAAAATTTGACCCAGGAATAATAAGTTTGACTTGTGTAGTTGGCCCTGAGCTACAGTGAGTTCTTTGAGCTTAATTTTGGCATGAACCTACATCAAACATCAAAGAAAAAGATTGGAAGGTTCAAATTTAGTGGAAAGGTTTTTAGTGAGTATTTGGTACATGTTTTCGTTTTTGAATTTTTGTTAGAATTAAAGATTGAATTCTAAATTTTAAAAACAAATTATGTTTGTTGGAGAGAGAATATGTTTTAAAAAGTATATTTTTTAAAAACTAAATCCCATAAAAATTAATAAAAAAAACATATAATGAAACCAAATAATATAGGAAAGAGTGGAAAAAAGTTCTAAAAAATAAATTTAATTCCATAAAAAAATAAATTTAAATTTAAAAATAAAAAATAGCTAAAATAAGTTTTCAAAATAAGCTATTTTATTCAAATCAGAATTTAAATAAAGTAACACTTTATTTATAAAACATATATGTCAAACACACATTGTTATCCAGATTCTGTTTTTGAAAATAGAATCATGTTTTTAGTTTCTCTGAAAATCATAATTGTTTTTTCTCTCTTTTGCCTTGCTTTGAAATACATAGAAGAAGTCAGTGGAAGAAGTGAGATGAGAATGATGGCACCGACTTGAGAAAAAAGATGTTCAGATCCAGTTTAGCAGCAACAGTCAGTGTGGCTACTGAAATGTTGTTACTGCACTGAAAAGTATTATGCTCTCAAACCAGTTGGCATTGCAAAACGGCATTCCATTTGTCAAAGTTCTAACATAAGGAGACGAATTCCAGCCTTTTAGGTGTTGTTGACACATCAGAATGTTCCCTTATTCTTCCAATCATTATCTGATGGACATTGCAGGAGAGAGAAGGTTAGATGCTTGGAAAATCAGCTCCTGCTATGTGGACAGCGGCCTTAGTTGGCTGCACGCCTATCTGCATCCTATTGTAGAATCAAGATTATTGAAGCAGTATATATTAAAGGTGCAAGGGGGCACATTTTCTGATGGAATTCTTTGAGAGAGACGAGCTTCAGTGTAGAAACCATCAAAGGTGACTTTTGATGACCAACACTTGTCAGATTAAGAGAGAAGGAGATCCACTGAAGCGAGTGGAGCAAAGATGCATGGAAGCGAGTTCCAATGCAGTCTATCTTGTAAAAACTGAGTTGCACAAAAAAAAGGGGGGGT
Source organism: Taxillus chinensis (assembly GCA_023512835.1). Lineage (NCBI taxonomy): Eukaryota > Viridiplantae > Streptophyta > Magnoliopsida > Santalales > Loranthaceae > Taxillus > Taxillus chinensis. The sequence continues at coordinate 40,854,008 of CM042084.1, forward strand.
GATAGGGGAAAGGCGACAAGTCTGATTTTTGCAGTGAATTTAAGGGAGGCAGCGAGCAAGATTTTCAGAAAATTAGTAGGATGAGAGTGGATTCGGGTGTGTTGATTCAAGTTGTTTTTGTTCAAAGAGAATCAAAACTTGGAGGGCCTTCTTCAACTAAATAGAAAAGGATTCTTGGAGGCATGAAGTCAACCTGAGAAGAATGAAGAACACACTGTTCTTCATCTGCAAGACAGTATCTACTTCTTTATCTTGTTTTTAATGTTTGTTGGGAGTGTTGTATTGTTTTATTGGAGGTAAAGACGTGTCGTTTGATCATGCTTCTATGTGAGGCTTGAGATACGTTGCACTCTTTAACTGTTAATTGAAAATCAGGGGAGAAGGGTCACTTGGACCGAACCACTTAAATTTTGGTGCTTTACCTGTATTGCTTTTGTTAGTTCAACACTGAATAGAGCCATAGATTTTAGTCAGTCACTACAAAAGAATGAAGTCACCCCTTGTTTGGGTGATAAAACTTTAAATGAACTTGATTCTTTGAGTGATAAAAGAAGATGACAAGAACATGGCAGTTTTTATTGTAAAAGTACAAGAGATAGTTTGAAGTCGGTAAAATTTTCTATATGCTGATTCACAACAACACATCATTCTTGGGCCTAACAACATCTCAAAATCCTAACCCAAAAAAATCAGAAGCTCTATTTAAATGTACTCAAATGCTAAGTCCTTTCAGACTGACAGATGTTGGAAACTTCCTCCAAACCAAACATTTGATAACATTAAAAGAGACAGAGAATAAGAATGCTTCCAATTAAGAAACAAGTTGATCAAAAAACCATTAGATAAAGCAGTTACAAATGTAAACCTTCCATGCTGCCCGGGTTGTATGCATAGCATTACATCTTTATTAGAAAGTACAGCACTTACAGGAATCACCCCACCACCCAATGCTTTTCCTAAAATCTGGGCAAGGAAACCAAAATGTAAGCCATCTTAAATATGTGCACTGTGCATGACTCAATGAACATGTGTTTATTTTAAATTTCAGAGCACAATTATATATGCACTTATTAACTCAAAAAAATTCAATTACTGTTCAGCAACAACGATAATATAAAACTAATAATACAACAATGACTGAGTCTTTATTCCAAGAGTAGGGCATATGGAACAAAATTAAAATTAAAAAATCAGGTACATAAATACTACCAATATGCTTTGGCTTTGTTGGTAGCCCATTTGCAAGTCAAGGGGTGATCCCAAGTCCCATTTGCAAGTCAAGGGGTGATCCCAAGTTTGAGCTTATAGAAAAAGGGAGGGATACTCACACCCATCAATCTTGTAAACACACACATCTCTCCACATGAAATAACTAAATTCTCCTAAAAAATTAATAGTAAAAACACGTTCGAATAATAATATTAGAACACTAATATAATGTTCGAAAAATGATATTCAAACATAAATATTATACTACATTATTCAAACATAAATCAAATGTTCGAAAGCCATTTATTAAATATTATATTTATGTTCAAATATTTATTTCCGAATAAATAGTGATAAAAAATTTAAACTCGTGTGACCAAAAATTATTTTTAGAACATAAATACAATGTTTAAAAAATAATATTTGAATATTTAATTTATGTATCATAAAAAAAGACAATTCTTTTTAAGAATATTTTTATAATTTCAAATGAGATTAAAAATAATTTATGGGTGTGTTTAGCCTTTTGGTGGGTGTGTTTATACCTTCCCTATCAAGAAACATAAATTTGAGTTGTTTAAAAATAAATCCTATGATATCACTCCTATCTAATTGTTGTTTCATTCTCATTCAACTTAAAATTCTTTTTTAGAGCTAGAATCTAAGTTTCGAATGACCTGCCTCTACCCTATTTAACTCAACAATATGAAGTGTCTCACTCTTTTTTACAGGAGCACTAATGGACCTATGCTGCATGTGTCCAAACCATCTTACATTCTTTCATTTTTTCCTTAGTTGAAGTAACTATTAATCACATATGAATATTCTCATTTTTTTTTATTTTATCCATTATAGTAATACAACACATCTAGCATAACATTTGCATCTCTCTTACACTCATTTTAAGTTCATTCTCATTTTGAATCGTTTAACACTATCATATAAAACTTTATGTGAAATCCACAAATGCTAATAGATTTAAAGATTAAATATTCACTTTAAAGACACTCTCAACATCTCCTTTTTCTTTAATCTAGAGGCAAGGTGCAAGCAACATCGGAGAAAGCAGTGTATCGGAGATGACCAAGTCCAAGAATCACACCGCCTACAACCCATCCTACAAGAATCACAAAAATGGCATCAAGAAGCCTAGGAAGCATCCATTGGTCCTACATTCTACAAAAAGAAAAAAAGTTTTAACCAAACTAAAACAAGTAGAAATTGTTCTTTCATTGTTTGGTGTCCTTCGTACCACTTCCTTTAATTTCTCCTAAAAATCTTGTTTACTAGACTCGTCCAAGTCTATTTGTAGTGAGTAAACGTTAAGGACATTTGTGATTACAACATTTGGGAGTGTGATTCTATCCTGTCTTCCTAACCTCAACAACTTTACCTCTCAAATTCTTTTCAACCAGAATTCCTACCCCATTTTTACACTTATCCTTACCCATGTATCCTAATTTATAACCTCATGGTCCAACCTCTCTAACTTTCTCTCCTATTTGCTTAGTTTCTTGAAGACACATAATATTTACCTTCCTCCTATTCATGAGCTCCCCTGTCTTTACTAACTTACTAGTCAAAGATCCAATATTGCAACTTGCTAAGCATAATCTATCATCAAATCTATCCTTTTGAACTTTCTTATCCGCACCCATCCACTTAAGTGGGAGGACCCTTGCTTATTTGTAAACATTATTGAACTTTGAACATATCAACATACTAACTACTAACTACGGAACATATGATGTCAAAATATTAGAGACGCAATAAACAGCAGAACATGGTCAGTCAAGTTGTTGGGGCCTGAGAGCCCTCGTAGAACTTACAACAATATCGGGGTGAACTGCCTCCCAATCACAAGCCAGCATTCTTCCAGTCCGCCCTAAGCCAGTTTGTATTTCATCAGCAATCATCAGGACATTATATTTCGTGCACAGCTCCCTGACAGATTGTAAATAACCATCTGGAGGAACTATGACCTAGCAACATATGGGAAAAAGTTTTTGTGAAAGTAGTATATAGGCTAAAACTTAGAAGGGGTAAAGAAAAAGCAAATTACACATGTTCCTTTTCCAATGGCATGTGTGTGTATACACACAACGAAGGTGAAGAGAGAATTCCAACCATATATAAGCCCTTAACAGAGCTAGGACTGTGGACACCACAAATCCAGTTAAGAAATATAGTGGACCAAAAAGATCTTTCTGTAGACCCAATGATGAAAAACAAAATACTTGGCTTGGCAATATTTCCTTTCAGTACCAGGGGTTATGTGAGGATAGGATGCAAAGGGAGTGTAGCCACCAAACAAGTTGCAGTTCTTTTATAAAAACCTTCAATAACTTACTCATTTCCAAACAAAAACACCAACACAGGTAATGATCCCAAACTGGGGCCCATCTGTATAGGAACACGAATGCTTAAGGATTTGATAAAAGAATTGGCTGGACTCCAAAACCCAACATAATGTTTTTGTTCATACACGAGTACTTGAAATAAGTAACTAACAAAAATTGCTCCCATTTCACCAAATTTAATTAGAAAACTGACATACCCCTGCTTCTCCTTGAATAGGTTCAAATAAAAAACCAGCAATGCGATCTCCATTTTCTGCACTCAAGGAAATAAATAATATCAACTTTTACTAGCCATATAAAGTTTTCCCATTATTAGAATTCTTTTTTGGATAGTTTCTAAAGAGAATATATTTTGTATATTTGATTTGATTGTTTGTATAACAATTATGAGTTTTAGAGGATATCATGAATTGTGATTGTGAGCACCCTTTGTATATATATTAATCAAAATGATCAATTAACAAACTTATTTTCTAAGAGCATTAGTAGCAGCCTATATTTAGGAAAAAAAAATTAAAAAGTATAAAATCATTCTCACAACAGATATCCTATATTTAACTTTCTCCATTAAATTTATATAATGTTTTCTAATGTATTAGAAAGTATTGTTTACTTCTTATAATTATTAAATTATATAAAAAAAATTCTCATTTTTCATTTATGTTTTTCATAATATTTATTTTTATTTCATATTAAATTATAAAAAAATTATTATTAAATAAAAAATCATATAAAATAATATTTTAATAATATAGAGTGATTTAAGAAATGTATTATGGTGTATATTTGTATATAGTATATATTTGTATAGAAAAACAAAAAAATAATTTAAATCTGTAAATTTCAAAAAAATTACTTGAAGGCTCGAGTGCCCTAAAAGCTCCATGGTATCAAATCTTAGGCTCTAAAACCCCATTATATCCTCTAGATTGTCTTCATCAATGAGCGTCTCCCCCTGTGACACAATTTCTCCCCTTGTCAGTGCAGCAAACTCATCCTCCATTTCTACTGCAATAGGACTGTTTTCCCAATCAACGGTGCATCCTCATTGGAAGACAAACTCTCCACCATTAGCAACATCTTTTTCCCTTTTGTTTCTGGGATCGTCAAACCCCTAGTTTGTCCTCATGGACAAATCTTAGCAAGCTTTCGGGAATTCATGGGCAACCAACTCTTCTCAAAATCCTCTTAATGTTTCTAGGGTTATTGTAAACCACTACCAAAAACAATCTCATTCCCATAACCGTTCACAAACTCAATGGCAACAACTCTCCATCGGTCACAATCCATGATGATGTTCATAAGCGGACGAAGCAAGGATGACTATCTAATAGGTGCAATTCCTGAATCCTATTCAAGCGATATAGAATATAAGAGTTGGAGGGAAGGAAATAATCTTGTCATGTCATAGTTGATTAGTTTGATAACAATCAAGATAGGCGAGAATTTCTTGCTCTAAACCACAGCCAAGGAAATCTGGGAGGCTGGGCGCTATACCTTTTCCAGAACCAAAAATACTATGGAATTGTTCCATATAGAAAGCATGCTCCAAGACATGCAATAAGAAGATAAGTCGGTCATCATTTATTTCACTACTCTTGCTCAATATTGGCAGCAACTTCATCTATTTGAGATTCATGAATGGAAATGCCCAAACGATCCAACATATTTCAAGAAGATTGTTGAAACCAAACGAGTGTTCAAATTCTTGATGGGCCTTGAGAAATCTCTTGATAAGGTACGAGGAAGATTTATTGGAACCAAGCCTTTATCGAGCTTAAAAGGAGGTCGGGTTGGGACAATCTTATCACTCATTAATCTTAATGTATTGACTCTTGCTGCTACTAAAGAGAGTCCATATTCAGATCATGTTGGTTAAGTTTCACGAAACTCCAATGACAAATTGACATCGCTCAAGAAGAGGCCGTCCATGGTGTGATCACTACAAGAAACCAGGTCATCTCAGGAAGAAATGCTAGAAATTGCATGGGAAGCCTGCCAATTGGAAGCCAAACAGAGATAAGGAATCTTGAGGAAATGTTGTAGCCACTGAAGCACCTAACCAAGCTCCATTTACTAAGAATCAAATCGATCTTCTCCAACAATTTACCAAAGGGCCAATGTCGTCGCAAGCCCTACACATACTAATGGTGGATGTTAAAGAAATAGTAATATGTTTCATATTTTGAATACATAACACACAACCTTTATATATAGGATGCAAAGGCCTATTATTGTAATACTAATATGGTATATCCATGAATGCGTACAAAGACCTATTATGGTAATACCAATATAGAATGTGTACGTTTTAACACTCTCCCTCAAGTTGGAAAATATATGTCAAAAAGCCCCAACTTGTTATAAAGTTGATGTACACGAGTACCCCGCAAGGGCTTAGTAAAAATATCAGCGAGTTGATGTTCGCTATGGACGTGCGCAAGCTCAATTTCATTGTTCTGCACTTTTTTCCGTACAAAATGACAATCAACCTCAATATGTTTTGTCTTTTCATGAAACACTGGATTGGATGCAATATAGATAACAGATTGACTATCACAATGCAACACTGAGGAACACGAAGAAGATAAGCCAATTTCGGATAATAACATGGTCAACCATGTCAGTTCACCTGCTGTATGTGTCATTGCTCTGTATTCAGCCTTTGCACTAGATCTCGACACAACGTGTTGTTTCTTACTCTTCCATGTCACAAGATTTCCACCAAGAAACACGCAGTATCCAATAATGGACCGTCTATCGATCAGACAGCCTGCCCAATCAGCATCGGAATGACCGTGAATATTGAGGTCACTCTGCTTTGTAAACAGAAGACCGCGTCCTGGTGCCCCTTTCAAGTACTTCACAATCTGTAAGACTGCATTCCAGTGGGTAATGCGAGGAGCACTCGTGAACTGGCTTACAGTACTCACGGCAAAGGAAATATCTGATCGAGTAACAGTCAAATAGTTCAACTTCCCAACTAAGCGCCAATATTGCGCATGATTATGTAATAAATCATCATGTTCTGAATCCAGTCGGACAGCAGAATCCATAGGCGAATCAGCCGGTTGAACCCCTAAGTAGCCAACCTAGTAAGAATGCCAAGCACATATTTTCGTTGGCACAAAGAGATAGAATGACTAGAGTAGGCCACCTCAATCCCCAAGAAATACCGCAATCGACCGAGATCCTTAGTGCAAAACTCAACTTGAAGGAAACGCTTCAAACGTTGAATGCCGACTGTGTCACTACCTGTAATAACAATATCATCAACATATACAACTAAGAGAACACAACCAGCAGCAGAAGAGGAGCTAAACACAGAATGATCAACGCCACATTGTCGCAGTCCGAATCGAACAAGAGCAGTACTAAAACGTCCAAACTAGGCTCATGGTGACTGTTTTAACCCATAGAGAGCCTTGCGAAGACGACAAACCAGATTCTCCCCCTGAGCAACAAACCCAGGTGGTTGCTCCATATAAACCTCTTTAGCAAGGTCGCCATGAAAAAATGCATTCTTGACGTCGAGTTGATGGAGAGTCCAGCCATAATGAACAACTAAAGAAATGAACACTCGAACAGAGGGAATCTTGGCAATAGGAGAAAATGTATCATTATAATCGACACCATAAACCTGAGTGTAGCCTTTAGCAACCGGGCGAGCCTTCAATCGTTCAATGGAGCCATCAGGATGGACTTTCACAGTAAACACCCACTGACAACCCACAACATGCTTATAAGCAGGCAGCGGGGTGAGAACCCAAGTTTCATTAGTAATAAAAGCGTGCATTTCATCTTCCATAGCACAGCGCCACCAGGATGAGCGAGAGCATCTGCAACACTGCGAGGCACATCCACAGACGAAAGAGAAGAAACAAAAGCAAAAAAGGATGGGGATAATCGAGCAGTGGTGACAAAGTCAGACATAGGATAACGAGAGCGTAAAAGACTAGTATAAAAAACAAACCGATCAAGAGAGCGACCAACACAGGAACGAGTACCTTTACGTTGGGCAATAGGCAGATCAAGAGGCGGTGACGGACCAGAAGACGGGACGTCGATTGAGGGGGCAGAAGCCTCGGGAAGTGAAGCAGGTGTCCGTCGCTGATACGTTTGCCCAGTAAACAGATCCAAAGGTGGAGAACTCCTGTCAGGAAAGGCAGACTCATCCTCATGAATGGGAGAAACAGGGTAGGAAGCACCAAAGCAGGAGTTTTGTTGGGTGAGGAAGAAGAAGAATAATAGGGCAAATCCTCATGAAAAGTGACATCACAAGAAACATAAACCCGATGACGAGAGGGATCATAACACCGATATCCTTTTTGAGTACGTGAATAGCCTACGAATATGCATTTAATGGCACGGGAATCCAACTTATCTCAACCAGGTCCAAGATGCTGCACAAAACAAACACACCCAAACACACGAAGGGGAATAGAGAAAAATGGGTTACTAGGATAAAAAATAGAATAAGGAACACGGCCATGAAGGACAGAAGAGGGAAGACGGTTAATCAAATAACATGCAGTAAGAACAGCAAATCCCCACAGATATTTAGGTAAATGCATATGTACTAGTAAACAACGGAAAATATCAAGTAGATGACGGTTCTTTCGTTCTGCAACTCCATTCTGTTGAGAAGTATAAGGACAAGAGGTTTGATGAACTATACCATGAGAGACAAGAAACGGATGAAACCCCGAGGAGGAGCTTAAATATTCTTTTGCATTATCAGATCGCAAACACTTCACAGAAACCTGAAACTGGGTTTGCACTTCAAAATAGAATTTCTGAAAACAAGAAAAGACTTCGGTTCGATCTTTTAGTAAGTATAACCAAGTCACACGAGAATAATCGTCGACAAAGGTAATAAAATATCTAAAACCAGAGAAAGTTGATACAGGACATGGACCACATGTCTGAATGAACCAAGGCAAAGGGCGTGTCCACCCGATTTATGTGACGGGAAGGAAAGGACACACGATGATGTTTACCTAACTCACATGTTTCACAAGGAAGAGTCTTGACAGACATAGCAGATGGTGTGAGTGACTGAAGTGTGCGAAGGGAAGGATGACCTAAACAACAATGTAAGCGAAAAACATCAAAAAAATCTTGGGCAACCGTAGCAGCAGTTGCAGAGGACAGAGCTCTATTAAAATAATAGAGGCCATTAGCTTCAGTGCCCCCACCAATCATGCGTCTTCGTCCTTCAAAGGCACCAGCAGATCGATGTCGCAAAGGATCGTCGTGCGTCGCTATCAAGGCTCTGATACCATGTTAAAGAAATGATAATATGTTTCATATTTTGAATACATAACACACAACCTTTATATATAGGATACAAAGGCCTATTATGGTAATACCAATATGGTATATCCATGAATGCGTACAAAGGCCTATTATGGTAATACCAATATTGAATGTGTACATTTTAACAATGGAGATAGTGCTGCTAATAAATATGGTAATCATCCTTTGCACGTGTCCCAATCATCTCCTTCATCATGGATCTTGGATCCAGGTGCATAAGACTATATGACAGGTGATAGGTTCCATTTCACAAATCATAAGATTGTTCACATTGGCGTATTGCAAATGGCACTCACACCAAGGTGGCTGGGACAAGGACTGTTCATCTTTCAAAAACAATCACTCTAAAATTAGTGCTCTTAGAACACTAGCATCAGCTTCCTCATTGGTTTCCCTAAATTTACAGTTTTAAACTACTTTTTGCTTCCCTATACAAATATACATCACAATAGACTCCCTAAATCAAACTCTATATTATTAAAATAATATTTTATATCACTTATTTTATTTAATAATATTTTTTTATAATTTAATATGAAATAAAAGTTAATGTTATGGGAAACGTGAAGGAGAGAGGTAAGAGAAAAATTTTAAATATAATTTAATAATTATAGGGAGTGAATAGTGTTTCCCAATATATTGGAAACACTGTACAAACCCTATAAAGAAAGTTAAATATAGACATTTGTTGTAAGAATGATTTTTTGACTTTTTAACTTTTTTTTCCTAAATTTAGGAAAACAGACTTTTCTACTACTAGTGCTCTTAGCAAACTGAATGATGATCTAAACAGTGAGACTCAAGTTTTTTGCCAAAACTTGTGCATTTTAAGACTTGAGTTTGGGAAAGATGATTGGCAGTGCTAAACTTTATGTGAGTCTTTATCTCTTCGATGAAAACATTAACAAGTTTTTCGCTTACTCCTCTACTCATTTCATCAGTCCACAATCTCAATATGTCCTTGGTTTTATTGGTCATTCAAATAAAGAAAGTGTCATTATGATTTGGCACTTCCTTCCAGAGCATTTAAATTTTATGTATTTGAAACACATATTACCATCCTTCTTAATAAAAAATCTCAGTTTGTTACATTGTGAAGTTTGTCAATTTGCTAAGCGTACTTGAAGCTCCTTTCCTCCACAACCTTACAAACCAAGTCACCATTTTTCTCTTATTCACAATAACATTTGGGGACCAACCCATATTCCCAATATCACGGGACCACGTTGGTTCTTGTTATTTGTGGATGATCAAACTCAACTATGTCAAACATTTCTCATGAAAGAAAAGTCAAAACAAAGCATCTTTGAACAGTTTCATACAATGATTCAAAATCAACTCAAAACCAACATCCAAATTCTCAAAACAGACAATGCAACGGATATCTTTAATGCCAGCCTTGCTTCATATCTTAAGTCCCATGGAATTGTTCAACAAAGCTCCTGCATTGACACACACCTACAAAATTGAGTCACTAAACGTAAAAACTGTCATATTCTCGAAGTTGCCCAATCTTTAATGTTTCAAACTAATGTTCCCAATAAATTTTGGGGTGAAGCAGTTCTAACCACCACATATCTCATTAATCAGATGTCATCCCAAATTCTCAAATTTCAGTCCCCACTTCAAATTTTTTAAAGTCTTTACCCATCCTCTTGGTTAGTGACACAAGTTCCGATCAAATTGTTTGGTTGTATAGCGTTTGTTCATGTTCACTCACACCACCATGGCAAACTTGATGCACGTTCCCTCAAATGCATTTTCATTGGGAGCTCAGCCAATCAAATGGGATACAAATGTTACTCTCCCACAACACAAAAATTCTATCATTCAATAGATGTAACAATTTTTTAAGATGAATCATCTTACTCTAATCCTACACTTCAAAAAGAAAACAATATTAGTCAATCATAGAATTCGGGTTGGACATCTGTTATTATAGTCTCTCTCGCTCTTCTCCTCCTTCCCTTCTTATCTGTGATCAGTTGGACCCACAGTTCTCAATCGCGGTCGAAATAATCATCGCGTTGCGGTCGCGGATGTCGCAATCGCGGACGTCACGTTGCATCTCAGGTGAGATACAACTTTAGACATGAAATAATGTTTAATTATTTTTTAAAATTATAGAAAAATGAAAAAATCAGACATTCCCATTTGAATCATTAAACAATGTAAATATATGATTTAAAATAACATAATATGAGTTATTATATTAAAAAAAGCACTAGCGCATTATTAAAGCATTAAAATAAATATATCATTATATTTTCATGATTTATAATATAATACATAAAATTTTGATTGGCATTTAACTCATACAATATTTATTTAATATCATTTTTATACTAATTAATTTATATTAATAATATTTTTATATAAAAATAAGATATATAATATAAATTAATAGACATAAAATATATTAAACTATTTTATTTATAATTTTAATTTTAATTTTTAGTTATCAATTTATATATAATTAATTATTAATTATGAATAGAAATTTGATTATTTTTGTTATCTTCACCCAAAAAGAAAAAAAAAAAGGAGAGGGGGAATATTTGGACAATCTGTCAATTAATATATAATAATAATAATAATGTTATACTCAAAGTAATAAATAACATATGCTATTTTCATTATTTTCTTTTCTTCCTTTGACTTCGATGTTACCTCGGGACAATCAACAACGCAGAAATGCTACCTTGGGACGACAATCGACTTCGACCAAGGAGAGACAACAGCGACTTCCGGCCGACAGAGACGATCGTTCTTTGCATCGGGACTTGGGACGACAATTTCAACGATCGACGACTTCGACGACAACTACGACGCGGGCGTATCGTTGCTTCTCAACCGAGATCTCGGACGGGATGGAGCGTGTCATCGAGACAACGGCTATTTTGTTGCTTTTCACTGAAATCTCGGACGATATCAATGGGATGAAGAAGGTTCGCATACCATCCCTGAATCTTGGATTGGGACCCTCCAATATCGTGATGGATCGTCCGAGATTTCTCCGACTCGGACAATACTACGAACCATGGTTGGACTCGTCTTCCCCTCCTTCCTATTTTCCTCTGCCATCATCAACTAGTCCATTGAGTCAAATACCAAGTGTTGGAATAGTGCTATATAAAGCAATGTGTAGACTATTTCTGATTAATTGAAATATATTTTGTTTAATTATTTATTAGATTACATTCTTCTGGTTTCTTATGTGACTGAGCATCATAACATCTCATTACTTATTAAAGTTTTACTGGATATGTGTGAAACACATACAATAGATCTGCTAATTAGACTAAGTATAAAATTTGTTCACAATCAGTAAATGAAATTTGGAATGCTCTATTATGATAAGATTGTGGTGACTATTTTCATAATGGGAGTGATCTAATTTAGAATCATTGTAAAGAGTTTATAAATAGATTCACTAATTAGACTAAGTATAAAATTAATTTAATGAATGAAATTTGAAATACTCTATTCTGATAAGATTGTGGTGCGGACTATTTCCATAGTCGGAGTAATTTAATGTATGATCATTGTAAAGAGTTTACAAATAGTAGAGCCAGTATGTAATTATACATATTGAACAGGATCATGATAAAATAAATTCTTCAACTAATTTCCATTGCATTATATGAAGAATTTTATATTCTATCATTTGTATGACCGATTTATGGATTGATCTTAATCCAGACTATTTGATTAACTCATGTCTATAATTTATCTTTTGACTTATTAATAAGTAAGAGGCTTAGTGGTTCAAATACCTTAATATCTTGGCTAGTGTCTCCTCTGGCCAGATCTGCGCCTCCTCCGGCGGGCCGTTCTGCCTCTCCTGTTCCAGCCTCTCCTCCTCCGACAGGCCGTCCGGCCACGCTCCCTTTTGCTTGGCTTTCCCCTCCATTGTCGCCCGACACTCGATCGGCGTCGTTGGCGTCTCCTCGTCGGGCGGCCCCGTCCTTTGCGTCGTTGGCATTTGCGCAGGCCTTTCCGGATCTCCCCCGCAGTATCCAACCTACAAGCGCGACTCCCGTGTTGCCTGCCTCTAGACAAAGGCGTCCGACCGCCTCATAGGTTGTTTCTGCACCGCGTTGACCGCTTCTCCTCACCCACCACATGGCATCGATGCCATCAATATCCTCAATCTCCCCCCCTGCAGCCGCCGCCCCCCACTCCCCCAAACCCTACCTCTTCCTTGCCTTTATTTCCCAACCTCCCCCCAACGCCGACCCAAGCCATTTCGGCCCACCTCCCCCTTCCCCAGCCCACCCACACCCTCCGTTCCTCTCCCGGCCCACATCCGCCCCTCTTACACCCTCATCCTTCTGTGCCCCATCACCCCTCAGGACCGTCTCCCTTCTCGCCCTCCCCTCCTTCACCACTTAAGCCCGCCTCTCCCACATTTAGCCCTTCTCCCTTCTCACCCTCCCCTCCTCCACCACTTAAGCCCATATATCCCACCATCAGCCCATCTCCCCCCCCTCTCGCAACCCTACCCCGGTGCCGCCCCCGATTACCTCCTCATCCGCCATCTTGTCACCAGCCCAGCCACCGCCCCTGTTTAGATCCTCTCCCGCCGCCCTGTCGCCTCCTATGTCCAGCGATCTTCCCGGCCTCCTCTTCTCTTCCAACGGCCTAGTTGCTGACCCTCTTGTTGCGGATCGGAATTTGGTCATCCACTCTAACAGTGTCTTCTTTGGTTGTGGCCTATTTTCCCCAGCAGCCTATTTGTCCTTGGCCGGATTTCAACCCGGTTCCTTCCGTCTGCTGGGACAATGATGTTGCGACAGCTAGGGAGTTTCTGCTAGATGGCCTCATTGCCTCTGCTTGCTGGCCCACTAGTTCTTGCTCTCAATGAGGAGTCTCGTCCCCTTGCATGTGTCTCCGATTGTCCGACTAAGGCATCTTTGGAGCGGGAGTGGTCGTGAGCCCACAAAGCCATTGGCGCAGTGTTAGGAGTGACATGCGAGGGCTTTGACCCCTCTGATTTGTTGCGGGATATCGAAGCTCGACATCAAGCCCAAAAGGAATCCTTGTCTTCTCAGCCGTCTGAGGGCACTGGCTCTAGAGGGGTATAGGAGCTTAAAAGGCTCACCTCTTCGGTTAATTGTGATGTTAGGGTATCTCGGCCTTCTAGGCTGAGGTAATCGGTTTATCAGGTTTCCTCTCCATTGCCTATTTCTAGGCTTTGTTTTTGGCCTTTCGTGGTTTCATTGTAATATGTGTTTTGGGGTTTATTCTTGAGTCAGGCTATCTCCTGCCCAATTTCCTTGTTCATCGTTCTTTCTTTAATATACTGCTTTTTACTTATAAAAATATATATATATATATATATATATATAATATTATAGATAATGAGAGCGTCAAGTCAGGTGCGTGAAATTCACTACTTCATTATACGAAAAATAATAATATTCTCATATTGTTTAATTCGAAATTCTTGGGTGAATCAAGTACTTGTAACTATATTAAATATAATTTATTATAAATCATAATTCATGATTGAATCATGAATAGGTCACCCATTAGAGAATTAATGGTAATACATGGACAAATATATAATTAAAGAGGTTGAACGAAATCTATTGATACTTGTTTCTAATTATGAATATCATAGTGGAGGATCATATCACATGACAATTAGTTATATCGATGGACAAATTCTTTGTTGTAGATTCTTGTAATTATATCTGTTTAATCTTAGAGTGCAGTTTTAGTCCCTGATCGTGGCTCAAATTAAAACTAATAAATAATAATTTAAATGATTAATGAGATTAATTAATTAAATATTATTTATTAGAGCTTCGATTAAGTAGGTCCATTTGATCTCTCTTGCTAGCACCATTTATTCTTGTATGGAGTACTAGATCATTGTGAGATAATTCTCTGACTGTATTTAAGAGCTAATTATTTAACATATATCAATATATATTTAAGAGTTAGATATATATTACATGATTATTTATTTGATTAGATTAAACAAATAATGATAAATATTTTATCCATTTAATATGATTAAATGAATAATTATATTATTTATTTACTTAATTATATTAATAATATAAATAATATTAGATATTTATGTAATTAGTTTTGTTGCGTAATAATCATATGCTTTAAAGAGTTTAAATAATATGTATTATTATTATTTAAGCGAAGGGACGTATGCGTAATAGCATAAGAGTAACCCTAAGCTTATAAATAGATGCATAGCCTCTTAGGTTAAAGGTGCGCGTGTGCAATTATTGACGACTAAGAGAGAAAGTGACAGGTGACGACTAACCCTAGCAGAGGTTGCATTCCTGTACTTTAATCCAAGGGTATTGTCATCACCCGGTGTCGTCCGGGCTCGTGACTGGCTTGAGATTATTTCTTTGGATGGAGATTTGGTCATTGAGCCATCATTGCCATAGCTCACACAAAACCAAAAAGAGAGATAGAAGAAACAAAGTCGCCACCAAATAAAGATGAAGGTGTGTTTGGCCACCTAGGAGGGTCTACGGTTTCCAGAGAATAGGTTCGGGAGTCGGTTACGTGTGGGGAAGGAAGAAAAGCTCTTGCACCCCCACAGCGCCCAAAATTGGTACCTAGTCTTTATCTATGGGTGTCTGCTTATTTTAATTTCTCTTTGGTTTCTTTTTATTTCATTGTAAAAACTATGGCTGGTTGGCTTAGAAAAAGAATGTCATTCTTTTGTTTTATCGAGGAAAACAGAAAGAAAGCCAGTAGCATGAAGACCACAGCATGGAGTTCGGATTCATTACCGCAGTTGATGTTGGCCAGGTGGTGAAGGTATAAGTCATAGGACTTAATCTCACAGCCACAGAAGCCTGGGTTTATTTAAAGAGAATATGGGATTTTAAAAAAATGAGAAAGTACAGGGCCTGGTATTGTGAAGAGCATACTGTGAAGCTCAGATTCACTCCCAGACTCAATATTGTTGGCCAAGTGGCGAGGATATGAGCATAAAAAGCTCAATCCCACGGCCACCGGGCCTTCGAAAACGTTTTGTTGTATTTTTGAATAAAAAGGTGAGATTTTGATGTAGTGATGATGAGAAATGTAAGATAAGAGGGGAATGAAACCTGGAAATCAAGCTTGATGTTCCTGTTAGCTTCACTCTTCTTTGACTGCTTGAGGGACGTGGAGACAAAATCCAGCAAGGGTGGTGGAGGACGTCTTCTTCAATTCCAGCCCGCAAAGTCTGCCGAATCTTTTAACTTTCTTTTAAATCCCTTTTTTGCTATCTCTTGGTCTCCAGAATCGGGATCCTCTCCTTTTGGCAATGGGTAATGCCTCCCTTTTATAGAGTTTGAAGAGGGAACAGCCGCCTACCTAGGTACTTGGTGAATTAAATGTCGTGACCTTTGGAGTTCCCATGCGTTGACAGCAAGTTTCAAGAATGACAAGTGCATTTACGAGGTGGAAACGGGTTCCCAGGCATTAAACACGTGTTTTGAGCATTTTTAAAATCAATTCTGAGAGACACAGCATTCGCTTTACTGTGCACTTAAAAGGGAAGCAAAACAGCGTCGTTTTGGAATTTCCAGCCAGAGGTCCAAAGCCTAGTGGGTTTAAGATCACAAGGTCGAAGGCTGGGGCTGCCTCGCAGGTCGTAGGGTCGAAGGTTGGCTCGCAGGGTCGAAGGGTCGAAGCTGGAGGCTGCCTCGAAGGTCGTAGGGTCGAAGGTTGACTCACAAGGTCGAAGGGTCAGAGCTGGAGGCTTCCTCGAAGGTCGAAGGTTGGAGGATGCCTCGAAGGGTCGAAGGCTGGGTTGCCTCGCAGGCCGCAAGATCGAAGGCTGAAGGGTCGAAGCCGCGTCGAAGATTACAGCTGCCTCGGAGGGCTGTAGCTGAAGGCTGCCTCGAAGGGTCGAAGTTCGTAGCCTGCTTCGAAGGTCAAAGGGTCGAAGGTTGACTCGAAGGGTCAAAGGTTAAGTGTTGCGAGTGCAGGTCCGGCTACGAGGCTGACTGCAAGGCTTCGAGGCTGACTGCGAGGCTTCGAGGCCGACTGTTTCGAGTCTTCGAGGCTGAGTGCTGCGAGGCGTCGAGGCAGAGTGCTGCGAGTGCAGGTCTGACCACGAGGCTTTGACTACGAGGTTTCGAGGCTGACTGTTACAAGTCTTCGAGGCTGAGTGTTGCGAGGCTTCGAGGCAGAGTGCTGCGAGTGCAGGCTTGGACCACGAGTCTTTGACTACGAGTCTTCAAGTTAGTGCTGCAAGTGCAGGCTTGGACTACGAGTCTTTGAGGCAGCGGCCATACATTCGCCTGAACTGTTTCTGGGGGATTTTCGCAATTACATTTTCAGTCGGTTTGACCGAGGGCATTGACCATCTTTCCGCACGTTTGACCTTTTGTGCCCAAAACTATTTTCGTCATAACTTCTTCGTTTCAAGTCGGATTTGGGCACGATCAAGTGCGTTCCAAATTTCGTCCTCTATCCTTTGGTGTTGACTTGGGGACATTTTGAGATCCCTTAGAAATGACTTTCATTTTTGAATTTCTCGGCTGTGATCTGGCCCGGTCAAAATGGGATCCAACAGGTATCACAACCATGTATTCCCTGAGAAGGTAAATAATAGAGAAGACTACTTGGTGATTGAATCCAGTAGGCTACGAGGATAATCAAAGGTCGATCGTGAGTTCATTCTTTAAGAGAAAAGAAAAAGATTCTTGCTTTACCAATCTTCAGGTTGGTTTCTTCTTTTTGCCTTTTATTTGAATTAGATTAATTGATTCATATTTAGATCTTGGTGTTTGTTTGTTGGAATAAAATTTTTAAAATCCATTTCTGATACGGTTAATCGTTAACCCTATTCCAGTATTCCAACACGAAGTCCTCCACACGCCAAACACCAAATCTAATTCATCGAAACACCTCCTTCTCCCTATTGAAACAGTAAAAGTTTATGGAAGAAAGAAAAAAATTCTCATTCAACCCACATCAAGTCAGCAAAGGCGGGAGAGTCCTCTGAACCAAGTTGCTCTAAAACTATGCAAGAAGAAGTAGAATTGAATCTGCAAACAGGTATTATCAACATGCACCATAATATTATCCAGACATTCTCATTGTTCAAAGAAAAGGAGTTTGAACTTGCACTCAACATCCACATCACAAGTACATTTCCTATGCAAACTTAACACAAAAATATAAGGCATTCGTGACTATCCTGGATAAAATCATCATTCCCAGCTCAGTGTATGAGGCGTTAAAGGTTCCTAAATGGTGAAAGGTGACATTGGATGAATACCATGCTCTCTTGAAAAATGGCACATGGATTCTTACCACTCAACCATAAGATATGAAGACCGTGGGATGCAAATGAATTTTATCTGTTAAACAAAAGGCATATAGGAGCATTGACAAATACAAAGCCCGACTAGTGGCTAAAGGATTTACTTAGACTTATAGAATTAATTACCAAGAGACCTTCGCTCTAGTATCCAAATTCAACACCATACATGTCCTATTATCCATTACAAGAAATTATAATTGGCCTTTGTTTAAACTTGATGTCAAGAATGTATTTTTAAATAGGGACCTCACAGAGAAAGTCTACGCGGAACTAACAATAGGGAAAGTATGTAAACATAAGAAAGCATTATATGAACTTAAGCTGTCACCAACAACATGGTGTGAAAGGTTTGCTCAATTTCTCAAGCAAGATGGGTATCCTCCAGGACAAACAGATCATATGTTATTCATCAAACACTTCATAGATGGAAAAATCACAGTATCGACCATATATGTTGATGACATAATTCTTATTGGAGATAATGTTGAAGAAATGAAGAAACTAAAGGGATTATTTTCCATAGATTTTGAAATCAAAGATATGGGAAACCTCAAATATTTTTTTGGAATAAAGGTAGCTCTAAGTACTAAAGAAATCTTAGTCTCACAATGCAAGTATGTTTTGGACTTACTACGAGAGACCAGTCAAATACTAAACTCATGCCACAAATCGAAGAGTTGGTAGCGTACAAAAGTCAATATCAATGTTTGGTGGGAAAGCTAATATACCTTACACACACCTAATATAAACTTTGTAATTAGTCGTGTAAGCCAATTTTTGAGGAATTTATCAATGAACCATATGGAGGCAATGAACCAAATTTTAAGGTATCTTAAGAAGGATCTAGGAAAGGAATTACTATTCAATAAAACGGTCAATTACTTGATGCGAATTGGGTCGGGTCTTCAATTGATCAAAGATCCACAACTAGAAACGTAGTGATGTGGATAAGAAAAAAGCAACCAGTGGTAGCACGTAGCAGTGTTGAGGCCAAGTTACATGCTTAGTACTAGGCATACACGAAGGAATATGATTGGGACAACTTCTAAAAGAACTCAAGATTGAGATATGTGATTCTATCAAAATCATGTGCAACAACCAATCAGCAATAACAATTGCTCATAATCTTATTCATCACGACAGAACCAAACATGTTGAGATTCAGACACCTCATCAGTGAGAAGATCAGATTGATCACACTCCACTATGTACCCTCTTGATATCTGGCAACAAACATTTAACTACGGCTTAGTGGGCATATATACTGCCTAGTTTGAGGGGGAGTGTAGGAAGTCAAACTTGTCATATAAAGTTTTTCCCATTATTAGAATTCTTATTAAGATAGTTTCTTAAGAGAATATATTTTGTATATTTGATTTGATTATTTGTATCATAATTATGAGTTATAAATATTTTATTAAGGAGGAAATCATAGATTGCAAATGTGTTGCATATATATTTATCAAAATGATTAATAAAAACAAGTTTATTTATGAAAAATAGAAAGCTTCATAAACTTTTACTTGTTTCATATCAATGATGTCTTTGAGAAAAAAAATGAATGTAAAATAAGACCCTGACAATTTTCATGTCTGTATACCTTTAAAAACTTTTTCAAGGGCAACTGCATCACCAAAATCAACTTTGAGTTGGCCAGGAAAAAATGGCCCAAACCCACGGGTAGCCTCATTGTCGCAGCTCATTGAAATTACAGCCAGTGTACGTCCATGGAAGCAGCCACAACAAGATACAATAATAACCTGCACATGACTTCAATTGAGTAAGGGATTAATCTATCAAACTCAACCCGTTAAACAGGAAAATGATATTTTTTTTTAAATACTTGTTTTTTATGTTAACTACTAAAAAAATTAACAGCAGAACATAACTCTTGTGAATGCCTAAACTAAAAATTAGGATGCATAAAAAAATTCTCGTCAGCTCAATTGATACATAAATATTTCAAAGCTTTTAGGATAACTTGATTCATGACCCTAAATCAGACCTTTAAAGCTTTCAGTTCATTCAAGTGCTTGTAACAACAGGATGTGTGGTGTGGCGTGATTCCCTTGGAGCATGTTTACCCAGATTTGTTCCACCTTGCTTGTTTAACAGATGCTATGGTGGCAGATTTTGTCTTTGTTCAGAATAACTCAGTGTACTTGGAGGTGAATTTCTCTAGAGTGGCTCAAGATTGGGAGCTTAAAGCTTTCTCTTTGACTAGTATTTGGAAGGTGTAGATTCCTCCCATGGTGGCTTTCTTCTCTTGGTCTACTGTGCCGGAAAAGATTTTAACTGCTGGTAATGTCTGTTAACGTGGGTTGATAGTTGTCAGTTGGTGTTATTTGTGCAAGGCGGCAAAGGAAACAATGGACCATATCCTTCTTCATTGTCCGGTGGCTCGATTTCTATAGGTTTTTCTTTTGAATTTGTATGGAATGCATTGGGTGATGCCTCCACTCCTTGCTAGCCTATTCTTTTATTGGTATGGTTCAATGGGTTTGGCTTGGCGTGTGGTTCCTCATTGTATTATTTGGTTTCTTTGGCGTTAGTGCAATGCCAATCTTTTTGAGAATTGCAAGAGGTGTATGGAGGAACTCAAATTATCCTTCTTCAAATCCCTCTTGGATTGGATGTTTGTTTCGAGGATAAATCATTTCTCTAGTATTTTGGATGTTATTACGGGATGATCATTTTGATGCTTTTTTTGTTTTTTTTTTGTTTTTCTCCCACCATTGTTTGTTGTTCAACTTAGTACACTCCTTGTGTGCTCTCTTTTCTTAATAAAATTCTTTTATTATCCATAAAAAAAAAGTTCATGTAACTACAGGGATATTCATAAAAAACATCCATTGAAATGAAAAGATTGGGCTATTTATAGTACTGTATGTGATATTCAGCAGATGAACATGCATCACTTTACCTCATCTCTAGGAATCTTTTTTTTCTCATAGCCCCATTTCCTTGCAACCTTGAGAGCTGTTTCAACACCTTCTGCACCAGTGTTCATAGGAAGCACCATATCATAGCCAAACATGCTAGTGAGATGCTCTGCTAATAATGGGAATTTATCATTATAGAAAGCTCGAGAGCTAAGAGTGAGCCTTTCTGCTTGTTCTGTCAATGCTGTCATAATCTTGGGGTGACAATGTCCCTGCAGAAAGAAGTAACAAAGTTAGAGATTATTATATGCCAAATTTAATACAAAACTAAAAAGGACATTGTTCAGCACAGTGGTATATTAAGACATTAGTTTATCATAACAAATAAAAATTATGCACTTTTACTACCACTCAAATAATAATAATAAAGAACTTAGGATCAATGAAGATAAAAATCGTATGCAATATTACAACCAATTTTGATATTTTTTAAAAACACAAGAATGAATTAGAACAAAATTATTCTATTGAAATTCTTGTACAATTAATGCATTACCCACCAATACTACATTGCCATTTACCTGGATTGAAGTAATAATAATTATAATAACTGGAAGACAGACCCAAAAGGGATTTATTTATTTTTTTCCCGATTAAATCATGTTATGATTTGGTGTTTAAAAAACCAGAAATTCCTGCATGAGACTGTGCAGCACTGTGGAAACCAAGGTTCCCAGTCAAGGTTAAAATCAATTCTTGGTTAAACATGGGTTGGAAGGGGGCAAACATGTGTGCAATGTCCAGTCAAGCAGCTGAGTCTGGCCATCATTTATTTGTTCACCGTAGAGTGGCTTGTGAAATTTGGGCTAAGATGTTTAGACTGTCCAGGCAGAGCTGGTCTTGGACGACAGATGTTCACCGCTTCAACTCCTGCTTTATCAATGGTCCCTGCTTATAGCTGTCAAATGCGCTCCTAGAAACAGCCAATGCACATCACCTTGGAAAAGGCCAGCACAGGAGACTAGGCACACGTTTTAGTGCACTTCTGATGCATCTACCCTTTTTTAATACAAGAAATGCTCTATTGGTGGAATTTGGTGGAAAAGTATTTGTTATGTTTCTTTTTGAGATTTATTACAAGGACGATATCAGCCTTATCTTACATCTTCCTTCAACCCTTGTAATAATGATTTGGCAAAAGTATCAAATATATCATTGTAATAGGACCTGTTGGGCTAATTCTATCATTTACTAATTTTGCAATCAATTTGTCAATTTGGCACTTAAACTCTCTATTTTTGTATTAAGTTGGCTCTTAAAGTTTCATTGTAGGTTAATTTTGCTCTTATTTGGCAAAATGAAAAATAATTTTTTCATGATAAGGTATGGGTAAGCATTTTTTTGTCATGCTGATATTAATATATTAACAGGATATATGACATAACAAAATAAATAAAATAATTATTACAATAAAAAAATAGTCACTTAAGTTATCCGTGTGAAACTCAATATTTGAGACAAACTATACCACAGATATCATCTTCAATTTCAACAAAAATTCAACGCTTAAGGGCCAAATTGATACGAAATTAAGAGCTTAAAAACTAAATTTACTGCAAAATTATTAGTGGGGCAAAATTGACAGCGCATAATCTCGCGAGAAAGGTGGAAGAAAGATCTCCAACCCCAGATAAATGCCGGTAGTGGGATTCAAAAACCTAAGCAAAGTCAGCAGTTTTATCATCCTTTAGTCACTGGCCTGCTAGCTACCACTCAACCAACACCCACCACCCTCTGACCATAAATAATAGTAATAATATAAGAACCAATAAGAGACCATAGATCATCAAAACAAAAAAAGATGAAAACACAGTGGCTACCTGATTAACTGCAGAGTAGGCTGCAAGGAAATCCAGATATTTGTTGCCTTCGGGATCCCAAATGGATGATCCCTTCGCTTGAGCGAACACGGTAGGAATTGGGTGATAACTGCGTGTTCATACACATTCGTTCCAGAGATATATAATAACAAATTATCTAAAGAGAGAGAGAGAGAGAGAGAGTACTTGTGGGCACTGTGTTGGTACTCCAAGCTGATGAGGTCTTGGGAAGAGCAAGCCGCGGCTTCAGGGACAGCACTGAAACACCTCCTTCCATTGTTCCCGATTCCGCTCAACAAGCACCGCAAAGGTTTCCTCGAAGCCATCAACGAACGATGATAATTTTGACCCGCGAACTCGACCAGGCGCGTTAAGCGGCTGTTGAGAAATGGTCAGAGCGAGAGCGCTATCTATGAAAGTGCGTGTGGCAACAACGATCTAACCATAGATTGTTGTTTGCCATTTTTGACCATCAAACATTACACAGCCAGTCATTTTAATTAAGGACATCTTTAACTTTACGCTCTCTTGTTTAAAAAAAATAATATAGATATATACTAAAAAAATACAAGAAAACAATTTAAAAACAACAAGAATCTAAATATGGTGAGCAGTGATTAATCGTCCAAGGCAGCAACCGCATGACTGCTGTGCAAGCGCCCCTAGCGATTGCTTGCGTGTGAGTGCCACGGACTCCACCAATCCACTTCAATGATTGACTTGGCAAGATGATATGACACACACATCATAGCAGATCACTGCTTCTGCTTTGTTTTATGTGCCGGCCGACAACGAGCAATTATGTCCTTTTTTATTAAAATAATCAAAAACAATTATTTTAATAATTTTTTAAACTCACCCTTCAGGCCTTCACCTCTTTATTCTAATTATTTAATAAACAAAATATATTTTAAAATTATTTAATTATTCTTTTATTTTAACTTTTTATATTTAAAAATAAATAAATAGAATTTATAAGATTTTTCATTAAACTGACTCCTAAAACTAATAAAAATAATTACTTTAATTAGTGGATGCTCGAATTAATGACATCTTTCACTTTGCTCTCTTTATTTTTTTTTAAATAATATATATACTAATAAAATACCAAAAAAAACTAAAAAACAACCACTAACAATAAAAAATATAAAATAAAATAATTAAAGTGGTACAAAGTTTGGTTACCAAGTATAAAATTTTATCTTTAAAATAAAATAATTAATCTAAATCCTGTTAAGAATCAAGTATTGCTTTATTTAAATTCTAATTTGAATGAATTAGTTTTTTTTTCAAATTTAAATTTAATTTCATGTAAGATGCAAATTAATTGTTATTTTTTATAACTTTTCTCTATTTGTTTTTCCATTACCTCACCATTTTTTGTTTTTTTTTCAAATTTTATATGATCTTTATTTAAAAAAAACTCATTTTAAAATTGAATTTGTTTTTAAAATTTTAAATTTAAATATTAACTATAATAAATAATCAAACAAAAAATAAAAATACACACAAATGACTCTAGAATTTAAATTTGTATACAAGAAGTGAGACTGAAAAATTAAGGGGTTGTTTGATATGTTATTCAAGTTTTGGTTTTTTGGTTTGATGATTTTATTTTATTGAATTTATATTTTAAATTTTGAGTTTGTGTAACAACTTTTTTTTTTGTATTTTTTTTTAAATGTATTTTTAAAAAATTTGGATTTCATAAAAACTGCAAAAGCAAGAATACTGTGAACCCAATGAATAAAGTAATGAAAAAAAAAAGATAAAAATTATAACAAATCAAGTTTCATGTGAAAATTAAATTTAAATTTAAAAACATAACAATTGTTTTCAAAAATAATTATTATATTCAAATTTGAAATTCAAGAAAATATAATTTTATTCAAGAAAAATGTGTTAAACATTATTTGTCATTGGATTAAGTTTTTGAAATAGAATCTCATTTTAAAAACTAAATAAGCTATGTATTTTTGTTATTTTTAAATTGATAAGGAACTATTTAGTTAGTTATTTTCAAAACATTTTTTTTTTCAAAAACAAAATCCAACCAATAAAGTATATTTGATACACCTATTTTATGAAAAACTTAATACTTTATTTAAATACTAATTTGAATAATGAAGTTATTTTTAAAAACATGTTTTATTTATTTTTTTGCGTTAAAGTCTGTATTCATTTTTTTGAACCCTTTTTTATAAAGAACTCTTCATTTATTCTATTTTCTTGCCTATCATATTTTTTATTAACTTTTATACGTTATATTTTTTTTTGAAACACATTCTATCATCTATCAAACATAATTTGTGATCAAAATTAAAATTTCAAACTTTAAATTTAATAAAAATTTAAATCATAAAATCAAAATATAAAAATAAAAACACCTAAAAGTCACGTGCACCTTAAATTAATCCAGTGTATACCATTTTGTATCAAAATTAAAAATAATAGACGACTAAGAGCATCCACACTATGTCCTTCAAACTCTAAAATTTAGAGAAAGTTTAAAATTTTGGGGAAAAAATACCCTACATCAGGTTCTTCAAACTCTAAAATTTAGAAAATAAAAATAGATATTAGAGAGAGAATCTCTATATTTTGAGGATTACTATTCATCATCTAAATATTTTTTTAATATATTTATTGTTATACGTACATTATTAACTGGTTGTAATAAATAGATGAGATTAAAAAAATATTAAATAAAAAATAAAAAATTATAAATTATTATATAGAGATAGAGATGGAGGACCTAATGTATATAGTTATTTAAATATCTTTAAATTCTTACTGTACATCCATCAAAATAGGGATAGAGAAGGTGGAGCTGGTGTAAATGCTCTAACATAAATGATCATCGACAAAAATATATAAGATATTATGCATTTATGTTAAAAGAATTATATTAAAAAAGTACGAAACTTCTTTAGTTGTTATTGATTATTTTGAAAACCAACGAGTTAACACATTAAAGAAACATTACGTTGATAAACTATTTAAAGAAAATAATGATTGATATATGGAAAATAAAAAAAGGTATGATGTGCAATGTATCGTTAGTCAAATTAGGAGGTGAAAACAAGTCACTTTGACTTCTTTGGCAAGCATTGCATGGCTAAAAGATGAATTCGGATTCAAGTGGTCGGCAAAGTCAGCTCACTATCATGGTGATCCGACTTATTTCGGACTTTGTCAATATTTATTTCAAAACATAACCATTAGATTGAATATTCATGTAGCATATATTATGACTTTAAAATTTCAAGGCGATCTAACGGTTAATTTTTATGAAATTTAATTATAAAAAATATGAATTTTAATAAATTAAAATTTATTTATTTATCTTCTTTTTTTCTAATTGAGTTTGTACAAAAATTAACCGTTAGATTGTCTTAAAATTTTACATTCGTAATATATACTACATGAATATTCAATCTAACGATTAATTTTTGAAACAAATATCGACAAAGTCCAAAATAAGTTAGATCACCACGGTGGTGAGTGACTTTGCTCACCAACAAACCCAAACTCCTAAAAGATGGGATTCGGAATTCTGGTGAGCCATACTGAACTCACCAGGTGGTGAGCCGCCATTACAATGGTGCCACCTAAGTTAATCGCTCTGTCACACCCAGGATTTCCGACTTGCGAAACCGGTTAGTGAATCTCCATGCTCGCACCCAAAGGGATAAGGGGTTGGTGATAACACCAGGAAAGGGACCTTAGCACAGGTGTCATCCCTAATCCATACCGCACATATGGCACACGAAGACAAAAATAACATTTCAATCCACAATATAAACACACATACATACATGTTCTTTCCCCCCCACGGGATTACAATAATAGTTTTTACAATCTAACAAAACAAACAAATACACACAAGGTCTTCACCTTTGGTGAACCTCCTAGCTCCTATAAGCACCTAAAATAAACAAAGACAAACACAACATGAGGGGTGAGCAATTACAGCTCAGTAGGGATCATGTCTCCCCGACCCATCCAACTTATAAACTAGTGTAGGCATGTGCTCGTGTAACGCTATATATACATCACCATTTCAATTATGTACACACATTAAAATACAAAGAAAACCTCCCAGGTAATCCCAAACATTACCTCTTAGGTACCATGTTGTCCCCCAGACACAATACTGCCCCTCGGGCTCCGTATTACCTCTTAGGCTCTGAACAAATCTCGCCTCCCAGGCTTAACAAGGTAGCCTTGCAAGCCCACATGACCACTAGTGTCACGCCCCCA
Source organism: Taxillus chinensis (assembly GCA_023512835.1). NCBI lineage: Eukaryota > Viridiplantae > Streptophyta > Magnoliopsida > Santalales > Loranthaceae > Taxillus > Taxillus chinensis. The sequence continues at coordinate 40,881,225 of CM042084.1, forward strand.
AATTCAAGGGAACCCAGAACCAGGAACATGACTTCCCCTTACCCACACCCGAAAGGTCAAGGGGTTAGTGACTAGCACCAATAGAGACTACACCGTGAGTGCTGTCTCAATCATGCAACCATGTACAGTCATACATCAAGGGTAATCCTGTACTTTCCCATAAATCATCATGCATACAATAAGTCAAATAGTCATACAGACATCACACCACAAATGGTATGCAAATACAATCGTCCACTGAGACCTATGTCCGGGATACAATGCACAACAATACGGAATACAATAGTATCATACATTAGAGTAGTGGACACGTTCTCCTGGAAGAAAGTCCACTAATCTCGGGTCACACCTGAAAAAGGTAAACAACAAGTAGGGGTGAGCGACAAGCTTAGTAGGTGACCCCAAAACTCCACATCATGCAAACATACAAGTCTATATGCTCAGTGTACTCATGCATCATGTAATGTGCACACTCATCAGTACTCAGCCTGCCCCCACAGGACAGCTTGTCCACGATCCTCAACAAGATCCCAACTCAGGGCACTCAGCCCTATCTCCACGAGCTCAACGGCTCAACACGATCCTCAACAGGATCCCAGCTCAGGGCACTCAGCCCTACCACAGCGTTATATGCCCGGACACAGTGCCACACATGTAAAAACTCGTATTTAGGTAGTTTTGAGAGATAGCCATTCTATGAGAATGCAACTATCTAGACGGTAGTGTAGTCGTCGATGTGAGCGTTTGATCGTACCCGGGCCCGATTTCGAGTCGGGGCCCCATTTGATCCGATTGTTGACTTTTCAGGGTTTATTGGTTGACTTTGTGTTTGGGTGGTCTTTTGGGTGTAATAATATCTGTTTAGTGTTGTGCTCGTCATTTCGAGCGTTTTGACAATAATTGGGCTCAATTTGGAGTTTGTGACCTCGGGAGGTCAATTATTGCATTCAGGTCAATTATTCTTTGGGAGGCCAATTATTGGCAACGAGATAAATAATTAAGAAACCGCATTATCCCTTTATTTTTTCTTGGTGCGTGCGTGTTTGAGTAAGAGAGAGAAATAGAGAAGGTGAAGAGCTTCACTTGGCGATTTTGGGGGCGATTGGAGCTCGTGGATCGTGAAATAATCTTCCAGGTAGGTGTCCTTGAACCTCCTATCTCGATTCCGTCTTGGAATATGCGTGAATTTATCATGATTTATGAATTTGAGTATAAACCCTAAGTTTTGGGGAAACCCAATTTTGGGGTTAGATCGATGATTTAGCATAAAATCTGTGATTAAGAACCGATTTATATCGGTTTGGGTACGTAATTTTGTACTCTGTTTAGTAAAACGTGTGTTTGTGAGTGTCTGGGGGTTCTTTGGGTTGATTCCAGGACGAAGTTAGGCCCAAAACGATGATGAACAAGTACCACTGGGCGACTCGCAATGTCGAAGTTCGTAATCAGCAGTGTGGAGTCGCAGACTTCATTAGTCCGGATCAATGTCCGAACGATTAGTCCGGATTAGTAATCGAGCGTTAGTCGGAGCGAGATCCAAGAGTTAGTCCGGATCAGTAGTCCGAAGTAGTTAGTCCAGGATCAGTGTCTGGATCAAGCAGTGATCCGTAGCTCTCCGCGCAGACGATCGTAATCGCATCGCTGGACATTTACATTGTAAACCATTATACTTAAGTTACAATGTAAATAACGAAATACCCCCATTTGGATTCAAAGAAAAATACTAGAAAAATTAATTCCCACTCTTTCAAAATGTGAAAATTGGGATTTAGTGTAAAATCTCGGAAAAACCCAAAAGTTCGTAGTGGTGAATTTTTGGAAAGTGGGGTTAGACATCCGAGAAAAATCCCCAAAAATCAGATTATCTTATTTATGATATGAGAACCCAATGCCTGGGACTTTTGATTTCAAGAAAATAGGCTTGTGGGTACTTCCGCATAAATCAAGGATTGAGGATTTACTTGTGAAGACCGGCTCTGTTTTAAAGGAAATGTTGAGAATGACATGCCATACTCATGTTAGTATGTTGGTGTGAGGTATTAGGGCATGGATTCCGTGACTTGTTTGGGTTCTCACCGTGATGCACCGATGGTGCGATGTGGTTGACGGGGCAGCATATGCGCCGATGGCAGGCCTGTGTGGCGACCGTGGCCAGGCATATTACGCCGTGCCGTGGCAAGCATAGGCGCCGATGGCGGGCGGTGTGGCGACCGTGTCCGGGCATATAGCGTTGTGGTAGGGCCGAGTGCCCCCGAGCTAGGATCCTGTGGAGGATCGTGGACAAGCTATCTGTGTGGGCAGGCAAGGTCCTGATGTTTGTTTGCAGGGTGAGTCCCGATGATTGTGCCACAGTGTACGAGTACACAGAGCATGTAGTATAGACTTGTATGTCTGCATGATGTAGAGTGTTGGGGTCACCTACTGAGCTTGTCGCTCACCCCTACTTGTTGTTTACCTTTTTCAAGTGTGACCCGAGACTAGTGGAGGACTTTCTTCCAGGAGGACGTGCCCACTACTCGATGTATGATACGATCGTATTCGTATTGTGTATTGTATTATGTTTGTATCCCAGGACATGGGTCCGTGGATAGTTATATTTGCATACTGTATGTGATGTGATGTCTGTATGACTATTTGACTTATTGTATGCATGATGATGTATGAGAAAGTACAGGATTACCCTTGATGTATGACTGTACAGGATTGCATATTTGAGACAGCACCCGCGGTGTAGTCTTTATTGGTGCTAGTCACCAACCCCTTGACCTTTCGGGTGCGGGCAAGGGGAAGTCATGTTCATGGTTTCGGGTTCCCTGGAATTTGGGGGCGTGACAACACAGGCTTGCCATCGGCGCAAATGCCTGCCACGGCCACAGCGCAATATGCCCGGTCACAGTGCCACACAGACCTGCCATCGACGCATATGCCTGCCCCGTCAACCACACAAAGATCATCCGTCCTTCACGGTGAGAACCTAATAAGTCCTAGAGCCCAAGCCCCAATTCCTCAAACCAACATACCAAAACTAATATGACATTAAGGTTCACCATACTCCCATTATAATCGGCCAGTCTTCACAAACCGATCATCATTCCTTGACCAAGGAAGGAGATACCCATAGGAGTTATTTTATTGAAATAAAAAGTCTCAGCATTGGGTCTCCATATCATAATTATGATAATCTGATTTTTGGGGATTTTTCTAAGATGTCTAACCCCACTTTCCAAAAATTCACCTCTACGAAAAATTAGATTTTTCCGAGATTTTACTCGTTCTTCCCCAATTCGTCCCAAAACCCAATTATACTCGTTAAATCTCCATTTTTAAGCAACAATTCATCCCTATTAAGGGTTTCTAACATCATCTAGCCATATTAGGCTACCAAACAACCTAAATCATCTAGGTTTCATGCTCAATTTCCATTTTCACCAATTTCTAGGGTTCATCACGAATTTGCATGATTTCATCTAATTATTACATGTTAATCCAATAAAACCGCAAGAAAAGGGTGAAGAATCAATGGAACACCTACCTGGAATGATTCTTGATGCTTGAACGAGCTCAAAACACCCCAAATCGAAGGCTCCAAGCTCTCTCTCTCTCTCTCTCTAAGCTCTCCAACAGAAACGCCGAAACGTAACGTGAAGCTCTCTTTCCCCTATTTATATTTCTGTATTTTCTTTCATTAATAAATTTCAAAAATATTAATTGACCTCCCGAGGTCACGAACTCCAAATTGAGCCCAAGTACAGTCAAAATGCTCAAAATGATGAGCACATCACTATCCAGATATTTTCCAACCCAATTGACTGCTCAAACGCAAGGTCAACCAATAAACCCCGAAAAGTCAACAATCGAGCCACTCGGGGCCCCGACCCGAAATTGGGCCCAATTATTGTCAAAATGCTCACATTGACGAACACAATATTGTCCAGATGTTTTTAGCAACAGAGAAAGACTATCTCTCATTTACCCAAATACGGGTCTTTACAACTAGAGTTCACAACTCTATCCTCAAGTCTTGACCAAGAGAGAGGATTTTCGTAGAAGCTGTTATAATAACCCGTGTTTAAGGTTCTGGAAGATAGCCATGTAATGGAATGCATATCGGGGGGATAAAAGCAAAGTATCTAAACAAGAATGTGCTCGTCAAACGGAACGTTTTGACTATCATTGGGCTCAATTTGGAGTCCAATTGGAGTTTGGGCCTTATGAGGGTAAAGTTGGTATTTTAAAGAATTAATGAAGTATAAATAGAAAAAAGAGAGGAGAAACCCTTGTTTTGCTTTTGTGGTGTGTGAGACACGAAGAGAGAGAAAGAGAGAGCACGTTGGAGGAGAACCAAGAGCTTTTGGACGATCCGAACTCAAATAGCCCAAAATTCGAGGTAGGGATTCATTCTTCTCACTCCTATGTTGTTGATTCTGCTTGCTAGAGTAGCTAAACCATGAGAATTAACCCCAAATTCGTAGAATTTGGATGAACCCTAAGTTTTGGGGAAAAACCATTTTTGGGTTGAATCTTGTTATTTGTGTGCATAATATGTGTTTTGAGTGCTAAAACGTGATTAAAACCTAATATATAGTATTATGTATGAGTTTTATGAGATTTCGGAAGGTCTGAGGGTTTTTGGGTTGAATCTAAACGAGAAACAGTGAAAAAGGATGATAAACTAAGAATTATCGCGAATGATAGTAGAGAACGATCGATGAGATCGACTAGAAATTGGAAAGTTCGAATGTGCAGTTTCGAAGTTTCGAAGGTAGGTTCGAGGTAGTGTTGAATGCATAAATTTCGAGTGTCGAATGTGCAGTTTTCGAGTATAGTTTCAAAGGTTCGAAGGTGCTTCGAAGGGAGTTTTGAAGACAGTTTGATAAGCTGTGAAATTTGTCATTAAATTTGCATGTAATTTATAAGCTTTAATTTAATATTTTATTAAATTGATGCATTTTTATAATGTTTTCCCCTATTTACTATTTTAATCACTTTATTAGATTTAATATTATTTTTGATGATTTTTAATGTTAAATTAATTATTTCAATTTTAATATTAAATCTTTGGGCTTAATATTATATATATTGTATATTGGTTAATAGAGCAACAATTTAAAATAGCATCCATGAAGGTCTTTTGTACAGGGTGGAAAATAGGAAACCATGAAGTATGCTATGTGGGGAAACTTAAATAGAAAGAATGAAATTCATGAGGTGGCCCAACATTTAAAAGGAGGATATAAAAGGAAAGAGTGAATGGTACCTTGCTGCGTGGAGAGAAGATTTAAGTGGAGATAGGAAATTTAATGAGTGGGCCACATGTTAATGTAATAAAGGAAAAAAGGGGGAATTACATGGGTTTATATAAGAGACCCATGCGAGATGGATCGCAACACCCCTCTTCACGCTGCCTCCATACCTCCCGCACAGCGCAGCCAGCCTCCACCATCTGCCCAAGGAAATCACACACGTCCGAAGAGAAGACCCAGCGCAACAATTCTCACATCAGGTAGGGCTTTCGGTGCGACATTGCAGGATTGTTCATGTATTTTATTTTCTACAAATTAATTTGTATTTGATTTAACTTCAAACTTCGATTGTTATTTTGAATCTTGGTTCTTCAATTTGATAATTTATTTAGGTGTTATAGTTTGCAATTTGTTCCTATATCTGTTTTAAATTCTTTGCAATTAATTTGCGGTTGTAGTTAATTGTGGATTGTTTACAGTATGATTTTTAATTGTGATTAATTCGCGGTTGCGGTTAATTAATTTTGAGATGTGAAGATTATTATTCGTAGTGTTCGATTTGGTGTTCCGAATGCAAAACATAATCGTTTCTAGGATTGGTACGAGTTCAAGTCGATTTCTAGTGCGAATTCATAATTTAATTATAATCATGGAGTCTTGGTTTAATTGAATTATGGGGCCTTAAATATGTTATTGTATTTTTAGAAGATAATGATAAATAATAATTGAAGTGAGAGGTTAAATCATTTGCGTCTTTAGTTAATTAGTTTTATTTATATATTTAATTTTATTTTAATTTTACCCCCCCCCCCCCCCCCCCCCCCCCCCCCCCCAATTTCCTAACTTAGCTTTTCTTTATTTTTCTTGAAGAATAAGTTGAATTAAATTTTATAAGTCCTCCGATTAGTGAACGACCAATGTTAGCCCTATGCTATACTTAGTTTAAATTTTATTTGAAGTGCGTATGCAACAAACGCTCTTTTCACAGTTCATGGGTACTTTGAAGGTAGTTCGAGTGTAGGTTCAAAGGTCGAAGGCAATTCGACAAGAGAATCGAAAATATAGATTCGAAATACAGTGAAGGCATATTCGAAAATACAATTTTACTAGACTGAACTATTTACATTGTAAATCTTTATGCCTCAAGTGTTATACTTAAGTTACAATGTAAATAAGGAAATACCCCCCATTTGAATTCAAAGAAAAATACTAAAAAATCAAATTCCTACTCCTTCAAAATGTGAAAAATGAGATTTAGTGTAAAATTCCGGAAATATGTAGTTTTTTGTAGTAGTGACTTTTTAGAAAGCGGGGTTAGACCTCTCAGAAAAATCCCCAAAAATGAGATTATTTTAGTTATGGTATGGGGAGCCAATATCGGGACTTTTTATTTCAAGAAAATAACTTTTACGAAAAATCTTCTCTCTTGGGCAAGACATGAGGATAGAGTTGTGAACTCTAGTGGTCATGTAGGCCTGTGAGGCTACCTTGTTAAGCCTGGAAGACTACCGTTGAGAGCCTGAGAGGCTACTGTTGAGAGCCTGGGAGGCAAGATTTGTTCGAGCCTAAAAAACTAGTGTGCCTGAGAGGTGATATGGGGCCCGAGGGGCGATCGTGCTCGGGGGAGGGGGCAACATGGTGCCTGAGAGGCAATGTTTGGGATTACCTGGGAGGTTTTCTTTGTATTTTAATGTGTGTACATGATTGAAATGGTGATGTATATGTAGCATTACACTAGCACATGCCTATACTATGAGTTGGGATGAGTCAGGGAGACATGATCCCTACTAAGTCGTGGTTGCTCACCCCTCCTGTTGTGTTTGTTTTTGTTTGTTTCAGGTGCTTATAGGAGCTAGGAGGTTCACCAGAGGTGGAGACCTTGTGTGTATTTGTTTGTTTTGTTGGATTGTAAAAACTATGATGTAACCCAGTGGGGGAAAGAACATGTATGCATGTTATCTTTGTACAATGGATTGAAATGAGATTTCTGTATTTGGGTGCTCTATGTGTGGTATGGATTAGGGATGGCACCCATGCTAAGGTCCCCTTCTTGGTATTATCACCAATCTCTTGTCCCTTCGGGTGCGGGCATGAGGATTCACTAACCTGGTTTCTGCGTGTGAAAATCCGGGCGTGACAACCGTTTTTTTTTTTTTTGAAATAAAAAGTCCCAACATTGGCTCCTTATATCATAACTAAGATAATATGATTTTTTGGGAATTTTCTGAGAGGTCTAACCTAAGTGCGCAAATGGTCACCTCGGACCAAAATGAGATTTTTACGGGATTTTTCACTAAATCCCATTTTTCACATTTTAAAAGAGTGAGAATTTGATTTTCTAGTATTTTTCTTTGAATCCAAATGGGGAAAATTTGCTTATTTACATTGTAACTTAAGTATAATAATTAAAAATGTAGAGATGCATAATGGTTACAATGTAAATGATCCAAACCAGTGAAACCGTTTTTCGAATCTCCCTTCATTGTATTTTGAATCGCCTCTTCAAATCTCTTTTCGAACTACCTTCGACCTTCGAACCTACACTCGAAATACCTTCAAAAACTACCTTCGAAGTACCCTTGAATTGCCTTGAAACCTACTTTGAGCTCCCTTCGAACTTTCGAAACTACACTCGAAAACTATACATTGGACACTCGAAACTACCCTTTCGAGGCACCATTTGACACTCGAAATTTACACATTTGAAACTTCCAGTTCAGAGTCGATCTCATCAACACTACCTTGAACCTACCTTCGAAACTACACATTCGAACTTTCCCATTTCAGTCGATCTCATCGATCGTTTCTCCTCTTGAGGTTACGATTTGCTATAGTTCTCGTTCATCATCGTTTTTTACTTGTTTCTCGTCTCGATTAAACCTAGAAACCCCCAAACCTTCCAAAATTTCATAAAACTCATACCCGATATTAGATATTAGGTTTTAATCACGTCTTATACACTTATATCACAATATTCATTCTAAAATTGGGTTTTCCCCAAAACTTAGGGTTCATCCAAATTCCACGAATTTGGGGCTAAATATTATATTTTAGAAACTATAGCAAGCATAATCGACAACATAAGAGTGAGATGAATGAACCCCTATCTCGAATTTGGGCAATTTGAGTCCGGATCGTCCAATTTCCTTTGCAAGCTCTTGGTTTCTCCTCAAACATTCTCTCTCTTTCTCTCTCTTCACGTCTCATGGTGCACAAAAGCAAAATAAGGGTTTCTCTCCTCTTTTCTCTATTTATACTTTATTTTATTCCTTAAAATACCAACTTTACCCTCACAGGGCCCAAACTCTAATTGGACTCCAAATCGAGCCCAATTATAGTCAAAACACTCCATTTGACGAGCACATTCCTGTTTAGATACTTTTATCCCTCGATATGCATTCGATCACATGACCATCTCCCGAAACCTCAAACACGGATCATTACATGCTCAATCTAACGAGATGAATAAATAAAACATGAACCGATCCACCGTTTTCAAGGTGAACGGACCATCTAATACTATTAACCAGCGTCCAGATTCATTACTGCTCTAATCTCATCATTCACACTCGCTCTTCTCTTCGCCGTGCAAATCTGACTCTGAATCTCTTTTTGCATTCTCCTCCTTCAATGGCAACAGACTCCTTATTTATCTTTTCTGGCTCCATGCTAGCTCAATCTCGACACCAAAATTTGTTCAATAAAAAACTGCGAGTGCAGTCTTCAAACTTCATTTAAATAATAATAAAAACATACAAAATTATCACCAACTATTTTTGAAATGTAATTGATCACCTAAAAAAATCTATGCCATCAGAGATGAATTCAAGAGTTAATTATGTGTAAAGAATTAACACCCTCACAACATCCTCTTAATACTTATCTTACGAGAAAATTTCTAATTTATTTTAATCAGTTATTTTAATTTCAATTGTCTAATACTAAATTTGTTTTATTTTCTAATGGCCTAAGATTTTTACGTTTTTTATTCTAAAACAAAGAAAGTCTAAGGAAATATCCTAAATGATGAGCAAACCCTAAATTTAATTTGAATGAAGAAGATACCTTTGAATTTTGATTTAATGTAAAAAAATTATTATTTTTGTTTCTAAAAGTAAATAATTTTGTTTTTTAAGGAATGAGATTTTTTTTATTTCAAAGAAAAAGAAATTTGTTTATAGTTGTTGTGTTTTTTATTTAAAAAAAAAATCCTTTTTTTCGAAGAAGATATTTTAATAAAACCTTTTTTTTATTTTTAAGGAAAACAAATACAATCCGCCAAATACAATTAAAAGTGTTAGTGTGATATGTGACATTTGTCATTTTTTTTAGTAAAATTTAAACAAATACAATTAAAAGTGTTAGCGTGATGGGTGACATTCACCATTTTTTCTTCTTTTCCTTTCTTCTTTTTTTTTCAATCTACTATTTTTGCGTCGTTACATATTACAATTAGTAAGGCGACCAAAACTTTGCAACACCAAGCCCAACGGCTAAAACAAAAATACCCCATAAGCCAATATCAATACAACATGGCTAAATAAGATAAAACAAAACCCAAACCTTATTGACAAGGATGAATTGCAACATGTTAACATGCCTACATAAATTAACCCAAATATCGACATAATTAAAACATAATTGAAAACCCATAGAAGTATGACAAAACCTTGACCCATACCATACACATCCTGTCTATGGCCAAGATAGACCAAGAGAAACAAAATATCACAGCTATGACATGATCGATGAGAGACTTATTAGATTCCAACACATAGGTTTCAAAAAATTGGATTTTTGAGCTTAAAGTATGGATTTTTAAACCAAAATTGGGTTTCAAAAAGGTATGTATCACCTGCTGTGGAACAACGGTATTCATGGCATGGGATCAAATTAACAAGTTCAAGAATCATGAAACAAACAAACAACAAATCAATAGAAATGCCTCAACAAAAAATTATCCAGGAGAAAGGAGATCTATAATAAAACTAGTACTAAATAGTACAACCAAAGGGACGAACCTAGAAACTAAGTAGAAAAATAATAACTCCAAACAAAGACATCAACAAACCAAACCCACCACACAACAAGCCGAATGTCAAGCATTGAACAAGTCATGAACTATATAGTTGGTATGGTGATTCTACCCAGATGGGGATTACTCATCAATCATCAATGGCTAACAAATAGTAAGCATGGGAACAAGTTATACACCAACTAAAAAGAAAGAAAAACAACAGAGTAAACAAAAAACAAAAAAGACGTAGACCAGAGAATGGCTTTCTCCTCAGCAACGCTTCCTTTCTTCAACCCCTCTACCCAGGGTGCCTCTCTTATGTTCTCCACATGCCTTTCTCTATATATGCTCCTTTTTTTGGTTATTAGAAGACGTGCAGAATGTTAGTGGGAGAAGGGAAAGAGGAGGTTTTAGGGAATTAGGTCACTGGTTTTGAGGGAAAAAAGGGGAGATGTATGTTGGAGTGTGGCAAAATGGCGTGAATGGCTAGGTGATGGCGACTCTAGGTGTGATTGAAGCTGTCATTGTTGGAATGCAGAGACGTGCCACGGTGGGGCAATCGGCATTGGCTGGTTGGCGTGGCGGTGCTGTGGATTGACGCCCACCAAGCTGTTGTGGTAGAAGAGAGGACCGTGCCGGGTGGAGGGAGGCGTAGTGGTCGACGGCAACGTCAGCAAGGTGATTTCTAGTTGGGATTTTGTGAGGGGATGAGAGATTAAGAGAGAATATCGGTATTCTATGAGGCTGACCGGCGATATACTTTCCGGCCCGAGGGTGGCCTGGCCCGGCGATATACACCAAATATCGCCAATACTCTAATAGGAAAAAAAAACAACCGAAGACTATCTATACTACAAAAGTACTCGTGCCAATTTAATTTAGAATATATATATAACCAAATTATCTTTATAACAAAATTATGTAAAAAAAATTACTTAACAATTAAAACACCAACAAAATATGCTTAATTGCTTATACGCACGATTTTAAACCCAAATTACTTTGTCTGATAGAATAAATTAATAGTGTTTAGATGTACCATTGAAGGAGACAAAGAAAATTTCAAGGGATTTCATGAAAGTGAAATTTTACCAGACTAATCATGGAAACCAGCAGCAAAAACTACAAAAATAATAATAAATGCAGGCTCAAATCAATTAGCAGTGGGGGCAAAAATCGCAATTTATCTTAGTATCATTATTACCCGTTACAAAATTCACTAATTGGCCCAATCTAATAAAAATCAACTTCGAATTCATACACCGAGCAATGTACTACAGAACTACGGCCAAAATGTATAAGTGCAACAGAAAGAATACATAAATAATGTGACTGCAATCGAGGCTTTCACCAACTGCAGGAATTTAACGGATCAATATAACTTAAATAGCTGATACAAATCATAATATTCGTATGTGCTTCGATAATACACGATACAAGGAAAAAAGCGTTGGAAACAAGAGTAGTGAAAAACCAAAACACAGCACAAACTTGATGTCTAGAAATGGCATTCGGACCTTGGATTTCTTAATAATAATAATAATAATAATAATAATAATAATAATGAAATCAAGTGAATCCATGTTTCGGGAAAAACAATTGCCGAGAACGTAATGATTGGAACACAAGACAAATGGGTAGGTTCATTCTATTACTAGAAAAACAAACATTACGGAATGCTAGAACAGAAATATGGAACAAGGTAAATGAGGGAACACTAGCGGGACATTCCAGGCAAATGACATAAGACTTTAGCAGAGGAGAGAGATTGTCTTGAAAAAACCGATGTCTAAATCTAGCGCCAACTCAGAAACCCAATATGGGTGCATGGACTATACAGTTGTACTGTTTGTAACATCACGTCCTAACCACCAATGCCGTACTTACGCCATTCCAAAACTGCCTTGCAAAGAACCAAAGCGGGAAATCTTCAGTTTTCCATATAATAGGGATGATAATCTCTATCATCAACAATTATCTTAATAATTTGTTTCTTAGGGGGGATAGTCTACCAATATAACTTAGTAGAAGATGACTAGTCAGAGATGATAGATTAATGACATCAAAAGATATTTTCATAAAAGAAACACTAGTTGGGTAATTCGCTGCAATCCCAGAGATTTAAAATGTGGGATGAACAGATCATATCCATTTAACACAGGTCAAGAAACAAGAATGGGGAAGCAGTCTCATAGGCTGGTAAATTGTTTTGTTGTACTGAACCCTAGGATGCATTTACGAGACCAAGCCATATATATTAACCATTTCAAGAGCGGGAAAAGTGTCATCAAAATTGCGCTGTGCATCATCCAAAAAAAAGAGAGCAGAAAGGTGGAACTCTAGGATCAAATAGAAAGAAATGTCAAGTGCACAAGCATAGAGTTTGACAACCATAGTAATATAAATGAAACTAAAATTGGAGCAAACAAAAAAAATTTAAAAAGCATATCAACAAAAAAAAAAAATCCTATGAGAACTAGCAACAGATTTTCTGTAATTGTTTTTTTTAAAAAATAAAAATCATAAATCATCCTCACAATGAAAGCTCTATATTTAACTTTTTCTATTGACTTTCTAATATATTAAAAAATACCTCTCACTCTATAATTATTAAATTATATAAAAAATCATACAAGTTAATTGAAAAGTAATAATTAAAAGATAAAAAGAAAAAACACAAAGGATAAAAATAAGAATAAAAATATTATTTTAATGATATAGAAAATAATTAAAAAATCTATTATAGTATGTATTCATATAGAAAAGTAAAAAATAATTTAAATCCTAAAATTTAGGGAAAATAAAAAAGTTATTGTTAATACTCTAAGATTTCTAAGATGATGAAGAAGAGAACGAGAGGAATAGATTACGCTAACATGGATCGGAATCCTATGTCCCTAAAACAGAACAACTGTAATTGTTGTCCCCTGTTCTCAGAATGCATAATTATGGAAGGAGCCCAAAAGACAAAAACTAGGAACAAAGCCTCCCAGCCTATACACAATATGGAGCAAAAACATTTGAAGGATAACTCCAGTACCATAATTTCCACCTTCAAAGCAAACGTTGCTTCACAGCTCAGGGAGCCATCATAAATGCTTGGACCAACTTTTCAGCTGTACTTTTCTGTTCAGCTGTTCCAGATATATGAGCTACACGATCACCACGAGAAGATTTTGTTTCAAAAATTTCAACAGTTGCTCCTGATATCTACAACAGCGACATGTAGAAATGAACATCATAATTAAACTTTAGAGACGTGAAAACAAAATTATAAATAAAGAACTAGCTTTATCCCCTGATATCTACAACAGCAACATAGAACTGAGCATCACAATTAAACTTTAGAGAGGCACGTGAAAACAAAATTATAAATAAAAGAACTAGCTTTATCCACTGGGCAAATCACAACTTCACAATGCAAAATTTTAGCAGTCATGTTGTTAGAGTTGCATGTGTTTCTAGGACAAGGTGTGGCAGAACGCACACAATTTTAATGCAATAACAGATAACAGTGCCATGGCTACAGAAAATCCACAATACAGCAGAAATATTTCGAAACTGCTGAATATCCTCACAGTTAAGGTTGAGAGAGCTAAAAATGAGGGCAAGAGCAAGAGAGAGAATCATTTCTGCGCATCTAAAAGGACAGACCAGATATAGATAAGATAACATCTACCTAACTGTTGGAAAAAAAAAAGACGAGTTAATAGAAACAAATGCAGAATCAAATTATCTATACAATATAGGATAAAATTTAATAGAGATGCTATATAAATTTGGCCACCCATGCTTCATACAATTAGCAGTGTACTTTCTAGTACTAACACGCCCACGTGTTTCACAATTTTGTACTGTCATAGATCGACAAAGGAACCAATAACAACTGAACTAACTTAACACGTCAATACAGGATATGAAAGAGAAGAAGACCAACCTTTTGAATATTTGATAATACCGCCCCACCTTTGCCAATTACTTTACCCACTGCATTTGCTGGGATCAACATCTCAAAAGCTGAAGGTGGAGTCAAGCTGCAAAAAGGCAACGTATATGATAGGAATAGTTCAAAACAAAGAATACAAAACCACAAACACTAAACTAGGAAATTACTAGAAGGCATACAACACAGACCCCCCCATACATCTTTGATGGAAATGAGGACACAGATCCATAATTATTATCTCTCATCTGCGGAAGAGTATGCAAAATTGTCAGAACGGGGAAGAACTCCAGAGTCCAGACTCACAAATAATCAAACAAGAACACATACACAACCACAGAAACAAATAAGAAAGCAAACAGGCGGAAATATTAAAGATTAATGGCAAAGAAACAAAACATATTAATAACAAATCAGCCAGCCAGATTAGAATTTTCCAACAGAAAATTTCCTTAAACCAAATATTAAAAAACAAAACTGAATGCTGACTAAAAGCACATATAACTCCTCACATATGAATGCTGTATAATTACTCTCATTATCTCATTATAATTTAATAAACACTGTAACCCTATTTTTTTTGAAATCAGAAATGTATATCCTACTACATCTGAAATTTTGAGGATTGATACATCATACATGCCCTATAGAATATCAAATGCTCAAGAGTGGGCATCCTGCCAAACTCTTCATAATAATAATAATAATAATTTGATCATGAGAATGAAAAGAAGATGACAATGACGCCTGTAATGAAGAGATACTAGGCATTAACTTTGGCATACCGATAAAGATTCATATCCATACAAGCTGGATGAAGGAATCGTCCCAAAACCACTGCTAACTTCAGGCCTATTATCATAACCTAGTGGATTAACAGAGGGAACAGAAGGCAGAACAGGAGGTACTGCAAGACCAGAACCATTGTACAAAGAATCGGATCCCATCAAAGTATTAAGACCACCGCTCTTATCTTTTAATGCATCATACCGAAGCCTCAAAACAATTTGTACAAGTGCATCTCTAACATTAGAAACTTCTCCAACAACCTACACGTGAAACAATAAGGCTATAGTGTACAAGTAATTGTAAATATAGTTAGATTAAACATAAAGGAAACCAAAGCAAACCTCAATAAGTTCATCATTAGCATCAGCACGTTTAGGTTTTTCACCCTTTGATATACGGATTTCAGTTTTAGTTTTCTTCCTGATCTCATTTATAATTGAACCAGCTTTCCCGATAATACATCCAATAACTTTAGAGGGAACAAGAAGGCGAATTGTAACAGCCTCGTCATCTTCATCATTTACTTTTCCTTGCAGCAACAGAACTGCTTCAACTGCCACAGATTTCAAATCATCTGATGACTGCCAACCAATCGCAAAGCAAAATTGATTAAGACATGCAAAAAGATAAAAGCCCTAGTGGAAAGAGTAAAGAAACATTCCCTAACCAAAAATACACATGTAAGCACTTATAATACTTTGGAGTTACCGTTTCTAAGTAATTACAAATTACAACACGGTTACTTTTACTACTATTCTAAAAGCTTGTCACCCAAAAAAAAAAAAAAAAAAAAATCAATTTCCAAAAAGGATAGTTTAGCTTTCTTTTCATTTGACTGGATTTCGCAGTCATGTGTCCTGTGTGGATCAGAAATGCAAAGATTCATAAAAGTTGAAAATCAGGAAGTAATATTCCTTGTGCATTGTTCATTGCAAATAAGACATCCACCAAAAATAATAGAAGTCACTACTCAATTGTGACCCAAACACAACACAAAAATAAAATAGAAAGTTAATAGGTAATTATTCCTTGAAAGTTGAACCAAAAGGTGCATTCGTGCAAATTATTTGGAAACAGTTTAGAAAAAATTAGTACAGCCAGGTTGACTCAATTCAATTTGTTGTCTCATAAAAATAATTTCATATTTTCTGATGTCTACTTGCCTTAATGAAACTATCAAAGCCATGGGAAAAAAATGCTAAAATGACCACTATAATCACATACACATAAATATTTAAAAGTGAGACTCTCTAGATCCTAAAGTTGACCTCAAAACAACTTCACATAGATAACTCAGAAAACTTCCCCAAGGAAGAAAGTTTCTAATATAATTAATAAAATTAAATATCACCTCTGTTGAAGTCACAGTGATTACACATTCATCACGATCAGTTTTGTTATCATCAACTTCAATATGAGCCCCACTAGCCTGCCTCACACTTTTAATGGAACTCCCACCCTTACCAATTACACGCCCAATCTTGTCAGAGGGGCACAAAACTTTCACAATCAATTGCTCAGACAAAGAAGTACTACCATGACCAGAAGCCAAAGGAAGAGAAGATGAATAAAAAGGCCACACGCTTCCAGCATCTGCATAACCAGGAAATTCTGAAAGATGTGTGGTACTCAATACTGGAGGCAGAGACCTTGGAGGCACAATAGAATCCGCACTAGGATAGAATCCACCTGTTGGATAAATAGGAACATCTGATGGGATGATTATGCTTGGGGATGTTTCTGGTACAGTAGTATCAAGAGGGATCTGTTCTCTAGGAGTGAACTTGTACATAATAGTGGACACTGCAAACAATGCTTTCTTGACTGCTTCAGCACCGCCAGTTATCTTCAGAAAAAAAACAATTAACACATAACATGTGACACTTGCAGAAGAAACAATACTTTTATTAATAGATAAATGGCCTGTCCAGACAGTTTCATATGTATGATGGTATTTGCAGGAAGAGGAGAACCACATATGGTATAGAAAAATGAGGTGTACTTTGACAATGATTACAAAAAACCACATATGGTGAAGATACCAGAAACTTAAATAGTTTCATGAAAATCATCGTTTGCAGTTCTAATCCAAAGGCAGCACAGTAACAGAATTCTGAATGAAGGACTGTTAAAGATACTAACCAGAAGAAAGTTGTCAAACTCCAACGCACAAGAATGTGTTGGGTCATTTGCATCCTTAGGATTAACCTTGATGTTCGTTCGTGTTTTGCTTCTTAATTTCTTGATAGTGACCCCACCCTTACCAATGATATTTGCAGACTGGCTGGATGGCACAAGAATATGACATTCCTCCTTATCTCTGTATTGTTTCTTTTCAGATTCTCCAACTGAATTTAGCGCATTTTCTATAGCAGTGTACACCTTAAGAAGAGCATCCTGAGCAGAGCACAGTGGCTTAAAGTCATGATACTCATCATCTACTTCAACTTCTTCCTTCTCCTTAACATAGCAATA
This sequence comes from Taxillus chinensis, assembly GCA_023512835.1. Lineage (NCBI taxonomy): Eukaryota > Viridiplantae > Streptophyta > Magnoliopsida > Santalales > Loranthaceae > Taxillus > Taxillus chinensis. Next base: position 40,898,692 of record CM042084.1, read on the forward strand.
GATTGTTATAACCCTCTCCTTAGCACCAGGAAAGGGGTCCACAACCTTAACCTTTGCCCCTGTCTCCTGTCTAATAGAGTTTATCACTTTCCCACTCTTACCGATCACACTTCCAATAACCTCATCTGGACATAATATCCTATAGACAACCAATTCATCACTACCCTTTTCATTTTTCTCATTTGGGCGTCTTCTCTGGTTCTTGTCATCTCCATCGTTATCTCTCTTGGAACGGTATCGCTTGCCAAATTCACCCATTAACAAAAGAAGATTCCTCAAGACCACAAATTGTAAAAAAAGACCAACACACCTTCCAAATTTGGTTGCTGAAAGAAAAACGCATCAACAATATTAAAAGTGTTTGGTACCAAAATCATAAAACAATAAAAGCATTATAACTATGTGAAAGTTTTAGTCGGATCACATTATTTTTTATTCTTTTTGCTTAGGTTGTCAAAAATCCAAAATGGAATATAGAATGATATAAACTAAATATATACGAGAACATCTAACCCAACCATAGAAAAAGACAGAAGATTAGGGAGTTTATTGTTGGTCATAAAAAACTATTATAAATAAAAGTGCATGTTTACAAACAATAAATATTCATCAAAACACTTTAGGTGTTTTAAACATGTGCTTATAGATGAAAATAAACTCTGATGAAGTGAAAACCCTCAAAATGGGTATATAGGCATATGCAATGGTCAAGCCACATGGAGGACAACTTGAGCCAGTAGACTGGGTTGGACTTTCCATAAAAATTAAATGCTATTGGTACTTCAGGACATAATATCTCTTAAACATTAATCTGGCATTTTAATATGTCATAAAAAGATGCTTCATCGGCATTTAAACCACTCACCCAAATTAGAATTAATAATTGGCCCAATCCTCAATTAACATTTATGTTATTACTCCATATATGTTGATAAGGATCCTCCTAAGAATTGTTATTTTGCCAACGAATTTCAATCCGGTTTGATTAATATCCCATCCTGAAATCACACATTCTACGGGAGGAGAAAAATATTTTGAGCCATTGGACAACCAGCAATGACAAATATGCAAATATCCTTTTCTCCTGATAATAAAATGTTTGAATAATTTTGCCCCAGTTGAGCTGAAATTATGGCTCCACCACTGTGCATAGAAAACTTGAAGAAAAGAATAGTAAAACGAGTGGAGTACAATGACATAACGAAACCCTTAAGACCAGCAATAAGAAAGTAACTCACAAATACACAAACACTCACAAGAGATAGTCGAAAATAAAATACAAATACCAGAGTAAGTTTCTATGTAGAGATCTAGGACATGATCAAACTATCGTCCGATCAAGAATCGTGAAAAGACCAACACTAAGAAATGGCATTGACCCACAAATACCCCAACCACATAGGAGAGATGTCTGCCGTAAAAAACATGCATATACTAAAGCTTTCAGGGTGAATTAGAAATAGGAACCAGCTATCGCGCAACCCAGACGGCTTTGCTAATAGGCGGTTCGTTTGTGTGTGTATAGACACACACACATATCAGGTGTGTGTGTGTGTGAGAGAGAGAGAGAGAGAGAGACATAAAACCCGAGATGACTGAAAACCTAGGGCAAAACCTTATCGGACCAAAAAAAAGTTACGCTACGGAAAACAAAAAGATGGAAAGCTTCAGGAGTGCAAGTGTACGAGGAAGAAGAGCCCTAGAATTGGTTATTACCTTAAAAGTATCGAATGAAGGGCCTCAGTTGATGCCGGAAGAATATAAACCCTAGGCGGAGACAGAGAGAGATGTAGACTCAAAACTGCTCTGTCGGGCAGTCTTATTGTAGAGGGACGGCTAAATGGAAAATTAAATAAATAAATTTGATGTAATTCTCCCTTTCTTTTTATATATATATATATATATAAATAACGTTCGAGGACTGATGTATGAAAAAGGAGAGCAAGCAGCCATTGAATCTGATTTAAAATAATTTAAAGGCTATGATTCAATATCTATTTTTTTTAAATACTCAAATAAAATCCCTAGTTTTCGTTTCGTATCGTAGAGTTGCCGCCCTGCCTCATCCTCCTTCAACGCTGCGTTAACCTTCTCTCCACTACGCTGCTTCCCACCGCGTTAACCCTCTCTCAAACTCCGTTGCTTCCTGCTGCGTTAACCCACTCTGATCCCGCCTCTCACTGTTTCGCTCGCCCCACTTCCTCCATCAACATTGGCGGAAAGTTTTGTATTGTCGACATCATACTCAATGACGATGGCCGCTCCAAGGCCATTGACGTTACTATCGTCACCAAATCTTTCGATCTTGCCCCACAAGGGTTGACGGCGAAGGTGGCCGTACTGCTGAGCCATTTCCTGAACTTCCTCCATCAACTTCAGTGCGCATGTTTTATTTGTTCTCTTGGCTCCATCAACGTTGGCCGTAAGTTTTTTCCATCCAAGCTTACTCATTTTAAAATCATGATTTTAAGTTTGTGAACTCAAATTTCTTAATCCCTGAATTTCTTTACTGAATTCAAATTTCGTAATTGTGTCAACCCTCGAATTTCTTTATCGTAGAAAATGCAAGCCACAATTGCATAGAATTAGACATGCATCTTTTGCAACCCGAGTCTGGTTTCCTTGTTTCAAGGAAGACAATCCTTGAGTTGCTAAACTAATGTTATTTGACCCTTGCTGGTGGTGGTGGATGTTCATAGAATTAGAGAGCCTTTTACTTAATCTATTTATATTTTCTATTTTTTTCTTTTTTTTTACATTGACTGCATACAATCCTTGGGTTGTTGAGTTTTTTTAATAAAGAATTCCATGGTAAATTTCATAATGCTGCCACTGTAAATTGAATTGTATGTCATATTTATAACTCATTTATAATTATTAAATCAAATTATTTTCAAATTTGAGTGAATAAATAATAAAAAGGGAAAGTTGATTTGCTAAAATCACTTCATTAGTTGATCAAGTGGAACCGAGTGGCTACCAATTTAATTGGTAAATTGTCTAAAATAAAAATGAAAATTGCAATTTGATGGTATTATTGAACCAATTTAATTTATTATAATCTGTTCATTATTACTCCATTTTTCGGGTTGTCCACTCTCATTAGTATAGTTTCTGGAGAATAAGTTATGGTTTCTCTTTGTTTTATTTTACAGGTTGTGCAGTACTACCATTGGATTGTTTTATCTCCAGTGTGCGTATTTTATTTGTTCCCTTGAACGACCTGAAAAGATGATTTTGAAGGTGGTATATTTTTTATCTCCATTAAAGAAAATAGAGTTGTTGGTGCTAGGTGGTTTGCTAGTGGAGACCGCTAGTGCTTGCTAGTCATAGTTTATTGGCGGCACAACATTTCAGCGTATATATTCAGTCATATATTAGTCATGAAAAAAATTGTTTGATCACCAATAGTATCCCTAAAATAATAGTTTTATTTAATTTTTCCCATTTGAAGTTATGATGTCTTATTGCTATATTGGTTTTTAGATTTTGACTTGTATTATGGGATTTGCCTCTCTATTGTTATATGTTAGTTGGAAATCTCCAAAAGATACAATAATTGAAGATTTTTTATAATCATATTTTGGTATTTTTGGGACAATTCATTGCTGCATTGAGATTTGTTCTTAAAATATAAATGCTTATGGTATAAAATCATGAAAAGTTTAAATAAGCCATGGTCCCGGACTACTTCAGCCTCCTCTCTAATGTATCACATGCTATAGCATTGACTTTCACTCAGAGTGTGGGATACTACTTTAATTCCTGTGTCTGACAAAACATCACCCAAATTTAGAAAACTAAGCCTTACTGGTGCATATAATATGTTATAAAAGAAAATTTCTATTGGGGTTAGACATTTGTCATTTTTTCATTAAAAGACAAAACATCTATACAATGTGCTTCACAAATATTTGAACAGGTGATTGACTTACGAATTCATCTCTTTTTATGTTTCTTGGGTAGATTGTTAGGAGTTTTCTTTAGATAAGACCTTATAAATCCATTTCCCTTCAATGATAGACTTATCTCAATGTAAAAAAATGGCAAAAAAATCAAATTTCCTAGCAATTATTGTGATAAAATGCACCATACGCAGCAAGCCATGCATCATTGGCGGGCTCTGACGGTTTGGGGGGAGGGAAAAGAGCAAATTTATTCAACATAAATAAAAAGGATTACAAGAAGAGTGACGAAACTAGGGACAAACCCCCAAGGGCCAAATTAAAACTATCAAAGCTTCTTTGAAATCTTTGTAAAAAAAAACCCATGAAAAAAGAGCATCCCAAAAGAAACTTTGCCATGAAAAAAAAGTGCAAAACAAGAGAATAAAGTTTACATAATAAAGAAACAAAGACGGCCTTTGAAGGCTTACAAACAAAATTAGGATAAAAATAGCATGAATGTTAAAAATGAGATGAAACATTCCAACGGTAGTACTGCACAACCTGCAAAATGAAACAAAGAGAAACCACAACTTAATCTCTAGAACACAAAATTCAAGTTACCCAATAAACTATACTAATGAGAGTGAACATCCCGAACAATGGAGTAATAATGAACGGATTATAAAAAATTAAATTGGTTCAGCAATACTATCAAATTACAATTTTCATTTTTATTTTAGAGAATTTACTATTTCTAAATTGTAGCAGCACTATCAAATTGGTTCCTCGACATTATTATCACCTTCAAATTGATTCTTCCTTAGAGTCTCCCTGCAATACATGAATAGATTATAACATCATATATATAATACTTCTCTTGGGAATAAATCAGATATGTTGTAACCAACATGGAGAATGCAACGTAAATTTAGGAATATAATTCTAGCATATGAATATCAAACTAGAGAAAGGGCTTCAATATCAACATGGTAAAGCAACTTACCAAGCATATAATGAATGACATTTATAACTACTTGTCCAGTTGTCCGCCTCCCATGTTCCAAATTCTTACACTAGATTTCCTTCAACTGAAAAAGAAATAAATAGGTGCAACCTGTTTTTACAACACACAGCTAGCAGCCACTCGGTTCCACTTGATTAACTAATGAAGTGATACAGAAGCTTTAACTCAGAAAATCAAATGATTTTAGCAAATCAACTTTCCCTTTTTAGTATTTATTCATTCAAATTTGAGAACAATTTGATTTAATAATTATAAATGACTTAGAAATGTGACACACAACTCAATTTACGGTGGCAGCATTATGAAATTTACAATGAAATTTAAAAAAAACTCAACAACTCAAGGATTATATGTAGTCAATGTAAAAAAAAAATTAAAAGGAAAAAAATAGAAAATATAAATAGATTAAGTAAAACGCTCTGTAATTCTATGGGCATCCACCACCACCCGTAAGGGGTCAAATAGCACTAGTTCATCACCTCTCAAGGACTGTCTTCCTTAAAACAAGAAAACCAGACTTGGTTGCAAAAGATGCATGTCTAATTCTATGCAATTGTGGCTTGTATTTTCTACAATAAAGAAATTCAAGGGTTAATGCAATTACGAAATTTGAGTTCAGTAAAGAAATTCAGGGATTAAGAAATTCGATTCCACAAACTTAAAATCATGATTTAAAAAACGAAAATGATTTTTCTTTCAAACAAGTAAGCTTGAATGGAAAAAACTTACGGCCAACGTTGATAGAGCCAAGATAACAAATAAAACACGCGCACTGAAGTTCAGGCAATAGCTCAGCAATACGGCCACCTCCGCCGTCAACCCTTGGAGCGGTCGTCATCATTGAGCATGATGTTGATGATACAAAAACTTACCGCCAATGTTGATGGAGGAAGTGGGGCGAGCGGAATAGTGGGAGGCGGGGGAGGGGGTTAACGCAGCGGGAAGCAACGGAGTTTGAGAGAGGGTTAATGCGGTGGGAAGCAGCGTAGTGGAGAGAAGGTTAACGTAGCGTTGAAGGAGGATGAGGCAGGGCGGCCAACTCTACGATACGAAATGAAAACTAGGGATTTTATTTGAGTATTTAAAAAATAGATATCGAATCATAGCCTTTAAATTATTTTAAATCAGATGCAATGGCTCTTAAATGAGCTGCTCTCTTTAAGAGAGCTGCTCTCCTTTTTCATGTATCAGTCCTCTGTATATATTACATTATCAGTTTAATTACCGCTTTTGCCTGAACCGGTTAAAATTATATATATATATATATATATATATATATATATATATATATATATATATATATATATTATAGATGCCGTGATCAAGGGTTTCCTTTTTGCGATAGGCTTTAATTTGATTTGTTTTTTGGTGTGTGTTTTTGTTTTTAATTTCATAGTGTCACGCCCTCAAATTCAGAGACCCACTGAAACCGAAACGCAACTTTCCCACGCACACTCAAGAGTCGTGGGGTTGGTGACATCCAAACTTGTACAATACTACAACAGGGGTAGAATCGTACGTCGGTATAATAAATCCAAAATTCATTTAATGAACATAGCAAGTGCAAACAATCCACATAATTGTCCAACACATCAAACAACTCACAAATTAGTTCCACCAAAAAGGTACGTACAACCGTCACGGACCCTAGTCCGAAAAATAAATAAATAATAGAAAGTAGGCAAATTCCATAGAAGATATCCTACTTAAAGATGTCCCGTCCTGCTCTGCTATGGCTCCAACAGCTACTCCCTACAACCTGTAGGAAATAAAAATAAAGTAGGGTGAGCACGAATGCCTAGTAGGTGATCCCCAACTCCAGTACCCTATTACGTGAATTCCTAAGTTTGTATGATCAGTGTATACTTGTGCTAGTGTAGTGTCACATTCTATCACAATTAAAATTCATTTAAATCATAAACAAGTCATCACATCACATTCATCTTTCCACGGGATTCCCGCTACCCACTCCAGGAATTCAAAACACTACTAGTCGACCATATGTGGGACCTGTGGTGTCCTTAACGATAACTGTCACATATGGGACCTGGGTTACCAGCCACATAGGGAACCTGCGGCCTCTTGCCCACCCTATGTGAGACCCATGATTAACCCAAACAACTCCACCAACAATCCCACACAAATAATTAAATAACGAATTCTCCATGCGATCAATATTCATTACCCCGACCTCACGAGTATTTAAAACACTAAACCAATAGTACCATACCACATATGACATATATATTATCAAGTTGACATCAAATTTATATCACCAATTTATAAATAACAATATCATAAAAATTAGGGCCATTTTCTAGATTAATCCAGGATCAACTTATTATTAATAATAAATCTTAATATTAAAATACGTGAATTAATAATAATCACAATAATAAACTCAATAACCGCACTAATAATATTAACGGCATAGCATTAATTAAAGTAATAATAATCCAAAGACTTAAATAATCATAATAATATTACCATAATAACTCAACATACTAAAATAATAATATTGAGCATAAAATTAAAATACTAATGCTAAGGCCACACTCTTTGAATAAATATCCCAAGCTTTATTCGGGCCTAACTCCGATCACCCACCGATACGGGTCTTTACATCCTCCCCACCTTGGGACTTTTCGGTCCCGAAAAGATAAGTCATCCACTACGAGGTAACACTACCCCGGCTAACCAAAGTATGCACAACTTAGCGCCAATTAACATGATAGACAAAACAATGCCCACAAACAAGGTAACCAACAGCACAAAAATTCACACGCAACCCAAAGATATTAACAACCATAAGCACAACAAACAAACAACAAGGTTAACTACCTCAATGCATGATGAAGATCCTGACATCCTCCCCACCTTAGGACTGTTTGTCCTCGAACAGCTCGGGGTGAAGAGCACGCATCTGACTCTCGCGCTCCCAGGTCTGCTCCTCCATGTTGCGGTGACGCCACAAAACACGAACCAACAGAATTGTCTTGCCCCGCAAAGACCTGCTCCCGACGGTCTAAAATGCGGATCGTTGCCTCCACAACAGAACCATCATCTGCTAACTCTATTTCACGCCAATCAAGCATATGAGAAGGATCCTGGGTAATATTTTCGCAACGGGAGACATGGAAAACATCATGAACACGAGCCAACTCGGGTGGTAACTCCAATCGATAGGCAACCGGTCCCACAACAGCAATAATAGGGAAAGGACCCACAAATCGAGGTGAGAGTTTGGAACCTCGCCCAAATCGTCGTGCCCCCGCCGTGGCGAGACTCGCAAGAAGACGCGATCCCCTACGATGAAGCGAAGCGGTCGCCGCCGTCGTCGGCATATGATTTCTGTCGACTCGGGGCTGTCAACATCCACTTGTCGGATCAACCGAACCAATTCGGTAGTCTCCTGAATCATATCGGGACCCAAAACAAGCGCCTCCCTGCCTGGGCCCAACATAGAGAGGAGCAACACGGTCGCCCATACAATGCCTCATATGGCGCCATCCCTATCGTAGCCTGATAACTGTTGTTGTAGGAGAACTCCACCAAGGGAAGGTGAGCCTCCCAACAACCACCAAAATCCAACACACAAGCACGGAGCATGTCCTCGAGAATCGAATAGTGCGCTTGGACGGCCATCTGTCTGAGGGTGGTAAGCTGTACTCAAGTTCACTCGGGTGCCCAAAGCACGCCGTTATTGCCGCTTAACCGTGAAGTAAACCGAGCATCCCTATCGAAACAATCGATAATGGCACACCGTGCAACCGTACGATCACGTCGACATAACGCCGTCCCAAGGTCCGGATTGGATCGGTCTCACGGATAGGAATAAAGTGGGCAGATTTCGTCAAACGGTTTACGACAACCCAAATAGTATCATGACCTCTAGAACAAGGAAGCCCTGTGACGAAGTCCATAGTCACAAGATCCCACTTCCACTCGCACAGTAACGACCGCAACTCACCAGGCAGACCGCAAATGCTCGGCCTTGACCTGCGGCATGTCAAACACCATCGAACAAACTCCGCAATGGCTTTCTTAAGGCCCGACCACCGGAACCGTTGCCGGACAGCATTATACATCTTCGTTCCCCCCGGGATGAACGACCAAACGAGAGTGATGAAATTCCCGTAAAGCGCCTCCCCGGAGAGGAGATGGGACAATCAACCGACCTCGATAGCGCAAAACATGGTCAGAATCCTCGGTCCAATCCGAGGAACGTACGAAGTCCGAATCTGGTCTCGGATGACCTCACACTCGCAACTCAGGCACTTCTATAACCGCGCTTAAGATACCCCTGCCTTGCTCCTTGCACCCGGGCGTAACCTCGGAGAAGCAAGTTGCCCCATCATCTCCCATTCCTTGACAACACAGAGAGCCACCGTGGCCTGGCTCTTCCGGCTCAAGGCATCGCCTACTACATTCCCCTTCCCAGGTGTATCTTGAAGATCAAACCGGAACCGCCGCATATACTCCACCCAACGCCTCGTCGGAGATTCAAATCCCGCCGAGAAAAGATGTCTCGCAAACTCTTGTGGTCGGTATATACCACAAACTTCTCCCCAAGGAGATAGTGCGCCAACTCTTCAATGCAAAGATCACCGCAGCCAGCTCTAAATCGTGCATAGGGTAGTTTTTCTCATGGGTCCTCAACCGACGGGAACCATAAGCAATTACCCGTCCTTCCCGCATGAGCACACAACCACATTTGAGGCACCACAATAGACCTCATAGGGTACACCCTCCCGTGCTAGAACCAGGATAGGTCTTGAAGTCAATCTGGCCTTCAGTGACCGAAAGCCTCCTCACAAGCATCCGACCGGTCAAATCGTACTCCCTTTCGGGTCAAGCCAGTCATCGATGCGACTAAACGAGAGAAGTCCTTAATGAACCTCCTATAATAACCTGCCAACCCCAAGAAAACTTCGAATCTCAAAAACGTTCGTTGGGCGCTTCCATGACATCACGGCCTCAATCTTGCCAGGGTCCACCGTGACACCTTCCGATGATACCACGTGCCCTAAAAATTTCACCCGATGCAGCGCCAAAAGTCACACTTCGTGAATTTTGCGTATAGTCTATGGTCCCTCAGCGTCCGCAACACCACATGTAAATGCTCCTCATGCTCGCTCTCTCGTCCAGGAAAAAATCAAGATATCATCAATAAAGACTACCACGAACCGATCAAGATAGGGTGTGAAAATCTGGTTCATCAACCCCATGAACACCGCTGGAGCATTTGTGAGCCCAAAGGGCATCACCGACCACTCATAATGGCCATATCTACAATTGAAGGCTATCTTCGGAATGTCTAACTCCCGCACACGCAACTGATGGTATCTAGACCTCAAATCAATCTTGGAAAACCAATGGGCACCCCTGAACCGGTCAAACAAATCATCGATCCTCGGTAAGGGGTATCTGTTCTTCTTGTCACCTGGTTCAACCGTCGGTAGTCAATACACAACCGAAGCGAACCATCCGCCTTTTTGGCGAATAACACCTGGAGGACTCCAAGGAGAACTACTCCGTCTAATGAAACCACGCGCCAAAAGATCGTCAATCGCCTCTTGAGCTCTCAAAGCCCAACCGGTGCCATCCTGTAAGCCGCCAATCTAATAGGTCTTGTCCAGGAAAGAACTCTATCGAGAAGTCTACCTCTCTCTCTGGTGGTAAGTCAACCAAGTCCTCGGGAAAAACTTCGGGAAACCGATCCACCACCTTGGATAACACCACCTTACTCTCTCGTTGGGGGTCAACTAGGGTCGACCGGCTAACCGATATGTTACATCACCCCATCCCCCGTCTCAAAGGCCCTAACTTGCATGCATCATCGGACCACTCACCTACAAAAGTGCCTCGAGTGCCCTCCGGTGTGAGGAAGGTCACTCGTCGCCTATAACACTCAATCACCGCCTCCACATGGGTTAACCAGGTCCATACCCAAAATCACATCAAAGGCATCAAAGTGCATCACATATAGGTTACACCGGAGGTCGACACCTCCTAGAGTAACCTCACATTCCGAACAGGACCTTATCTACCACTACCAAGCCCCCTACGGGTGTATTAACCACAAGGGGCTGATCAACGGTGGTACAATCCAACTCTAGTCCCTCTACAGTGGAGTGCGCAATGAACGAGTGTGTAGCACCAGTATCAATCAAAACAGTACAAATAGTGCGTGAAACCAAAATTGTACCTCTCACCGCAGCTAGCCCCTGACTCGCCTCATCAACTGGTGGAACTTCTGCCTCTCTGTCAGTGATAGCATAGTTCCTCCCCTTTTGCACACTGCCGCTGGCCTGACTCGTCGTAGCTCGATCATTCTGTCCCTTCGAGCTTGGGCCTCCCGCCGAGGGCGTTGTGTAGCAGGTCATCCCTATCTGTCTGTCCCGACCGAGCTAGCCTCCGATATGGAGTCTCGCTCCTCGGCCCTGGTCACGAGGTCGATGTGGCCCCCGCAACACTAGCCAAGCCGCGAAGGACACTCTCCTATCCTGTGTCCCGAGCCCCCCACATCGAAAACACTTGAGTAGGTTGCCACTCTTCCGCCTACAATCCGCCTCCTTGTGTCCCCGAAGTCCGCAAGATCGACACGTCCCTAAAAACCGTGAGGTAAAACTGCTACCTGAGTTCCCCGTATGTGAGAATTTGGGCACCGGCCTCTTGTCCCCCTGTCCCTCGGCTCTCTCTCCTCTCTTGGCCTCTTTTGGCTAGGCCCCGATGAGCTCCCTGGTTTCGAGTCCCGATCTAGTTTAAGTCCCGCTCTCCAATAAGTGCCTTGTTGACCGCGTCACTGTAAGTGGTCAACTCCATCATGTTCAGTCCCCTCCTGAGTGATGGTCTCAGCCCATCTATGAAATCCTGGGTCTTATTAGCCTCAACCCTCCATGACTCTGGGGCAAATCTCCCTAACTCGGTGAAGGCAGTGACATACTCTGTCACAGTCCGACTGCCCTGCTCCAGAGTGTAGTACTCCCGTCGCCTCGTCTTCTGCACAGAGCGAGGGAAATACTCTATGTAGAAGAGCTCCACGAAGTCCTCCCATGCCATCGGGCTCTCGTGAACATGCTTCACAGCGTCCCACCACCTGTGGGCCCCACCTACTAGGAAATGTGTGGCTAAGCGGACCTTAGCCTCTTCAGGCACCTAGATCAGCTCGAAGATGTCTTCTGTCCATTTGACCCATTCCTCGGCCTCATTGGGTCTCGTATTCGCCTCAAACTTCGTCGGTTTCTGCTTCAGGAATCGACTCACCCAGTCGATCGGTACTGCGGGCGTAACCGCCGTGACCTGTGGCTGACTCTCCTCTAGAACCTCCTGCTGCTGCTCCTGCTGAGGCTGCTGCTGCCTCCTCAGTTCCTCCTGCATCACTTCTCTAGCCACCTCCCTCATGGTACCCTGCATGGCACCCTGGATTTGGCTCAATATTTGAGCCCCAATCTGAGCAGCAATGTCTGAACCCAAAGCAGGTACTGGAGAACTCTGTTCTCCTTGTGATTCGGACTGAATGAATAGCTCCTCTGCTGGACCTTGAGCCCTAGTCTTGGGTGCCATTCTGCACCAACACATATTAACAATATCTATTAACTACTACGCACTAGTCAAACAACCAAATTATGGGGTTATTCACTTAGACCTCCTAGGCTTAAACCAGCATAATAGCATCTTCAATTAAGCACATTTAATCACCAAAGAAAAACAGACCACAAATAGCCAATAGTATAATTAATACAAGCACATCATTAAAGCATCATTTGCAGATGATTTCTAGTGCCTAATATGCACACAGTCACGCAGCATGTATGCACCCAACCCAAATGCTTCCTAGGATAATCTGATGAACCCTCAGTCAACCCAGAACACATATAAAGACTGTGTTGATCAGGCGCCCTCCCTATAGTCTTCCAAGCTTCTAAGTGTCTATCAACCACTCCTCACTAACCTAGGCCCACTAAACCATGCTCGATACCAACTTGTCACGCCCCCAAATTCTCGAGACCCACGGAACCAGGAACGCGACTTCCCCCACGCCCACTCAAGAGTTGTGGGATTGGTGACATCCAAACTTGTACAATACTACAACAGGGGTAGAACTATACGCCAGTATAATAAATCCAAAATTCATTTAATGAACATAGCAGTGCAAACAATCCACATAATTGTCCAACACACCAAACAACTCACAAATTAGTTCCACCAAAAAGGTACGTACAACCGTCACGGACCCTAGTCCGAAAAATAAATAAATAATAGAAAGTAGGCAAATTCCATAGAAGATATCCTACTTAAAGATGTCCCGTCCTGCTCTGCTATGGCTCCAACAGCTACTCCCTACAACCTGTAGGAAATACAAATAAAGTAGGGTGAGCACGAATGCCCAGTAGGTGATCCCCAACTCCAGTACCCTATTACGTGAATTCCTAAGTTTGTATGATCAGTGTATACTTGTGCTAGTGTAGTGTCACATTCTATCACAATTAAAATTCATTTAAATCATAAACAAGTCATCACATCACATTCATCCTTCCATGGGATTCCCGCTACCCACTCCAGGAATTCAAAACACTACTAGTCAGCCATATGTGGGACCTGTGGTGTCCTTAACGATAACCTGTCACATATGGGACCTGGGTTACCAGCCACATAAGGAACCTGCGGCCTCTTGCCAGCCCTATGTGGGACCCGTAGTTAACCCAAACAACTCCACTAACAATCCCACACAAATAATTAAATAACAGAATTCTCCATGCAGTCAATATTCATTACCTCGACCTCACAGAGTATTTAAAACACTAAACCAATAGTACCATACCACATATGACATATATATTATCAAGTTGACATCAAATTTATATCACCGATCTATAAATAACAATATCATAAAAATTCAGGGCCATTTTCTAGATTAATCCAGATCAACTTATTATTAATAATAAATCTTAATATTAAAATACGTGAATTAATAATAATCACAATAATAAACTCAATAACCGTACTAATAATATTAACGACATAGCATTAATTAAAGTAATAATAATCCAAAGACTTAAATAGTTATAATAATATTACCATAATAACTCAACATACTAAAATAATAATATTGAGCATAAAATTAAAATACTAATGCTAATAGGCCACATCTTGAATAAATATCCCAAGCTTTATTTGGGCCTAACTCCGGTCACCCAATGATACGGGTCTTTACACATAGGTGGGCTTAGGTTTCCTTTGCGTTCATTGACCTAATTCTATAATAACTTTCTTATTTGTTGTTTTTAACTCTTTTTTTCATAGTCGTGGGTGTAATTTAAAAGCGAGAAAAATAGATCAAACCGATTGTCAAATCCTAAAATGAGAGATTTTCAAAGTGGGGAGTGATAGCTAAAATATTTCAAAAAATAGGTGTATTCTTGAGAGAGAAAAACAAAAATAGAATAATTTCAAATAAAGGATTGAATTGATAAGTTGAATAAAATTAAAATATCATTTGGACCCTTGGGAGGAACAAACATTGTTGCTAAATCGTAATTTTTCCTAGCACATTTGCACAATTGACACCCTTAAAGCACTCGCACTATACTGGCTAAAAGTTAAATTTAACCAAAATATAACTAAAATATGAAAAAAAATACTCCCGCATGCAATATGCTCTCTATTGCTTGATAAATTTAACCTTTGGTGAAATGACTAGCCAATATCTAAATGCTACAGTCAAATAAAACAATAGATTTATTTCATTTGACTTGAACAATGCATGCACACACACAACCAATTTGGCTTGAAAAATGCATGTAGGGGCAGGGGCGGCGTAGAGGGGGGAGGGGGGCCCGCAATGGGTGAAGGTGGGGGAAGGTGTTGCAAAATGCAAGGGGAGGGGGAGGCGGCAGCACGGTAGCAAAGGGGAAACGCAAGGGGAGAGGGGAGGCGGTGGCGCAATAGCAGGGGGCAGCAAAGGGGGAACGCAGGAGGGAGAGGAGGCAATCTGTGCAGGGGGAGGAGAGATGGCATTGATCTATTCAGGGGAGAGGCGGCAGGGCAGCAGCAGGCGGCGATGGGGGAGGATGTTGCAGGGTGTAGGGGAAGCAGGCGTGAGCGGCAAGGGGAGGGTACGAGCGTGAAGAAGGGGGATGGGGAGGAGAGAGAGAAGTTTTTAATTAAAATGTTAAAATTATTGTGGGTCTACTATTTCATAGCCTAAAATTAAGCTAGATATAATATATAAAAGCTTATTATTAGGTTAAATTATAGTCAAAGTATATTGAGCTCACTATGAATGCTCTTAAAGGACAAACTTATGATGTGTTATTTGCTATAGATATACATTTTCACCAAATATATGCCTTTTGGCATGAATTATTGTTGTATCTTTAGTCAAAACATTTGACCTTAGAAAAACTTTACGCAACAATTGTCATATTCTCAAATTTCATATCCAATTAAGATTGAGGAAAGATACTTTCAATGTTCATACCTAAATGGTCAAAGATTAGTTACTAGTGCCAAAAAAGACTAGATAGTAAGTATTGTTTTATCTAACGCATATACAAACATGCAATAGAGGTGCATTTGTACAATTTTATAATGATAAAATAAAGTAAAGAGAATGTTCATATATTATTAACTATGTTAAATCTAAATTTAATATATCACGAGTAAATTAACACAACACTACATCAAAACCAACATGATGTACCTTATTGTGTATAGACTTTTATGTAGGTTTGAACATCACCCATATTATAATCTTGTCTAGATGCTAGTTACTAACTCATTGACCTTTCGGGTATATACATGGGAAGTCACAAAGCAGTTTCTTTGGAATAGAGAATCAGGGTGTGACACTTTATGAGTTATTATGGATCACTTGACCAAATTAGCTTATTTTATTCTGATATGAGGAGATAGACCCAGTGAGGACATTAAGACAAAGGTATATCAACGTCATAGTGTAATTGCATGGAGCGCCCTTGTCATTCGTATATGATCGGGATGTTAGATTCACATATTAATTTTGACAATAGTTGCAACAGGTGTTGGGTACTTAGGTGAACTTGAACACACAATGTTTTATCTACAGATTGATGGACAATTAGAACATACTATTCAAACTTTGGAGGATCTATTATGTGCTTGTGTCCTATATTTTAGAGGTTGATGGGAGACACACCTCCCATTAGTGGAGTTCTTTTATAACAATAATTATCAGGTTACGATTGAGATGACTCTGTACAAAGTACTTTATGGGTGACCATGTAAATCACCTTTGTTGTCACGCCCCCAATTCTCGTAACCCGAACTAGGTATATGATTGCCCCATACTTGCACCTAAAGAGTCAAAGGGTTAGTTACTAGCACCTAATAGAAACTATAAAGTGGGTGTTGTCTTATAACCCTTAGTACAATCACACATCAGGGGCATGATCATACATTCTCAATGACAAAAATTAATCACAAGCTATATAAAATAAACCAAACTAATATATTGATCAACATTTAATAAACTATTTACAAGATCCACGAACTCATGTTTGGGAAATCCAAAACCAAACCAATGTAACACATATTAATATAAGATTTAATAAATAATAAAAGGATTACGTTAAAAGGATTACTTTTTGGATAGAGAAAGTTGGTGTTCTTCATTGTTTTTCATTGATTCTTGATCATTTTTGGTGTTCTAGTCAATTCCAAAGGATTAAAGATAGGTGTTTCTACTTCCTTGCATCTCAATTATGTCTCTTCCATGCCTATGATCGATAGAAACAATGATTTATCGTTGATTGAATGAGGAACCATAGAAAATGGATAATTTGTTTAAAGACTGATTTGTGCTTGATTGTATTTGTATGCTATGATGTTCTTAGTTGTTCGTAACATATTTTGGGTGATATAGTCCCAAGAGATGTATTCTGAAGTTTGGGATTGACTAGGGGTCCTTTCGGACGAAAAACAAAGCCTACCACGAGGAACAAGGATTGAAGAGTCGATCAGTCGCGGCCAAACATGACCAATGGGAGGAGAACTAGACCAGAGAATCAAGAGGCCACTGACCACCACCTGGTCTGCCACTAAAAATAAAGTATTCTATTTTATTATCAAAAGATAATTACAACAAAATATAGCAGATTAAAGCTAATGAAGCTTTTCGATCTACTAAAAAACTCTCTAGCAATCTATTTTACAGTAATTCCCACACTAGCCAATTTAATCTCTAAGATCTCTTGTACATGTACGTGCGTATATGAAAATATACAAGTTTTAATATATATATATATATAGCCATCCGTTGGAAAACATTCTTGGAACATGATCTTCCGAGCACCGTGTAGTATTGAAATCTTCTCGGAAATGTTTTGCTTTAATTGCTGCGGATGTGGAGCTCAAGATCTTGGGTATGTGAATGTTTAAATATCTTTGCGTGATCCCAATTTCATTTAAGGCTATGTCCACATCTCCGTGTGATCCACATGTAAGATGACTTAGATATTCAACGAGTCTTTCTTATATTTGGACACGGGGAGCTGATGACTTTAAATGCGAAGCTGATAAAGTAAAGTAGCGTCTTCTTAATCCGTCGTAAAGTTCCTTACTCCGTGTTAATGAAGCTCAGATCTTTACTCCGTGTCAGTGGTTACTTACTCCGTATCAGTTTGATATTGGAATCCTTACTCGTGTCATCGCTTCCTTACTCCATGTGAAAGAAAGGTTTAGAGAGCTTACTTCGTATCGGCGCTTCCTTACTTGGCTTGAGTTCCTTACTCCGCATGAGTAAAAGGTTTGGATGGCTTACTCCGTATTAGCGCATCCTTACTCCACTCGAGTAAAAAGTTCAGATTCCTTACTCCGCATCTCTTTACCTTACTCCGTGCGAACAAAGGACTTAGGTCCTTATTTCGCACAAGTCCTTCCTTACTCCATATGAATGAAAGACTCAGATTTCTTACTCCGTGTCTTCTTGTCCTTAGTCCGCTTGAGTGGAAGACTTAGCTTTTTATTCCGCGACAGTTTTCTCTTACTCCGTGCGAGATGTAGACTAGGATTCTTATTCGCGTCTATTTAACTTAGTCCATTTAAGTGTAAGACGCGGATTCCTTAGTCCGTAACTTTAAGCATTTGGTCCGCACGAATGATCCTTATTTCGTATGAAGACTTGGTTATTTACCAAGTGTTTGATGACACTCACGTCGGTCCGGATCAGGATTATGTATCCTGTCCTTGACTTTGCTCTCACGAGTGAAGGTCCGGATTAAAGTTATATCTTCTGCAACAACTTAGAATGAACAAACAAGGTCTCAAATCAAATTACATAGGGTTTTATTCACATCATTCAAATTGTGGGTTTGATCCAACAATCTCCCTCAATATGGATATGCCAAAATCCTTTGTAATCTGATCTGGTAAGTGAAGCAAAAAGATAACACACAGAAATAAAGATAACTTCGACATTCCATTAATTAGCAGCAAGAATACATTTTCAGCCTTGGTACAAGAATATTACATTAAGGTACATAAGACTTACTATACTTGAAGATCATTGTTGCTGCTTTCTCACTAAGCTCCATCGTCTGCTCCATCGTAAAGTTGAGGATGTCGTTCCAGTCTTCATCCACCTTCATGAAGGACTTAATGAAGAAACAGACAAAAGCTCTACAGCTATCTCCATCGGACTGTTGGGGAATATTCTTCATGTTTTGGATTGCCGCTTTCAGCTTTTCAGTAGGAGCCAAAGGAGTTTGACCCATTTCTTCATAAAGTTTGGATTGTTTTACTGCTTTTGTCAGTCGAAGCCTCGAAGGTTCCAATTGATTCTTTCTTATTTTGTTTTCCACAACCTGATGAGAATCAATTAGAAACATTTGCTTTGAAGGAATCAGAAAGACAATAAGCATGAAATACGGCATTTTGACCCGATACGGAATGAGAACAGAGGTAAGATTTCTCCAAGGTATCTTGTCCTCAACAGTTCCGTTAATGAAGGTCTGGATGTGGGCTATTTCTGGAAGATAACCCTCAGACCAATATGGCAAGACATCAAAAATGTGACCTTCTCGGTACAGAGACGGAAATAGCCTCATCTCTATCTTTACCGCTTGAGAGAAGTTATCTATATCATCAGTAGTAAACAGGCCCTTCACAGAACATAAAGTTTGTAGATCTTGAGGTGAGAAGGGAGAGATATCCGTTAAACACCTTCGCTTGACAGTAGAAGTGGCATACTGAGTCATTGCATTATAAACACTTCCATCTGCATCATGTGGATCGAGTTCTGCATATGATGGGAGGAAGGTGATGGCCTTAGATGGAGAAGTCGAAGGAGGAGCTGCACTGGAGGAGCTGGGCTGAGAGAAGTGGCTACGTTTGGGCATAGGAATCCCCAGAGGAAGTGTAGGTGCAGGCCGCTTACCAGAAGGAGCAAAGAAAGTTGCAGCAGGATCAGATGACACTTTCTTCCCCGTTTTGGCAGATCGTCGGGGAGCGGCAGGAGCACGAGTCCGCAAAGGAGGTAGACAATGAATGCATGGACGAGGCCACAAGATCTATCTTCTGGCTTAATGAAAGTGGAAGAGTAGGTGAGCGAGGAAAGGAGTTGGGTGTCGAGAGCATCAACCTTAACAACGATGGCAACAATTTGAGCGCTTTGGGCTTGAGCATGACGGTCTAGGCGGGTGGAGAGCACAACGTCGAAATGGACCATGCCAAAGGAAGCTCGCCCAAGGGAAAACTCCGAGGCTTTGGAAGACTCCCCCGCATGAAGAGGTGCAGGAGTGCGCTGGGCAAAGGAGTCGGCAGGGAGGAGAGAGAGGTTGATCATCATCGCAGCAGAGGGATCACTGGAGCATCGGAGGCATCCGGGGTAGCAGATCCGCTTTGACCAGAGAGGTCAACAACGGGAGTCACAACAACGGAGAGAAGAGGGCCCGTGCATCATGGGCCGGTCCGAAGATAACAGCGAATGGTGCGTCAAGAAGGGAAGCCGGTGTTGGACCTCATTTTGTCCGGGTTGGACATACTAAATTTGATATATATATATATATATACCTTTTTGTTGGTCCCGGAGAGCCTAGAAGGGGGGGGGGGTTGAATAGGCTCTTTGAAAATTCTTTCTCTCTCTTAATGGCTTAGACACTCACTCTGGTTAAACGGATAGAATCAGTGCGGAAGGTTAACCAGGTAGTGGATGTATGTTGCTTTATTATCTAAAGATAATTACAACGAAGCAAAAACAGCATTTTAGCTGATTACAACACAACACTCTGTTATAGTTACACACACTTGGCTGTAAATCTCTGTATGAGCTTTTTCACGCGATGTACGATTGTAAGTCTTCGTATTTTTTTAAGCTCTCACAATTTACATTGCTTCAGGTATATATATATAGACATACTAGGAATCTATTTTGGAACTGCATTTTCCGAGCAGTGTGAAGCATTGAAGTTCTTCATCGGAAAATCTTTGAAGCTTTATCTGCTGCGGATGTGGAGCTCGAAATATTGGAAGTGTAAGTTGTGATGAATTCTTGATCCTGATTCCAATTGCATTTGAGACCGCGTCCACATCTCCACGTGATCCACGTGTAAGGAGTTAGGTTTTCAACGGGTTTGTTTTACATCGGGACAAAGCGAGCTGATTGTAATGAAAGCGGCTTGGAAATGATGAAGCAGCATCTTCTTAGTCCATCATAAGGTTCCTTACTCCGTATCAGCGAAGGTCAGATCCTTACTCCGTGTCAGTGGTTGCTTACTCCGTATGAATGAAGTCCTGGAATCCTTGTTTCATGTCGGCGCCTCTTACTTCACATGAAGTATAGGCTCGGAGAGCTTATTCCGCATCGGCGCTTTCTTACTCCGCATAAAGTAGGTCCTGAATGCTTACCCCGCATCGGTGAATCATTACTCCGCATGAGTAATGGGCCGGATTCCTTATTCCGCATTGTTGTCCTTACTCTGCAACAATTGTCCTTGCTCCGTTCAAATAAGACTCGGATTTCTCGGTCCGTGTCTTCCTTTTCTTTAGTCCAGTGGAGTGACAATTTAATTCTCTCTTTGCAACAAGTCTCTCTTATTCCGTGCAAGTGATAGACTTGGAATCTTATTCATTTTCAATTGACTTAGTCAAATTGAGAGTTAGACACGGGTTCCTCAAGTCGATTTGTCAAGTATTTAGTCCGCACGAAAAGTCCTTACTCCGGATAAAGACTCGGTTATGTACCAAGTGAATGACGATACTCATGATGATCCGGATCAGGATTATGTATCCTGTCCTTAGCTTTGTTCTCACACGAGTAGGTCCGGATTTAGAGTTGACTCATCTGCACGGACTTAATAGTAAACATGAAACATCTTGAGTCAAATTACATAGGGTTTGTTCCGCATTATCCAAATTCTCAGTTTGATCCAACAGTCTCCCCCAATATGGATATGCCAAACCCTTTGTAATCTGATCCGGTAAGGCAACAAGAAATAACATAAAGGTAAGGATTAAAGAGAACAGTTCCACTCAGTTACAGCAGGAATACATTAAGCCTTAGTACAGATATAAATTATGGTACATACGGCTTACTATATTTGAAGATCATCCTTGCTGCATGCTCTCGTAGTGCCATTGTCTGCTTCTTGGAGAACTCGATGATATTTTTCCAGTCATCATCGAAGGAGATAACAGATTTCAAGAAGCAGCAGACAAAGGCTCCACAACTGTTTCCATCGGGTTCTTTGGGGCACATTCTTCTTGTTCCGGATCGTCCCCATAAGTACTTCATCCTGACCAAGAGGCGGTAGATCCAAGTCTTCGTAGAGAGAACTCTGTCCGATTGCATTCGACAAGGTTCGAACGAGACTCCTCATTTGATTCTTTCTAATCGGGCGGTCAACAACCTGATGAGAATCCAGAAGCAAGATTTTCTTCTTTTTGATCAGAAAAATAGTCAGCATGGAATGTGGGGAGTCGACCCGGAAGGGGATAAAAACGATGGACAGAGAGGTCCATGGTTGGCTGTTCTCTGTTGTACCATAGATGTAGGATAGAATAACGTCCACAGCAGGAAACTGGTTTTCAACCCAGCAAGGAATAACATCAAAATCAAGGCCTTCCTCAAGTAAAGAAGGGAATAGCCTCAACTCCATCTTTACCGCCAGAGCATAGTTGTCGATGTCGTTAGTGGAAAATTGTGCCTCCTCAGACAGTATGGTCCGGATGTCTTGAGGTTCGAAGGAGGACAAGGCAGACACACATCGGCGCTCGGAAGTGGAGAAGGCATAGGCCTTGGCCGCAGCAAGAATGCTCCCATCAGCATCATCCAGATGTAATTCCGCGTATGATGGGAGGAAGGAGATGGCACTAGATGGAACAGCAGGAGTGGGAGAGCTGGTTTGACCAGTGGAGAAACGGCGGCGTTTAGGCACTGGAAGGCCCGGAGGAAGAGTAGGTGCAGACCGTTTGTGAGAGGCAACGCCAGTAGTGGAAAGAGGGGAAGGATCAGATGATTTCTCCCCTGGTTTGGCAGATCAGCGAGAGCGGGAGGGACTAGCCACAACTTGCGTTAAGTCCGCAATGGAGGTTGACAAGTCAGAGAAAGACGTGGCAAGCCGCTCAAGCTTCTGATCCATGGAGAGAGAGGTAGAGGAGAAGGCAGAAAGAAGCTCGGCACCCATGGCCCGGACATGGTCGGAAAGGGCCTGGGTCTGAAGACGACTGTCCTCAGCAAGGTGATCGAGTTGGGCGGAGAAAGCAGCCTCAGATAAAATCGTGGCAAAAGAGGCGCGCCCAAGACCAAAGGCGGGAGCTTCCGAAGACTCGCCCGCATGAAGAGGGGCAGGTGTGGGCAGGGCAAAGTCGGCGGCAGCAGGAGAGGACGATGGTTGTACAGCAGTAGCAGCAGGAGGTGCGGCAGATCCATTTTGACTAGAGAGGTCAATGATAGGGATATTTGCAGGATAAGAGGGGCTAGCCTCAGCAGGGGTAGGTGTCCGTGCGTCATGGGCAGGGCCGGAAGAGGCAGCAGCAGGAGGTGCAGCCTTGAGGAGCGACGACATCACAAAGCCGTGATAGCAGTTCCAAATAAGCATTTCCTCCGGAGTCTGGGTGTGTTGAGCATAAAACACCCGGAGGGTAGGTTCTGGGATGTCAGCAGTAATGGCGAGGCTGAAGCGCAGCCAGCAGTCATTCAGTAGGTCGGTGGGGAGATGGTCGAGGTAGTCCTGGAGGTCCGAAGAGTGAGCGGGAGAGGCTTCCGCAGGAGAAGATGGAAGGTCTGGAAGAACAGCAGCAACAACCGCTGTGACCGGAGAGATGGGTGCGGGAGCGTCAGTAGCAGCATCAGGAGTAGTAGCAGCAACAACAGTAGGAAGAGAGGTAGGGTCATCAGCAAGAGAGGTGGATGTGGTAGCCGCATGGAAGGGCGGCTGAGAGGGCCCTGCAGCAGTAGACGGGTTAGCCCGAACGCTGTGCAGCGAACTGCGGGAGCGTGCCGGAGCGGCAACAGACCGGATGCGGGAGTGAACGGACCGGAGAGCAGAACTAACTTCGTGGCCCGAGGTTGCAACATGTTCACCAACAGAACTAGCTTGCTGTTCTAAAGCAACAGCAAGGGCATGGGAGACTGGAGGGCGGCGAACGGTGAGGGTCCCGTTAGCAGTAAGATGGCGGAAGTAGTAGGACGCCGGGAAGGGAATCACCAGTTCACCCTGGAAGTGCGCGGGGTGAAGATGCCAGAAAATTTGGGACAGAATTCGTCCGAAGGACGAGTCCCGTTTCCCATTCTGCAACACCCGAAAGAGAAAGTTGCCCCAGTCAAGTGGCAGTGACTCAAAAACCGCATACATCGCTAGCAGGAGATCGTACCGAACCGAGACGAGAGCCGTGGAGCGAGCTAGAAGACACCGGCTGAGTATGGTGGCCATATAGCGGTGAGGACCATGGAAAGACTTCATTTTGTACTCCTTCACCTAATTAGGACACCCCATGGAAGTAGCCATGGCAGCAGCGTTCGGCCGGATGTCATCGCCGGCAGGAAGGTTGAAGACGTCCCGGATCACCTGAGGTGTGATCTTGATATGTTCCCCTCGAACCACGAAAAGATAAACTCCTCGGTGGAGGTAGAGTGCTGATAGAAGGCCAGGACGTCCGACACTAGAAGATCGGGGGGCGAGAGACAAGCGCGAAAAGGTTCTTTGTGCTCGAGTAGCTGGCGAACCTCGTGGAGCCATGCTGGAGGATCAGAGATTCCGGACCAATCGACAAGATGGCCAAGAACAACACCATAGAGATCTTGGGATGCCATTGAGAGTGAAAGATTCAGGGAGAAAAAGAGAAGAGCTTTGCAGGAACAGGTGCGGCGAGGGTTTAGGGTTTTGAGAGTTGGTGGCGATAACCTCGGTCGATGCCGATAGTGCGGTATAAATAGGATCCTTTCCGTGGAAGCAAGTGGGTCTCGAGTTTAAGCTAAATGAACAGTGAGCCACCCGACTTCCTTATGTCATTAGAAGTGATGGATTAGCGTCGTCGAATAGACCTATGACGTGGCGGCCGTGCTAACCATTCAAAGATGACACTTGTAGGCATACTTCTGGATTTTTGAAAAGATAAAATACCGGGCTTGATGCGTGCATTAAATGAACCATCATTATCCCTCCTAAAAAAATAAGCGATGTAAGATAATTACTTGGTTTATCGTGAATTGAGAATTCCAATAATCGGGAGGAAATAAACCGACTTTCATCCAGGAGAAGGATAATCCATATAAAGAACATCCGGATGTGACCGACTAATCGTATCCGTGTTAACGAGTGTTGAGTAGAGATGATTCCTTTCTTGTCTTGATGTCGAGAAAGTATGAAGTACCACAACACCTCGGAAATCCAAGACATCCGACAAGATAGAGCGATGAATTGCAAAGAGAATCTGAACCTGTGACTTAACAAATAGATGCTTTGAAGAGCAAGTCTTGTCAGGTTCGGGTTAGTCCGGATAAACAATATAAGAGCATAACACACAATCCAAACTAAGAAGAAACAGAACTTATGCATAAGAAGTTAAGTGCTAGACACATACATACAAAGTGAAAGCCATCACACTAAAATCAATGTATGTGTGAGATAATTAACACATAAATCCAATAGGTCAACATAGCCAATCCTTCATACGAGAATGAGAGCAAAGATTAATTAGATTTATATGACTTCATCCATCAAAGAATGTATGAGTGAAAATGGAAAGAAGAGCACATGATGTATGATGTTACAACCGACTGTCATGCCTAAAATGCTAGGAAGAGGAAGATAATAGCCAAGCAATCCACAATTCCGATTCAACAGTGCAAATCCAATCAGCTTTATGAGTGAGAGTTATAGGGCGGAACATCCGAGACATATCAGAGAGGCATTACTTAATAATAAGCATTCTCTTGCCGGTAGTCATGCCTTTTGTTGAAACAGGGGGGCCTTACTTAAGATTCAATGAAGTATTCTCTCCCCCCTGAGATCGGTGAATCATTTTGATGCGATCTTCTTGAGGATGACTCCCCCTCAAATAGACAGCCAGGAAAGAGGTCATGAAGTATGAATCCGGGAGTATTCCTTAGATAATAGAGAGAGCAATTCCTCCCCCATGGACTTTTCGAGCCTGTTAAGACGTTTCCTGTTTAATCATGAATCGAGAGAAACTGCTGCCTATCCTTGATTTACTCCACTCAAGCAGCTGATCAGCAGACATAGTGAATTTCCACTTTCAGTCCGTGTTATCCCAAGTCATTCCTCAACCATGCATTTTAGATAGTTCAGTCAGTCACGAAATCATAAGACATGAGATGGAAGATGGAGTAGAATTCATGACATCAGAAGAGGATTTGTGTCATATATATTTAATTATGTTTGCTTGATTCACTATCAGTCCGGATAAGCAAGCATCCTCCCATTTGAACTTAGTGAGAAATATCAGAACATTTACACGACTAAAGTAAGATAGTTAAACATGAAGTTCAGTATCTATCACTAACCATGAAGTACAACAATGCATGTTTTGAAAATAAATACTGATGGATAACAGGTGAGAAGCTATGCAGAAAAGTTAAGCATACCTAGTTTGAGAAGAAGTTCAGAAAATCTTACATCAGGTAGGGGCTTTGTAAGTATATCCGCCAGTTGATCTTCAGTAGCAACATGTTCCAGGGATATGTGCTTTTTAAGAACATGGTCGCGAATGAAATGATGCCTGACCTCAATATGTTTAGTCTTTGGATGCATGACGGGATTATTGCTGATAGCAATAAGCACTGGTATTGTCACAGTAGAGTGGAACAGATGTCATGTTAAAGCCGTAGTCAGTAAGTTGACTTTGCATCCAGATGTCCAGCCTTTGGTTCAACGAAGCCTGGAGGTTGTTCAACATATACCTCCTCTTGAAGGTCTCCATTTAGAAATGCACTCTTGACATCCATTTGATAAACTTTAAAGTTTTCGTATGAAGCGTATGCCAAGAACATTCTGATTGCCTCAAGTCTGGCTACTGGGGCAAAAGTTTCGTCATAGTCTATTCCTTCTTCTTGACGATAACCCTTGGCTACCAGTCGGGCTTTGTTCCGGATTATGATTTCGTCCGTATCAAGTTTGTTCCGGAACACCCATTTAACTCCAATGACTTGTTGAGACTTTGGCCTAGGTACAAGAGTCCACACATCATTTCTTTTGAACTGATTTAACTCTTCCTGCATGGCGTCTATCCAATTTGAATCTTGAAGTTCTCCTTCCACCACATTTGGCTCTATTTGCGACAAGAAGCAAGAGTAGAGGCACATGTTGGAGGTGGCTGCCCTTGTTCTAATACCAACAGTAGGATCACCAATCACTTGTTCTTGAGGGTGGTTTCGAGTCCACCTATAGTTTTGTGCAAGTGGTGGTGAATATTCAGTGATTTGAAGCTCTGTCAGATTAGGTGGTTCTTGTTCGTCTGCTGTGTGAGCTTCTTTCGGACCAGTATTATCCATATTAATAGTTTCTGGAGTGTTTTGCTGTTCTCCATTACTATTCATTTCTGTATTAGCTGGTCCGGATGGACTTGAAGATACTCCGGTAGGTTGAATATCTAAAGGAACATGTCCGGAGTTAAGTTGAATTCCCGAGTCCGATTCATCTGTAGCATCATCGTATTATTTTTTCGTTCTTCACTGGTGCCACGTGGTTGGTCAGTAGGAGTTACAGGAATATTCATAAACTTTGGGTAGTCAATGTTGTCGTCTTGATCTTGCACACTGGAATTTGGAGAACCAACTTTCGACCAATCCAGGTTAGCTTCATCAAAGGTCACATGGATAGATTCTTCAACTTT
This sequence comes from Taxillus chinensis, assembly GCA_023512835.1. NCBI lineage: Eukaryota > Viridiplantae > Streptophyta > Magnoliopsida > Santalales > Loranthaceae > Taxillus > Taxillus chinensis. The sequence continues at coordinate 40,925,935 of CM042084.1, forward strand.
GAAGAGTTTTCTATTGAAAACCCGATAAGCCTTGTTGTGAAATGAATACCCAACAAATATCCCATCATCGGATTTTGGTTCAAATTTATTCTGGGATTCTTTTCCATTGTTCAATACGTAGCAAGTACACCCAAAAGTTCTGAAGTGTGAAATAGAAGGCTTTTGGCCTTTCCACATCTCATAGGGTGTTTTCATGGTTAATTTATTTATAAGAGTCCTGTTCTGAACATAGTAGGCAGTAGACACCGCTTCAGCCCATAGAGAGAGAGGAAGCTTTGCCCCTGCTAACATTGATCTGCCAGCCTCGACTAAAGTGCGATTCTTGCGCTCAGCTACCCCATTTTGTTGTGGAGTTTTGGGCGCAGAGAAGTCGTGCTGAATGCCCTGTTCAGAACAATATGACCTCATATCTGAGAAATCAAATTCTGTACCATGATCACTCCTGATGCATTTAATGCTCAGTCCTTGTGAGTTGCTTATCCAGTTGAAGAGATCGACAAGGTGTTCAAAAGTTTGATCCTTAGATTTCAGGAACAACACCCATGTGTACCTGGTGAAGTCATCGATAACCACAAGAGTGTATCTCGCACCAGCTAGTGAAGAAACAGAAATGGGACCACAGAGATCCATGTGAAGTAGCTGTAAGGGAGCAGTTATTGAATTAACTGATTTGCTCTTAAAACTATGTTTGGTTTGTTTGCCAAGTTGGCATTCTTGACAGAGAGTGTCTCTGGAGTATTTGTGTTTAGGCAAACCAGTGACCAAATCAAGCGACACTAATTTAGACAAGGTCTTAAAATTTAAATGTGCGTAACGCTTGTGCCGTAGCCAACTATCTTCATGTGATCTTTGTAGTGAGGAAGCATACAGGGTCGGAAGAATTATTTCTCAAGACCACAGAATATATGTCCCCATCTCTTGATCCGGATAACTTAATATCTCCTGGATAAGTTATCTCTAACTGTGCGGTGTTTGACAAAAAGGAAACTGTGAATCCTTTGTCACATAAATTACTGATACTTGGCAGATTATGCTTCAAACCTTCGACTAATGCAACCTTAGTAATTGATACACAGCCGTTGGTTAAAGTGCCATACCCCACAGTCTTACCTTTGCTGTTGTCGCCATATGTTACGGATGGGCCTCGTTTCTCGGTAATATCCACAAGCGGAGACTTATCACCCGTCATGTGTCCGGAGCATCCGCTATCGAGTATCCACTTGCTTTGATTGATCTTTGACTTCAAGTGAGATGGCAGTGAATTCCATAGATGCTCTTGCAAGACAACAGATTACACTTTTGGTGCCCAGACTTGTTTCGGGCGGTTAGGAGAAGCAACAACAGTGTCAACTATTCCGGATTTTATGTTTCTCGGAACATTAACTTTCCAGGTTGACTTAGATTTTTCCGTATTAGTTGCTTCTTTAACTTGAGTTTTCTTAGGTGAGACGCTCCGAGGAGTTTTAGATTTAGATTTCCGAGAAGAACCCTTTTTGACAACCTGATTTTTATTGATTGAAAAGTGACTGCGTAACCAGTCATCAGATAGACTCCAACATTCATAATAGTAGTGACCTATTTCACGACATATCGAACAGACACTATGATGTGGAGTTACAGTGAGGGATACAGGTTTCTTTGTCTTAACGGGTTTCCTACTCGTTCCCTATGGCCTAATCCTCGCAAACGGGTGACGTGTTCTTGGCCCTGGAAGCGTCAACCTTAGCCTTTTCTTTGTTTTTGGATCTTGTAGTTTCGGCTTTAACAACGGTAACCTTCCCATCATCGTTTGGTATGGGTGCTATTACTTCGGGATTAGCAGAATGCCCTCCGAATCCAAGGACGATGTCACGTAAGCTAGAGCCTTTTCACCTGGCGTATTGCCAGGCTCTTTCATCGTGAGTGAGTTCGACATCGGTCTTTGGCCTCCCGACCCCATTTTCTCCGATGGTCATCGGAATAGGAAGCTCCCTGATGAAGACAAGGCCACATTAGATGATCATGACAGGTCATGAACATCTTCATGCGAGCTTTCCACCGGGAGAAAAGCTCCCGGTGTGAACTTTGGCGGTTGCTTAAAGTGTAGCCTGAACTCCGTGGTTGAGGAGCAGCGGTAGCAGCAGGTTGAGGTGGATCAACATTTTCACCGCTACTTCGGTTGGGAAGGGGCTCTTGAGTTCCCCCCTGGAGTTGAGGCGGGTATTGAATAGCATCTTGCTTTCTTCGGCCATTGTTAAGTTGAGAGGGAGTGAGGGATCTCTACGAGCAGGTAGAACTTGCTCGATACCACTTGTTAGTCCCGGAGAGCCTAGAAGGGGGGGGGGGGGGGGTTGAATAGGCTCTTTGAAAATTCTTTCTCTCTCTTAATGGCTTAGGCACTCACTCTGGTTAAACGGATAGAATCAGTGCGGAAGGTTAACCAGGTAGTGGAAGTATGTTGCTTTATTATCTAAAGATAATTACAACGAAGCAAAAACAGCGTTTTAGCTGATTACAACACAACACTCTGTTATAGTTACACACACTTGGCTGTAAATCTCTATATGAGCTTTTTCACGCGATGTACGATTGTAAGTCTTCATATTTTTTTTAAGCTCTCACAATTTACATTGCTTCAGGTATATATATATAGACATCCTAGGAATCTATTTTGGAACTGCATTTTCCGAGCAGTGTGAAGCATTGAAGTTCTTCATTAGAAAATCTGTGAAGCTTTATCTGCTGCGGATGTGGAGCTCGAAATATTGGAAGTGTAAGTTGTGATGAATTCTTGATCCTGATTCCAATTGCATTTGAGACCGCGTCCACATCTCCACGTGATCCACGTGTAAGGAGTTAGGTTTTCAACGGGTTTGTTTTACATCGGGATGAAGCGAGCTGATTGTAATGAAAGCGGCTTGGAAATGATGAAGCAGCATCTTCTTAGTCCGTCATAAGGTTCCTTACTCCGTATCAGCGAAGCTCGGATCCTTACTCCGTGTCAGTGGTTGCTTACTCCGTATGAATGAAGTCCTGGAATCCTTGTTCCGTGTCAGCGCCTCTTACTCCGCATGAAGTATAGGCTCGGAGAGCTTATTCCGCATCAGCGCTTTCTTACTCCGCATAAAGTAGGTACTGAATGCTTACCCCGCATCAGTGAATCCTTACTCCGCATGAGTAATGGGTCGGATTCCTTATTCCGCATTGTTGTCCTTACTCCGCAACAATTGTCCTTGCTCCGTTCAAATGAGACTCGGATTTCTCAGTCCGTGTCTTCCTTTTCTTTAGTCCAGTGGAGTGACAATTTCGATTCTCTCTTCGCAACAAGTCTCTCTTATTCCGTGCAAGTGATAGACTTGGAATCTTATTCATTTTCAATTGACTTAGTCAAATTGAGAGTTAGACACGGGTTCCTCAAGTCGATTTGTCAAGTATTTAGTCCGCACGAAAAGTCCTTACTCCGGATAAAGACTCGGTTATGTACCAAGTGAATGACGATACTCATGATGATCCGGATCAGGATTATGTATCCTGTCCTTAGCTTTGTTCTCACACGAGTAGGTCCGGATTTGGAGTTAACTCATTTGCACAGACTTAATGGTAAACATGAAACATCTCGAGTCAAATTATATAGGGTTTGTTCCGCATTATCCAAATTCTCGGTTTGATAAAGGAGGAAATTTGGAGATCAACGCACTTGATCGAGCTTAATTCCGATGTAAAACGAAGAAGTTATGGCTAAAACAATTTTTGTCGGAAAAAGTCAAATTTGCCAAAAGACGGTCAATACCCCTAGTCAAAGGGCCCGAAAATGTGACCATGCGAGATTCTCCAAAATGACTATTTAGGAGAATACGGAGCTTCCCAAACAATCCCCCAAAGTTCGTCCATTTTGGCATTTTGGGTGGGGGTAAAAAGGTAATTAAAAGATAAAAAAAATCAAATCCGGATCATCATGTTCAAATCCAAATCATCAAAGTCAATTTCAGATCATCAAGGTCAAATCCGAGACATCAGGGTCAAATCCAGGATATCAAAGTCAATCCGGAACATTAAAGTCAAATCCGGGACATCATAGATGCGGAGTAAGGATCCGAGCCTTCTTTGATCGGAACTAAAAGCTCCCGTTCATGCGGAGTAAGGATTCGAGCCAACATTGATCTGGACTAAGAGCTCCCATTGATGCGGAGTAAGGATCCGAGCCAACATTGATCCGGACTAAGAGCCTCCACCGATACGGAATAAGGATCCGAGCCAATATTTATCCGGACTAATACCTCCACCGATGCGGAATAAGCCCCAATCATCCGGAATTGCCTTCCATTGATCCGGATTCGAGCGTCCACACCTTTGACCCTACCAACCATTGACTTTCGCTGATTAGCCTGTTCACGAGCATGGTCACCGTAGCTTCACGGGATTAGCCAGGCAGATACTCTTCAACGGTTGTCTATCACATGTGTGCATTTAAAGGCAAAAGGAAAAGCAAGATTGACGGTCCACCCGACATAAATGGCATCTAATTAATAAAAAAAAGGGCTGGCATCCGTAAATTCTGCAATTATGTGGCAGTTCCAAAGGTATTAAAAGAGGTCCTGACACCAGAAGAAAGGGGGGATACACACGCCCATACACTGATTACGCCCAAGCTCTTTCCTTTCCCCAAAGTCTTCACGTCAAAAAAAAAATGCACATGCTCCTTCCTAAAAACGCCCCAGTCCAGAGATTATATTCAAAAACCCACGAAAATCCCGAAAAAATCCCAAGAGCTTTTCTCCAATCTTTCCCCAGTTCCAGTCCATCTCCGGTGTCAATTTCAAATTCCGGCCAAACTCCAGGTGCGTTGCACAGGGCGAGTTCACAACTTTCCACCGAATTTGGAGGTTCTTCCAAGGACTACCGACGCCAATAGGAGAGCTCGTACGTGGTGATAAATAAAGTCGGTTTAGCTACCTTTACTATTGTTTGTTTTTTATTATTTGTTTTCGTTTCACTTATTTGTATTTCGTTTTATTTTCATTTTTTATTTGTTTTTTCGTTTCCTCTCTTTTAGCGATGTAATCATTTTTATTTTGCTTGTTTGTTTTGTGTATTTTGTTGTTATAATTATAATATGTAAAAAGCAAAAAAAAAAAAAGCTAAAAAAAAAGAGAGCGAAAAAAAAAGAGATGCAAAGAAAGAAGAAGCAAAAGAGAGTGCTTTATTTTTATTGTCATAATCACACACTCCACATTTACTTTGATGTATGTATTTATTACTTTGATATGCATTTGTAACATGTGTGATTTTAGGTTTTCAAAACCAAAAGGAAAAGTTTCAAACAGAAAACAAAAAAAAACACAAAACAAAACAAAAATAATACGTTTTCCAAACAAAACAGAAGGCAAAAAAATAAAATAAAAAATCATTTTCAAAAAAACAAAAAAAAAACAAAAAACAAGGAAATCGTTTTTTTAAAAGAAAAAGAAAAATAACAAAATAATAAAAAAATGTTTTTTTAACAAAACACAAAAACAAAACAAAAACAAAAATTGTTACTAGAAAATGAAAACAAAAACAAAAACAAAACACAAAAAAAAAAACAAAAAAATTGTTACTAGAAAATGAAATCAAAAAACAAAAACAAAGACAAAGAAAGCCTTAGGATTTCATTTTCCATTCTAAACAAAAAAACAAAATAAAACTTTTAGGATTCCCTTTAGAAATTTAGTGTAAATCAATTTTTAACCATAACTTTAACAAATAACTTAGCTAAATAAAAAGCATAGACTTTCTAGGAAACTCAACCCAATTACGGCAGTGACAATAAATAGAAAACCTCCTTTTCCAAAATAGATACCGAAAGGGCGTCGTAGGGGTGTTAATCCTTCCTTATGCGTAACCAACTCTCGAACCCTTCTCTCGATAACGCAGACCACATTTTACTACTCAAGGTAGAGGGTATCCAACTGTACCCCAAAAACAGTTGGTGGCGACTTTAAAATTTCTCACCATTGGTTTAGTTTAAGCCCACCCCAAACGGGCCTGGATGAAAACAGTGATGATAGCCGGTGTAAGAAAGAAGTGATCCAAGTTCCAGACGATCATGTCTTCCAGGGTTTGGGTATGGCGAGTATAGTACACTCGAAGATTGTTGTCAGGGATGGTGGTCGTGCGAGCAAGGCCGAAACGAAACCAAAGGTCCGGGAGACGATCCAGGATAGTCTCGTGGCCGAGGAAGCGGGGGCAATGGTACTTCCGGAGGAGAGTCGGGGACATCAGCCACAACACCAACGACGCCAGGAGAATAAGGCGCGGGGACATCGCAGCGAAGGTGCCGAGGAATTAGCTAGAAGACAACCGGGTCGGCGTGAACGCCGTGTTGGGAGCCGCGAGAGACGGAAGGAGCAGCACTGGACCGAATCCGTGAGGACCGGTGAGCAGAGCCGACCTCGGGGGCAGAGCTATCGGCCGGGTCACCAACCGAATTACCTTGTTGTTCCGGAGCAGGGAGGAGGCGGACAGAGGCAGAGGGCCGGTGAGTTGTCGAGTCCCGTTAGGCGTGAGATGGCGGAGATAGTATGCCTGGGGGGAAAGGAATGACGCCATGTCCGTTAAAGTGCGACGGATGCAAGTGTTGGAAGACGATGCGAGTATCCACCCAAAGGATTGATTCTTTGGGTTGTTGCCCAACGATCGGAATAAGAATGTCCCCCAATCTATCGGGAGACTCCCAAAGACTCCGTACGTGGCGAGAAGTAGGTTGTACGGGACGACGTTGAGGGCGTTGTACAAGCTGGAAAGCATTGGCTCAGGATAGTTGCCATATATCGATAGTGACCCTGGAAGGACTTTGACTTGTATTCCTTCCCTTTGTAAGTGCAGCCCATGGAAGCTGCCATTGGTTCTGGTTCTGGTCGCTGAGGAGTACTGGAGGGGAAATTGAGAGCGGCACGAAGGACAATAGGGGTAATGACGATGGATTCACCCCGGACGGTGGATTGGATGGAGTCAGTGGTGTAGCGGATGTTGCGATAGTATTCAGCAATGTCATCGATAAGGAGATCGACAGGATCGGAGACCAAGTTTAATAGATGACTTGCTTCAAGTAAAGGGCGTAGTTCTAGAAACCACGCTAGAGGATCGAAACGAGTTCCAATCAACCAGATGGCCTGGATTGACGCCGGAGAGAGCGGTTTTGGGTGCCATTGGAATGTATTGAGAGAAGGGAAAGGAAATTTAGGGTTTTGAAAAGATGAAGAACGACTATGAGATATGGGAGTGATAAGTTGCTCTTCGCTTGAATGCTTGTGATATATACAGCGGGTCAGTGGATGCCGGCAGGTCTAGGGTTTAAGCGAAATGAACAGTGAGTCGCCTGACAATCTGATGCCATTAGACTTGATAGTTGAGCGCCTCCGAGTAAAGAGATGACGTGGAGGCAGCAAAACCAATCATTTATGATAGCTGTATGCCTTCTTTCGGAAAATGAAGTGACTAATTGCCCGGCTCGAGATATGTATTTAATGAATTATCATTATTCCTCCTCAAAAATACGCGATGTAAGATAATACTTGGATTATCGTGATTTGAGAGTTTCAAAAGTCAGGAGGAAATGAACCGACTATCATTCGGGGTAAGGTGTATCCGTAAGAAGAACATCCGGATGAATGACAGATTGAGTCCGTAGAAACAGGTGTTGTACGAGAGATAGATTCCTTTGCTGTCTTGAAGTCGAATAGAAAAGAAGTATCATAACACTTCAAATCCGAGACATCAGACAAGATATATATTAGTGAAATGCAAAGAGAATCTGAACGTGTAGCTTCACAAAGATAAACTAAAAGAATAGAAGACTTAACAGGTTGGGATTAGTACGGATATAAGTTAAATAAAGATAATTCAGCATAATCTGAATTAATGAAAAACAATCAGAACTTATGCATTAAAAATGAAAGCAAGAGACACATACATATGAGTTAAGGGTCATTTTACTGAAATCAATGCATATGACAGATAAGAAACACATAAGTTCATATTGGTCAACATAGCAAAACCTTCATGCCGAAAGACGTAGCTAAGATTAATTAAATCTATATGATTTGTCCAACTGAAGATTCATGAGAGAGAATGGATTAAATAACACATGCCAGGAACAATCAATTGATTATCATATTAAGATGCAAAGTTGAAGAAACAAAAACATGCAATCATGCCACAATTCCGATTCAACAATGCGTGCCGGTCAGGATCCAAAAGTGAGAGTTTATAGGGAGAGTATCCGAGACATATTAGGGGGTTATTACTGAAGTAATAGATGAAGCTTTTGCTCCCCCTTAGATCATGCGATCCTCTCGAGAAAGACTCCCCCTCGGATAGACAACCAGGAAAGAAGTCACGAGACATATAAGGAGGGTATTACTTGGGTAATTGATAAAGTATTTTCTCCCCTTTAGACCGTGCGATCCTCTCGATGGACATTTCTGCTTAATATTTAGATCTTGAGAAATTGCTGTCTATCCTTGAGGAAACTCCACTTCAAAAGTTGATCAGACCGCATCAGTGAATTTATCCATCATGCATTCCGAGCTAACCCATTTCATTTCCTTAACCAGACATGTTAATAATTCAATCAATACAAGAAAGCATTGGACATGTGGTGAGAAACGGAAATAAGAATCATAAAATCCTAAGGAGGTTTTATTCATATATCTTTAATTATGTTAGCTTAAACGACTTCGCCTGGAGACACAAGCATCCTCCCACAATGAAAATATGAGAATATTATCAGAAACACAATGCATGACTCTAGTAAGAATGATCAGTAGGAAGTACAGTAAGTGTCTAACGCTCATCATGAAACACGATGCATGTTCTGAAAAAGATACTGTTAGATGAATAAATTAGAAACTATGCAGAAAGGTCAAGCATACCTAATTTGAGGAGTAGTTCAGAAAATCTTGTATCAGGTAGGGGCTTGGTAAGTATGTCTACGAGTTGATCATCCGTAGTAACATGTTTGAGAGATATGTGCTTTGTGAGAACATGATCACGGATGAAATGATACCTGACTTCAATATGCTTTGTCTTTGGGTGCATGACAGGATTATTGCTAATGGCAATCGCATTGGTATTGTCACAGTAGAGTGGAACAGATGTCATGTTAAAACCATAGTCAGTAAGTTGACTTTGCATCCAGAGTAGCTGTGTGTAGCAACTCCCAGCAGCTATGTATTCCGCCACAGCAGTAGAGGTTGATACGGAATTCTGCTTCTTACTGAACCATGAGATCAGTCTCTTTCCAAGGAATTGACAAGTACCACTGGTGCTCTCCATATTGATGCAATACCTGGCAAAATCAGTATCAGAATATCCGGATAAAGAGAAATTGGATTCATTTGGATACCAGAGTCCCAAATTCATAGTCCCTTTAAGATACCGCAATATCCGTTTGACATGAAGCATGTGTTACTCTTTAGGATCCGCCTGATATCTTGCACATATACAAGTTGCGAATATGATATCCGGGCGACTTGTTGTAAGACTACGAAATGATCATATCATACCTTTGTATTCAGTCACATTTATTGATTCTCCGTTTAGATCAGGATCTAATTTAGCACTGACTGGCATGGGAGTCTTCACATGAGTTGAATTTTGCATTCCAAACTTCTTGATTAAGTCTTGTGTGTACTTAGCTTGGTGGATGAAGATTCCGTCCTTCATTTGCTTAACTTTTATTCCAAGGAAGTACAATAGTTCTCCCATCATGCTCATTTCAAATTTGCCAGTCATCAACTTCGCAAACTCTTCACATAGCTTCGAATTTGAAGATCCGAAAATGATATCATCCACATAGATTTGTACGATCAGAGAATGTCCTTTCTCTTTCCGAGAAATAGAGTGGTATCTATCTTCTTTTTCTGAAGTTGTGAGCAAGTAAGAATTCGACAAGGTGTGTCGTACCAGGCTCTTGGAGCTTGCTTCAATCCATACAAGGCTTTCCGTAGTTTATACACCAAATATGCAGCCTTGTGTTTAACGAATCCTAGAGGTTGTTCAACATAAACCTCCTCTTGAAGATCTCCATTTAGAAAAGCGCTCTTGACGTCCATTTGATAAACCGTGAAGTTTTTATATGATGCATACGCTAGGAACATTCTCGATCGCCTCAAGTCTAGCATCGGAGCAAAGGTCTCGTCATAATCAATGCCTTCTTCTTGACGATATCCTTCGGCTACCAACTGAGCTTTGTTTCGGATTACTATTCCATTCGTATCAAGTTTGTTCCGGAACACCCATTTAAATCCAATGACTTGTTGTGACCTTGGCCTTGGTACGAGTGTCCACACTTCGTTCCTCTTGAACCGATTAAGCTTTTCTTGCATAGCATCTATCCAGTTGGAATCTTGAAGAGCTTCATCCACCACCTTTGGCTCTATCTGTGATAGAAAACAAGAATAGAGGCACAAGTTGGAGGTGGCTTCCCTTGTTTTTACACCAAGAGTAGGATCACTAATTACTTGATCCGATGGGTGGTTTCGAGTTCACCTATAATTCTGCCCAAGTGGTGGTGAATATTCAATGATTTGATGCTCTGCCAGATCGGGTGGATCATGTACATCGACTGGTTGAGCTTCTTCGGGCCAGATATATCCGTATGATGAACAGTTTCAGAAGTATTTTAAAGTTCTTCGGCACTGTGACTTTCAGTATTAATTGGTCCAGATGGACTAGAAGGTTCTCCGGTGTTTTGGATGTCCGTATCAATTAGTCTGGAGTTGAGTGAAAGTCCTGAGTCGGATTCTTCGGAAGAATCGTCGTAACATTTCTTTTTACTCCACCTGGTCCTTGGTGATTGATAAATAGTAATAGTAGTGGCAGGAACATGTTGGAACTATGATAGTCAATTGTGTCTGTATGATCCTGCACATTTGAATTTGAAGATCCTATACTTGACCAATCAAGGTTAGATTCATCAAAAGCAACATGGATAGATTCTTTAACTTTTAAAAGTCTTCTATTGAAAACGCGATAAGCCTTGCTGTGTAACGAGTATCCGACAAAGATCCCATCATCAGATTTTGGCTCAAATTTTCTCCGGGCCTCTTTGCTGTTGTTTAACACGTAGCAAGCATACCCAAAAGCTTTGAAATGAGAGATTGACGACTTCCTGTGTCACGCCCTGGATTTCCAACTTGAGGAAACCGGTACGTGACTCCCCTTCACCGTAGAGTCCGAGGACTTTGCAAGTCTCACATCGGCCGGGGAGGAGAACGAAGCGTGCCTCTTAAGAGGGCGTGGAGACCTCTCCTAGTATGAGGCCTTTTGGGGTGCTTGTGTGGCACCGCCAAGAACAAACCTGGGGATTGGGCTTGGGCCCTGAACCGGACAATATTGTGCTACGGGGGACTTGGGCTATTACGGATGGTATCGGAGCCGGGGACCGGGTCGATGTGCCATAGTCCCATGGGGACATGGGCCTCATATGGGGGGGTGGATTGTAGAGTCCGAGGACTTTGCAAGTCCCACATCACCGGGGAGGAGAACAAAGCGTGCCTCTTAAGAGGGCGTGGAGACCTCTCCTAGCATGAGGCCTTTTGGGGTGCTTGTGTGGCACCGCCAAGAACAAAACCGGGGATTGGGCTTGGGCCCTGAACCGGACAATATCGTGCTACGGGGGACTGGGGCCGTTACATAACCCACCCGGTGGGCAAGGGGTTGAGACAAATAATTCCACACAAGACATCACACAAGACAAAAACATTTATCTTTATTAATTTCAAACCACAATAAGTGTCTACAAACCAAATACGCCTTTGTTACAGTCAAAACCCTTTTTCAAACTTTCCCCACTAGGGTTATATCATTTTTCCACCGGGATTACAAAGGTCCCACAAAATATCATAACACAAAATAACATTTAAACAAGCAACAAGCAGAACTATCTTCCACCTTGGTGTTCCCTCCTAACGCCCGTAGGTTCCCGAAAAGTAAACAAAACACAACAGGAGAGGTGAGCAACCACAACTCAGTAGGGATCATGTCTCCCTAACCCATCCCATGCTCCTAACATCTACATGTTGACGTGCACGAGTGCAGTGTCGTGGTAATACTATACAGACAGGCCATAATTAACATTTATACACAAACAAGCCACATTAACAGTACAACCATTGCCACGGCCACACAGGCTCCATAATGTCACGGGGTCAGCCTTTATAGCAGCTTAACCCGTGCGGCACCTAGTTCCCACCCGTACGAAGGAACGCTAGGTCAGCCTAACTCGTCGCATTTGGATCGGAACCCATCGATCCGTTGTAAAGCAATTGTGTAGGGAAGCACTTAGCGGAAGATCGATTTAAACGAAGGCAACAAACGATTGTATTGATTGCTTGAAAGCTTTACAACATCACTCCCCTACATATAGATGTTAACACTTTTCTGGCTATGTCGCCAGGAGACATCATATATGATCGAAATCTAAAATCTCTACAACTTACTCTATAAGCTAAGTACAACACTTTACAAAGGGGAAATACCCCAAAATGGCCTAAATATGCTAGGATAAGCCTCGGTCGTGACATTCTCCCCCACCCGATTTCGCAGCGTCCTCGTTGCGTCTTCGGCTTCCTCGAACTCGTCGAACTGCTGGATGTAGCGTTCGGTTTCTTCCCGGTACTCTTCAATCTCTTTGGAGAATTGCCCCAGATCCTCTTCCTTCTCCCAGCTTGCCTCTTCAACCGGCCTGTTCTTCCATTGGACGTAGTACTCCACCCGGCTTGGGTCTACGCCTCTTCTTGGCACGACTCTACGAGAATGGATTTTCTCTATCTCTTTGTCGTAGGTCTTGCCTCGTTGATCTTGTTGGTGTCTGCACCGCTCGTTGTCCGCCCGTATCTTCCAAGTCTTCGTGGTAAGGCTTGAGCAAACTAACGTGGAACACCGGATGCCTTTGTAAGCTAGTCGGGAGGTCCAGTTTGTATGAGACCTTCCCAACTCTCTTAAGTACTTTGAAAGGCCCCTCATATCGGCGCACCAAACCCTTATGCAATTGTCTGAGTGCTTTGGTTTGGCGCGGAAGGAGTTTGAGCATCACCATGTCTCCTTCCTGAAATTCCAAGGGCCTCCTTTGTTGATCCGCCCACTTCTTCATCTTCTTCGCCGCCTTGTGCAAGTATGCTCGGCCAGATCCGTCTGTTCATGCCATCCTTTTGCAAACTTGAACGCCGCGGGGCTTTTTCCAGGTGTACCCCTGGAGTGATGGAAGTGGGCGTCAATGGTTGCTTGCCCGATTGCGAGTTCGAACGGGCTCTCGTTCGTGGACTCACTCTTCGCAAGTTATATGAGAATTGGGCTATGTCCAGGAACTTGGCCCAATCTCTTTGATTGGCACTCACATAGTGCCTTAGGTACGGCTCCAGTAAGCCATTGACACGTTCGGTTTGGCCGTCTGTTTGTGGGTGAAAACTCGTTGAAAAGTTTAAGTCTCGAACCCATTATCCGGAACGGCTCGGTCCAAAACCCTGATGAATCGTGAGTCCCGATCACTCACGATTGTCTTTGGAATGCCCCAAGACTTCACCACATACTTGAAGAATAGTCGGGCCGTGTCGTGTCGTGCGAGTCCTTCGGAGTCGGAATGAAAACTCCATACTTAGAGAATCGGTCGACCACCACAATGATCGTACCGCATCCTTCGGATCTTGGGAGACAGACAATGAAGTCCATCGAAACACTCTCCCAAGGTCTTTCCGGAGTAGGCAAAGGTTCTAACAGTCCTGCCGATTGCCGATTCTCTATCTTGTCTTGTTGGCACACAAGACAAGTCCTCACGTACACTTGGACGTCCTCGTAAAGTTGAGGCCAATAGTAGCTCCGTTCCACCAACGCCAAGGTACGATCGACTCCGGGATGGCCAGCCCACCGCGAGTCGTGACATTCTTTGAGGATGTCTCTCCTCAAACTTCCCCACTTAGGAACGTACACCCGTTCCCCTCGAGTATGGAGCAAGTCATCCCTTAGCCAAAATCGCCGCGTCTTCCCGGCCTTTGACGCATTCCACCAAGGACTTGGCTAATGGATCGTGCTCCATTCCTTCCTTCAGTTTGTCCACTAGGGGGAATTGTGGTTGGCTAATGGCTGCGAGTTCCGCCTTTCGACTTAGTGCATCGGCCACCACATTATTTGTGCCCGGTTTGTACTCGAGCACAAAGTCAAATTCCGCTAGGAGTCCTTGCCACCGTGCTTGCTTCGGAGTTAAGTTCCTTTGAGTTAGAAAATAACTCATAGCAATATTGTCCGTCTTCACTACGAACTTGGACCCTAGCAAGTAATGCCTCCACACCCGAAGGCAATGCATAACTGCCGTCATCTCCTTTTCATGCACCGCGTACCTCCGTTCGGTGCCATTAAGTTTCCGGCTTTCATATGCTACAGGATGCCCCTCCTGCATTAGAACTCCACCGATGGCAAAGTCTGAAGCATCCGTGTGAACTTCATAAGGCTTTGTATGGTCCGGCAGTGCCATCACCGGTCCGTTTGTCACGGCTTGCTTCAACTTATCAAACGCCTCTCGGCAAGCATCATCCCACACCCAAGTCTTGTTCTTCTTTAATAGTTCCGTTAAGGGTGCGGCAATATAGGAATAGCCACGGATGAATCTTCTATTGTAGTTAACCAAGCCAAGGAAGGAACACATTTCAGGGACTTTCTTGGGCCTCTCCTATTCCTTGATGGCTAACACTTTCTTGTTATCCATCTTTAGTTTGCCACCGCCAATGATGTGACCCAAGAAGGGCACCTCTTTCTTTGCAAAGTCACATTTCTCTTTCTTCACAAAAAGTTGGTCCTCCCTTAAGATTTGAAAAACCCGCCATAGGTGTGCCTTGTGTTCCTCCAAGGTTTTGCTATAGACGACAATGTCGTCAAGGTACACTACGACGAATCTATCCAAGTATGGTTGGAAGATCCGGTTCATCAACGTACAGAATGTGGCAGGGGCGTTTGTGAGGCCAAAGGGCATCACCAAGAACTCGTAAGAGCCATATCTTGTGACGCACGCCGTCTTTGCCTCATCACCTTCGGCTATCCGCACTTGCCAATATCCCGACCGCAAGTCTAGCTTTGAGAACCATCTTGCAGCACCAAGTTGATCAAACAGGTCGGATATTAGTGGGATGGGGTAGGTTCTTCACCGTTATCTTGTTCAGCGCCCTATAGTCAATGCACGGCCGCATCGACCCATCGTGCTTCTTTTGGAACAACACCGGTGCTTCGAATGGGCACCGCAGCAGTAAGCCTTGCACCGGCCTCTAGTTCGATCTTGTGGTCCACCTCCCGCTTCGGCGGAAGTTGTTTGGGGAGTTCGGGTGGTAAAACGTCCCCAAACTCTTCAAGGACCGTCTTCACTTCCGTTGTGGGCTCCTCTCCAACACTTGGGCATCCTTCCTTCACCATAGCAATGAAGGTTGGCTCTTGTCGCCTAACTCCTTTAGACGGTTGGAGCGCCGAAAGAGACCTCGCCTTAAGCTCTTCTTCCCGCATTACCTTCACCATGCACGTTTTCCCTCGTCCATGATGCACATTGTGTTGGTGCTAGGAATTGGAATTGCCCGCACCTGGTCAACGAACTCCATCCCCAGGCACCATGGGATAGTCATCCATCGACACCACGGAGAGATTCACCTTGCCTCTCCACTCGCCAATACTTAGCTCGACACCTCGAGCCACACCATGGATTGGACCGCACCGGAGTTCACCGCCTTCACCCAGCCCTTCTGTTCTTTGTAGACTATCCCTAGCCTACGAGCTTCTTCCACCTTGATGAAGTTGTTGGTCGCACCCGTGTCCACCAAGGCCTTAGTTTCAAGGTTGTTGGCCTTAGTGAGCACATACATGCGGCCCTTCTCGTCGTCCGGATGGTGGCACCTCCACCTTCGCCTTGATTGCATTGAGGAGCTACAAGGAACCAAGTCGTGGATCCCTCGCATCCCTTCCTTCGTCTTCATTGATCATCGCCGAGAGCTTGGAGCGCTTCGGGCACTCAAACGCCTTGTGGGGGCCTTCGCAAAGGAAACAGGAGATCTTTGGTTTCTCCCCATCCTTGGAACTATTCGCGAAATGTTTTGGGCGAAAGTCCTTAGATGGTTGGAAGGGTCTCCCTTTTCCTTCACTTCGGTTGTCTCCCCCACGCTTCTCCTTGTGGAACCTGTTCGCCTTGGAAGTCGATGAAGAGCTGGTGGCCTTCTCCGGCTTCTTGTATTCGATGAGTGATTCGGCCACCACCATGGCCGACGCCAGGTCTGTACATTCCTTTGTTGCAGCTCCAATTTCGCCCATTGTTGCAATCCGTCCATGAAGGAAAATAGTGAATCCTTCGCGGACATATCCGGGATCTCCAATATCAGCTCGGAAAATTCACGGACGTACTCCCGCACCGTGCCTTTGTGGGTAAGGCACCGGTTTCGCCCGGGACTCGTCTTCCGCATTTGGGGGATAGAACCGGGCCTTGATCTCCCGCTTGAAATCCGCCCGGTTATCAATGATACATAGGCCGCACTCCTTGTCGGCATATCATCGCCTCCACCACACCATAGCCAAATCAACTAAGTATAGCGGAGCGGTCTTCACCTTCTTTGCCTCGTCGATGATGTTCAAGGCATCGAAATCTGCTCCATGGTCCCGAGGAAGTTGTCTAACTCCCTCGCATTCCTTGACCCAAGCATAGGTCTTAGGCTTTGGCACGTCGATTTTAGAGCTGGAATGGCCGCCAACGCCACCTTGGGTGACCGCCATCTTACAGAGAGACCAATCCGCCTTGATCTCTTTGATTTCCTCTTGCATCGCCAGGATTTGGGACATGAGAGAACCCTTCAAGCCCCCAAATCGAGAGTTCATGTCGTCCATGATGGAGTTGAGAAGCCCTTGCATCCTCCCAAAGCTTTCCTCACCCTCTGAGTCCAGCTTTTCGATGCTTTCAGTGTGCTCCTCGACCACCTCCATCTGTTCGGCTAACGCTAACTCCAATTTGGCTAGTCGACTCTCCAGCGGACATGTTTCCCTCGAAACGGACTTGTCTCTCCTCCGTTCCTTAGCGTGGTGCTCCTTGTCGCGGCCTTCGTGGTCGCCACCACTAATGACAACAGATCCACCGTTTGTCATTTTTGCACCGTCTCGAAGTTTTGATTGTTCCACCGAACTTTAGCACCAACTGTGCTCTGATACCACTTGTCACGGGGTCAGCCTTTATAGCAGCTTAACCCGTGCGGCACCTAGTTCCCACCCGTACGAAGGAACGCTAGGTCAGCCTAACTCGTCGCATTTGGATCGGAACCCATCGATCCGTTGTAAAGCAATTGTGTAGGGAAGCGCTTAGCGGAAGATCGATTTAAACGAAGGCAACAAACGATTGTATTGATTGCTTGAAAGCTTTACAACATCACTCCCCTACATATAGATGTTAACACTTTTCTGGCTATGTCGCCAGGAGACATCATATATGATCGAAATTTAAAATCTCTACAACTTACTCTATAAGCTAAGTACAACACTTTACAAAGGGGAAATACCCCAAAATGGCCTAAGTATGCTAGGATAAGCCTCGGTCCGTGACAATAACCAGCCACGGGCTTCCACAACCACCGGGCTCCATAACCAGCCACGGGCTTCCACAGCCACCGGGCCCCATAACCAGCCTTGAAGGCTCCAGCCACACAGGCTCCAATCTCAGCCACACAGGTTCCAATCTCAGCAACATAGGCATACAGTCAAACACATAACATATATCACAGCCACACAGGCATATAATTAAACACATAGCATGCATCACAGCCACACAGGTATATAATAAAACACATAGCATGCCTCACAGCCACACAGACATATAATCAAACACATAGCATGCATCTCGATCAACAATCGTTATATCAAGTATATTTCCCCCAGAAACCTCAAGGTTACCCCACGTGAACCTACAACGGAACGAAGCCTAACAAACAACACTGACATTCCCAACTGCCTCTAAGGCCTACTGGCACACAATGAACCCTGAGAGTTCCCATACCCCGGACACAACATCAAAACCAAACAAAATATGCCATTGAAGGCTAATATCCATATAGGAGATCACACCTATATGGATTTACATATATATATTATAACAACAACGACAATACTCTACAAATCATCCACCACAGGGCCTAACCCTGGAATGGATACTAGAAGAGACAGAACCCCTACCTCAAAAGGTTCCTCCTTGCTCTTGCTCCCACGCTAGACGCCGTCTACCCACGCGAATCACCACAGCAGCAACGATCAGAAACTCTCTCTCTCTCTCTCTCTCTCTCTCTCTCTCTCTCTCTTACGACGGATGTAGCGGCCGGCGAAAAAAAACCCTAAACCTAAAACAAAGAGACCTCCACCTCCTTATATAGACACCTCACTTATCAAAACGACGTAGTTTTGATAAATGAAATCCCACCATCAAAATGACGTAGTTTTGATAAAGGGAACATGCCACAACCTTCCCACATCCACACAGGACAAAATACCCATAATTCGAACATGGTCCTTAAGGAAAAGATGATCAACATAACAAAATGAGGAAGACGATGCAAAAACATGGCTGCACGTGACAAAGGCCATTGTCATGTGCAAGCTCTAAATGCCCTAAGATTTTGCCACAAGATTTAGAATAACTTCTGGAAGGCTCCCATGCAAAAATACCACTACACGTGACAAGCCATTGTCACGTGCATTGTCACGTGCACCCCCTAAAGGTTCCCTCTTGGACTTATCTTTTACCTCAAGCTTGCCCATCATTATACAGAGTGTTCAAGCCAATGAGTGTGGGAATAAAACTCAATGAAACCCAACAATTGCTACCCCAAAAGGAAAAAACGTGACTAACTCCACATCCCCAAACACGGGTCATTACATCCTGCCTCTCCACATCTCATAGGGTGTTTTCATAGTAACCTTATTGATAAGAGTTCTATTCTGAACATAGCGTGCAGTGGACATAGCTTCAGCCCATAAACTGAGAGGAAGCTTTGCCCCTATTAACATTGATCTACCAGCTTCGATTAAAGTGCGATTCTTACGCTCAGCAATTCCATTTTGTTATGGAGTCCTGGGCGCATAGAAGTCGTGCTGAATGGCCTGTTCAGAACAATATGATGTCATATCTAAAAAGTCAAATTCCGTACCATGATCACTCTTGATGCATTTAATGCTCAGTCCTTGTGAATTGCTTATCCAGTTAAAGAGATCTACAAGATGTTCAAAGGTTTGATCCTTTGATTTCAGGAACATCACCCATGTATACCTGGTGAAGTTATCGATAACCACGAGGGTGTATCTCGCACTAGCAAGAGAAGCAATAGAAATGGGACCACAGAGTTCGATATGAAGAAGTTGTAAAGGAGTAGTTATTGATTTAACTAATTTGCTCTTAAAGCTATGCTTGGTCTGCTTGCCAAGTTGGCATTCTCGACAGAGTGAATCTCTGGAGTATTTGTGTTTGGGCAGACCAGTGACCAAATCAAGCGACGCTAGTTTAGACAAGGTTTTAAAATTTAAATGAGCGCAATGCTTGTGCCATAGCCAACTTTCTTCATTTGATGCTGTAGTGAGGAAGCATACAGGGTTAGAAGAATTATTTCTTAAGACCACTGAATATATGTCCCCATCTCTTGATCCGGATAACTTAATATCTCCAGATAAGTTTTCCCTAACTTTGAAGGTGTTGGACATAAAGGATACAGTGAATCCTTTGTCACATAAATTACTAACACTCAGCAGATTATGCTTCAAGCCCTCGACTAGTGCAACTTTAGTTATTGATACACAGCCGTTGGTCAAAGTGCCATAGCTCACAGTCTCACCTTTACTGTTGTCGCCATATGATACGGATGGTCCTCGTTTGTCAGTAACATCTACGAGCAGTGACTTATCACTCATCATATGTCTGGAGCATCCGTTATTGAGTATCTACTTCCTTTGATTGATCTTTGACTTCAAGTGGTCTGGTAATGAATTCCAGATATGCTCCTGCAAGATAACAGATTACACTTTTGGTGCCCAAACTTGTCTCGGGCGGTTAGGAGAAACAACAACATTGTCAACAGTTCCAGATTTTGCTTTATTAGGAACTTTAGCTTTCCAAGTTGACTTTACTTTGTTAGTGTCAGTTGCTTCTTTTATTTGGGTTTTCTTGGGAGAGTTACTCCTTTGAGATTTAGATTTAGATTTGCTAGAAGAACCCTTTTTGATGAACTGATCTTTATTAATATGAACTTGATTACAAAGCCAGTCATCAGATAGACTCCAACACTCATAGTGATAATGGCATATTTCTCTACAGATGGAACAGACACTATGATACGGAGCGAAACAGGGGATGCAGGTTTCTTCGGTTTAATAGGTTTTCTACTCTGTTCCTTATGGCTTAATCCTTTGCGATTGGGTGACGCACTCTTGGCCCAAGATGTGCTAGCCTTAGCCTTTCCTTTCTTTTTGGGTGCTACAATTTCGGCTTTAAACTGCAGCAGCCTTCCCTTAATCTTTAGGTACGGGTGCTACTACTTTGGGATTAGCAGTAACAGCAGCATGTAGGCTATGTAGCGTGGGAGACTCATGTTAAGCACCTCTCGCTTTGTGCATGTTTCATACAAAGTTCAATCAAATACATGCGGCTTGTATGGGTTTTCTTCTTTGATGTTTATTTATTTATTTTGGATATTTCATTATTTATTTGATTTTACTATAGTCATTACTATCATTAGGGTTTCTATTATTCTATATTAAGTAATTAAGGGTAGAGAAGTCTATTCCATTAGAGTTTTTATTATACTAATGTTTTCATTGTTTTAACTCTATACCTATAAAAGGCCTTGTAATGGACATAAATAAACATTCTAGTTTGCTTTAATCAATTATAAACTCTCAATTATAGATTGATTCTTATTTTTCGGTTTTTTAGTTAATTATTTAAATTGCTTGGGTTTGATTTTGAGTAAATTATGTTACCCTTTTCTAGATTGTTGTTGGATCATAATCAAGGTCATCAATAATTTTTTAATAGCTCAATTGGTTTATTGATATCCTTATTCCAATTCCTCTTATCAACAATCCTTTTAGCTCTCATCAACAATTGAAAGTGCGAAACATTGGAATCTCCAAACAGACATGGGTAAATCAACTCATCATGAATGTTTATGAACGTCATCATTCTCACCTTTCATTGTTAAAATAGTTCTTTTGTACATCTAGGAGGTTGACTGACTGTATAGAACGAGCTTGTGTCGTAACATTGTCGTTGTTGTTGTTACCATCACCAACATTAGTATTTACGACATTGACATTATTAATATCATTAGATTTTTACTTGGGTGTAATATCATTTGTTAGGTCCTTGGAAGATTGGGTCAAAAGGGGAGGGGGTGTTGAAAATTGTTGGTCCCTTGTAGCCTAGAGGGGGTGAATAGGCTCTTATCGAAACTCTTTTCTTTCTCTTTGGCACAACACTTATCTGGTTAAGAGATAGAATCAATGCGAAAGATAACCAAATAGTGGAAGTATTTTGTTTTATTATCGAGAATGATAAATATAACAAAATTGAAGTAGACTAAAGCTTGAAAGCTTTTTAGACCTACTAACAACTCTTTAACACTCTGTTTACAAGTACACACACGCTAGCCTCTATAATCTCTTTAAGCTCTAACTTCTCCAGATATAAATATACAAGTGTTGCTATTTATAGTGACATCCACAAGAGACAACCTTGGAACTTGTTGTTCCAGGATATTGTGCCCATTCTTGTCTCTTGGAAATCTCTCTCGCATTAATTCTTGCGGATGTGGTTTTCAAGATCTTGGGTTTGCAACGCATAAGAGTCTTTGTAAGTTCCCAAGTGTAGTTAAAGTTGTGTCCACATATCCGGATGATCCACGTGTAAAATGCTTTAGGTTCTCAACAAGTTTGTCTTACATCGAAACAGTGAGTGGTGACTTTGATTACGAAGAGATAAATTGAAGTAGTGTCTTCTTGAATCTGGTGTAAGGTTCCTTACTCCGTGTTTAAATTAAGCTCAGATCCTTACTCCATAATACTGATTGCTTACTCCGTATCAAATTGGTACTTGAATCCTTATTCCGTGTAAGCGCTTCCTTACTACATATGAAAGAGAAGGTCGGAGTGCTTACTCCGCATCGCGCTTCCTTACTCCGTATCTAGTTTCCTTACTCCGCATGAGTTAAAGGAACGGATGGCTTACTCCGTATCGGTGTATCCTTACTCTGCATGAGTGAGTGGTTCGGATTCCTTACTCCGCAACTAGTTTCCTTACTCCGCTTTTAGTTCCCTTACTACATGCGAATAAAGACTTAAGTCCTTATTCCGTAGAAGTACTTCAGATTACTCTGCATGTATGGAAAACTCAGATTCCTTACTCCGTGTTTTCTTTACCTTAGTCCGGTTGAAATATAAGGTGCGGATTTCTTAGTCCGTAGCTTTTAGGTTCTTAGTCTGCATGAGTGATCCTTATTCCATATGAGATAAAGACTTGGTTATATACCAAGTGTTTGATGACACTCATTCTCACATGGATCAGGATTATATATCCCATCCTTAGCTTTGCTCACATAAGTGTAGATCTGGATGAAGGTCATATCTTCTGTAATGACTTAAGATAAAACAACAAAGGTCTCAAATCAAATTACATAGGGCTTTATCAAGATTATACAAATTCCGGGCTTGATCCAACAATCTCCCCCAATTATGGATATGCCCAAACTTTTTTTAATCTGATCTGGTAAGCAACGCAAAGAGATGACAAATAGAAAAGAAATTACACCCATTTTCATTGATCAGCAATAAAGTACAATTCAGCCTTTATACAAAATTTTCATTAAGGTACACAAGGCTTACTATACTTGAAGATCATTGTTGCAGCCTTCTCTCTAAGCTCCATTGTCTGCTCCATTGTGTAGCTTGGGTCTTGTTCCGGTTTTTATCCACCTTGACAATAGATTTGATAAAGAAGTAGACAAAGGCTCCAGCTATCTCCATCAGGCTGTTGTGGCACTAGCTTCTTGCCCTGGACCATCGCCTTGACTTTTCAATTAGACCCAACGGAGTTAGGCCTCTTTCTTCATAAAGCCCCGATTGCTTTACGACTTCCGTCAGATGAATACGCAGTGGCTCAAATTGATTCCTTCTAACATTTTGCTCCACAACTTGATGGGAATCAATTAGGATCAACTATTTGGATGGAATCATAAAGACAACCAGCATGAAGTGCGGCATCATGACCCGGTGCGGAATGAGGACAGATTGAAGAGTCTTCCAGGGAGTGCTATCCTCGGCAGGTTTTGTTGATGAAGGTCTGAATATCAGCTAAGTTTGGAAGATACCCTTCATTCCAACAAGGCAAGATATCAAACATGTGCCTGTCCTTCTACGGGGACGAAAACAGCCTCATCTCCATCTTAACTCGCTGAGAGAAGTTGTCTATATCTTATGCGGTGAGCAGACCCGTCTCGAAACGAATAGTCCTTATGTTTTGAGGAGAGAAAGGGTACAACTCGGATAGACATCTTCTCTCAGCATTTGATATGGCATACCTGGCCATAGCATTAAAAACACTTCCATCCTCATCAAGAGGATCAAGATCCGCGTATGATGGGAGGGGAAGGTGTCACCGTGCAGATAGAGTGGACGAAGGAGGAGCTGCACTAGAGTAGCTAGGTTGAGAGAAGCGGCCGTGTTTGGGGATGGTAACTCCCGGAAGCGGTGAGGATGCGACCGCTTTTTGTCGGCATGAGAGGAGGAAGGTGCAGGAGGATCGGATGACACTTTCTTCCCCGGTTGGGTAGATCGGCGAGGGACAGGAGGAGGATGAGCCATCGTGTGAGCCAAGTCCGCAAAAGAGGTGGACAGGGGAATGGACGAGGCGACAAGGTCCATCTTTTGCTCGATGGAGGTGGAAGAGTCGGTTAAGGCGAGAGAGGAGTTGGGCACCGAGGGCATCAACCTTAGCGGCGATGGCGAAAATTTGGGCGTTTTGGGCTTGGGTGTGCCGATCCAAGCGAGCATACAAGACACGGCATCGAGTGAACCGTGCCAATTGAGGCACGTCCAAGCGCCAACTCCGGAGCTTTGGAGGACTCCCCAGCGAGAATAGGTGCGGGTGTGCGCTGGGCAAAGGAGTCGGCAGGAGTGGAGGGGACGTCGGCAAGCGAAGCAAAGGGGGCATCCGGAGAATCGAAGCGGCCGGAGCAACAAAGCCACTATGACCAGAGAGGTCAACAACAAGGATGGCATCCGTAGGAGAGGCGGACCGAGCCTCGGCCAGGGGAGGGAACCCGTGCGTCATGGGCCTTTGCGGAGGAGACAGCGAAGGGAACGTACGGAAAATGAGCAGGCGTAAGAAAGCCATGGTCCAAATTCCAGACGATCATATCCTCCGGGGTGCGGGTGTGTTTGGCATAGAACACCTTGATTTCGTTGTCGGGGATGGAGGCGGTGCAGGCGAGGCTAAACGGAACTAAAGGTCCGTTAAGGTGTCGGCGGAGAGATGGTCTAGGTAGTCTTGGGGTTGAGGTAGAGGAGGCAAAGGAGCTTCCGAAGAGATTCCGGGACATCAGCGATGGCGGGCAATTGTGTCCAGCTGGCCAGGACAGAATAAGAAGTAGAGGGAGTGGGAACATCCACGACGAGGGAGTTGGGGAAACAACCTTAGGTAAACCTGGGTGAGAAGGTCCCACAACCTCGGAAGGGTCGGCACGGATGCTGTCTTTGGGAGGCTCGAGAAATGGAAGGAGCGGCGACGGACCAAATCCGGGAGGACCGGTGAGCGGAGGCGACTTCGGGGGCACGACTGTCGGAGGGGTCACCAACCGAGCTGCCTTGTTGTTCGAGGCGGGAAGAAGGTGGAGAGCGATAGAGGGACGACGGGCCGTCAAGTTCCCAAGCGGTGTAAGGTGGCAAAGATAATAAGCCTGAGGGAAAGGAACGACATCATATCGGGCAAAATGGTCCGGATGAAGATGCGGAAGACGGCGCAGTATCCACCGAAAGGAATGGTTCTTTGGACCGTTCTTCAGCAGTCGGAACAAGAAAGTCCCCCATCCATCGGGAGACGCTCATAGATGCTGTACATAGCCAATAGAAGGTCGTACGGGATGGAATCCAGAGTAGTGGTATGAGCCAGGAGGCAACGGCTCAATATGGTCACCATACATCGGTAGCGACCTTGAAAAGACATCATTTTGTACTCCTTCCCCTTATAGGAGCAACCCATGGAAACAGCCATTGTCTCGGCATCCGGGCACCGAGGATCACCAAGAGGGAGGTTGAGAGCGGCGCGGAGGACGTCGGGGGTGATCAAGATGGATTCACCGCGGACGTAGGAGATAATGGAGTCGGTGGTGTGATAACGTGCATTTTATGCCGTTATTCTAGTGTTTATTTAGGATGTTTAAGAGCATGATTAGAGCCTTATTGCTTCATATATCATATATATTTGCTCTAACCCCTAGGAAGATGCTATTGGCAAGTACATGCGTTTTTAAGTGTTTTGGCAGATTTTGGACCTCACTTTTGACATAGTAGATGGCCTCAAACAATTGGCGTGCAAGAAGCAAAGTTGCTTGGAATGATGTCCTCTACCTACCATAGAAATTTCAGAGCATTTGGAGCTGAACGTTGAATTCACCCAATTCACGTGCAAGCCTATTTTTGCCTCTCGAGCCTCTACAGATGCAAGGAAGCTTGGGGAGAAGTTTGAGCTGATTTGGAGGTGCACGTGAATTCACCATATCACGTGCAAATTGGCATGCAGAGATATTTTTGGACCGATCCAATCATTTTTCCATGCTGATCATTTGTTCCTGAAGGCCCAAGTCCAAATTGTGGATGGAAGATAGAGTTTTTAATGTTTCGAGTGTTACTTATCAAAACTACGCCGTTTTGATAAGTGGGCTAGGTTACACACCTCAAAGCCCATCCAAACTCTATAAATACAAGCCTCCACGCCTCTGCTAGCAAGGCCTAACCCCCCTACACGTTTTAGAGAGAGAGAGAGAGGCTCCACGACTTGGAGGTGCTCCTTGACCTAGGAGAGCAGCCGTCGCAGCCGTCGCAGCAGCCGTCGCGGATTTTGGAGCCTGGATTTGAAGCTTTGCTTTGTGCGCGTGATCAAGAAGAAAATGTTGAGCTTTTCGCTTTGTGTTTGCTTGTAATCATGCGTGAGTAGTTCTTTTAATCTAGGGGAGCAATGTAGCCCCCTTGTTGCTTTCTTTGTGTTTATGAATATTTGGGTTTGATGATTGAGTTTTGCATGTTTTATGAATCTGTTCTTAATTCTATCTTTGGATGTACACCTTGGTATTCTTAGCCCTAGTCGGCAAGGATTGAGATTCATAACTTATTTGTAATTGGTGTGATCATTATCCTTTTGCAAGTATGATTTATTGGCTTTGCATGTTTGTGTGTTTAGATGACCATTCGGCATACAACTCTTAAAAGGACCTCAATGACCATTTGTTGTCCTTGGCTTATGTTTAGCATGTTTTCAATCGGACAACCCTAATACCATGAACCAGGAGAGATAACATAGGGAGGTGAAATTGTGACCCTAGATGCTTTTAATCCTTGAAACTTAATCCTAAAATCGGTTTACTTTCCGTGTTTATTCAGAAAACCACATAAAAATTAGATCTTTAGTTTAAAAAAGAAAACTTTTTGCCAAGACATTTTATAGAACAAGAGTAATTGGGTGATTTGATTTGAGAACTAGAGAACTAGGTTAATCCCTGTGGGTTCGACCCCTTTCTTCTTCTTATTCTTTTAGTGCAAACTTAGGGAATTTATTATTTTGAAGAGAGATTTAACGACATTAGCTAGCTCTTTTAGGGAGGCTAAAAATCTTGTCTGTCAAATTGGCGCCGTTCTTGGGGGATTCAACGGTTTACTAGTTTTTAAAATCAACATTGAGTGAAATTGTTTGAATTCCGATCTTGGTGTTTTATTTTGTCTTTTATTTTCTGTTATTTTGTGTTCTTTATTTGTTTATTTTGAATTGTTAGGAGCTGCTGGGTGTGTTCTTGTTGTTGTTTACAGGAACATACATCAAGGATTCCTAGTTGTGCATGCAAAGAGAGGAGGATATACAATTTACGGGAACCTGAAAGGTTATTCAGAGCTCGTCGTAGAGCGGCTAGGGAAGCGACACGTGAGGCGGAAGAAGCACTACAAGGCTTGGAGCAATCCTTAGGCGATCTGATGGCAGATCTCGGACCTGATGGTGGTGCACCGCAAGGAGGGGCCAATTACAATGGCCAATATCCGGAAGAAGAGGGTAATAGGTTTATGCCCAGAACCTTCTTAGATTATGCGAGGCCGATGATGTCGGACCATTATTCCGGGATTCGGCGGACAAGAGTCTAAGCGAATAGCTTCGGTGAAGCCGGCATTGATCAACATGGTGAGCAACAACGCGTTTGGAGGAACAGCCGTGGATGATCCACACCAGCATTTGATGAGGTTCTACCAGGTGTGTGACACCATCAAGATCAACAATGTGTCGGAGGAGGCCATAAAGCTAAGGCTTTTCCCTTTCTCTTTAAAGGATAGAGCTCTTGGCTGGTTCAACGATCTGCCCAACAGGTTCAATCAACACTTGGGAGGAGATGCGGACCAAGTTCATGTCAAAGTACTTCCCTCCTTCCAAGGTGATCCGGCTCGAGAGGAGAGATTAGCAGGTTCGAGGCAAGATGAGATGGAGACTCTTCATGAAGCTTGGGAGCATTTCAAAGACTTAGTGAGAAGATGCCCCGATCATGGAAGACCCCGGTGGATTCAAATTGAATCTTTCTACACAGTCTTCGGTCCCACTCACAAGACAAGGTGAATGCAAGTTGGAGGATGCTTGATGAATCTAGAGCCTGACGCAGCAGAGCTCTTGGAGAGGCTGTCATTAGCTGATTGGCGGTGGTCAATGTGCGTACTTCAAAGCCAGAGGGAGAAGATAGCTTCGATTGAAAATTCTTCCAATGATGTGCAAGCACAGATTCAAGCTTTAGTGAAAGGCATGGAAGTTTTGGCTCTTAAAGTTGAAGGATCACAAGCTTTACCAGTAGTTGAGCGGGGCTAGAGTGGAGGTGAAGAAGCAAATTATGTTGGAGGAAAGGGCTTGTACCCGAAACAGCAATTTTATCCTCAACAACAACAACTAGGGTACAACCAGAATCAGCGACAATCTCAACCATTTCAGAGAACTCGGGAACCGAGGGGGAGATACCTCATTTCAAGTACAAATATGTGCCCCCCGGGATGAAGCGAGAATCCATATGCTACGGATAATTATTTACACCCACCTCCAGGATTCGACCAGAAACTGACCTCGGCCACTGGAACGAAAAGAGGAAGGGTATATCGAGAATGTGGATGAGCCAACCAAAAGAGAGGATAGTTTGGAGGAAAGGGTAGTCACCATGGAATCTTCAATGAAGAATATAGAAAAGCTGCTTGTGAGTTTGGCTCAGAATGTAAATCAAGGGGTGTCAACCAATACTTTTCCAAGTGACACTGAGGTGAACCCCAAGGAGAGTTGCAAGGCTATCACTCTAAGGAGCGGGAAGACACTGAATGAAGCTGAAGAGCCTAAGAAGAAGGCAATTCCAGAAGAACAAAGCAGACCCTTGGAAGCCGATGACCAAGGAAAATCGAGATAAAGCTGAAGAAAGAGTGCAAGAGAAGAAGGACAAGCGGCTCGGTCAAGACGAAATAGGCGAAGAACAAAGGCAAGAGCTCGGAGCTGCTATGCCATTTCCTCGAGAGGCTGAGGAACCGAGAGGGTTGAAGAAGAGTATGAGCGCTTCCTGAGTTTGTTCAAGAAGCTTGAGATTAACATTCCATTTGTGGAAGTTTTGGAGCGGATGCCTAGGTACGAAAATATATCAAAGATTTTGTGACAAAAAAGAGGAAATATGGGGATCATGAGACGGTGGCGATCACTAACGAGGTGAGCAGTGTTGTTCAACAGAGTTTGCCCATCAAGCATAAAGATCCGGGCAGCTTTAATCTCCCTTGTGTGATTGGCAATGCACCGCGGCAGCGAGCCCTATGTGATTTAGGGGCCAACATCAATTTGATTTCCTTTGCTTTGTACAAGCGGCTTGGGCTTAAGGGCATGAAGCCCACTTCCATATCATTGCGGTTCGCAGACCGGTCCAGCTGGAAGACCTGAAGGAATCATTGAAGATGTGCTTTAGTTAAAGTGGGCTCCTTCATATTTCCAGCAGATTTTGTTGTTTTGGAGATGGAAGAAGATAGAGGAGTTCGGTACTCCTTGGAAGACCGTTTCTCGAACCGAGTTGTGCATTGATTGATGTTGCTCAAGGGCAGCTAACTCTAAGAATTAATGAGGAGACCTTAGTCTTCCACATGGGGAAGGCTCTGCAAGGTCAAGAGGGAGGAGGATTACCTTTGGGTTGAAGACCTTGAGGAATTGGTGGAAGATTACTTGGCGAAAGAAATTACCACCACCAATGATGAAGCCCTTCGCTATAGAAGCTCAACAAGATGAAGAGATGTACTTGACGGCTGAGAAAGATGAGCAAACTACAAACTCTTTGGAGCAAGGTGAGGAGGAGAAAGAAGATGACGTGCATCCAGCTCCCGGCTGAAGGAGCTGCTGGACACCTAAGGTATGAATTTCTAGACTCTACAAATCAATTCCCTGTCATTGTTGCTTCTAATTTGAATGATGTGGAGTGTACTCAATTGTTAGAAGTCCTTAGGAAACACAAAAAGGCCCTAGGATGGAACATTGAAGACATTAGGGGTATTAGTCCAGGGATTTTGATGGTCCCTTGGAGCCTAAAGGGGGGGGTGAATAGGCTCTTATTCGAACTCTTTCTTTTCTCTCAAGACACAAAGACTTATCTAGTTTAAGTGATAATATCAACTGCGGAAGATAACCAGATAGTGGAAGTATTTTGTTTTATTATCACAAAGTGATTACAACAAAATAGAAGCAAACACTCTCTTACACTCTGTTTACAACTTTGAATTCACACACTAGCCAAGTGCCTTTTCTATTTTTTGCACTTCTTCGCTCTAGCTCACTCTTTTTACAAGAAGTATAAGTATGAATATTTATACAAAACATTCCTAAGAGACAACCTTGGAACTTGAAGTTCCGGAATGCGTTCCACTAACTATCCCTTGGTAATCTATCTGCCTTGACTGCTGCGGATTGTGGAGCTCAAGATCTTGGATTCGAAGAGTATAAGTGTCTTTGTGAGTTCCGAGATACAATTAAGGTTGTGTCCACATATCCGGATGATCCACGTGTAAGATTCTTCTTGTTCTAAATGCATTCTTCTTACATCGGGACAGCACGAGCTGATAACTTTAAATGCGGTATCATTGGGCGGTGTCTTCTTGGTCCGGTGTAATTTTCCTTACTCCGTAGTTAATGAAGCTCGGAACCTTACTCCGTGTCGGTGGTTGCTTATTCCGTATCTATTCGGTACTAGAATCCTTAGTCCGTGTCAGCGCTTCCTTACTCCGCATGTAAGTTCCTTACTCCGTATGTAAGTTTCTTACTCCGTATGTAAGTTCCTTACTCCGTGTGTAAGTTCCTTACTCCGTATGTAAGTTCCTTACTCCGTATGTAAGTTCCTTACTCCGTGTGTAAGTTCCTTACTCCGTATGTAAGTTCCTTACTCCGTATGTAAGTTCCTTACTCCAGGCGAGTAATAAGTCCGGATTCCTTACTCCGCATCTATTTTCCTTACTCCGCACTTATTTTCCTTACTCCGCACTTATTTTCCTTACTCCGCACTTATTGTCCTTACTCCGCACTTATTTTCCTTACTCCGCACTTATTGTTACTTGGTTATTTACCAAGTGTTTGACGACACTAACTCTTGTCCGGGATCGAGGTTATGTATCCTGTCCTTAGCTTTGCTCTCACGAGTGCATCTTTGGATTAGTGACATACCTTCTGCAATGATCAAATAAACACAAAAGATCTCAGATCAAATTACATAAGGCTTTAACGGCATTATCCAAATTCTGGGTTTGATCCAACGGATTTGCATGCATAAGATTTTGATGAATGATGATTTTAAACCCACTGCTGAAAGACAAAAGAAGATTAAACCTGCTATGAAAGAAGTTGTTAGAAAAGAAATTTTAAAATGGAAAAATGCGGGTATAATTTATGCTATTTCGGATAGTGAGTGGGTGAGTCCATTGCATGTTGTGCCCAAGAAAGGGGGCATGAATGTGATTAAGAATGAGAAAAATGAATTGATCCCATCTCGCACTGTGACGGGATGGAGAGTGTGTGTTGACTATAGGAAGCTGAACAAGGCCACTAGGAAGGATCATTTTCCTCTTCCTTTCATTGACCAAATGTTGGATAGGTTAGTGGCTATAGTCACTACTTGCTTTTTAGATGGCTATTCAGGGTATAATCGGATCATGGTTAAGCCCGAGGACCAAGAAAAGACCACCTTCACGTGCCCTTTTGGCACATTTGCATTTAGGAGAATGCCATTTGGGCTTTGTAATGCCCCTGCCACCTTTCAAAGGTGTATGATGGCTATTTTTCAGGGTTTGGTTGAGGAGATCATGGAGGTCTTCATGGATGACTTCTCGGTGTTTGGTTCCTCCTACCAACGGTGCTTGAAAAATCTAGATGTGGTCTTAGAGATGTGAGGAGAAGGAACTAGTCCTAAATTGGGAGAAATGCCATTTCATGGTAACAGAGGGGATAGTTCTAGGGCACAAGGTGTCTGCACATGGTTTGGAGGTAGACAAGGCAAAAATCTCCACTATTGAGACTCTGCCACCTCCAACTAATGAAAAAGGAGTGAGAAGTTTCCTTGGCCATGCTGGCTTTTATAGGAGATTCATTAAGGACTTCTCAAAAAT
The DNA here is from genome assembly GCA_023512835.1 of Taxillus chinensis. NCBI lineage: Eukaryota > Viridiplantae > Streptophyta > Magnoliopsida > Santalales > Loranthaceae > Taxillus > Taxillus chinensis. Next base: position 40,957,843 of record CM042084.1, read on the forward strand.
TGCAAAACCCATGAGTAGGTTGTTAGAAAAAGACACAAGCTTTGAGTTTAATGAAGATTGCTTAGAAGCTTTTAACATCCTCAAGGGTAAGTTAGTCACTTTTTGTTATAGTCACACCTTGACTGGGCTCGACCTTTTGAGCTAATGTGTGATGCGAGTGATTATGCTTGTGGGGGTAGTCTTAGGGCAAAGGCGAGAAAAGGTGTTTAGGGTCATTTACTATGCTAGTAAGACCTTAGATGATGCTCAACCAGAACTATACCACCACTGAGAAAGAGTTCTTAGCTGTGGTTTATGGTTGCAACAAGTTTAGACCCTACCTTTTGGGGTCTAAAGTCATTGTTTATACTGATCATGCTTGCATTGAAATATTTGTTTGCTAAAAAAGAAGCTAAGCCACGCTTGATTAGATGGGTTCTCCTCTTACAGGAATTTGACCTTGAAATTGGAGACACAAAGGGAGCCCTAAATTCAGTGGCTGATCACCTCTCACGTGTAGAGAATGCACCTAAGTCTCTACCCATTGTAGATGACTTTCCTGATGAGAAGTTGTTTGAGGTGCATCATCTTCCTTGGTTTGCAGACATAGCAAATTATTTAGCCACTGGGTTCATACCCAGCGGTTAAGACTACCACCAGAGAAAGAAATTGGTAGTGGATGCTAGGAAATACATTTGGGAAGACCCAATTCTTTATAGGAGGTGTCCAGACCAAATCATAAGAAAGTGTGTCCTTGAGGAGGAGGTAGATGACATAATACATCATTGTCATGCATCACATTATGGGGGCCACTTTGGGGTGCAAAGAAGCTGTGGCTAAGATCATGCGGTGTGGCTTTTATTGGCCTCACATGGTGAAAGACACCTATGTCTACATCAAAAAGTGTGATAGATGTCAAAGGGTAGGTGGTCTATCTAGGAAAAATGAGATGCCATTAACTGGAATTCTTCCGGTTGAAATTTTTGACATTTGGGGCATTGACTTCATGGGGCCCTTCCCCAATTCGATGGGTATTCATACATTTTCTTGCTGTGGATTATGTGTCTAAGTGGGTAGAAGCTATTCCTACTAGAGTGAATGATGCTAGGGTTGTGACTCACTTCCTTACTAGGAACATCTTTAGCCGTTTTGGGACACCAAGGGCTATAATCGATGATGAGGGTAGTCATTTCTGCAACAAATTGTTTGATAAATTATTGAACAAGTATGGTGTCACTCATAGGAAGTCTTTAGCTTACCACCCACAAGCTAATGGACAAGCGAAGTGTCTAACAGAGAGATTAAGGCCATTTTAGAGAAAACTGTTGGAGCCAATAGGAAAGATTGGTCTCAAAGGCTTGATGAAGCCTTATGGGCATATAGGACAGCTTACAAAACTCCCATTGGGATGTCACCTTACCGTATTCTATATGGTAAGGCATGTCACTTGCCTGTGGAACTAGAACACAAGGCTCATTGGGCCTTGAAGAAGTTAAATTTCAACCCACAAGAGATCAAGGAGCTTAGGATGACTCAATTAATTGAGTTAGATGAGCTTAGGTTGGATGCCTATGATAGTGCTAAATTTTACAAAGAAAGAACTAAGAAATGGCATGATAGGCAACTCAACAATGAACCTTTAACCTTAGGGCAGAAAGTTCTTCTATTTAACACAAGGTTGAGGTTATTTCCTGGCGAATTAAGGTCCAAGTGGATGGGACCTTTTGTAATAGTTGATAAGAAGCCATATGGGAGCTTTGAGCTCCAAGTCAGTAGATGGCCAGAAATTTTGGGTGAATGGCAATAGGTCAAACCATACTTTGATTCAACTCGGAGGGAGATAGTTGATTCCCTCTCTTTCACCATTGCTTGATCATAACGCAAGTCTAGCTACAGACTTTAAATAAAGCGTTGGTTGGGAGGCAACCCAATGTTTATTGCTATGTTTTATTTTATGTTATTTTCTTTTATTTATTTTATTCAATAAATTGTTTGCAAGCTAACCATTGTGCAGGAGACTTTGCTTCTTTCTTAACTAATAAAGAGAGGCCATCTTCAAAGGCTTCCATACCAAAATCACTCCGGTGGAATCTTTGCTTGCTACTACATGATGGCTATTCTGCAAGGGAGAGAAACTTGGGAAGTGCGCGGCGAGACGTCGGTTGACTTTGTGGCTCAGGTGCGACGAATGGTGGCCAATGTCATCTACTATTACAGCTTGCCAAACCAGGGGTAAGTATTTTCCTACTCCCTATTTTATGCCATGAGGACATAGCATATTTTAAGTGTGGTGTATGGGGAGTGACTTGAGCCACTTGCTTGTCTTTTATGTTGTGATTGCATGTTTTATTTAAAAAAAAAAACTTGTTTTTAGTTGCATGATTGTTTGAGTTGTTTGCTTGAATGATTTGCTTGTGGAGGCATGGATATTAAGTATGCAATTTTGGCTTAAAATTTAATTTTTATGCCACATTAGTATCATGTTGTGATAAGGGTGTTAAAGTAGTTAAAATGTGCTTTGAATTGGTTTAATCATGTCTTTATCTTATGAATGATATCACCATGTTTTTGGAGCTGAGTTTTGAATATTAGCTGAGCATGAAATGCTATGATAGACCTAAGTAACCCTTAAAGTTGAGTGAAAAAGAAATGAAAAATGAGAACAGCTTCTTTTTAGCCATTGAGTGACATTTATGGTTTTTGGGTAATAGTTTGATTTGATACTCTTCTTGCATTCAACATTGGTTATTTAATGGTAGGAGTCAAGTAAGCATGTAATTACTTATTAGTGCTCGAGTGTTTGGTGTGGAGTTAGGATGCAAGACCTCTGAGTCATTGTGCTGTCTTTGCATTCTTTTCTTTATTGTGTGATATTATTAGAAAAGGCTGTGATATAAAATGTGAAAAAGCCATCACTTAATTGGGAAATGGGATGTGAGACATCAATGAATTTCTGTCTCTCCTTATGTAGCAAAATGGCAAGGAGTTTGCATTAAAAAAAATCAGTCTTATTTATGTGTTATGTGAGTAAAAAAAAGAGTGAATAATCCATCAAGGGAGAGCATAAAATGCAACCTTGTAAGGTTATTACTTAAAAAAAAAAAAAAAGAGATTCAGAATAAAAGCCACAATGGCTTGATGTTTTTGTGTGATTGTTTAAATTTGTAGCCACATTGGCTCAGTTTTGTGTTTTGAGAGTGTTGAGCTCAATTCTTTAGCTCATGTTTTGTTTATTGAGTTTAGAATAGAGTGTGAGTTGAAATAAAGTAGAATAGTGAGTGTGTTTTCTTTGATGAGCACAATAGGGAACTCTCATGATTGCTTGGCAAGTACTTAATCAATAGCTGATGGCGAGTGTAGAGATAGAGTTTTCCATCCATTGTTCATTGATAGGTATTGGGCTTGAGCATTATTATATTTGAGTGAGGCTGCTTATCCTTGGTAAGAACTTAAAGGGAAACTAGGTGCTATTTTATCACGGATTGCTTGCTCATATCTGAAATTTAAGTGGTGATATTGCATGGTTGTTGGACTTAGGGATATGGACATGAATTAACTAAGTTACGACTCATTTTGATGCTTAAATTCCCATTTCATCATGATAGAGTTGCAAGCTTAGGAAACCATGATTCTCCTTGATTGTTATTTTATTTTTCTTCCGTTTGACTGCGTGTTTATTTTATTTTTGCATGCTTGTATGTTTTTGCTTGAGGACAAGCAATGGTTCAAGTGTGGTGTATTTGATAACATGCATTTTATGCCGTTATTCTAGTGTTTATTTAGGATGTTTAAGAGCATGATTAGAGCCTTATTGCTTCATATATCATATATATTTGCTCTAACCCCTAGGAAGATGCTATTGGCAAATACATGCGTTTTTAAGCTGTTTTGGCAGATTTTGGATCTCACTTTTGACATAGTAGATGGCCTCAAACAATTGGCGTGCAAGAAGCAAAGTTGCTTGGAATGATGTCCTCTACCTACCACGGAAATTTCAGAGCATTTGGAGCTGAACGTGAATTCACCCAATTCACGTGCAAGCCTATTTTTGCCTCTCAGGCCTCTACGGGATGCAAGGAAGCTTGGGGAGAAGTTTGGCCCGATTTGGAGGTGCACGTGAATTCACCATATCACGTGCAAATTGGCGTGCGAGATATTTTTGGACCGATCCCATCGTTTTTCCATGCTGATCATTTGTTCCTGAAGGCCCAAGTCCAAATTGTGGATGGAAGATAGAGTTTTTAATGTTTCGAGTGTTACTTATCAAAACTACGCCGTTTTGATAAGTGGGCTAGGTTGCACACCTCAAAGCCCATCCAAAATCTATAAATACAAGCCTCCACGCCTCTGCTAGCAAGGCCTAACCCCCTACACGTTTTAGAGAGAGAGAGAGGCTCCACGACTTGGAGGTGCTCCTTGACCTAGGAGAGCAGCGTCGCGACAGCCGTCGCCGCAGCCGTCGCGGATTTTGAAGCCTGGTTTGAAGCTTTGCTTGTGCGCGTGATCAAGAAGAAGATGTTGAGCTTTTCCGCTTTGTGTTTGCTTGTAATCATGCGTGAGTAGTTCTTTTAATCTAGGGGAGCAATGTAGCCCCCTTGTTGCTTTCTTTGTGTTTATGAATATTTGGGTTTGATGATTGAGTTTTGCATGTTTTATGAATCTGTTCTTAATTCTATCTTTGGATGTACACCTTGGTATTCTTAGCCCTAGTCTGAGGCGGATTGAGATTCATAACTTATTTGTAATTGGTGTGATCATTATCCTTTTGCAAGTATGATTTATTGGCTTTGCATGTTTGTGTGTTTAGATGACCATTCTGGCATACAACTCTTAAAAGGACCTCAATGACCATTTGTTGTCCTTGGCTTATGTTTAGCATGTTTTCAATCGGACAACCCTAATACCATGAACCGGTAGAGATAACATAGGGAGGTGAAATTGTGACCCTAGATGCTTTTAATCCTTGAAACTTAATCCTAAAATCAGATTACTTTCTGTGTTTATTCGAAAAACCACATAAAAATTAGATCTTTAGTTTAAAAAAGAAAACTTTTGCCAAGACATTTTATAGAACAAGAGTAATTGGGTGATTTGATTTGAGAACTAGAGAACTAGGTTAATCCCGTGGGTTCGACCCCTTTCTTGTTGCTATTCTTTTAGTGCAAACTTAGGGAATTTATTATTTTGAAGAGAGATTTAACGACATTAGCTAGCTCTTTTAGAGAGGCTAAAAATCTTGTTTGTCATGGTGCGGCGGATCCATTGGTAGAACTCGAGGATGTTTTCAATAAGAAGATCAACGGGGTTGGAGATCAGGTTCAAGATGTGAGAGGCTTCCAGGAGTGGGCGGAGTTCCAGAAACCAAGTCGGAGGATCGGAGATAGCACGCCAATCAACCAGATGGTCGGGGTTAATCCCAAAAAGAGAAGTTTTGGGTGCCATTTGAGGGAAAGATTGAGAGGAGAAGGAGGTGAGGTCTTGGGGATTGAAGGAGCGACGAGGGTTTTAGGGATTTGGAAAATGTAAAACTCGCGCTGCGTAGGAATGTCCAGGATATATAAGACCGAGTCTGTGAATGTCAGCGAGTCTAGGGATTAAGCGAGTGGAACAGTGAACCGCTTGACATGCTGATGTCATGAGTCTTGAGAGTAAGCGTGCCTCCGGATATAGAGATGACGTGGAGACGGCTTGACCAGGGAATGATAACAGCTGTTTGCCTTCTTTGGGAAGTGTGTGCATCCCGAGACATGCATTTAATGGACCATCATTATTCCTCCTCAAAAGCACGCGATATATAATAAGACATGATTTATCGCGATTTGAGAGTTCCAAGAGTCCAGAGGAATGAACCGACAATCATCCGGAGTATACGATATCCGAGATAAGATCATCCGAATGAAAAGTAAACTGTGTCCGGAGAAACAAAGTACGGTAAAAGAGAAGTAGATTCCTTTGCTGTTGCGAAGTCGAAGAGAAGAGAAATACCACAACACTTCAAATCCGAGACTATAGACAAGATATATCGATAAAGGTGCAAAGAGAATCTGAACCTTAGCTTCACAAAAAATAAACTAAAAGAACAGAAAGGCTGCTTGGAAGGAATTAGTAAGGATATGAACAAATAGTCTATTGAAGAGCAACTGAATCCGAACTAGTGAAGAATAGAACTTAATGCATTGAAAAGGAATGGAGTAGACACATACATACGAGAGAATGCTCATTATTCTTGAATCAAGGCATATGTCGGATAATAAACACACAAGTTCATATCGGTCAACATAACGAAACCGTCTGCTAAACGACGTAGCTAAGATGATTAAAAATCATATTATTTGTCCAACTTAGGATTCATGAGTGGACCCGGATAAAGGAACACATGTCAAAAGCAAGCAAATGATTAACCGATTAAAATGCACGGTTGAAGGAAGAAAAACATCCTTGCATGCCACAATTCGATTCAACAATCCATGTCCGGTTAGATCCCGGAAGTGAAAGTTTAGAGAAAAGAGCATCCGAGACATATTAGGGGATTATTACAAAGGTTGCTCCCTCTTAGATCATGCGATCCTCTCAATGATAGACTTCCCCTCGGATAGACAGCCATGAAAGAGGTCACTTGACATATACGGGGGGTATTACTTGGATAATAAATAAAGCATTTTTCTCCCCAGTAGATTATGCAATCCTCTCGATGGCATTACCGTTTAAAATTTAGATCTTGAAACAAAGACTGTCTACCCATTAGGAAACTACACTTCAGGAGCTAATCAGCTGTGTGTAAATACCATTACCAAGCATTCCGACCTAACCCATTTCATTTCTTCAACCATACAAGTTAATAGAGCAATCAATATTAACTGGCATTTGTCATGTGGTGATGAGTGAAAATTAAGATCCCGAAATCCTAAGAAGGTTATTCATATAAGTTTTAATCATGTTGGCTTAAACGACTTCAGTCGGGAAACACAAGCATCCTTCCAAGATGAAAATTGATATTTATCAGATGCATAAGACACGTTAGGCAATAAGTTTGACCAACATAAAGTTCAATATGTGTCTTCTACTTTCAATAAAAAGCAAAATGCAAGTTACGAAAGGAAATATCTTGGTGGGTAATTTAAATGTGAGGTTATGCGAAAAGTCAATCATACCTAATCGAAGAGAGTAGTTGAGAGAATCTTGCATCAGGTAGGGGCTTTGTAAGTATATGCCGCGGTTGATCTTCGGTAGCAACATGTTCCAAAGATATATGCTTTTTTGAGAATATGATCGCGAATGAAGTGATACCCGACCTCAATGTGCTTGGTCCTTGGGTGCATGATAGGATTGTTGCTTATAGCAATTGCACCGGTGTTGTCATAGTAGAGTGGAATAGATGTCATGTTGAAACCGTAGTCGGTAGGTTGACTTTGCATCCAGAGTAGCTGTCTTGCAGAATCGCAAGATCTATACATTCCGCCTCAATAGTAGAGGTTGATACGAATTCGCTTTCTTGAACCATGAAATTAATCTATTTCCAAGAAACTGACATGTACCACTTGTGCTTTTCCTGTCGATGCGACACCCGGCAAAATCAGCATCGAATATCCGGATAAGGTGAAGTTGGACTCCTTTGGGTACCGAGTCCCAAATTCAAAGTTCCTTTGAGATACCTTAATATCCGTTTGACATGAAGCATATGTGACTCTTTGGGATTCACCTAATATCTTGCACGGATGCAGGTTGCAAACATAATGTCCGGGCGACTTCTTTGTGAAATACAGTAGGGATCCTATCATCCCTCCGTATTCAGTCCCATTTACCGATTTACCGTCCACATCGAGGTCTAACTTGGCACTTGGCATTGGAGTCTTGACGGGAGATGAACCTTCCATACCAAACTTCTTAATTAAGTCACGTGTGTAATTAGCTTGGTTGATGAAAATCCCTTCCTTCAATTGTTTGACTTCTATTCCAAGGAAGTAGGACGGTTCTCCCATCATACTCATCTCAAACTTGCTAGTCATCAACTTTGCAAAGTCTTCACAAAGCTTCGGATTTGATGATCCGAAAATGATATCATCCACATATATCTATACGATTAGAGTATGTCCTTTCTCTTTTCGTAGGAATAAAGTGGTGTCTATCTTCCCTTTTTGGAAGTTGTGAGCAAGTAGAAATTCCGACGGTGTGTCATACCAGGCTCTTGGAGCTTGCTTCAAACCATACAAGGCTTTCCATAGCTTGTAGACTAGATGTCCACCTTGGGTTCAACGAAACCGGGAGGTTGTTCAACGTACACCTCCTCTTGAACATCTCCATTTAGAAATGTGCTTTTAATGTCCATTTGATAAACTATGAAGTTTTCGTAAGAAGCATACGCCAAAAACATTCTAATTGCCTCAAGTCTTGCTACCGGAGCAAAGGTCTCGTCATAGTCTATTCCTTCTTCTTAACGATATCCTTTGGCTACCAGTCGGCTTTGTTCCGGATTACTATTCCATCCATATCAAGCTTGTTTTGAAACACCCATTTAACTCCAATGACTTGTTGAGACTTAGGCCTTGGTACTAGTGTCCACACATCATTTCTCTTAAATTGATTCACTCTTCTTGCATGGCTTCTATCCAGTTCGAATCCTGAAGAGCTTCATCTACCACCTTTGGTTCTATTTGAGATAGAAAACATGAGTAAAGACAAATGTTGGAGGTGGCTACTCTTGTTCTTACACCAACAGTAGGATCACCAATCACTTGTTACAAGGGTGGTTTCCAGTTCACTGTAATTCTGTGCGTATGATGGTTAATCTTGAATAATTTGAAGCTCTGCCAGATTAGGTGGTTCAGGTATATCTGCTAGTTGAGCTTCTTCCAGACCAGGATGTTTCCGTAATAGCGGGTTCGGAAGAACTAGGTGGTTCTTCGACACCGTTGCTTTCGGTGTTAACGGTCCGGAGGGACTTGAAGGTACTCAGAATTTTGGATATCCGAAAGAATATGTCCAACGTTGAATGGAAGTCCACGATCCGATTCATCCGTAGCATCATCCATATCATTTCTTCGTGCTTCGCTGGTGCCACGTGGTTGGTCGTCATGTGTAACAGGACATTCATAAACTTTGAATAGTCGATGTTGTCATCCCGATCCTACACATTTGAACATGAAGGACCAACTTTTGACCAATCCAGGTTAGCTTCATCAAAAGTCACATGGATAGATTCTTCAACTTTAAAAAGTTTTCTATTGAAGACTCGATAAGCCTTGCTATGTAGTGAGTACCCGACAAAGATCTCATCATCAGATTTTGGTTCAAATTTATTCTGGGGTTCTTTGCCGTTGTTCAATATATAGCAAGTACACCCAAAAGCTCTAAAATGTGAAATCGAGGGCTTTCGTCCTCTCCACATCTCATAGGGTGTTTTTTATGGTAAATTTATTTATTAGAGTTTTGTTCGAACATAGCGGGCAGTGGACACAGCTTGACCCATAGACTAAGAGGAAGCTTAGCCCCTGCTAACATAGATCTGCCAGCCTCAACTAAAGTGCGATTATTAGCGTCAGCTACCCCATTTTGTTGTAGAGTTCAGGCACGAGAGAAGTCGTCTTGAATGCCCTATTCAGAACAATATGACCTCATATCTGAAAAATCAAATTTTGTACCATGATCACTCCCGATGCATTTATTGCTCGATCCTTGTGAGTTGCTTATCCAGTTGAAAAGATCTACAAGATGCTCAAAAGTTTGATCCTTAGATTTCAGGAACATCACCCATGTGTACTGGTGAAATCATCGATAACCACAAAGGTATATCTCACACCAGCTAGTGAAGGAACAAAAATAGGACCGAGAGGTCCATATGAAGAAGTTGTAGAGGAACAGTTATTGAATTAACTGATTTGCTCTTAAAACTATGTTTGGTTTGTTTGCCAAGTTGACATTCTCGACGCAGAGAGTGTCCTTGGAGTATTTGTGTTTAGGCGGACTAGTGACCAGATCAAGCGATGCTAACTTAAACAAGGTCTTAAAATTTAAATGTGCGCAACGCTTGTGCCATAGCCAACTATCTTCATCCGATCTTGTAGTGAGGAAGCATACAAGTCGGAAGAATTATTTCTTAAGACCACAGAATATATGTCCCCATCTCTTGATCCGGATAACTTAGTATCTCCTGGGATCGTTTTCCTTGACCGTGTAGGTATTAGACATAAAGGAAACAATAAATCCTTTGTCACATAAATTATGACACTCAATAGATTATGCTTCAAACCTTCGACTAGTGCAACTTTAGTGATTGATACACGGTCATTGGTTAAAGTGTCATACCCGACAGTCTTACCTTTCTTTGTTATCACCATATGATACGGATGGACCTGGTTTGTCATTAACTTCAACAAGCGAGTCTGATCACCCGTCATATCTGGCATCTATCGCTATCAAGTATCCACTTGCTTTGATTGATCTTTGACTTTAAGTGGGATGGCAATGAGTTCCATAGATGCTCCTGCAAGACAACAGTTGACACTTTTGGTGGCCAAACTTGTTTCGGGCGGTTAGGAGAAACAATAGTAGTGTCAGCGTTTGGATTTCACAATGTTAGGGGCTTTTGCTTTCCAGGTTTACATTACTTTGTGAGCGTGAGTTGCTTCTTTTAATTGGGTTTTCTTGGGAGAGACACTCCTTTGAGATTTAGATTTAGATTTTCTTGAAGAAGCCTTTGATGAACTTATCTTTACTAATACGAACTTGATTACAAAGCCGGTTATCATATAAACTCCAACATTCATAGTGATAATGACCTAATTCCCTATAGGTGGAACAGACACTATGGTGCGGAGTACAAACAGGGGATACAGTCTCTTAGATTTTACAAATGTTCCACTGCTTCCCCTATGGCTTAGTCCATTGCGTTTGGGTGACGCGCTCTTGGCCCTAGATACGTCGCCTTAGCCTTTTCTTTCTTTCTGGGTGCTACAGTTTCGGCTTTAATCGCAGCAACCTTCCCTTCATCATTAGTTCTGGTCTTTCTTTGCTTGAACTGCGGAATGTGCCTCGGCTCCACAATCATAAACTATGGTGCCACCTGAAATGAAACCATCCAATGGTTTAGATGTAGTAATAAGATAAAGGTTGGTTAGTTTCGGAATGAAATCCAGGAGGACACTCGATAGTCTGTGTGGAGGTCGATGGTTCGGAACGTAGGCCAGGTTTGACTCGGATGTTATCCGGATTAGTCCCAAATGTAGAGGCTATTTCCCTGGATTTTAGCCACTTACGATTTATTTCCTTTTCCTGTTCTAATTCATTCTCGAGTCTTTTCACAATAACTTTTAGGCCTGATAGGTTGGTATTTAGCAAATGATTTTCATCTCTTAGATCATTATACCAAGCCTCTTTTCCTCTGAAGTTAGCTATGTCTTTTTCAAGTCTATTAATAGTAAATTCAAGACGTTTGTTCGACTTTCCATATCTTTGTACATTTGAGTAATTATAAATCTCTTATTCTTTTCATGATCACGTTCAGTAATAAAAGATTCTAATTTACTCATGAGCTCATAGATTGAACGTACCTCGGTATTTGCCATGAGGCGGACGTTCGGTTTAGGAGTTGGCTCATCATCCGAGGATTCCTCCTCTTCTTCCGAGCCACTGGTGTATTTCGTGTGACGAACGCCTTCCTCTTGCTCTTGTTGTTGTCCGAGGTGGAGCGGCGAGGAGTAACCTTGTCACTTTTCTCGACCACTTTAGATTTGGATTTGCATCCTTGGCCCAGTGACCGGTTTTCCCACAGTTTAGCATTCCCGGGAAGCCCGGACTCCGATCGCTCCTTCCTTCGGAAAGATGATGAGGAGCCTCTGCTGAATCCTTTTCTGCTTTCCATAGGAATTGCTCAAAGGATTTGACAAGGAGAGTTATTTCCTCTTCCTCGTCGTAGTCGGAATTCTCAGGACTCGTCCATATCATCATTCCTTAGTATCTTTGAGACATTTCGTAGCTTTGAGAGCTAGCCCCTTTTCTCTTCGAGCTATTTTTTCGTCTCGGTTAGAGTATTTAAACCTGACCTCGTGTGTTCGTAGCTCTCCATAAAGTTCTTCAAGGGGAACATACTGTCAGTTCTTGTCGGATTGCATCCGGAGTTGTTTGGAGTAGTAGCGATCCGGCAAGGAGCGAAAGAACTTGTCATTGATCCGAGATTGAGAATAATGTTCATTGATAGTTTTTAGTTCCAGGATGAGCTTTCCGAATCTCCGATAGATGCTCTCGAGTGATTCGCCCGGTTTGTGATTAAAACTCTCAAAGTTCTGTCTGAGAGTACGAGATAAGGTTCGCATTTGGGACCGACTTCCCTCATAGAGGATTTTCGGTTTATCCCAGACAGACTTTCATTGTTGTGCAGCCCTGGACATCCATGAAAGCCTCGGAATCCAAAGACGATGTAACATATGCTAGAGCCTTTTCGTTAGCACACTTGCCAAGCTCTTTCATGATTGGTGAGTTTGGCATCGGTCTTTGGTCTTCTAACTCCATGTTCTCCGATAGTCATCGGAGTGGGAATCTCTCTGATGAAGACATAGCCACATGAGATGATCATGGCAAACCATGAACATTCTCATGCGAGCTTTCCACCGGGAGAAAAGCTTAGGTGTGAATTTGGGTGGCTTTGTCGAGTGAAGCCAGAACTCCGTGGTTGTGAATCGGCGGCATTAGCAAGGTTGAGGTGGATCGACATTTTCACTTGTTGCTATGCTTTGGAAGGGGCTCTTGTGCACCTCCGGAGTTAAGGCGAGTGTTGAATAGCATCTTGCTTTCTTTGGCCATTGATAAGAGTGAAAGAGTGGGATCTCTACTTAGAACAAATAGAAGCGGCTCTGATACCACTTGTTGGTCCCTTGTAGCCTAGAGGGGGTGAATAGGCTCTTATCGAAACTCTTTTCTTTCTCTTTGGCACAACACTTATCTGGTTAAGAGATAGAATCAATGCGGAAGATAACCAAATAGTGGAAGTATTTTTTTATTATCGAGAATGATAAATACAACAAAATTGAAGTAGACTAAAGCTTGAAAGCTTTTTAGACTTACTTAACAACTCTTTAACACTCTGTTTACAAGTACACACACGCTAGCCTCTATAATCTCTTTAAGCTCTAACTTCTCCAGGATATAAATATACAAGTGTTGCTATTTATAGTGACATCCACAAGAGACAACCTTGGAACTTGTTATTCGGGATATTGTGCCCATTTACTTGTCTCTCGAAATCTCTCTTGCATTAATTATCATGGATGGGGTCTTCAAGATCTTGGGTTTGCAACGCATAAGAGTCTTTGTAAGTTCCCAAGTGTAGTTAAAGTTGTGTCCACATATCCGGATGATTCATGTGTAAGATGCTTTAGGTTCTCAATAAGTTTGTCTTACATCGGGAAAGCAGTTAATGACTTTGATTACGAAGAGATAAGTTGAAGTAGTGTCTTCCTGAATCCGGTATAAGGTTCCTCACTCCGTGTTTAAATTAAGCTCGGATCCTTACTCCATAATAATGATTGCTTACTCTGTATCAAATTGGTACTGAATCCTTATTCTGTGTAGCGCTTCCTTACTCCGTATATAAAGAGAAGGTCGGAGTGCTTACTCCGCATCGCTGCTTCCTTACTCCGCATCTAGTTTCCTTACTCCATGTAGTTAAAGGAACGGATGGCTTACTCCGTATCAGCGCATCCTTACTCTGCATGAGTGAGTGGTTTGGATTCCTTACTCCTGCAACTAGTTTCCTTACTCCGGATCTAGTTCCCTTACTCCGTGCGAATAAAGACTCAAGTCCTTATTCCGTAGAAGTACTTCCTTACTCCACATGTATGGAAAACTCGGATTCCTTACTCCGTGTCTTCTTTACCTTAGTCGATTGAAATATAAGGTGTGAATTTCTTAGTCCGTAGCTTTTAGATTCTTAGTCCACATGAGTGATCCTTATTCCGTATGAGGTAAAGACTTCGTTATATACCAAGTGTTTGACGACACTCATTCTCACCTGGATCAGGATTATATATCCCGTCCTTAGCTTTGCTCACACAAGTGTCGATCCGGATGAAGGTCATATCTTCTGCAATGACTTAAAATAAAATAACAAAGGTCTCAAATCAAATTACAAAGGGCTTTATCAACATTATCCAAATTCTGGGCTTGATCAAACATAAAGATCACTTAAAATTCTTTTAGATAACATTTTCATAAGTAACAAAGTGATTACAATGTAAAGTATTTACGAAGACAATAAAACATATACTTTTTAACCACTATATTATTAATATTTGGTAATAATATAATCATGGTACTCGTTGATGTACACTATCTAATATTAGCAACAATGTTACAATGGAAAGACAAGAAATTCTAGAGTAATTCTATAAACATGCATTGATTTCTTTCTCTAAACCCATACTTGAGATCTTTCTTTATGATTGAAGGTATGTATGGAAGTACTCTTATAACTCTTTTTTTTTTGCTCTTAAAAGACTCTTTATTCTAGAAAGCCACGCTTAATTTTATACCTTTACTACCTATTTATGCATGAGAGAAGCTCTAGGGTTTTGTCGCGTATGTTGTATTTTCAATTTCTTGGATAATAACTCGGGCGTGGAAACCATATTTGACATGGAGAGATAATCCAAGCCTGGATGATGATTCGAGCTAGGATTATGATTTTGTGGTTGAGCATTGAATATAAGTTAAATGTAAGTATAAGTTAAGATTACGAAACCAATTGTAAAAACTCATATTTGGGTAATGTTGAGAAATAACCATTCTAGGAAGTTGAAAACATCTGGACGATATTGTGTTTGTTGAAGTGAGCATTTTGATAACACTTGAACCCAATTCCAAGTTGTGCCCTGAAAGGCTCATGGTTAACTTTTTGGGGGTTTCTTAGTTGACCTAGCATTTGAGCAATAAGTTGGGTTGGAAAACACTGGATAGTGATGTGCTCATGATTTTGAACGTTTTTGACTTTATTTGAGCTCAATTTGAGTTCATGACTCAGGAATGTCAATTATTATTTTAGAGGTTGATTAATTAATGATTCAATAAAGAGAAAAGCAGTAAATATAAATAGGAGAAAAAGAAAGGGAGCTTTCATGTTACGCTATTGCATTCGTGCATTTGACAGAGAGAGAGAGAGAGAGAGAGAGAGAAAGAAAGAAAGAGAACTTGAAGCCTTGGTGATTTGGGGTGATTGAAGCTCGTGGATCGCAAAGAATCATTCCAGGTAGGTATTTCTAGCACTCTATCCTTGATTATTTCCTTGGATATGCATGATTTGAGCATGATTTCATAAGATTAGTATGAACCCTAGGAAATTAGGAAAAATTGAAATTTGAGCATGAAACCTTGAATTTTTAGGTGATTTGGTAGCCTAATGTGGCTAAAGGATGTTAGAAACGTATGATAGGGATGAATTGATGCTTAGAAATGAGGATTTAACTAGTATAACTAAGATACGAGACGAAACCAAGATGAATGCAGTCAGTGAATCGCGTTTAGAGAGCTACTCGACACCTTACTCAAGGCTCGAGAGTCAAGCCGGCCTCGAGCGAGCATTGAGCGGGGTGCTTCGAGCAGGAAGCTTCGAGCATATTAGAGTGTTGAGCAAGCTTAAGCTTTGCCTCGAGCAAAGGGTTTGTGTGTTTCTCGAGCCTAGTAGTGTCGAGCATCGAGCATGAGCATTAAGTATCGAGCATGAGCATCATGCATCGAGCGTTGAGCGTTGAACATGGAGCTCGAGCGGTTGGACGATGTTGTTCAGGTGCGGTTGCCGGTGGTCCCAAAGCTTTATAACCCACATTTTGGGGTATAAAATAAATCCTTTTTAAGGGTACTAGATATTGGTGTTTGCTTGGCATAGTATGTTAGATAATGTGAACACAATTGGAACTAGCTCCTCATAATTTTCAAAGGCTTGGAGGGTGCCTATTTTGCTGGTATTCGTGGTTGAACTGGTATATTTAGCATTGAGCTTGTGTTGATAGGTTAGCTCTTGTTGTGGATAAGTTGGTTCTTGTTATTTGTTTGCAGTCGAGTCCTGATGATTGTGCATACTACATAGCACACAAGTACACCGAGCATGCGGTATAGACTTATCTGTTTTGCATAGTAAAGTGATGTGGAGTTATAGGGTCACCTACCGAGCTGGTATCTTACCCCTACTTTGTTGTTTACCCTTTCAAGTGCAACCCAACATTAATGGAAGACTTTCTTCCAAGAGGACGTGCCTACTACTCGATGTGTGATACAATATTGTATAATGGATTGATTATGTTTTGTATCTTGGGCATGGGTCTGTGGACAAGTTGTATTTGCACATTATTTGTGATATGATGTATGTATGACTGTTTGACATATTGTATGCATGATGATGTATGAGAAAGTACAAGATTGCCCTTGATGTATTGTCATCACCAGATTTTGTCCAAGAGAAACCCGCTTTCAAGGATGCAGTTCCCCCAACCTTCATTTGAATGGTGATGAAAAAACATAGTCACCATCAACTATTTTTGGGATGCAATTAGTCACTTAAACAATGACCTACGTCATCAGATCGGGTCCAGAAGTTTGTTACGTGTGGGAAAGGATTAGCACCCCCGCAACGCCCTTTCGGTACCTATCTTAGGAGAATGAGGTTTCTAATTTATTTTAACCTTTTTATTTTCGTTTCACTTGTCCGAATATAAATTTATTTTATTTTTCCAAAGACTCAGTATTCTTATCCCTTTTTTTGATGGTTTATTAAGGTTGAAATTAAATCCTAATTTCTTAAAGAGTCAAAGGAAATCCTACAAGTTTAAAGTGTTCAAGAAAGGACAATCCTAAAAGACTAATTAAGTCCTAAGTTAAAAATTTTCTATAAGGCACTCATATATTTGTCTAAAGAATTCTATAATAATTTTAAAAGTAAAGAAATCTAAATGAATTCAAAAAATGTTTTTCTTCTTTTTTTTAAATGAGAAAACATTTTTGAATTCAAAAAATGTTTTTCTTTATTTTTACTTATTATGTAAATAAAAGCACTTTGAATTTTAATTTTCAAAAGCCAAGAAAACTTTTCTTTTTGATTTCCTAAAAAGGATCTTTTTTTTTGGTGTGTGTTTGTGTGTGTTTTAAAAAAAATAATTTAAGACAAATATATTTACATAATAAGTAAAAATGAAAATGAACATAAATAAAAATTAAAGTGTGTGATGAGTGACATCCACATAGATAAAATAAGAAAAAAAAACTAAACTCTCAATTCCTTTTTTTTCTTTTTCTTTCTCTCAATCCACTATTTTTGCATTGTTACATATTACAAATATGAAGCCAATATTGGCCAAAATGTTTACAACACCAAGCCCAACAAAAATACCCCACAACCCAACAAAAACTTGATCGGGGTTTCGTAAGTATACAAATCGTGACAAGTAATAAAGTGATTTTTAAGTCTGGATATTGAATCTAAGGAAAGGATGAAGAATTTGAAAATTTTAAACTAACTTATAAAGAGATTTTGATGGGAATAATATAAAAACAGAACTGAATTTAAGCAAATTGATTTGAGGAATTATAAGAGATGGAAAACACTTTTTAAAGTAAAGATAAATTTAATTGATAAAGGCAATTGGAGTTAAGATTTCATTTGATGTATTTTTTCAAAGATTATATCTTAATTCAATCTAATTCTTTCCTTATGATCATATTTAATATCCAACCTCTAATACATGAATTAGCTTTTTCTAAGTGCAATAATTCTATGTACACCCTAGCATGGGAGACGGGTGACCCTTTAAGATTTGGGTTGTTTAGTTTAGAGCTAGCGGCATACCCACTATTAACTTGGTATCCTAGGTTTTACACTGGCTTTCGCAAATTATGTAACCCCTAGTTTGAGTATCTTGATTTTTCCAGTAATTATGCTTTATTTTCTAATACTTCACATAAATACCTATGATGATAAAATGAAGTGATCAAGTCCATTTATATTTTAACCCAAGTTATTCAATAAACACTCACAAAGTGAAAAAGAGTAAACTAAAACATTACCGAAGGGCCCTGATTGAGTGGCCTCAGGAGAATCCGGGCTAAACATGCCAGCAATATCGGAAGGTTGGGCCGAAGGTGCTGCGAGAACGCCGTGCTACGAGCCTCGGGAGACAGAAGGGGTAGTTACAAGCGCAGGCGAGAGGACCCTGTCACATCCCGGATTTTCAACCCACAAAACCCGGTTAATGAATCCCCATGCCCGCACCCGAAGGGACAAGGGGTTGGTGATAACACCGAGAAAGGGACCTTAGCACGGGTGTTGTCCCTAAGTCATACCACACATATATCACACACATACGAAATCTTATTTCAAGTCACAGGGCAAACACATATACATACATGTTACTTCCCTGCACGGGGTTACATCATATCATTACAATCTAATAAAATAAAAGCACACAAATAGAGTTTCCACCTTGGGTGAAACTCCTAGCTCCCGCAGCCCGAACTAAACAAAGACAAATACAATAGGAGGGGTGAGCAACTACAACCTTATAGGGATCATGTCTCAACAAATCTCGCCTCTCAGGCCCTCAATAGTAGCCTCCCATGCTTATCAAGGTAGCCTCACAGGCCCACGTGACCACTAGGGTTTCATAACACTCCCTCTTGTAACGGAGGGCACTCTTCACAACTCTATCCTCATGTCTTGACCAAGAGAGAGGATTTTTGTAGGAGGTGTTTTCTTGAAATAAAAAGTCACGGTAATAGTTCCCCATATCATAACTAAGATAATATGATTTTTGGGGATTTTTCCGATAGGTCTAACCCTAGTGCACAAATGGTCACCTCGAATCAAAAATTGGATTTTTCCTGGATTTAGTACTAATTTCCAATTTTCATATTTTGAAGAAGTGAGATTTTTTTTTTGTATTTTTCTTTGAATCCAAATGGGGGGTATTTCCTTATTTACATTATAACTTAAGTATATTACTTAATGTGGAGAGGCATAGAGGTTTACAATATAAATGGTCCAAGAAACCGGAACCGCACCAAATTGCACTGACCAACGGCTCGAGACACCCCACTCGAGACACACTGCTCGAGCCTGCTCGAGACTCTTGCTCGACGCTCCCTGCTCGACACTCTACTTGACGCTCGAGCCTCGAGCAGTCTCCCCAATTGTGATCCGTCGACTACGTTCATCCGAGTTCGTCTCGAAATCCAGTTATACCACTTAAATCTCCAGTTTTAAGCACCAATTCATCCCAAAAATGAACTTCTAACTCTTCCTAGCCATATTAAGCTACCAAAATAACCTTAGTTCGAAGGTTAACACATAAAATCGGGTTTCCCCAACTTAGGGTTCATACATCAAATTTCACGAATTTTGGGTTAATTCTCATGTTTTAGCTTACTCTAGCAAGCATAATCAACGATATATGAGTGAGAAGATTGAATCCTTACCTCAATTACGATTGATTTGAGCTCCAGATCGTCCAATTCGCTTTTCCCTTCTCTTTCTCTCTCCTCTCCTCTCTTTCTCTCTCTAGAAAGGCAAATACATACCGAAATCAGGAATTAGGGTTCTTCCCTGTCCTTTTAATACTTTCCCATATTAAATTTATTAAAATATTATAATTACCCGTATAAGGCCCCGGCTCCAAATCGAGTCCAATTCTTGTCAAAACACTCTATTTGACGAGTACATCAAACCGTACCGATATCTATTTTTGCAAATAATACCTTGAATACAAAGCCACCCCACTACACCACAAAAATCCCAAAATTACCCTTTTGGGGCTCCAACTCCAAATTAGGCCCACTCACAGTCAAAACTCTCTATTCAACGCCTACGTCGTCGTACTAATATTCACATCCCTCGATGTACACTCAATCACAAGGTTAACTCCCAAAACCCCAAACACGAGTCATTACAGGACCAATGAGCCGAGCTAACCTCATGGGCAGAGCTGTCGGCCTGGTCACCCATAGAGCTACCTTGTTGCTCAAGTGCAAGCACTGTATGGCTAGTGGAGGAGACCCGTCGAACTGTAAATGTGTTATCAGGTAGAAGATGACGGAGATAGTAGATTTGAGGGAAGGAAACAACAAACCGTCTTGAGAAGAAGTCCGAATTCAGATGGTGGAACACAAGGGTAAGTATCCGCCCAAAGGATAATTTCTTGGGGTTGTTGCCCATGATTCGAAACAGGATCGATCCCCAATCCATCAACTTGCGTTTGAAGACTCTGTACATGGATAGAAGTAAGTCGTACGGTACGGAGTCAAGAGCAAAGTGCGGACAAGTAGACAGCAGCTGAGAATGATGGCCATACAACGGTAGCGGCCGTGAAAACCCTTCAACTTGTGTTCCTTTACCTTGTTTTGATAGTCCATCGAGGCAGCCATCATATCAGGATCAGGCTACATTGGGGTGCCTTCAGGAATTATGCATCTAATATCGTATTGACAATTTTGACTTGTATTAAATTAATCTCTTTGACGCATCTACTCTTTTTTAACTTGGATTGTAATTTGGATACATTTAACACTTGCAAAATTCTACATTTAAACTCAAACAACCAAAAGTATGGAATTGTGATCAAAGTACCAAATTAAGTAAAGTCTTAGGTGGTTATCAAATTTAACTAAATTTGATGTGTTAAATAGCCTAAGATGTTTTTCAAAACAATAAACTTTATTTTAAATGGTATTTAAATATTCAATGAAAAAGGATACCAAACTTTTTTTTATGTGTGAGAACAAGTTTTTTTTTTGTTTCTGAAAACAAATCACGCCTGAATTCATGCAGTACCAAACACCACCTAAACAAACACATGAAGCCAGCTTTGTTGGAAACAACTTTTTATTTTTATTTAAATTACTTAATTTTCATTTTGTGGAATTAAAGAGTGCATCAAAGATAAATTTTAATACCCAAGAAAATGCGCCTAATGAAAGAAATTTTTTAAAGCGCGGAATAGCTTTTGAAATATGAGATTCATTCCCAAATGTAATTGACTTGTGTTTCTCCACATGCACAAGAAAGCTGTACCAAAATATGAATAAGGGAACATTTATTTTTATATTTTATAAAAACTCGAAATTGACGGGAACCTAAATTATATGTGAATTTTTTTGTTTATTATTATTTTTTTTCAGAACATTCTTCCCGATTGACTATTGTTTGAAGTTTGCTTCCCAATAAATGGCTTTAAAAATTGATTTTACCAAAATCGTTTCAAAACATTCTTCCCTAATCCCTATCGACTATTATTACTTTTAGAAGTTTGCTTCCCAATAAACCATGGTTTCAGAAAACGATTTTACCAAAATGGTTTCCTAATTAGAAATAATTAATTAAATACTGCATAACAAGAGTTGTATATACAAAAGGAAGAAACACCGAAGATTAAATCGTTTTCAAAATACGCTTAGCAATATTATTTTTAATGTAATTTTTGTGTCAATAACAGGTAAGTAACCATATATCACATAAATATTCTTATTATGTGAGTAAATGTTTTTTTTTTTGGGCAAGTAAATGTAATACAAGCAAATGAAGCTTAATTGATAGTGCCGCTTTCAATCAAAGAGTTGATGTCAAAGCTTGCCAAATAATTGTTTGCCGTATCATAAAATGTACAAGTATATAAAATAAAGTAGTTGACAAATATGTTTTAAATAAATAATAAAATTAAATTCACGTCGAACATCTCTTTCTTCTATTTCTTCCTTTTTCTCCCTCAGAGTCTCCTTCGAACACGCTGCTTTCGAACTAACTCCAGCATTAGAATGTACCTTTCGAGCTTAAAGGGGTTCAGAACTAAAAGCAGGCTTTTGAGTTAAGGCATTTCTTTTTTTCAATTTTCAGAGTGGTGTTCGGATGCTCTTTCATCTTAAAAATAGCTTTCAGACTAAAGTTTAGATGCACCATCACCTTAATAGGTTATAGGTATGCTCGGCCTTCTTGCTACCTTGCTCTTGTCTTTTGCTTTTGAAATAAGGAATAGACTTCACAAAAGAAAGCTTTTAGACGCCCATTCGTCTTAAAAAGAAGCGTTCAATCTATAGTACCCGCATCTGTTCCTTAACTTTTGGTTTAAGCTTAATGTATGAAACTTGATGCTTTGTATGATTTAATGTTCATCAAAATCTGTTACAGTATGGGGTTCCATACACAATCAGGTAAGGTACTGTTTGCACAGCCATGTCAATCGGTATTGCAAAGTTAACGCCAGAGGATGCTCCTGTCCCTGCATTACATTCAGGGTGCACATTTGGTTAATTTGGTGCATGTAATGAAGTCACCAGGCCACCGAGAGCAATACTGAACAAATAAAGTTCATCGACTTAAAATTTCAACTTATAGGTAAAATGTGGTGTATTTTAAAAGTGTGTGCCTACACATAAATAAGACAATTGGGTTATTAAACTCACCCTGTCTACTTTTGATGTTTTGTAACTTCTACGTTACTATTGCGACTGTATGGACATATGAATATTTTTTTAAAAAAAAATAATTAATTAAACATCTCTCTCACCTCTGCGAGTAAAAGTTGCAGTATTAACTCCGATAACATGGCCATATGAATCAACCAATGGGCCACCGGAATTTCCTGAGAAAATTCCTACGCATCAAAACCTCAATAGAAAATATTAATATGTAGAAATTTTATGATATAAGATTATGTAATAATATGAGATTTTAACAAATTAACCAGATCTAAATAGATCATGCATTCTCTTCTCTTTTTCTTTTCCACAATATCAATGAAAACCATAACAGTTGCCCAATGAAGCGTAGCTTGATGAGTTGATAATTCAAGCAGTTTCTATGCATAGCATAAACAACTAAAAGTACATTATATAGGTTAGAACTTAAAAAGTCGACAGGATTTTCTTTAAAATTCCAATGGGCATGACAACAAAAAAATATGCCCATGTAAGGAACAAACTCTACATGTTTAAAATTACATAAAGCAAAATTTAAAATCTACCAGCACTAAGAGCAGCATCTGTCTGTATGGCTCCTTGAATAGCCCTCCCGTTTGGTGCTGGTATCTCCCTACCCAATCCACTGACTACCTTCAATGTTCAAACAACCCATGAAAGGAGTTGGACGCCCAAAAATTCCATAGAGATGTCACTTTCGGAAAAGAATACAAGAATTCATTCCTCATATATGAAAAATGAATGTTAAAAAAAAAAATAGTGAAAGAGAAGGTTTAGCTGCGGGTACTTCTAAATATATTTAGGAAAGCTTCAAAGAGGGCTAAAGATGTAACACATTAATGCCTCGGTTTTAAATGATAAATACCCAATTAGGTGGAATGAAGTGTACCCCAGTTGTCAAAGTGTTCTCAAGACCATGAGGATTTCCAATGGCAAAACAGCTTTGGCCCACACGTATATCATGTGATGTACCAAGTATAGCTGGCTTTAAATCACTCCCTTCAACATCAATCTGCAAAAAGAACAAAGCATCTTAGCAGCACTTCGAAACTGCAAGTGTAAAAACACCAGGCAAGGAAGGGAGAGAATATATATGCCAGCTGAAAAGAGCACAAGAGGAGTCAGTGTTTTGTGTACACAAGACTCTAAAAGGACATTGAAGTTCCCGGGGAAAGAGGAACACCTGAAATGATGAATCAGAGATTAAGATAAAGCAAATTAAATATAGTAGTATCCACGCATTAATTGCATAACAATTATACCCTCAAACTTTAAACTTTAAATCTTAATTTAATTTAATAAAAGGTAACACAATATATTTAATATTTATGTAATTTTTCCAACAAACAATGAGTTATCTAAAGCCCTTTCTCAGTGCCTCTGAGAGCACGTTGCAGCTAGACTTCGTATCTTAAAGTGCAAATACAACCTTTTCCCTTATATTCTACCACTCAATGAAAAGCAAAAAATATGGCAAAAGAAGCAATAATGTACAACATGAACCCAAAAATGAGTCTCCTGAATTGGCTAATATAAGCCAATTCTGCAAGAACAGACATGCTGTGAAGCCACAGACCATCAATTTTATCTCAGGTCATTACGTTGCACACACATGTGCCCAATATCATCATGTCTAGAAGCCTCAATAGAAGCTAGGGATTTGACCTCGCTACCTCTCGATTTGTTGCGAGATATCGAAGCTAGGCATCAAGTCTGGAAGGCTTCTATCTTGTCTTCTCAGCCGTTTGTGAGCACAAGATCTAAAAGTATGCGGGAGCTTAAAAGGCTTGCCTCTTTGATTAATTATGATGTCGGGGATTCTTTCTCTTGTCTATTTTTAGGTTTTGTCTTAGGCCTATTGTAATTTTATTGTAATATTTGTATGAGTTTTTTTATTGGGTATGGCTATTCTCTGTCTAATTTGCTTGTACTTGTTCCTTTCTTTAATATATTGTTTCTTTACTTATAAAAAAAAGCCTCAATAGGCTCCCTCAACTCATTATTCACCTTTACTTGTCTAAAACAAAACCTAAGGTTGGGGCAATAGAGAATGCATATGAAGCAATAGAGCCTGCATGCTATGTCAAAGCCAGGTGAAAGAACTAGTTGTTT
The DNA here is from genome assembly GCA_023512835.1 of Taxillus chinensis. Taxonomy (NCBI): domain Eukaryota; kingdom Viridiplantae; phylum Streptophyta; class Magnoliopsida; order Santalales; family Loranthaceae; genus Taxillus; species Taxillus chinensis. The sequence goes on from CM042084.1 coordinate 40,982,374, forward strand.
ATACCTACAAAATGTTGTAGTTATGATGGAAAGGTCTTAGCATTGACTAATTTTTGTTGTTAAAGGTTAACATTGAACCAATATTCTACAACTGAGTAAGGTAGCCTAGAGATAATTCTCTTCCTTAACTATAAGATCATTCATTCATCATTATTCATGTGTATGAAGCTTGTTAGTATTGATACAAATTATGTATGCATCAGTGGGCTAGTCTAGGTGAGTAACACAATATTGATCCCTCTATTTTTGTGTCAAATTGATACCTTCAGAACAGCCAGGTCATAGGCTGGATCAGAGCCAATAAGCACACCTTCCCTAGAAAAGCTATTGCCTCTTGCATCAACCAAATATACCTGAAAGATGTCCACCAATAGAGTTGTCTTTAATTAGAGTTTAAATAACAATGCAACTGTAAATGAAGAGTGGCCAAGCAAAATTGATCACTTTAATTAGTCAAAGAAGACATCATTAGACAGTGTTAAGAACAATGACCAAAACCTTACACCGTTGCAATCCACTTCTATCTGTGGCTAATTTAGCTATGACATGATAATTAGTAACCTGTTAAAAAAAAAAAAAGAAGGAAGTTTATAGTGACATTGAAATGGATACCCATAATATTTATAATAATGCATATAAAATGCAAATGAGGATACTTACAATATGTCCAAACTTATCCCAAATGAAGCCTGAACCTGTACCTTCAACTTTTGTCATCTCATCCTCGTTTATGGTTTGGTTAGAGCTCATGGGGTTGTCGACCATTTGAAAGTCTTTAATAAAGACAACAGAAGGTGAAGTTTCCTACAATCATCACCGACAAAACTTGAATAATTGTAAGTACAATAATCCACAGCGATTCACGGACAAAACAATTAACTTATGAACCATAGGGGCATCCCATAGCAGATTTCTGAAACAATTAACTCGACTAATCCTTGAGTGGTCGGACCCGAATCCACAAATTTGTGACTAGATAAATCTGGGAGGCCTCCTACTGGGCTGACTAATTCCCTTGCGCCTCGCTGCTAGATAAGTCATGGGCATCAAATGAAGCTGGGTCTCTAGTAAGGACAAGGCCCGCCTTGAATTCCTATACAATACAAACAACTAGGAAACCTTATCCTACCCAAATATCATATATCAGAGCAAGCTGTATCAGATGGTCAATAAAATAAGTGCTCTCAAGCAATGGAGTTACCAACTAAGTGGGTCAAAATCAAACATAAAGAAAAAACCATGACAGAGAGAGAGAGAGAGAGAGAGAGAGACCTCGAAAAGGTGAATGGCGTGATCTTCTTCCTGGTCAGGTTCATCAAGCAGTTGCTGGGCGATTGAGTTGTGGACGAAACAGGGAGAGAGGGAGAGAAAAGTAGTCACCAAGGTGGAACCTAGAATTGAAGTTGAGAAACGCCTTCTGGGTAAGGAAGCCGATTTTGGGTTTGGTTTTGAACATGCAGACGTTGATGGTAGTGGTGACATTGGCGATGAATAATTAGCAGAGCAGACGGTGGGGAAGAAGGATTGCAGAGAACCCAGCAGCTCACCCATTTCCCCAACGTCCTATGGTTTCAATCCACGAGCATTGGATAATATATTAAAATACTATACAACCATAGACAACAGAAAAGTTATATTTGCAACCCGTTGTGTCTCGGGTGGCGTGACAATTGTTAAAATTACTTAAAACATAACACAAGATAGAAAGAGAGTGAGAAAGGTATCGGAGGGGCCTGTATATTTGGATAGAAAAAGATATAATTATGACATAAAATTTAAATTTTAAGGTAAAAGAGTTTATTTTTTTGAAAATCTGAGAGCAAAAACCCCCTACGGGAGTTTGAGCATCATAACTCTTGTTGATATCTACAAATGAAAAAAATGTCTAAATCAAACCATTGTGTGCAAAGTTATAGCCCGTTTGAAGTTTTTGTCAAAAATTACGGTTGGCAGAACCCATAAGCCCGTAGATCTGGTCGTGGGAGAGATGATCGTTGCATGATCGAGGCTTGCTCAATGCTCGAGAGGCTCGAGCACGCCTCGACGCAGTGGCTCGAGCCCTTGCTCAAGGCGTGCTCAAGTAGGAGCTTGAGCAATGATCTAAGAGAGCGCCGAATCGTGGAAAAAAATGCCGATGTGGCTTATTCCACGTCAATCGAGGACGCAAAGATGCCGCAATGTCGGTTATATCTAGCACTCGCTTAATATCATAATGAGCAATACAAGCCCCTTTAGCATCCATCCACGCGGACCACGTCCTCGCGCACCGCGACAATATATGCTTAGTTTCTTAGGCTTATAGTAGAGCACACAATACGGGAAAACCAGTATGGAGTATATTTACTATAAATTCAATTCAAAATATGTATTTTGATTATAATTTTTAATTTAACTAGTTGATTTTTTAAAATTTGATATTTAATAAAAATTTTAGTCAAGATACATATTTCAAATCGAATTTGTATCCAAAATTATTTTATATAAATAAATTTATTGAAACATTTAACTGTAAGTTCTCTTATCAAATTATTGGTAATAGAAGACGTGCGGCAAAAAAGCGCATAAGAACTTACATAAAATATTTTTTAATTAGAATATATTTTGAAAAAAAAATTATTAAAATCCTAGTCTAGTATAGTTTTTTTTATATAATCAACGACAAAAGTTAAGATTAAAAAAATACAAAAAATAAAAATAAAAATTACGGTATGAAATTAAATTAAATTAATTCAAGGGAAATTTATTTTGATTATTTATTTTTAAAATATGTCAGCTATTTTCATGTAAAATAATAATAAAACGTGTTAGTGATTTTAATTTTATATTTTTTCAACTTGAAAATAGCTGGCTAAATTTTGAAAATAAAAAAGAAACCTACCCAAGGTTTTTTTAAACTATTGACTTAAATTAAAATCTATGGTTTGTGGGGTGTTGCAAATCCGCTCAAGGTTATTAATGATCATATGTTGCTCTTGCCCTTTGAGGGCTAGCTGAACTGCACCCATTTGTCCCATTACGTCAACGCAAAGGCTTTAGAACAGTTGTGGTAAGTTGGTTGTAGAAGAAGCAAGCTTGAACTTGACTTTGAACAAAATTGAAAATCCATGAAATTTGTCTTGATTTGATGGTGTTTTGGATCATCGCACATGTTGCTAGACTTTTAAATGAATTTTTGGGATGGTTTTTGGTGCTTATATTGTTAAGAAACATCTTGGGAATGCTCGTCAGCTATGTACGCACACACCAGTAATAGGCCTCCCAAATAGTATATTTTAATAAGTTAAGTCCTCACCATTATAAAGCACCAACATCCCTGCAATATATTATATTATATAACATAGTACCTCAAACTTTTTGGGAGATTGATCGGTTGGTTTTGGTGGCAGGTTCTCAATAATAAGATTTATTGTTGCAGAATAATTTAAAAAAAAAAACAAAAAATAAAAACCCAAAAGTAGAAAATAATATAGAAATATTTAAGTTGAAGTTATGAAAAACTCATGATCCTCCGTTCATGTCTATTCTTCTGCTAGTCAAATGGCTTATATCATCCAATGACGAGGCTATATAAGAAAATAAATAACTACAGACAATACTTATAGGAATATGCCCAGCACGCTAAATATATACATTCTAAAATGAGACAAATATGTAATCTCCTATAAAAGATATGAAATCCCACTAAAATAGGAATCCCGGAATCCCTGCACTCGAATCCCGCAGCACCCAATACCTCCTTTCGAGTTGGAGCATGAGGATTGTAAATGCCCATCTTGCGAAGAAGAAAGTCAAACCGATGCTCGCCAAGCACCTTGGTAAAAAGATCAGTAGGCTGCATAGCAATCCGAATATAAGCGGGCTTTAGAGTGCCACGAAGAATCTCATCACAAACAAAATAACAATCGACCTCAATATGCTTGATGTGTTCATAAAAGACGGGATTAGAATCAATGTGTAAAGCAGACTGGCTGTCACAGTACAAACGGATGGGAGGGGGATGAGGAATACCAAGATCAAGCAGTAAGCCTCTCAACCATTTGATCTCACACGCAGTAGTGGCAAGACAGCGATACTCAGCTTCCATAGAGGAGCGAGAAACAGTGTGTTGCTTCTTAGTCTTCCAAGAGATGGTAGAATGACCAAGGGTCACAAAATAACCCATAAGGGACCAACGAGTCAACGGGTAACTAGCCCAATCAGAATCACAATAACCATATAACCAAAGATCAGAAGCGGAGCGAAGAAGAATAACCTGTCCAGGAACAGTTTTTAAATAGCGGACAACGCGCAAAGCGGTCATCCAATGGTTCCAACGAGGTGTCTACATATAGTGAGGCAAAATATGAACACAAGACGATAATTCAGGATGAGTGAAAATAAGATAAATCAAGCGACTAATAAGACGATGATAGCGCTAAGGATTAGATATCAAGGATCCATTAGCCAAAGCCAAATTATGATGTGGGACCAAAGGAAAAGGAGTAGGTTTTGCCCCCAATAAACGGGGTGTCAGGAGATGATATCCAAAGCATATTTACGCTGGCATAAAAAAATCCCATCAGAATTGCGGGCAACCTCAACGCCCAAAAAACATTTTAAAATACCGAGATCCTTCATATGAAACTAAGTACCGAGATAATGCTTGAATCGATGAATAGAAGGACTATTAGGGCCAGCAATGATAAGGTCATCAACATAGACGAGAACATGCAGTGTGGTGGGTCCTTGATTCAAGGTGAAAAGAGAATAATCAGAGTGAGATTGGAGGAATCCATACTGTGTGAGCGTGGTAACTAACTTAGCAAACCAACAACGAGGAGCTTGGAGAAGTCCATATAGAGATTTATGAAGCCGGTAGACCTAACCAGGCTGGGAACAGTGAAAACCAGGGGGCAACTTCATGTAGACTTCCTCATCGAGATTGCCATGTAAGAAGGCATTATGAACGTCCATCTGATGCAATTCCCGATTGCGGACCGCAGCAATAGCCAAAAAACACCAAACGGTAACCATTTTGGCAACGGGAGCAAATGTTACATGGCAGTCGACGTCGCAACTTGATGATTGCCCAAAATCACCAGACGAGCTTTATAACGTTCAACAATACCGTTAGAATGATATTTGATTTTATAAACTCATTTGCTGCCAAGGGCTTTCTTCCCAGGAGGCAAATCTGTCACGGTCCAGGTATCATTGAGGTCAAGGGTGTCAAGTTCTTTTTTCATGGCCTCGCCCCAGGGAAGATGAGACACAGCCTCTTAATAGGATATAGGTTCATGCTCAACAACAATAGCCACCAAGAAAGTGAGATGGCATAAAGAAAAATTATTATAAGACACATAATGAGCTAAAGGGTAGGACATACCTGAGTAACGAGACTTGGGCGGAGAGCAAGGAGTGGGCTTTATAGGCAGGATCGCTTGGGTCACAAAATCGCGAAGGCGGGTAAACGAAAATTTGGTGCAATGCCCACGACCCAAGTGTTCGTCAGACATGTCACGTGCTTCAAGAGAAGTCAACACAGTGGCCTCTGCACCATCTGAGGCAGAGGCCCTCAGGGAAGGAGACAAAGGGGGGCAAACATCTCCCCTAGCCTCGATTGGATGGTCCTCTACACCTGCCGTGGCAAAGTCCCTCAACGACGCAGATGAGGAGGGGCGGACATCACCCGCATTCCCTCGAGTCAAAGGCAGAGGTAGCATGACCCCCTGAGGGAAGATACAGGCAGGCACCGTCAATAAGCAGTAGAGCCAAGGTCAACAAGAATAGGGGCAGATGTGAGATGGGGAGAGCAATAGGAGGCGCCGCAGCACTAGTGGGATCAGTGAGATCTGTGAGAACTAAACATTCACCAAGGGAAGAGGCAGTAAAGGATAAGTCAATGAAAGGAAAATCTCCCTCCAAGAAAAGCACATCATGGGAAACAAAAATCTCTTGGGTGGTGAGATCATATAACTGCCACCCCTTCTTAGCATATCGATATCTAATAAAGACATAGCGGCGAGAGCGACTAGCGAATTTATAATGAGTACCATTGATAGTTTTTCTATAACACAAAAAGTACGCAAATGAGTATAAGAGGGTGGCTGACCGAACAACATCTCATATGGGGTTTTGTTTCCTAAAAGACGTGAAGGAGTACGATTAATCAAGTAACCCACTGTTAACACACATTCGCCCCAAAAATTAATGGGCATATGGGCTTGAAAACGAAGTGCTCAGGCAATATTCAAAATGTGGCGATGCTTGCGCTCAACTCGACCATTTTGTTGAGGAGTGTTGTGACAAGACGTCTGATGCACAATTCCTTGGTCAAGAAAATACCGTGTCATACAAGTGAATTCAGTGCCATTATCAGTTCGGATAAATTGCACCTTCTTATGAAGCTAGTGCTCCACCATAGCAAGAAATTGACGTAAAATACCACCAACTGCTGTTTTAGTGTTGAGCAAATATATCCAAATAGAATGAGAATGGTCATCAACAATAGTTAAAAAATAAGTAGCTCCAAAATGAGAAACAACTTTATAAGGTCCCCCATAAATCCCAATGGATCAAAACAAAATTCTCAGGCAGTATTCTCACTCAAATAAAATGGTGTTCGAGTTTGTTTGGCTCGAATGCAAATCTCATAAATTTTATTATTAGATGTCATAGAGATAAGATGGCCGATAACATCTGTCAACATGCTCACTACTTTGGGAGATAGGTGTCCCCGTTGCCGATGCCACAAATCAATTGAGGAGGCAGCCATTACAGAAATTAAATGGTGACTCTCGAAGTAGTAAAGCCCATTCCTTTGCTCACCTGCACCAATCACTATCCTCGAAGTGCAGTCCTGAATAACACAACGTTTGTCAATGAATTGAACATGACAGTCCATATCAGCGAGTAATTGTGACACTGATATCAAATTGTAAGTCAAAGTCGGAACATATAGCACGTTAGATAATTTCAAGGAATTATTTAAGAGGACAAGCCCTGTTTGGAGAGTAGGAATACGTCGGCCATCTGGTAAGCCAACAACACCCCGGTATACTTCTCGGCTCTTGCTGACACTCAAGATCACATGTCATGTGTTAGGTAGCACCAGTATCAAGTATCCAAGATAAAACATTTTGTTCATTTTTCTTACTAGTCAAAGCAGTACCATTTTGGGATGAATTCACCAAATTCAAGAGTGTTGTCCATTGTTCATTGCTAAAACTACTCCCTCTATTGGCGCCCTCAAGTACATCGGTCGTGGGTGGAGAAATCAATCCTTGAGCAACATTCACTCTGGGCATGATGTCTCGTCCTCGTCCACTGGTGGGTTCATTGCAGCCTATGCGTCCTCCACCATGACTGTTTATACGAGGCCTATCCCCCCACCAATCTGGATACCCTATCGTTTGGAAGCAATTTTCAGCATCATGGCCATGATGCTTGCAAATAGCATATTGAAATCTTCTTGTCCTTCCCATCATTCATGGTCCTATGACCATGTAATGATCCATGTTTGGGGTTCTGGGAGATAGTCATGTGATGGAATACACATCAAGAGATGTGAATATCAGTACGACGATATATGCGTCAAATAGAGAGTTTTGACTATGAGTGGGCCCAATTTAGAGTCAGATCCCCGAAAGGGTAATTTTGGGATTTTTGTGGTGTGGTTGGGTGACTTTGTATTTGAGGTCTTATTTGAAAAAACAAATCTCGATACAATGATGTACTCGTCAAACAGAGCATTTTGACAAAAATTGGGCTTAATTTGGAGTCGGGACCTGTGAGGGTAATTTTGATATTTTACTGAATTAAATGTGGGAAAGTATAAAAAAGGACAGTGAAGAACCCTAATCTCTAATTTCAGTACATGCTTGCCTTTCTAGAGAGAGAAAGAGAGGAAAGGAGAGAGAAAGAGAAGGGGGAAAGTGAAATTGACGATCCGGAGCTCAAAGCGACCAAAGTCGAGGTAGGGATTCATTCTTCTTACTCATATGTCGTTGATTATGCTTGCTAGAGTAGCTAAAATATGATAATTAACTCAAATTCGTGGAATTTGATGTATGAACCCTAAGAAGTTAGGGAAACCCAATTTTGTGTGTTAACCTTCGAATTAAGGCTGTTTTGGTAGCCTAATATAGCTAGGATGAGTTAAGAACTCTTTCTTGGGATGAATTGGTGCTTAAAAGTGAAGATTTAATTGGTATAACTGGTTTCGAGATGAAACCACAATGAACACAATCAACGGTCATGATCGGGGACTGCTCGACATCGCTCGAGGCTCGAGCGTCGAGCTAGCTTCGAGCAGAGTGTAGCGTCGAGCATAGTTTCGAGTAGGGTGTCTCAAGCGGTTAGGTAGTGCGGTGCGGTACGGTTCCGTTTCACTGGACTGGACCATTTACATTGTAACCATTATGCCTCTCCATACTTAAGTTATAATGTAAATAACGAAATATCCCCTATTTGGATTCAAAGAAAAATACTAAAAAATTAAATTCTCACTCTTTCAAAATGTGAAAAATGAGAATTAGTGTAAAATCCTAGGAAATTCCAGTTTTGGTCCGAGGTGACCATTTGCGTACCTAGGTTAGACCTCCTAGAAAAATCACCAAAAATCAAATTATCTTAGTTATGATATGGGAAATCAATGTCGGGACTTTTTATTTCAAGAAAACAGCTTCTACGAAAATCCTCTCTCTTGGTCAAGACATGAGGATAGATTTGTAAAAACTGGCCTCTGTTACAGAGAGAGTTATGTGGGCCTGCGAGGCTACCTTGATAAGCCTGGGAGGCTACTGTTAAGGGCTTGGGAGGCGAGATTTGTTAACCTAAGATGTAATGTACCTGAGAGGTAATATAAAATACTATGCCTGAGAGGCAATGCTATGCCCGAGAGGCAATATGATGCTTGAGAGGCCATACTATGCCTGAGAGACAATATTGTGCCTAGGAGGCAATACGATGCTTAAGAGACAATACGATGCCTAAGAGGTCATACTGTTCCTGAGAGGAAATACTATATATAAAAGGTAATACTAAGCCTAGTGAGGCTATGTGATGAAACCATCATGGTCGGTTTGATGCTATGGTTTGGGTCATGAGGGCTAAGGTGTCGAAGGGGCGGTGAGGGTGGTCAGCACTGTGAGAGCCTCATGGTATGTTGACTGTTATAGTTATGGTTAGCTCATATACATACGTGTATTGTGTGGGACCTTTGGGTCTATTGTGATATGCTATGCTCGCTTGTATACCTGTGTGGGAGATTTATGTGACATGTGGGACTCTTAAGTCCATGTGAGATATCAATTGTGCCTGGTGGCATATTCGGTGGTTGAGTTTGAGCCGAGTTGAGCTCGGTTCGGATGTACCCTTGTGTGGATGTGATAGGTGGCTAAGGCCCCTTAGTTCATGATATATCATGTTGGGTGAGGCTAAGGCCTGATGAGCTTGTTGAGTTGATATGATCCTGTGAAGGATCATGGAGGTTGTGCCCTGAGGTGTTGTGGATCCCGTTTAGAATTGTGGTGTCTTTGTGTGGATAGGATAAGCTATCCGGCTGATGTAATTTATTGATAATCCTATTTTGGATTGTGGGATACATATCGAGTCCTGATGTGGAGAAGATGTCCTAGTGTAATGTTGTATTGATGGAATGTTGTGAGGCTTCGATGACAAGTGGTAGAGACCCCTAAGATGTTATGCTGGTGTCGAGGTCTGTTTGTGTTGGAAGACTGGAATATGGTTAACGATTAACCGCAGCGGAAACGGATTTTAAAATTTTTATTCCAGCAGACAAACACCAGGATCTAAACATGAATCAATTGATTTAATTTAGCGAAGAGCGAAAAGAAGAAACCAACCTGAAGAACGGTAAGGCTAGAACCCTCTTCTTTTCCCTCCAAGAACGAACTCATGATCTGCCTTTGATCGTCCTCGCAGCCTCCTAGATTCAACCACCAAATAGCCTTCTCTGCTATTCACCTTCTCAAGGAGCACAGGGCTGTGGCACCCTTGGATCAAGGAACAGGAACACCACCTCTGCTAGGGTTGGCCGTTACCTGCCTCTCTCTCTCTTGGCTGTCTACGATTGCACACGCGCACACACTTTAACCTAGGAGGCTATGCATTTATTTATAGACTTGGGGTTACCCCTGTGCTATTACGCATACGCCCCTTTAGTTAAATAATAATAATACATATTATTTTAACTCTTTAAATAATATGATTATTACGCAACAAAACTAATTAAATAAATATCCAATATTATTTATTCATCAAATAAATAAATAATATAATTATTCATTTAATCACATTAAATGGATAAAATATTCATTATTATTTATTTAATCTAATTAAATAAATAACCATGTGATATATATATTTAACTCTTAAATATATATTGACACACGTTAATTAATTAGCTCTTAAACACAGCTAGAGAATTATCTTACAACAATCCAGTACTCTATACAAGAATAAACTGTGCTAGCAAGAGTGACCAAATGGACCTGCTTAATCGAAGCTCTAATAAATAATATTTAATTAATTAATCTCATTAATCAATTAAATCATTATTTATTAGTTTTAGTCCGAGCCACGATCAGGGACTAAAATTGCACTCTAAGATTAAGTAGATATAATTACAAGAATCCATAAAAAAGGATTTGTCCATCGATATAACTGATTACCATGTGATATGATCATCCACTATGATATCCATAATTAGAGACAGGTATCAATAGATTCCGTTCAACCTCTCTAATTATATCTTTGTCCATGTGTTACCATTAATTCTCCAATGGGCGACTTATTCATGATCCAATCATGAATTAGGATTTATAATAAATTATATCCAATATAATTATAAGCACTTGATTCACCCAAGAATCCTGAATTAAACAACATGGTAATATCATTACTTTTTGTATAGCGAAGCAATGGATTCCACCCCTGACTTGACGCTCTCACTATCTATAATATTATATCTCCAAGATATCGAGGTATTTGAAGCACTAAACCTCTCACTCATTGATAAGTCAAAAGACATAAATTATAGACATGAGTTAATTAAACGATCTAAATTAAGATCAATTCATAAATCAGTCATCTTGCAATAGAATCTAAAGTTCTTCATACAATGCAACGGATATTAGTTGAAGAACTTCTTCTATCATGGTCCTGTTCAATATGTATAATTATATACTGGCACTACTATTTGTAAACTTTTTACAATGATCCTAGATTAGATCACTCGCACTATGGAAATAGTCCGTACCATAATTTTATCAGAATAAAGCATCCCAAACTCTATTCACAGATTGTGAACCAATTTTATACTTAGTCTAATTAGTGGATCTATTGTATGTGTCCTACACATACCCAGTAATAGACTTTGGTAAGTAATGAGATGTTATGATGCTCAGCCACATAAGAAAGTAGAATAATGCAATCTAATAAATACTTAAACAAAATATATTTCAATTAATCAGAAATAATCTTTACATAATTAGGGTTACACATTGTTTTATATAGCACTATCCCAACAGTTTGTCATCAGGAAGGTGTTCCATGATATCGAAAGTCCTCTCAACCTGAGGTGGTTGAGCGGCGTGTCCCCTAGAGCGGCGGTATCATATTGGAATGCCTATCCCTTGGCACTTAGTGATGGCACCAATATGCTATGAGAGTTGTCTAGAGAGTCGGATGTTAAAAAAAGGAATCTATTCCCTGATTTTAGTTTGCCTCAGGCTACGTCCGACATTTGTTGTCTGCATGGGTGTGCATTTAGCATGTATTATGTGGAGGGTGTAGAGTGATAGGATTCTTACCGAGTCGTGGTTGCTCACCCCTCCTATTGTGTTTTTTTTTGTCCTGTTTCAGGTGCGTACGGGAGCTAGGAGGTTGACCAGAGGTGGAGAACTTGTGTATGTTTGCTTGTTTTGTTGGATTGGAAAAACTATGATATAACCATGTGGGGGAAAAAAACATGTATGTATGTGTGTTTGTACTTGTGATTTGAAATGATATTTTTGTATATGTGGTATGGATTAGGGACGACACTTGTGCTAAAGTCCCTTTCCGGTGTTATCACTAACCCCTTGTCCCTTTGGGTGTGGGCATGGGGATTCACTAACCGGTTTCTACGGGTCGGAAATCCGAGGCGTGATAGACCACTACCACCTTGCACAACAAAAGCCATCACCTCCTTTCCTTCTTCTTTGTTGCGCATGATATTTTTCACACGTTCTTCTTGGATCACGATTATATATGCTTTGTTCAAAGTGGGAAGCGGATCAGTACTCAATATGTTAGACCGAACCGTCCCAAAAACTTCATCATCTAGGCCCATTAAGAATTGATGCACCTTTCCCTCTTCGTGTTCCTTCTCAAATGCAAGAGTGAGATTGCACTTGCACCCACCACATTGGCATGAAGGTAGCTGATCATAATTGTCAAGCTCCTCCAACACTTGTTTCAATTTCTCATAGTAGGTCACGATGGGAAAACCAATCTGGCGACAATTCACTAGTTCAGGAATGTAGTTGTTGCAGTTAGGGACCATTACCCACTTCGAATCGCTCCTTGATGTCATCCCAAAGATCTTTTGCCATTTCCATATGCATAATAGTTGAGCATATTGTTGGCTTAATGGTATTGAGAATCCAGGAGACCAGCATCAAGTTCATGGTCCACCATTCTTTGAGATCAGTTGAGTTTGGTGCGAGTTGAGGAATGGTTCCCACAATGAACCCGTACTTCTTCTTTATGCGGAATGAAGTGCGCATTGCGCGAGCCCATTCTTCATAATTATCACCCTTTAGTTGCACTTGGGTAGATAATACCCAGGATTATCATTGGGATTCAAGTAATAAGTTGACATAATTGAGACTATTTTCTTGTCACCTTGTCTCTCTCCCATATCCACGTTGTTCCGAGTTTTTATTCACGTTTAGCCAAAATGTTGTCTTTTCTTAGACTCGATACCATGAAAAACTCATGATCTTTGATTCCTATCTATTCTTCTTCCAATCAAATGGCTTATATTGTCCAATGATGAGGCTATACAAGAAAATAAATAACTACGAGACAATAATTACATGAATATGCCCCCCAACACGTTAAATATATACATGCTAAAATGAGACAGATATGTAATCTCCTATAAAAGATATGAAATCCCATTAAAATAGGAATCTCGAAATCCCGCAGCACCCAAAATCCTGCAGCACCCAATCAGGGCTGGGCCAAGGGGGAGGCCTAATAGGCGGGCTGCCTAAGGCACCCGGCCCATGGGTGAAATTAAGGGGCACATATATGTTCCATTTAGGGCACCAGTCGCTACCTGCTAACGCACGCATCCGCAATCCCCCTACACCACATCACAGCGACCCAGTCACTCTTGAGCCTCGTCGACCGCGAGTCGCTGGCACCGCACAGCCCTGCACGGCCGCATATGACACCCCTTTCACCGTCTGACAGCCGCAGCGACGCCCTCACCCTTTCACCAAGGCCGCTGGCTGCGTTATGGGCGATGTTGTGACGCGTAAGACGACGACCGGAGTCACCGGATGACCCAGTGACAGTAGCGTCGCATCCACTGACCGGCTAACACAGGTCGACCATCGACCGACAATCCGGCAAATGGCAACGATGATCCGTTGATCTGGCGGGTGGCGGCGAGCTGATGGCAATCCGTTCCTCCACGGCTCTATCTCCACTCCTCGGCTCCTCCAGGCTCTAGTCCAGCAATCCTGTCCGCAGGCAGCAGACGGCAGTCCTCTTTCCCTAATTACTCAACCGGTTTTTTTAATTTTAGTTAATAGCAAATTGCTAAAGTTTAAATTGAATTATTAGTGCGTTTGCTCCAACAGTTCCAATTGAATTGAATTTTTATGGTTAAATTATTATCTATGTTAGTGCTTTGCTTCAGCAATTCCAAAAATGACACAAAATAGAGAAATTCATTGAATTTTTAAGACAAAACTATAAATCCTCGTTTGGGTGGAGAACGATCTAGCATATATAAATGAATAAAATAAATAAAATACACATATGGGTTTTAATTCAACCATTATTTCTACTGTATGCATAGCTTCGGTCTATTAAATTAACCATGCGATTTCATGAACCGAAACACTACCACTGCAAAACCTAACTTGGTTTTCCAGCAACCAAACAAAGGGTGGGTGGATGCACTATGTTGTTTTAAATGTAATTTTATGACATTTAAAATTACAGCATTGGTTTGAATAATTTTAATTTGGTGTTGTACTGCGTTGAATCATGTATGGATCAATAGATGTTTTTGTTTTGATGATGTTTTTAATTTTTTAATTTAATTATGTTTGATAAGATGACTATGATATTAATATAATTTTATTATATGGATTATTGATGGCAGAGATTTATTTTTAGAATTGCAATTATTGAAATATTCTTTGTCAAGTACTTTAATTAGTAATTTTATGGGTGCAAAAGCAAGAAGATCAAAATTTATGTGATTGTTGCTAGTTTACTGCTAATGATTTCTTAGGTAATTACATAAAATAATAAATAGTATTTGTACATTTATGTTTGATTATATATTTTATTGTATTTATTATTTTTTCCTTCTTCCAAGTAACAATCAAAGAACAAATCATTTATGTTTTAGTAACCGATGGAGATGATGATATTTATCTATTTAGATTAATTAAGTATGTTATATTATTGACTTCTCTATTTATATTTATAATGATAAAAAAAAATCTTAGAGGTGATCCAAATGAAAATTATTTTTTAAAATTAATTATTATATTACGTATGTGTTATTTTGTCTTTGTGATTGTATGTTTTGATGTTCTGAATTAATAGTTGTAGATTTTAGCTTAAGATTATTATAAATTTTAGGTAAGTTAAGAAAAAATTAAGATTCAATAACATAAAAAAAATAGGGGCACTTTTTTTAGAAGCTTGCCTTAGTCGCCTAAGGCATCCAATTTCTTAGGACCGGCCCCGCACCCAATATAGCGGTAATTAAGAAAACCATTGGAAGCTATTTCATGAGAGGAAAATTTATTATAATTTCAATATATTTTAAACAACATTAAACCGATCCTCCTTACAAGTTAAAACCGAGGCTCATCCACCTAACATCACACAAAAATAGTTCTCCTCTCCTCTTCTCGTTAAACCGAGCCACCTGAGGGGTTATTTGTGCGTAACCAGGACGAATTCAAGAAAGTTTAGTTAGAGGGACTCAAGATACAACCATGTAATTCAAATTTAAAAACTATTATTCAAAATTACGATTAGCATTATTTAAGTTACAAGTAATGACATAAAAGCATAGAAAGCTTACTAAATACTCTTATAACTAAGTCACAAAATGTTTCAAAATCAAATAATCCAATTACCATTATTGCATGTAGAACATTCGTAATAAAATAGTTAAATATTTTAATAAATTTGTCCACATAAAATAATATTGGTTACAAATTATACTCGAAATTTGTGTTTTGGCTATAAACTTGTTATAATTTTAAACTTCAAAATATTTTTAAATTTCAAGATACTTGCTAGCCAAATTTAGCTAAATTTGGGTAGATGGTAATTTGAAGTTTAAAATTTTAATAAAATTATAGTCGATATACATATTTCAAGTATAATTTGCAATCAATATTATTCCATATAGATAAATTTATAAAAAATATTTAGTTATTATACTATTAATGCTCTTAGTAACATGTTCATTTCAAATACTTTGAAACAATAAATCATATTAGTAATTAATTTTAATTTTAATTATATATATAACTATAATTAAAATTTATTATATATATATATATTAAAAAATTTAAAATTTGAGGGGGGCCATGCCCTGCCGGCTCCCCTTAGTTCCTCACAGCGTAACTAATATTGTACATGCATTTATTACAAATTAAATGCGCGCCAAACATTTTCTTACACGTATCTAGTTTTAAATGAAATAAAGCTAATAAATCTTATTTCATTATTTATTTTCTAAAGTTGTGTGAGATTCGTTTTTTATTTTTGTGTTTTGAATTTTGAATCATTATTGGAATTGATTTTGAATTTAAATTTTAAAAATAAATTTCATCCAATATGAGTAGCAGTGATATGAGAGAATGTGTTTTAAAATATATATATATTTAATTTAATTATATATATATATAAATTAAGAAAAAAATAAAATATAATAAACTCGCAAAAAAAGTAAAGATTTTTTTTCATTCCATTAAAATGAATTTTTAAAATTAATTATTTTATTAAGATTATAATTTTAATAAAATATTAAATTATTCAGAAAATAATTATACTGTTTTGAATTATGAATTTCATTTTTAAAATATTTATTTTTTAAAAAAATTATTAAACATTAGTGATGAAATAGTTAAAAATTTTAACAAATTTATTTAAATATTAATCATAAATTATCGGCGTTATTTATATTTTAATTATAAATTTTGTTAAAATTATAAAATTTGTGTGGCTTCGGCCGAAGTTGAAGAATAACCGAACGGATCTGCGATCGCATGAATATCACATATTCGAATTATTTGCTTTCTACATCCATATACAAATATATTAATTTATTAATTAGTTAATTAATTAACCCAGTCATTCAATCTCCAGGGTGAGCATTGGCCTGAAGACGAATCTGGCGATTGAAATTCTGGATAAACTCCTCCACTCGTCTGTTCAGCTCCTCGTCCGACATGGCCGAGAATTCATCATCTTCCACGTCCTCGTTTTCAACAGCTTTCACATCCGTGTCCCCCTTCTTCAACATATGATGATTATTAGACGGCACAAATGGCCCCGTACCATGGCCATTGCTCGTCTCATCACCGGACATTAATTTTTCTCCAGGACTTATGACGACAGTTTGACATAGCCGGTAGTCAATTATAGGTTCTTGCGGACGAGGGTAGGGATCAACAGCAATAATACTACTTGTTTCGTCGTTGACGGTTGTTGCTTCGGGTGGCCCCGCTCCGTGTTCCTGGTCTGCGGGGTAAGTCAGGGGACACTCCTTGGGTTTCGACGGCGGAGACAAAGCGCCGGAATCGGCAGCTATGATGACGATGAGGGTGTTGGAAATGAAGAACCATAACTTGGTGGAGTTGAAGAGCGCAGCCTTTGGGGAGAGGTCGAAGATGTAGAAAATGGAGACGTAGACGATGAGAGTGGTGGAAAGCACAAATGGCCAAACGTTGGAGGCCCCATTCGATCTTTCCATCAGATGTTCACTGATTTTGCGGGCTGCTTTGGTTGGGTCATCGGCTGCCCTCAGCTTCCCCATATTTATTGTATCGCTAGCAAAGCAGTGAGCACTTTTGTTGGTGGTTGTTTGATTTTCAAATGGCTGCGTTGGGCTGGTTGGCTAGTGGCTGCTGTGTAGCACAAGATCGGAGGTCTATGCCGCTTTATAGGGGATTGGTGAGAGTGAAAATGGGTAGTTAAATGAGGACCCATTAATAAATGATCACTGTATAAGACGTGTTGTGATCCCCAGCAATCTGGCTTGATATTGTACGTGGGAAAATAAAAGCCCAGATGGGACCGTACACTTCCACATGCCCTTACTACAACAACCACTTAGCTTGACTTCACAGGGATTTAATTAAATATTATAACGTTTTTATCATCCATACATAAAGCAAGCACTCGCCCTCCTGGCCCGGAGCTGTTGGTCCGTCCATCCCCATCTACACAAGTCTTCCTGCGCTCCTGATTGATATTTAATTAAAATGGGTAAACACAAGCTAATAAGAAGTGGCGTTGGAAGCAGATAATGGCAATTGTGGGGCCGGGTCGACGGCTTGCTACCATGTAGGCTTACACTTGTTCAAATCTTTAAGGTTTTGGCACTAAAAGAGGCCGCCTAAGGCCGCTGCTGGGACCAAAGTCGTCTGGTGTGTGCTGTATGGCAGCTCGCATCATCGTAGATGATGATGAACAAGTTTAATCATGATTGTATTATAATATGGCCTTCCATTAGATAGTAATAATGATATGAACTCGCATGTGCAATGTTTTGGTAAATGTACCATTTGAGATAACTATCAAGGCATACACTTACATAAGAAAATAAGTAACATTCAATATTTTATACCTTTCCATTATTGATTATTGTAGAAAGATTGGTTATAGGCTTAAAAGATAACTAAATTAACAACGAAGTAATGAAATTGCTTAATTTACCATGAGGTCGAGAAATGACCCACTAGTAGAACTCTATACATGTTTTGAAGACGAGTATATATAGCATATGGAATTTACATTGAAAATTAAAAAATGAAATGATGTTTTCAAAAAATAAATAAATTAAAATGAAATGATTTGTATTATTATAAAATTATGAGTCTAGTCATTTCATCAAATAGGAAATAATTGATTATCAGCTCACGTGATAGCAACAAACTAATTCATGCCAATACCTAAAAAAACAAATTAACAACGTAAGAGTGATCATAATGCTTAATAGATGATTTATAACTTCACACAACTCCAAGACCCAATCAAAACCTAAAATCCTACCGTTAAGATCAGATTTCATACATGTGTCATTCACGAGAAGCAGTATTGAACGAAGCCGCTACATGTTTTGCCTTGACGAATAAGTTTCCTATTTCGTCGAGAAGTCTTTTCTTTTATTTACTTTTATTTATTTAATTTATATTAGGGTAATTTTGGTATTTTACATTAGTTTTTAATTTTAATTGTTTTTCAATTCTTAACTTCTATATATGCCTATAAATAAGTCTTGTCTATGACAATTTATGTATTCATATTATTGCTTTTTATTAGTAATAAACTTTTAAAGGTTTATTCTTATATTTTGGCTTTTCCAATTCATTACTTGAATTGTTTGAACTAGAGTTTGAGTATTCAGTTATTATTCTTTAGATTGTTATTAGATCATAATCAAAGTCCTTAACAATTTAATGCTTTTATTGAGAGATCCTAATTAAAAAATTTCATTGAATTATTAATTTGATTGAGAGATCTTTATCAAAATTTCTCATTGAGTTATCAATTCCGACGAGAGATTTTCATCAAGATTTCTCATTGAGTTATCATTGGAGAATAAAGATTCAATCTTTATTGTGCGTTCTTCATCAACATGACGAATGTGGTAGCAAAGATGAACAAATAGTGGTTTGGAGCCTTAGAGAACTCTATAACAAAGTTATTAGCGGCTATAACACGTATGGCTAGATCACATGAAGAGATGGTTCGATTACACGATAGGACCAACGAGAAACTTGATTGAGTACTAACAACACACAAGGGGAAAGATCATGTAGGAGGAAGACAAATTCAAGGAGACAGTCATTGGTCACGATGATCTTCGCAAAAGGATGAAGATACTTCTAGCATTGAAGACAAACCCTTGTATTAGAGCTTGCTTGGATCACGATGTGAGGCTGAGTTTCCATCTAGTGACTCGTCTAAAGGGATCAATGAGCCACAGGCCAAATTTAGATTTCTTGAGACCTTTGACTTCGTCTCCTTGACCGACCGAGGTAGTCGATGCTCAAGTTGAAGTCAACAAGGCCTTCACCATCAAAGACTCTCCTGACAATGTGATCTTTGTTCTCGACGATGCCTAGTTAGTGTTGGTCCTTGAGAGACTAGAGGGGGGTGAATAGGCTCTTAGAAAAATATTTTCTCTTCTATTTGGCATAACACTAATACTAATTGAAAGATGAAATCGATGCAAAAGACAATCAGATATAGTGGAAGTATTTGTTTTATTATCAAATGATAATTACAACAAAATGAAAAAGCAGATAAAGCTGTTTGCACTAGCTTTTCTCTACTGAAGAAGTATTTCTCTTTTGTTTACAGTAGCACTCTGAGACTATTCTATTACACTCGCTCTAGTACAGAATACAAATTCAAAAGCACACTTTTACAAGTATACACGACTATATATTTATATACATCCATTGAGTAGACATTTTAGAACTTTAACATTGCTTCCCGAGTGATGAGCTGCATTGATGATCTTCTCCTTGGAAACTATCCCTCCTTTAAATCTTGTGGATGTGGAGCTCGAGATATTGGAAATATGAGTGTATTAAATTTGCTTTGCATAGTTCCAATTTCATTAAAGGTTTTGTCACACATCCGAGTGATCCATGTGTAAGATAATGTACTAGTCTTCAACGAATCTTATTTTACATTGGGACACAACGAGTTGTTGAGTTTGAATGCGCTGATCCGACTTAACGAGTACCTGAAGTAATATCTTTTTATTCCGGAGCATGGAGACTTATTCCAAGCTAATGGAAGGCTCGGATGCTTATTCCACATCAAGGTTCCTTACTCCTGGTGTCAATTGAACGCTTGGATCCCTTATTCTACAACAAGGTTTTTTACTCCATATCAATTGAATGATCGGATCCCTTATTCTGCAACAAGGTTTCTTACTCCGTATTAATGAAGTGCTCGATTCCTTATTCCATATCAGCATTCCTTACTCCGTGCCAATTGAACACTTGGATCCTTATTCTGCATCTTCATGTCCTTACTCCATGTTAGTTGAAAACTCGTATTCCTTATTCCGTGTCTTCACTTCCTTACTCTGGCGAGTAGAAGACTCGGATTTTTATCTTGTGTCTTCTTGTTCTTATTTCGCGTGAGTTAAAGACTCGGATCCTTATTTCGTGTCTTCTTGTCCTTATTCCGCGTGAGTCGAAGACTCGGATCTTTATTTCGTGTCTTCTTGTCCTTATTTCGTGCGAGTCGAAGACTCGGATCCTTATTCCGTGTCTTCTTGTCCTCATTCCACGCGAGTCGAAGACTTGGATTCTTATTCCATGTCCTTAGTCCACGCTAACGTTCCTTACTCCATATCTTCGATAACTCGGTTATTTGCCAAGTCATTTGTCGACACTCATAATGATCCGAACCAGGATTATGTATCCTGTCCTTAACGTATCGCTCATGAGTGAATGTGAGTTTGTCATTTTAAGTTTATTTTCTGCAACATGTTAGAGATAGGGAAACGAGAGATTTCAAATCAAATTATATAGGGTTTTATTTGCATATTTCAAATTCGGGTTTGATCCAATAATCTTTTCCAATATGGAGATACCAAAACCCTATGTGATCTGATTTGGTAAATGAAGTAGTAAGATACAACCATAGAGATAAGAAATTTGCATCTTTCATTTTTACCTGGCAACATGTATACATTTTCAATCAAAATACATGTCACGCCTCCAAACTCGAAACCCACGGAATTGGGAACACGACTTCCCTACGCCCACTCCAGGGTCAAGGGGTTGGTAATCGATTCAATCCTGAACAACACTACAACGGGGGTAGCATTGTACTCACCAAGAATCCAATGCGACATATAAGCAACTAACAATATATCGGTGCAAATAATATTATTAAAACCAGTCAACACCCACATAGTGTAATAAGGTCAAGCTAATCAAGTTCATACAATCGTCACGGACCCAAGTCCGGAAGATAAAATAATAAAAAGAAATAAACAAATCTATAACAATAATCCCACACCCGAGAATGTCCTGACCTGCTCCACTATGACTCCACCGGCTATTCCTTACAACTTGTAGGAAATAGAAATAAAGTAGGGTGAGCATGAGTGCCAGGTAGGTGATCCCCAGCTCCACTATCCCATTACATTGAATTCCTAGGTCTACATGAATAGTGTATGCTTGTGCCAGTGTAGTGTCACATTCAATCGTAATTAAATTTCATTTAAATCACAAATTAGACATCACATCACATTTTAATCATTAAAGATCCACACCGGCCATTCATCCTTCCATGGAAATTCCCGCAACCAACCTCCAAGAATTCCAGTCACTATCACACGGCCATATGTGGGACCTGTGGTGCCCCTAATGACAACCTGCCACATATGGGATCTGGGTTACCAGCCACATAAGGGACCTGTGGCCTCTTGCCCGACCATATGTGGGACCCACAGTTAATCCAACCAGTTCCACCACTAATTTAATGTAAGGATCCGTATATGTGTTAGCATAATTTATAATCTATATTCGATGTTAAGAATGTTATTTTGAGAATGTAGCCATTAATACGATCGTTTTGACAATATTTGGGCCTAATTTGAGGTCCAAAAGCCTCCAGGGGTTATTTAATAAATTTTAGGAGTTAAATTGAGAGTTAATAAGTAAAAATTAGAATTTTGAAGGGCTTTTTGGAAATTATTAAGGAATAGGATGAATTTTAATTAAAAATAGGGTTTTGGGGTTTTATTGTTTATTATAACTTTGTTTTGAGAAACCCTAGCCGTCGGAGGAGAGTTCTTAGTGTTCTTCGCGTTCTTCATCGTTCTTCGCCGATTCTAGACCGTTCTTACGAGTTTAATCCCTTCGGAAGGCAAGAGGTAGGTGATTCTTGATTCCTCGTTATTCTATTGCACGAACACAAACTATTAGAATATATATATATATATATATATATATATATATATAGACACACACACACACACATAAACGTTTGGATATCACTACAAGAAATATAGCCTACCGTAACATCAAAGGATAACACTATTAAAAAAGTGTTACGGTAGGGTATAAAAAAATTGAGGCGGCAACTTGGATCAGGTTGCGCGGCATATTTTTGGTGTTTGAGTACGTATGTATTTAGAAAGAAAAATGGGGGGGCAAGATTGGGCGGGATATTTTCGTGAATTACCGTTACCACCTAACAAAAAGTCTTCACTCCTTGACGAAAAGTCTCAAGAACCCTAATGGGGTTTCATTATACATTGCCTATTTTCTCAGCCCCAAGCTTTGAACACGATCATTGCTAGTTCTAGGTTTTAGTCCTCAACCGACTTCTTTCAATGTTGATTTGATCGCTTGCATCCTCCATTGGAGATTCTCCTCTCATTTCAACCAATCCAACAATTGTGAAAATCTACGGCACAACCAAGAGGAATCGATTGTGATTGGGTGTGCTTTCGATTCACCCCCGTCACTATCATCTCCCGACCCTCCGACGGCTGCAGAGGCATTGCCGCTATGAGGCCCAATCCTTCTCTCTTCCCGATCATCTAGACCTAAAATCCTCGTCGGACTCTTCCTCGACCCAAACTCCTTGCCTGACCCTCTTCCGCTCTCGGCCCACTTACGTCATCACCGGATTCGATAACAGCTCGGATCGAATCAAAGACCTCATACACGCTACATACCAACCTCAAAACCTTTACCTCCTCTATCTCGATCTTTGCGCATCGCACCCTAACCACATCTAAGCAGTTTTTTTGTTTATGTCCTTTCTTATCGATAGATCCATAGTCGAGTTTCTAGGTTTGAGTTCTTAAGAAGTATAACTATTAATTTTAGTATAAAATCCTTGATAGATGCCTGTTTTCGGATCTTGTTTAATGTATACTGATGTTGGGTTTCTTGAATTTTTCCATTAATGTGTACTGATATTAGGTTTGTTGGATTTTTCAGTTTTTGCAGTAGATTTTGGAAGCAAGGCTTTATAGTTTCTTGGGCTAGAATGAGATAGGGAAAGAAATTCAAACCCAATGTCTATTTCCCCAAGCCATCATTAGGAGGTATGACTTCAATTTATATATTGATTTCCCCTTTTTGAGTTTTTTTTTTAAAAATTTTTGCATGAGCTTTTGGTGCTTTCTCTGTTTGTTAACTGATTTTTATTGTTTCTTTCCTCAAGAAATGGCAGTGAGTTTGATCATTACGGATTATAGTATGCCTAGAATAAGAGGCTATGAACTCCTTAGGAAGATTAAGGTACATTTCACATTCATCATACATCATACATTTGCTATGAGTTATTTTATAAATCCTATTTCAGAAGCTCTAAGAAAAAAATATTTAGAATTGTTTCAAGGGTATTGATATAGCGTTTTTGTCGCACTAACGCTCTCAAAATAATATTTATAAACCTAACTAACTTTGTAGAAGGGTAAGTCAGGGTCGATCCTGTTGGATCAAACCCGAATTTGGATAATCTTGATAAAGCCTTATGTAATTTGATCTCGAGATCTTTTGTGTTTATTTGATCGTTCAGAAGATATGTTATTAATCCGGAGATGCACTCGTGAGAGCAAAGCTAAGGACAGGATACATAATCCTGATCCGGACAAGAGTGAGTGTCGTCAAACACTTGGTAAATAACCAAGTCATCAATACATATAGAATAAGAAACATTCGTGCGGACTAAGAACTTAAAAGCTACGGATTGCGGAATATGTTCCTAAGTGCCTCAAACGGACTAAGTCGGACTAATGCGGAGTAAGAGTCTTGGTCAACGAGGTCACACGAAGCAAAAGGTTTGAAAAGGAGTTAAAAAGTTAAATCTTCCCTCAAAGCGAACTAAAGTGAAGAAGACACGGAGTAAGGCATCCGAGTCTTTCATACATACGGAGTAAGGAAGTATTGATGCGGAATAAGGATCCGAGCCTTTATTCGCACGGAGTAAACAAACTAGATGCGGAGTAAGGAATCCGGACAACTTACTCATACGGAGTAAGGAAGCGCTAGTACGGAGTAAGAACTCCGATCCCTTAGACTCGCCCGGAGTAAGGAACTTACATACGGAGTAAGGAATTTACATACGGAGTAAGGAACTTACATGCGGAGTAAGGAAGCACCGATACGGAATAAGTCATCCGACCTTTTAAGACTCGCCCGGAGTAAGGAACTTACATACGGAGTAAGGAATTTTCATACGGAGTAAGGAACTTACATGCGGAGTAAGGAAGCCACTGGCACGGACTAAGAATTCCAAAGACTAAACAGATACGGAGTAAGCAACCATTGACACGAGTAAGGTTCCGAGCTTCATTAGCAATGGAGTAAGGAGAATTACACCGGATCAAGAAGATACTACTTCAACTCACCGCATTTAATGTTATCGGCTCGTGGCGTCCCGATGTAAGACAAATTTATTGAGAACCTGAAGAATCTTACACGTGGATCATCCGGATATGTGGACACAACCTCAATTGTATTTGGGAACTCATAAATGTACTTATACTCTTCAAACCCAAGATCTTGAGCTCCACAAACGCAGCGAGGCAAGGCGGAGAGATTACCGAGGAATAGTTAGTGTTGAACGCATTCCGGAACTACAAGTTCCAAGGTTGTCTGTTAGGAATGTTTGTATAAATATTCATATTTGTATATTTGTAAGAGAGTGTGATACGGTGTATCAGCCTAAATTAACCCTTTGTATGCACAAGAGCTCAAGCATACAATCTAGGCTAGTGTGTGAATCCTTTTGTAAAACAGAGTGTAAGAGAGTTGCTTCTATTTTGTTGTAATTATCTCTTGATAATAAAACAAAATACTTCCATTATCTGGTTGTCTTCCGCAGTGATTCTATCACTTAACTAGATCAGTGCCGTGCCTTAAGAGTGTAAAAGAGTTTCGATAAGAACCTATTCACCCCCCCTCTAGGCTCTAAGGGACCATCAAGTGGTATCAGAGCAGTCTATTTGTTCAAAAGTAGAGATCCCACTCTTTTACTCTAAGCAATGGCCGAAGAAAGCAGTATGCTATTCAACACTCGCCTTAACTCCGGAGGTGCACAAGAGCCCATCCCAAATCGAAGCAGCAGTGAAAACGTCGACCCACCTCAACCTGCTGCAGCTGCCGCTCCTCAACCACGAAGTTCTGGTTTTACATTGACGAAACCGCCCAAATTCACACCTGAGCTTTTCTCCCAGTGGAAAGCTTGCATGAAGATGTTTATGGTATGCCATGATCATCTCATGTGGCCATGTCTTCATCAGGAGATTCCAATTCCGATGACTATCGGAGAACATGGAGTTAGAAGGCCAAAGACGGATGCTGAACTTACCAACGATGAAAGAGCCTGGCAGTGCGCTAGTGAAAAGGCTCTGGCTTATGTTATATCATCCTTGGATTCCGAGGCTTTCACGGACGTCCGGGGTTGCACGACAGCAAAAAGCCGTTTGGGATAAACCGACAATCCTCTATGAGGGGAGTCAGTCCCAAATGCAAAATGTGATATGTACTCTCAGGCAGAACTTTGAGAGTTTCAATCATAAACCAGGCGAATCACTCGAAAGCATCTATCGGAGATTCGGCAAGCTCATTCTTGAGCTGAAGACTGTTAATGAGCATTATTCTCAATCTCAGATCAATGACAAGTTCTTTCGCTCCCTGCCGGATCGATACTACTCCAAACAACTCCAGATGCAATCAGACAAAAACTGGCAGTATGTTCCCCTTGAAGAACTATATGGAGAGTCAGGACTCACGAAGTCGGTTTAAGTACTCGACCAGGATGAGAAAATAGCTCGGAAAGAAAAGGGGGGTAGCTCTCAAAGCTACGGAATGTTTAAACATACCGAGGAATGATGATACGGACGTGTCCGAGAATTTCGACTCGACGAGGAGGAGGAGATAGCTCTTCTCGTCAAATCCTTTGAGCGATTCCTACGGAAAAGCGAAAAGGATTCAGGAGACGCTCATCATCATCTTTCCAAAGGAAGGAGAGACCGGAGTCCGGTTCCTAGGAATGCTACAACTGTGGGAAAACCGGTCATTGGGCCAAGGAATGCAGATCCAAATCAAAAGTGGCCGAGAAAAGTGACAAGGTAACTCCTGCTGCTCCACCTCAGACAACAGCAAGAACAAGAGGAAGGCGTTCGTGACAAAGTACATCAGTGGCTCGGAAGAAGAGGAGGAATCCTCGGATGATGAGCCAACTCCTAAGCCGAACGTCTGCCTCATGGCAAACACTGAGGTACCTTCTATCTCTGAGCTCATGAGTCAATTAGAATCTCTTATTAGTGAACGTGATCATGAAAAGAATGAGAGACAAATAATTACTCAAATGTACAAAGATGTGGAAAGTCAGAATAAACACCTTGAATTTACTATCACTAGACTTGAAAAGGACATAGCTGACTTCAGAGGAAAAGAGGCTTGGTATCATGATCTAAGAGCTGAAAATCATCTGTTAAATACCAACCTAACGGGCCTAAAAGTTATTGTGAAACGACTCGAAAACGAATTGGAACAGGAAAGGGAAATAAATCGTAAGTGGCTAAAATCCGGGGAAATAGCCTCTACCTTTAGGACTGATCCTGAC